>JAVXUO010002083.1:0-606593 GCA_033065855.1 Escallonia rubra
TCCAAGCCATCCAATATTGTTACATGGGAAGCATTACCATCCCTGCATGAAATTTCACATTTGGATGCTTTTTTCCAGCAATTACAGACTCAAGTCTCATGAAGTTATTAGTGTTGGTGAGTGTGAAGACCAGATGTGCAAGACTTTCAAATCAAGTCAATGTAAGCATAGGTTGCAAGTTGAGTAACAAGACCTCCAGAAGAACATTATGACCCTTATTATTATATAATATAAGATGCATATGATTACTATGTCCCCATAAGTGTACACAGAGGAAATTAAACTAATGGATTTCCACTGCTGAGAGTGACTTGTCTACCCTTCAGCCCCAGAAAAAAGGGTTTAACAACTACTCATGAAAGAGCCTTACAAGTATAGCTAGATACAAAATGGATAATACAATTATAATTGTTTATTTGAATAGTAAATTTCCTGCAATTAAAAACATTTGGTTAGTGATCTGAGGTTATCCATTCAAGTGCTCTAAATCTCAGTTTGTTTGTCCAAATAGTTGTAAAGCAGGATTATTCCTTTTTCAAGATAAATAAGAGAAAGAGTGAGAAGTGCGCTTTGCGCTTTCGTAATTTACAAGTATTCGTTTCATTTGTCACAGAGTTGTCAAATAGCTTTTTCTGCAGAGGTTCTCATGTTTTTATCATAGTATATGTACATTTAAAAGCTATGAAAATATCTAGCTTTAGTCCTGAGAAAGTTGACTCTACTAGTAGTCAGATAAAAAGCCACTAGTAATATAATACTCCTACTGGGTGTGATAGTTCAATATGAAAGTATAAGCGTAATTTCTCATTTCATTTTCTTGCAAAGGAACAACAATTGACTTTGCCACCATCCTTAGACATGTAAGCATTATCTTATATGACTTTGTGGTTAAGTTTTAACTCTGTTTGAAATAAAATGGCGATCCTTCCTTTTCATCGAAAATTACTTTTTGACTTATTGCAGAATTCTTTGGTAAAATTTGGTATACGTGATGATTGAATTGACAGGTAAAAATCGCCGATCAACTAATTATCGTTTGACAAGTGATGTGAAGACTAAAAGAGGTGAGTAAGTGGATGCTTACACGTACTAAATCTATTCCTAAAAATTTACAAAAAAAATAAAATAAAACATTACTAGCTAAAACCCCATGCTATACACGGGAAGAAAAATATTTTAGTATGAAGTGGGAGAAGAGAGGTCATTTCAGCAACGATTAGATGTCGGCTTGGAGATTACTTTCTGACTAATTAAAATTTAACATCTATTTAGTTACATTTTAGAAATAAAATATTAAAAAAAAGAATTAAAAGTTTGGAAGACAAAGACTATATCAACTGAATCCAAATCTATACTACTCTATACTACTTATAATGAGAATAAATTTTTTTATTTTTGGTGTAATACCCTTTTGGTGTTACACTGAAAGTGATTATGGTGACGGCATGTGTCCAAAATGAGGATAAAATTGTAAAACCCATTTTTAGTATTACATAACTATCTACCTATAATAGTGACAAGTGGCATTACAAGAAAATTTTAAAAAGTGACACAAAATAAAAAATTTAATTGGTAAGTAACTACCTATAAAATATGTTTTTTCACAAGTTAAAATTCAATAGAAAATATAGTTAAAATTTTTTAAAGGCCAAGTTTAATACGATAATAATATTTTGCTAACTTATTTTTTTGTTATTTAAGATTCATTTTACTGAATATGACAATAAACATGTATACGTAATGTTTGATTTTTTTTTATAACAAAATTTGTACTAATAATTTTATTTTCGGACACGGATCGCGTGTGCCATGGTGACTCGTACATATAATATAGATATCGTTCAAAAGTTATTAAATCGTCGCTATACAATAGTTTGTCCGTTTTAATTTTCAAAGTCTTTACCGCAGTAAAAAGGATGGCAGTTTTGTTATTTGAGTTACCTCAAAGAACCGGGGGCACAGAAATGGTAAAAACAAAAACGCCCATTCGCTGCTACTACCTGTTCGAAGCTGACGACGCCACGTCACAGCCCAATGGCTTATCTCCACGTCACCCGCCATCCCTCCCGCCCCCTTCCCCCAAGATCAACGGCTGTAATCACGTGTTCTAGACTCTTCGAAATAGGATCAGGAGGGAGGGAGACAAGATTTATTGACAGATTAACTAGTCGTCAAGAAAAGGGAGAGCGAGCGAATTGACAAGACTACCCTTAACAACGGAATAGTTGTAAATTCAACCCTTGGAATTTCTATTTTGCGAAATCCACCCTACTATATTTAAAGTACGTGTTACACTTTTTCTTGAGATGAGAGCACTTAGAGAAACTGCATGTTATATTGTCTAACACTGTAGGGGGAAACATCACGGGCATGAGTCCCAATCGCCATGATTGTTGGCGGTGTGGCTGAGAAAAGAGGAGAATTTAGAAGTGAAAAAAAAAGGGCGGAGATTTTGGAAGTGTATATATATATAAACTAACAAAAAATACATTGTTAATATAAAAAAAACAATTAAAATACTTTTGAGCGTCTTAATGCCCGTAATGAGATGTTGAAAACGACACGGGAAGGTATCCCACCTTGTTGGATTCTGTTGATTTTCTTTAGCGTATATGTTTGCTCAATACTTATAACTTTTTGTTCCAAAATTTTAAAAATAAAAAGAACTTGTAATGACACGTTGATCGGTTAAAAAAAGTCAAGATTTAGTTTTTTATTTTTCAATATCAAGGGAAGTTAGATAAAAGCTAATGCATCCCCACTCTTGGCCGATTACCGCTTGGGGCATCAACTTTTAACTTATCCGCAAGGGAAGCCGGTGGAGTTGCCAGAATTTGCAGTTCCTGGCCTCCTTACGTGTAAATGCTAGTTGACATCTTGATTGTCGTTCCACCGGATCCCTAATTCGGTAAATCAAATTACCATAGAGATCGGTATATGTAGTTAGTTGTAAGAAAAAAAGATTCTTCGTTCAAACAAATGTTTTCGGGACTAATGCGGATAATCTTGTAAACCGATAGTTTTTTCGATGGACCAATTTGCAAACTACACTACAGTGGTGCCAAGGGTAGCATCATCAATCCACCATACTTAGAGGGAGAGAGAGAGTGTTGCATTATTTTGGTTTTTAACCAGGGTTAGTTATGTAACCATAGGTTTGACGCGTTACGTTCTTCACTGCAGAGAGACCGGAGTTAAAAATGAACATTCGCAGAAGATATATAGAGAGGCGCACACAGACAGGGACACCCCTCCTCAAAAGCACATCAAAATATAGATACAGAGAGATATATAGAGAAAGAGATAGAGAGAGAGAGAGAGGAAGGCAAGGGTTTTGGGCTTGGGACAGCGATACGCAGTGACACTCCCGATTGAATCTTAGCCGGTGAACCTTCTGATTCTGAACGTCGGATTGAAGTATCAGGAATCTTCGCGTCGTTGATAAGGCGACGTCGTCGTTTCTCTCTCTGTTTTTGGTGCCTGAGAGTGAGTGGATCCTTCAGATCTAGCCGTCTGGTCAGTTTGTCCTTCAGATTTCATCGATTTGTCAGTGGCTTGTTGGTTGATTTTGTTCTTAATCAGCCTGAAGTCGTAGTAACTGGCTTATCAATGAACGAATCTTCGTGATTGGCCCTTTTTGGTGCTAGTCTTGGATAGCTGTTCTCGTTTGGAGATTGATTGATGTGCTTTTGTTGTGTTTGTTTGATTTCTTAGGATTTTCTTTTTATTTTACTTTTGTGGAAATGCTTTCGTGGATTGCTGCAATATTTTTTTATTAGTTAGAAATTCTTATGCGTTTTTTGTAAGTTCTGGCGGAGCTTTAAATTGTTTATAATGTGGAAAAAATATGTAGCAATTTGTATGAGAGATTTGGTGTTTAGCCAGATCTTAAGAATAATTTTTTGGTGTGTCTTGATATATCTATCTGAATACTCTTTTAAGCGCGAGAATGCCTACAATCAACTAAATTGATAAGAGTAATCTTTTATCAGTGGCTTTGCCGTGTAACTCGATTCTTGGAATTGTTATGGATACTGCTTTTTCTTAATCATTTTGAGTTACAATGCGTAGATCTCAGTTTTCGGTTAATTTTTCTATGCTTGGTTTATCATATCCAGAAACAAAGGTTTTGTTATGCTTATTTTTTTCTTGATTTAATAAAGTGAAGCATACATTTCAATTAATCTTTGCTGATTAGTTGGTTTATTCAGTAGATTAGGGTCCTAATGTTTCAAACATTCTTGATGGCTTACTCCCTGTCATTGTTATCCTTGGTAAGTGAATCGGCTGTTGTTGTTTTTTACAGATTGTTGTCCACTGCCTTATTCAAATCATCAGATGGCTCTTTCGATGTAGTAATCGTGCTACAACTCTCCCTTCTGCCTCTAATAGCTTGCTGTGCTTTCGGATCTGTCATGGAATTGTGAGGGTGGTCTGAGTATCGCTTTGCTAATTAATGATTGTTTTTGGCTTGTACTCTTCCCGATTGCAACCGGCTTCTGAGTTTGGCACTCGCTCGAGGGTGAGGAAGAAGGTCTCTTCTGCTGCCAGCTTGGTTGCCGTCTGTATAGTCAATTGGCCTGTTTCTTCCTTTCATGTCTCCTAACTTGGACAGCCCTGTCCAGACACAAATGGCCGTCGCAGTTTTTAGCAGCCCACTTGGCAGGGAGTATCACGGAAACAATAGGATGGAAGGCAAATCTGGCAGGAGACGTGTTTTTGTGCAGACTGAAACTGGTTGTGTTTTAGGGATGGAGTTGGATCGAAGTGATAACGCGCATACTGTGAAGAGGAGATTGCATCTTGCTCTGAATGTTCCGGTTGAGGAGAGCTCATTGACTTTTGGTGATATGGTGCTGAAGAATGACCTTAGTGCGATTCGACGTGATTCGCCTCTTCTTCTTACTAGGAATGTAATGCACAGAAGTTCATCAACTCCTTGTCTCTCACCTACGGGGAGGGATATCCAACAAAGAGATTTTAGTGGCCCTGTTGAGATTTTAGGGCACACTGACAGCTTTGCCAGAACAAAACAACTTGTCAAGGACCTTGTCAAGGACATTGTCAAGGCGATGAAGGTTGGGGTTGATCCAATTCCAGTACATAGCGGGCTTGGAGGTGCATACTATTTTAGAAACAGCAGAGGTGAGAGTGTTGCTATTGTGAAGCCAACCGATGAAGAACCTTTTGCGCCAAACAATCCGAAAGGCTTTGTGGGAAAAGCTCTTGGGCAGCCAGGCTTAAAGCGGTCTGTGCGAGTTGGCGAAACAGGGTTCAGAGAAGTTGCTGCTTACCTTCTCGACCATGATCACTTTGCTAATGTGCCTCCAACTGCACTGGTCAAGATTACCCACTCGGTTTTTAACGTTAATGACGGGGTGAAAGGAAACAAACCTCAAAACAAGAAGCTGGTTAGCAAGATTGCATCTTTCCAGCAGTTCATCCCGCATGATTTTGATGCAAGTGACCATGGGACATCAAACTTCCCTGTTGCTGCCGTGCATCGTATTGGCATATTAGATATTAGGATTTTTAACACGGACAGACATGCAGGAAACCTCTTAGTTAGAAAGCTTGATGGTGCTGGAAGTTTTGGTCAAGTAGTACTCGTTCCAATTGATCATGGTCTATGTTTGCCAGAGTGTTTGGAGGATCCATATTTTGAGTGGATCCACTGGCCTCAGGCTTCAATTCCGTTTTCAGAAGATGAACTTGAGTACATAGAAAAGCTTGATCCTGGTAAGGACTCTCAGATGCTACGAGATGAGCTGCCGATGATTCGGGAGGCCTGCCTCCGAGTGTTGGTTCTGTGCACAATTTTCCTCAAGGAAGCTGCTGCTTTTGGTCTCTGTCTTGCTGAGATTGGTGAAATGATGAGTAGGGAGTTTCATGGCGGTGAAGAGGAACCTAGCGAGCTTGAGGTTCTGTGCATCGAGGCAAGGAGGTTGATTGCCGAGACACAGGTTTTATCTCCCAGGGCTGAAGCAGAAGACGATGGGTTTCAATTTGATTTAGACTGTGAGGAAGCAGGATTTGACTTTACCTCGGACATGTCATCAGAGGACTTCATGACTAAGTCGCCATTTAGTATGGGATTTGGAAATGGTAGTGGCAGATCCACACTTTCTAAGCTAGACGAGAGCATTGAGGAGGAAGAGGAGAGTGAAGGAGAGGAAGATGACACTGGATCTGTAGGCCCCAGAAAGATGCCGACCATTTCCAAGCTATCCATGTCGCTCAAGAACAATTGTTTGGGTGTGAACCAGAAGTACCAAAAGTCCTCTGGAGCAAAGCCAGCAAGTGGATATCTGGCTAGCTCATCATCTGGACATAGGAGTGCAAACGAGCAGCTTCCTGCAAGCCCTAACTTTGTGAAGTTAGCAGACATGGATGAGGAGGAATGGGTTCAGTTTCTAGAGAAGTTCGAAGAGTTGCTGTATCCTGCTTTTGCTAAGCGCAAGTCTGTGACCATTGGCCAGAGGCAGAGGCAGAGGCTCGGGACTTCGTGCCAGTTTTGAGATATGAGGTATAACTAAATATGTCGCTACTAGCGATGACTGAAGAAGAAGAATAATAAGACTGCAGGCTTGTTGGAGTGAAGTATTTCCTAGGCTAGGGTTTGGTTTATCAGTTCTTTTTCCTCTCCCCGGAAGTTGTAGTAGCAGGGAGGCATTGCAGCAGTAGAAGACCGTACTGTACATATTCTTTAAGGCCAACTCGGTGAAAGAGTTGAGTAACACTAGCTTATGTTTCCCTTCTTGACACCTTTATTTTTTCTTTCACTCCTTGTGGACTTTGTTTGATAAATAAGTTGTAGAAAACGCAATCGAAAAGAATGTATTGTACATATTGAGTCTTGTGTTCCTTTCATCTCTTGTTGCTGCTTTTCTCCTCGTTGTTTTTCCTGGTCTCAATGCGCGCTCCTGATAGGCATATTTTCCTGAACGTCCGCAACGTAGTTTGTGCAGATTTTAGGCTGGCCGAGGCTCGAAGAGGAACTCAAGAATTCATTAGAAATGGCCAACGAGTTACAATTTGTCCCTTCAGACTACAGAGAGATGCACGATTCGGCTCTCTCGTCTCTCATCTAATTATATATATATATATATATATATATATGAAAGTCGAAGTTAATTGTCCCTTCAGACTACAGAGAGATGCACGATCCGGTTCTCTCGTCTCTCATCTAATTATATATATATGAAAGCCGAAGTTAAGAGAATGTTGTTAAGTCATAGCTTACTTGGACACTCTCTTAAGTCGTCATATAGACTTTCCTATTTTAAATTGTTAAAATATTTTAAAATTACTTACCTTTGTAATAATGATTTGAACTTATTCGCTCTCTCTTTCTCTCTCACTCCCTCTCTCTCTCTCTCTCTCTCTATCTGATTTGGATTCATTCTTTCCATTTGTCATAGATTTTAACTTCTATGTCAACATGTATCAGTCAAAAATTTTATTTATATTTTTACAATTTCATTAATTCTTAGATTTTGACAAAAGTAATTATCTATATATTCTTTTTTAATATTAAATCTTTTTTATTGTTTAGGAGAACACGATATTCTGTATCAGTTTTTCTATTAAACTAACATAGTCTCTTTCCTTTTGTTTAACTGCAAGTTTTATATATAGTTTATGCTCCCATTATTTTTTCCAATCATTTATTATGTAATGTTATTATTTTTTTTTTTTGTGGTCTTAAGTAATACAACTTCAACACACGAGTTATTATTGGTATTATTATTGCAATTGTTATTAGTTAGGAGATACTATTTCTATTATTTCACACACTATTTTTCATCGTCATTTGTCACAAAAAAAACGAATAATATTTTACTCAAGTTCATTTCTAACGATAAAAATTGGTAAGAGAACTCCTTTAAAAATGTAAAAATATTTTTTTAATTATCTTATTGTCACTATCAATTTTATAGTTGTTATTAAGCATTAAATACAAGATTTCTCAATAAATATTTTTATAATTATTTCCGTGTGCAACGCACGGGATTAAAATTAATTATTATATGAATGAACCGGTGTCATTTTAGGTTTACAGTGTAAGTTTTAAGGATATGTCAATGTCATGGGACCAAACAATGTCACTAGGATGACCTATGTTCTCCAAATAAAATTTTTGACAGGTCTAGACAGATTCTTTGGTACAAATTCGTGAAAATCAAAGAAGAAACAGGTCACGTCGTGTCTTGGCCATATGTCAAAGGGTTGTTCAAGGATTATAATCAAGAGGAATATAACAAAAGTAACCCTATAGATGCTGACAGTCACCATAAGCTAAACAGAAAACTTGGCAAGCAACAAAAGAACTCATATGACGAGGTCCCACTACCCACTGTGAGTGAACTGGATTCATCATTAACGTTGAACTACTTTTATGAGTTAATGATATCAAGTTTAGTTCAAGCGAGGATAAGGATCCTCTGCTGTCGCTGTAGCAGCTATAACGATTAAAGAGTATCACCTACAAAAATTTTCGTCGTTGCTGAAACTTATTTGAAAATATTTTGTCGGTAAAAATGTATTAACAACAATTTTCTATTACAACAGAAGCGCTCTACAGAAGAATCTTATTATGAGGATAACGATCATCTGTTATGTTGTAATAATTTTAATGACAAAAGATTGTCATTAGAGACTGCTACTTCAAGAACGGAAAAAGGAAAAGATGGAATTTAGACATCCAATAGAGGTTCAGTTCAATTAGTTTGTATACATACGGGTGGAGAAAAAAAACTGAGACTCCATTTGTTACAAAAAAGAACTTATAATATTCATTTTAGGAACCGAATCGTTATCAAAGATGTCTTTTAATGACATTTTTTTCGCCGGTATCAACTTATGGACTCGGCCTTCTCATAACAAAAACAGAGTGCAAGCAATTCGATGTTTTGCGTGTCATTTCGCATAAAAGGAATGATTACTCGTGGAAATGGAAGCTATATTAGAATGGGATAAGCACATAGATTTGGTGAGAGTCTTAATCAGCAGTCAAGTTCAAGCCAACGAAGCCTCGTCAGGTGATGAAAGAGCTGCTTGGTTTTGACTAGAAACATTAGAGGATATAACAGTGATAATGATTTTGAGCGACAGCGTGTGTGGCAACCTGATCTTTGATTGGCACTTGTTCTTGGAATGGGCCTCATGTGGGCATGCTTTGCAATTTAAGTCATAATTATGATGATAATGACACGAGGATTTGAAGACAAACAACAGTGAGGCTCATAATTGGCTCAAATTGTTTAATGCTATTTCCTATAATGATTTGAAGTCTCACAGTCACGAACGTATGAATGGTCTGTGAACGGTTCTTATATCTGATGCTTCTCTCCTTCTTGATCATAGTTTTGAGTTGGACATCAAGATTTAACACGGTATCAGAGCTAGGCTTAGATCTAGGCACTACCTCGGTTGGTTGCTTTCTCACCACTTCTTTTAGATCTACAGTTTGTTTTAGTCGGCTTGAACCTTGAAATCACCTCATGCATACTATATTAACTTCATATTCTATATTAGCATATATCTAAATATGATAGTAATACTTATGTTTGGCAAAGATTTTTGGAAACAAATAACAAAATCTAAAAGATTCTAACTCATACGAGTTAAAAATGAACTTAAAGGTAAAAGCGATAATCAAATAGACATTTTTTCTCGAACATTAGATCAAGCGGACCCCCTTCTCTTACTTATTTTTCGCACTTATTTGATTTGCATAAGGAACTTAGCGATTGATGCCAATGAAAGTTAGTTTACTGTCAGTGTGGAGGTGCCACAAGGAATGCAGTCTTGGTAAGATGCCAAGTATGCTAATGTGGGACACAACAAGGATGGAGTAAAGGCAGAGACCAAGGGCTTTTCAGACAAAACCTGAGGCTGGCAGTGCTGCGAGGGCGATGTCGCGGGGTGAATACACGAGGACAATCCAGTCCAATGCTCAGATCCAGAGTTAAGGTCCAGCGTCGGGGTCTTGCATGTTTCTCTATCTAGAATTTTGTAGTTCTAGAATTCTAGAATGAGAAAGTGAAAATGTGAAGAAGTTCTCAATTGAATTCTCAAAACCACTATTTATAGAGGTTGAGATGATGATGTCATCAACTGACACGTGGCGCTGCTCCACGGATTGTCGGGATCACATATTCACCCGGTCTGCCCCTCACAAGTAACTTTGTTTGTCTGGAAAGACTGGTCCACATAGCGTTGGTGTGGCCAGAGAGCCCTCTTGATCTAACCACCAGTCCAAAGCCCTTGCAGAGTCCCACAAGGCGTCGAGAGATGCCGAGGACCTGGCAGCGGTGGGGAAGACTCGACACCCAACTGCCAAGCGGACTAGGCGCGATGCCCTCTAGTGACCTGCTCCCGCCTCGGAGTGACCCGGGGGTTATAGTCTTTAGGGTGTCGATGAAAAGCCCCCATACAATACCCTGGCGGAGATAATGTCCCGGAAGAGTCGCCTATCCCGCGGATGAGTCTTTATACCGGAGCACTTGGAGCACGCCAAGGTAGTGTCCCGAAGGAGTCGCCTACACGAGGGGCCGATGTAGCATCCCGGAGGAGTCTTCTACCCGGCGAAAGGGGAGTTGAAGCTCCCTGATATGGATAGTGTCCCAGAGGAATCGCCTATCCTAGAGGGTGAGTCTTTGTACCGAAGCACTCGGAGCGCACCAAAGTAGTGTCTTGGAGGAGTCGCCTACCCGATGGGCCGAGGTAACATCTCGGAGGAGTCGTCTACCTGGTAGAAGGGAAGTTTTCATGCCGAAGCACTTAGAGCTCCCTGGGAGAGATAGTGTTCGGGAAGAGTCGTCTATCCCTGTGGGATGTTACACAATTCGGGGAGTGGGTCGAAGCATGTTCCACGACCAAGGCAAGATGCACATGGTGTGGTGAAAAGATGGACCAATGCTGGAGCGTGGTAGTGTGACAGAGAGCCGGGGCCCCCAACTGTATCAGCGACGCGGCGCATGGGCACAACAGAGTGTGTGCGATGCGGGCGGCATGATAATGTGACAGAGAGTCAGGGAGCACAACTGTATCAGTGGCGCGATGCATGGGCACGACGGATGTGGTGCCGGTGACATTATAATGTGACATAGAGCTGGGAGGCGTGACTGTATAAGCAGCGCGGCGCATGGACGCGGCAGAGTGCGTGCAGTGTCGGGGGCACGTGACATCAAAACGGCGACGCCGCGGTGACATGTGTCGCGGTGTTTGGGTCGTGCCGGAGCACGTGATGCATGAACGGTGCATGAGCCTGATAATGGTCGTTACAGAGATGGCGCACGGGCGAGGGTGATGGTTATTATCTGAAGATAGTGATGGTTGTTCAAGGGAGAGGCCGAGGCCGACCCTTGAGGGAAGGCTTGTTGGCAATTGGGTTTTAAACTTATTATTGAGAAGCTATATTGACTCAATTTTCAAATGCGTTTCACATCATAATTTGGTTAGGAACAAATTGATTTATGTTCATCTATTGGAGTAGATGATCATAGTATATTCACAAGTTTAAAACAAATGAGGAGTGTATGAAAAAATTGAAGTTGGTAGTTCAACTTGAAGGAAAAAATGTATCTCACATTTAAGAGATAAAGCTAATGTTGCCTCCTTATAAGGCTTAGTCTTGAGTTAAGAGTTGAGTTCTTTGGTGGTACTCAAGTTTTGTAAGGAGGGAGGACTTAGGTTGACCCAAGGTCCACAAAACACGCGCGCGCCGCCCGCCCGTCGCGTGGCGTGGCTTGGACGGCTTAGGCCCATTAGGCTTTATTCGTTTTGGGACAAAAACATTTTAAATAAATTAATTTTTATTTATTTATTTTCTTTTCTGAAGAGTTGCAAACTTTCCAACACACCCTCCAGTGAATTTTTTTCACTTTATAAAATCGTGTCCAGTGTCTGAAAAACGGAACATAAATTTTATTATCCTTCCCGAAATTCTGCCCGTTTCATGTGTCTCCAAAAGAAAGTGTTCTACATGTTTTGGTTCGCGGGTCTGAAAATTTGGAGTGCTCTTATTTCCAGACATTGTATCATGAAAGACTTTCGTCAAGAGACCATTAGCACACAATTGGGGGACGAATAAAATTTTAAGGACAGTGAATCAAATTTACGCCTCGGCTTTCTTTCATTGCTGTTTCTGTAATTCTGCTTCTGTTTTCTAATTCCGTGTTTAATTAGTAAGCCATTCTGCTTGTTCAGTATTTTTATTTTTCGTGAAGACATTCTGCACAAGTATACACAAAAGCATACTTTTCCAATTAACCGACCACCCTTGGCCAAGGGCCAAGGCACGCCGACGTTGATTTTATGAAAAAGAGTGACTTGCACGTGAATTGAGCGTGCGTGTTGGTTTGACCGGTTTGGGAGCGTTAAACGTTGACCTTTGAAAAGTTGACGTGTCGTAGGAGAGGGATCCAAGAGTGGTTCAAGTGCATAGCCAGGATGAGATAACAACATCGGTCAATGAATCGTGATCATAAAAAAAAGCCTCCTCCACGCCAGCAAACATGCTTATTAGGTAACGAAGAGGGCAGCTGAACATGAATACAATATCAACCTCAGCATGGAAGTGAGTGAAGAAAGAGGGACCAGAGGGGTGGTAGGTACGATATAAGAGATGAATTAACTTGCAAGTCAGGTTCTTGCCTCCTAAAACCCCTGCCATACTCATTCGGTCCATCAATTGGAGACATGGGGCACTGGTAGAGATTTCGTGGAAGATTTTCCTGGTCTTCATTCATGGGTAGTTTTAGAGGTGTCAAAAGGGCCGGGCGGCCCGCGGGCTGGCCCGACCCGGCCCGGTTCTGGCCCGGGCTGGCCCGGCACGGCAGATGAACAGTGACGGCCCTGCAGATTTGGGCTTGGGGCCAGGGCCTGGACCAGGCCAAAGAATTCTGGGAAAAAGCACGGCCCGGCCCGGCCCGGAAACGGCCCGTTTCTGGCCCGGCCCGAAACTGGCCCGGTTCTGGCCCGGGTTTGGCCCGGCCCGGCCCGGCCCCGTTAGCCCTCCCCCTAAATTTTTGATGATATCCTTGTTTATAGCAGTAGCTTGGAAAGCACCAAAGATTGGCTTTGGACCTTTTAAGGGCTAATCTACTGTTTGCCAAAAGGAGCAAGTGCACCTTTGCCAGTACACACATTAAGCACTTGGGCCACGTTATTTCTGCTGAGGGAGTGGCAGCTGACCAAGAAAAAATCAAAAGTATGAAATCTTGGTCTAGACCAACCAATGTCAAGGCCCTTAGGGGATTTCTTGGGCTGACACAGTACTAAAGAAAGCTTGCAAGAGGTTATGGGGTCATAAGCAAACCCCTTACTGAGCTCATTAAGAAGAATGCATTTCATTAGAGGCCAGAAGCTGAGGCTGCCTTCCATGAGGCTGCCTTCCACAAGCTCAAGACAGCCATGACTACCACTCTAATCAATTGAAGTGGAGGGTTTCTTAAATGACCAAAGAATTTGAATGTAACAAGAAAAGATGTTATTTTATCTTCATCGATCTCGTTATTTTTTTTGTTTGATCTACTCTATTTTTCTTTGACATTTACAGGTTTTACACCATATTACGAAAGAGATTGAATTTTGCACTTAAAATCAGTATGTGTGGGTTAGAACAACTAGTTTTTGTACTTAATCCGTGGTTAATGGTCAATCAACATCAATTTGCCTTTTCGAAAGGGGGTTAATTCGTGAAAAAGTGATTGTATACTCAATGGTCCGTTTACAAAAACTTTGTCATTTGTTGAAGAAGAAGTCTTTATAATAAAAAGTTGGGAAGAAAGGGAAAAAAAATTGGATTGGGCCCGGGCCCGGCCCAAGCCCGGCCCTAAATATTGGGCCTAGGGCCTGGGCTTGGACTGGGCCCATATATCCCAGGTTTTAGGCCCGGCCCGGCCCGGCCCGTTTTTCATTTGTGAGGCCCGGCCCCGGCCCGATTTCATTGGAGGCCCGCTGGGCCTGGGCCGGGCCGGCCCAAGCCCGGCCCATTGACAACTCTAGGTAGTTTGATAGCACCATGCCACAATCACAAATTTAATAGACCGTGTCACATTTTAAACTCTTTATTGTATAAACAGTAGATCTCAACATTTCAAAATGCTTTAACTAAAGTCACAAACAAGATCGAGGAAGTGCTGGTAGAGCGTAATTTGTTCGGTACTTCTTTTAAATGAATGTATAGTTGAGTCGACGACTGACGAAAAAAACTGGTGTAAGAATTATAAGATTTAAGAATCATCAGACCAGCGTTTTAGGTACTCCCAGAAGAACCTGACGGACTGTCTCTGCTGTACAGTGCTCCAACCTCTGAAGTGGTAGTGTTTGGACTTTGGTTTGACAAAAACCAGAGTTGCCAGTAACAAGTTACAAACAAAACATCTAACCTCAACTTCACCTCAATTTAGACTGTGTCTACTGGTCCAATGGTGTTAGTAGATCCACAATGACAGTGGCCTCTCCATTCTGCAGCACAGGTTGTACATTTTGTACTGCACCTCAGTTTCCTCCATCACATACTCAGGGAACAGGTGAATGCAGGGTACGTTGCAATAGGTACCAATCAAAATTGCCTAGAGACTTTCAAGGAAACCCATGACTATTTTTGACTCTCACAGCCCCATTTGGATGTCAGAATAGGCTGAATCCACCAGTTATACTGCATGTGATTGTCATGGACTCATGGGCTTCTGCCATAACAGTACACACAACAGTGCACCAATTACTTTTTGTGTGTATACTTTTAGCAACCAATTATTACCTTGAGGATAGAAAGTTTTTGCCAAAAAACATGGCTGTCAAATTTCCATGTCAAATGTAGGGGAGAACTGTTGTTATGCTGGACTAACCTGAAAGAGGGATTGGTCCTCCTATACTTGAAAGTTTGGTTGAGTGCAAGGGTTCCGGACGACCCATTGGACAGGACTAGGAGAAAATCTTAAATGGTTTCAGACCACTAGCCTGGACCTTCGAGGACCGCTAAATATATTGTATAATAATCTTCCGCCATCCTTGGCCTTGGGTTCTATTCTGTTGGCCCCTCTGAACCAACTCCGGACCAATAAATCTTCTCCACAACTAGGGATTACTCGTTTCGTCCTAAAATTCGGGTCACTTGTGCAGATGATCCACTTTTCAACAGCATTACTGGTCGTTATGATAAGGAGTTTACGAGTTTAAAACATGGAAATTCTTGGAAAAAACAAACATGTTGCTTGCCTGAAAGTCATGTTTGCCTTTGAAAAAAAAGAGCAAGTGATAAGGAGTTAGCGTCATATCTTCGTTCAGTAGGCATGAAATGAAGAACCTTAGCGGCACCAGAACTTATAGAGGGAGAGAGAGAGGGAGGGGGAGAAACAGAGGAAGAGAAATTTGCAATAGTCAATGAGTTATCAAGTTATTGTACAAAGGCACTAAGAATAAATACACTTACAGAAAGCTGTTAAAGAGGAAAACTCAGATCAGTCAAACAATCCAATGTCTGTTTGGCTACAAGCTCATGTACCCGGAAACTATACTTCCCTTCATAATTTTACATAAATAGTTTATTTCAGAAGAGTATTTTAAGTTATTCACTGCCGAGCAGGAACAAGTTAGACATGCCTCCAGGGTCTTTCTGCAAGGCTTACACACTCACTAAATCTAAAGCAATCAACCAGATGATCAATGGTCATTCCCGCAGCTTGCATGAACGAGTACACGATTACGGGTCCCACAAGCCGGAATCCACGCTTCAACAAGTCCTTGCTGATGGCCTCTGCCTTGGGTGCCCTCAGAGGAACATTTCTGGGGTACCTGTGTCTGTTGATGATTGGTTTATAGTCCACATATCCCCACATATAGCCACTGAAAGATCCAACTTCCTTCACAATCTACAATTTGACAGTAAGAAAGGGAAAGAGGACAATGTGTTCTTAGTGCATGTTCACTTAAGGCTCCTTTTGGTTTGTAGAAATTGAGAGAGAAAGGAAAGGAAATAGATGAACTTTATTTCCCTCCTCTTTGTTACCATGTAAAACTAGGGAAAGTAAAATATCTTTAAGGCCTCATACAATTTTTTATTTTTTTTGTTGATACGACAAACTATTTTTGCATTTCCCCCCAGCAAAGTCCACAACCCAAAGAAAGAAGAATGATGAACTTGTACAGATACTTGCCTTTAGTATGCATTTGGCATTGTCAACTATGCACCTAACTCTGCTCTCAGCTAGCATTATTGCTTTGTTGGATGCTATTTCCATAATCTCTTTCTCCCCCATCTTCGCCACAGTATTAGGATCAAATCCAGCAAATGCTTCCCTATGGTCGTCCAGGATGAAATATTAGTTATTTTCTTGTCTTCCAGATATTGAAGTGTTTCGGTGCAGCAATGACAAAAAGGGAAAAGAAATATCTACCTGAACATATCTTTTCTTTTTAGAATCTCAGTCCAATTGAAATCCATAAGCATGCCAGACATCGCAAGCAGCTCGAATAATTGACTGTTTGATATTTTAGGCTCTCCATGATTAGTTAACAACGGTGGACATTAGATTAAACTGATACTGCTTAGCGAAAATGACTTACTTCTCGTCATAAACTGGAACCCCCCAGCACTCGTCATGGAATTGTACATAAACTTTATCTGTACAAAAAGTGAACTCAATATTTACATGTTTAATCTTAGTCAGATCCAATACGAAGCATAGATATGTAATTAAAAAGTAGAACGGAAGAAATCATTAGTGCTCCGTTTCTAGATTAATCTGACTTGCTATTTATTCCCCAATTGTTGTCATAGATGCTGAAGCAGCAGCAGTTGTAGCAACCATTCTGAAAGACATGATTATATAAGTGTAAGGCTTGGCTTTATTATGTTAATGTTGCTGGATTCCCAACAACAAAGTTGTAAATAGCCTCTACACCTACTACAATTCAATTATTTTCATCCTCTTTTGCCAAGTTTGAGTTGACTTTCCAATTTATTTAATTATCTTTGTAGGTAGTAAGGAATCTATTCAACACTCTAAAATTGCTGAGGCACAAAGAAAATCTGTAAACTGAGCCACAAGCTCATCTGATAGAGTTCGTTTCAGAAACCAGCCGAGGATAAGGCTTACAGATCTCTAAGTTGGTATCATCTGATAAATTTACTCTCCCCTCCCTATAGGGAGACACTTTTCTCTGTTCAGTGCATCGATCCCAAAAGAAGGAGACGTACTTTCAAGTTTAAATGGAAAATTGCGATGATGTTGTGTATTTAACTTTAATCACACTGAAACAAGAAATAGAATCATCAACCTCAAAAATCTTAAGGGGTTAAAATTGGAAGTATGATACCCCTTTAAAGTTGCAGATTTTGAAAACGTAACCTGGTGGTGATTTTAACCCTGAAATGTGATTATCGCGGTGTGTGGTTATGTTTCCATACATGCCAAACTTATTAATGCTAATTCTATGATGCACTCTCCATGCAATTGACTCCTGCGTTTTCTATACTTGTACATGGTAAGATTTGCATATGCCTATATTACTGCAGGAGAAGAGAACTCTAAGCTTACCACTACTCTTTGTTATCCAGTTGCACCTCCTCAAGCCTTGAGGTCCTTCTCCACTATAACTCAGAATTTGCTGTTGTACTTTGTTAATCACCGATGCCTGTCTTCTTTCGGGTGGTGCAATCAGACGTAGCGCCAATGAGATCTTCTGATCCAAGGTAGACGTGGAACTGCTGAGAGAATCAATTGAGTTATGCGACGAACACAAAGACAAAGAAGATAGGGATAGAAGTGAGCTGGATTTATGCAGCCCAATAGGGTACACTTTTTTCAGGTGTCTGGATAACAAGCTATGGTTTGGCTTCTCTTTTTCCCTAGTAGCACTTCTGTTTCTGTCAAGAACAAGTCTTCTCCCATTTTCTTTAGACATACTTGACTGGAAAAGAAAGTACTCCTGGGCTCAGTTTTGGCATATGTACAGATGGGAAGAAATTTATAAAGCTTGGGTTTTCAAATGGGAGAGGATGTCAAAAGGAGCAACTGGAAAGTTGGTTGGTGAAATGTGAATTTCATTATATGTACATTGTACCATTTGCTTCTTTAATTTTAAGCAAAATAAGAAGTGAAATGACATTTGGATTTTTCTTTTAATTGTAAAGGACAGTGGAAACATTCAGGTGTTTGAATCAAATTCTGCATGAGCTTAGACCGTAGAGAGATTAGTTTGGGACAACAAATGCATGGCATTATTTATTGGTCAATCACTGTGGTTGCATCACCAGTAAGAATCATTGCAATTAAAGAAAGAAATGGAATCCAACAACTTGAATTATTATTCAGATTATGCAGATTAGCACAATAATTAAGAAGATGGTCCAGTAATACTATACGCACTGATATCTACCCTCTATATTTCCTAAATATGGAGTATACAGAGCGCGTAATATTCACCTAATCGCTCACTAGGAAATGATATAACAATGACCAGTTGAGCCCTACTCATCAGATGGCTCGACACCATGTAAAACTTTCTTAACTCAGAATGATCTTAAAAGTTCAGGAACGATTTTCTGGACTTTCTTTTCGGAATTTCGCCTTTTTGTATATGCTTGATCACATGGATTATGTTGAAGATTTTGAATTTCACAGTATGGTGTTGAAGAGTTGCACTGTTGCTTGCAGACTTGAAAGCTTTACTCTTTTAGTTGTAGTGTTCGCCTCAGTGCAAGTCTAAGGGGTCCAACGCTAGACTTGAGTCACACTCATGTGGCCAGAACTTCGGGGCCTGAAGGTTTGAGGCAGGCCTGTTGCCTGCATAGACAAAGATATCCCATCCTTTATTCTTCCTAGTCTTTCCATCTTAGCCACCATCTTTGTAGTCAATGAGTTCATTCTATGGGTTTGTTTGATTTCAAAGGAAAGAGCAATGGAAGATTTAAATAGGCAAAGGATGTACCTGCGGTACCTTAAATCAAGTTTTACGTTATACAACAAGAAGTGCTCTACGTGCAATGTGTGATTGACATGGATTTTTTCCTTGCTAGTAATCCCCAATGGGCGGGTAAAGTAGCAAAAGGGCTTGAGGAATAATCTCAAGGTTTTGAGTTCGAATTCCCATGCTGACGAGCCATATAATTACAATTTTGATAATAAAAAAGAAGAAGAAGTAATGCAACCTATAAGAATGTTTCCTCATGATTTTAGGGATTATCATGGCTTTACATCTATGATTTTTCATTATTAATACATAAACACGAAAAATAAAATAAGTTATGTAAAAGGCTAGAACTTTTTGATTCAGAAGGAACCACCAAAAGGAACATTTGTTATTTCAAGCAATTAATAAGTAAGGTTGCAACGCCAACTCGTAAAAAAATGGGCACGGGCTTACTTTAACAGAGAATGTGGTGAACACGAGTGCAAAATTTTGAACCCGTAAAAGATATAGACTTGGCATGGACAGAGGTTTCTAAAGACCCGCCCAGCCCGCAAAAATTCCAGCCCATCCTATTTTGTTTTTTAAATACTAATAGGATGCACGTGAACATTAACATGTGATAAATAAGATTATCGTATAAAATAGTTATAATCCCACGTATTCTCTAGACTATGACAATTAATTTCTTATAGTTCAAATATACACAGTAATTCAATTTAATTCAAGAGTGCTAGTTGAAATTAAAATGTATATGCATAAGGATTGCTTTAAAAATGTTATGAATCCATCTAAAGAATATTAGTGGTCTCTCAATCGCCTTAATCTCGAACAACTTCTATAGAGTGTAAAAAAATGTACGTCGACTTGATGCCAATAATAGCTCATACCCCTGTCATGGTCTTACCCACAATTCTTTTGAAACCAAAAAACTTACTTAAAAAAAAAAAAAAAGGGGGTAGCTGAGCGAAGTAGTTAAATCGTCCAATCCTTTTATGGGGGAAGGGCCTTTTAAGCTACTTTAAATCGATGCATCTAGTCTAAACTTATTGGTACAAAGTTTAACGATCAACAAATTAATATTTATCTTTATGTCAGTATCCTTATAGCAGTGAAATTTCGACTTTAGCTTAAAAAAAAATTATTCGTTTTCGCAATTTGTATCTTCTATAGTCCAATTTAATAAACATAATAGTTGTTATAAATGTAACACAATCATCCTTTACTCACCTTATTATAAAATATTTTTCATATTTTATTTGAGAAAGATATTACTATAAGATTAATATCTAACACATTTACTCTTTAAGAAAAAGCTGCAATGAAAGGTCAGTAACTTCTAACAAAAAAAATGCGTATTTATCTGCAAATAAATGACCATTTTGTAGAGTTTATTATGTTATTAGAGATTTTCTTGTTAAAAGAAAAAGATAACGTGTTGCAGACTAAACAACAACCATGCTTTTAATCCTATTACTATAATATTTTGTCTTCTAGAGTGCGTTAGTTGTATTCTTTTAACGCTTCTGTTACCCGTTATTGACAAGCGATGAATCATTTAATCCCTTACTCATATGGTAGTACATACAATGTGTAGTTATAAAAAGATGCAATACCAAAAGATGAAACAAATAAATAAATAAAATAATGACTTGTACTGCTCAAATAAATTTAACTTGTGTTCCCAACCCATTCTGGTCGCACCCAAAGGCCCACTACGGTCCCACTTTGCATGACACGTCCGCACAAGCAACATACTTTTTCAACGCTCACAACCGGTCAAAGCATGCACGCTCAAGTAACGTGACCAAGCCTCATGACACTTCGACCGTCGCACTTCGCCTGTCGCCCAACGACACGCCATGACACTTGCCCAAGGAAGTTGGCCTTGGCCTCCCCCTTGGGGTCGGCCTCGGCCTTGGCCTCCCCCTTGGGGTCGGCCTCGGCCTTCCCCGAAGGGTTGGCCTTTGGCCTCTATCCTTAGCACCTTCACTTCTCTTCAAGAGGCCTTGCATCCTTCGCGACGCCCTTCGCCCATCATCCGGACATCAACCTCGCGACGTCCGTCGTGCATCACCTTACGGACGTTCGTACATCAACCTCGCGACGTCCGTCGTCCGTCGTCCATCAACTCCGCGACCCCCGTCGCCCGGAAACAACTCCGCGACCCCCGTCGCCCGGACACAACTCCGCGACCCCGTCGCCCGGACACACAACTCCGCGACCCCGTCGCCCGGACACAACTCCGCGACCACGTCGCCCGGACACACAACTCCGCGACCCCGTCGCCCGGACACAACTCCGCGACCCCCGTCGCCCGGACACAACTCCGCGACCCCGTCGCCCGGACACAACTCCGCGACCCCGTCGCCCAGACACAACTCCACGACGCTCACCATCCGTCGCCCGGACGTCGTCTCCGTGACCCCTGTCACCGACGTCCGGGCATCACACTCCAACACTTCGCCGCGCCCATGCGCCGCGCCGCTGATACAGCCGTGCCCCCAGGCTCTCTGTCACACTACCGTGCCCCGGCACCTTACGCACTCCGTCGCGCCCATGCGCCGCGCCATTGACATAGACGTGCTCCCGGCACCTTACTCACTTCATCGCGCCCATGCGCCACAATCATGTCATCATGCCCCCGGGCACCACACTCATTCATCACACCATGCGCACCTTGCCTTGGTCATGGAACATGCTTCAACCCACTCTCCGAAGTGTACATCATCCGCGGGGATAGGCGACTCCTCCGGGACACTATCTCTGCCAGGGAGCTCTTCAACTCCCCTTCCGCCAGGTAGACGGCTCCTCCGGGATGCTACCTCGGCCAGTCGGGTAGACGGCTCCTCCGGGATGCTACCTTGACATGCTCCGAGTGCTCCGGCACAAGGACTCACCCGCGGGGATAGGCGACTCCTCCGGGACACTATCTCTGCCAGGGAGCTCTTCAACTCCCCTTCCGCCAGGTAGACGGCTCCTCCGGGATGCTACCTCGGCCAGTCGGGTAGACGGCTCCTCCGGGATGCTACCTTGACATGCTCCGAGTGCTCCGGCACAAGGACTCACCCGCGGGGATAGGCGACTCCTCCGGGACACTATCTCTGCCAGGGAGCTCTTCAACTCCCCTTCCGCCAGGTAGACGGCTCCTCCGGGATGCTACCTTGGCCGGCCGGGTAGACGGCTCCTCCGGGATGCTACCTTGGCCTGCGGAATAGACGACTCCTCCGGGACACTATCTCTGCCAGGGAGCTCTTCAACTCCCCTTCCGCCAGGTAGACGGCTCCTCCGGGATGCTACCTTGGCCGGCCGGGTAGACGGCTCCTCCGGGAT
Source organism: Escallonia rubra (assembly GCA_033065855.1). NCBI lineage: Eukaryota > Viridiplantae > Streptophyta > Magnoliopsida > Escalloniales > Escalloniaceae > Escallonia > Escallonia rubra. The sequence continues at coordinate 22,255 of JAVXUO010002083.1, forward strand.
GCTACCTTGGCCTGCGGAATAGACGACTCCTCCGGGACACTATCTCCGTCAGGGTGCCTGCGTGACTGGCCTACGTGCTCCGGCACTGGGGGCTTGCGTCGGCACCCCTAGGGACTATGACCCCCGGGTCACTTCGAGACGGGAGCAGGTCTTCGGAGGGCATCGCGCCTAGTTCACCTGGCAGTTGGGCGTCGGGTCTTCCCCACCGCTGTCAGGCCTGTGGGACTCCGCAAGGGCTTGGATTGGAGGCTAGATCAAGGGGGTTCTCTGGCCACACCGATGCGGTGGGAGCCAGTCTTTCCAGACAGACAGAGCGACGCTGTGAGGAGCAGGCCGGTTGAATATGCGATCTGACAGTCCGTGGAGCACCGACATCTGTGGACCCCCCGGTGACGTGTCACTCCCGGGGAGCGCCACGTGTCGGTTAATGACATCATCATCTCAATCTCTATAAATAGAGGTCTTGAGAATTCATAACAAGGAGAGAACATTTGGACATTTTCATAACATTTCACTTTCTCACTCTAGAATCCTAGAGAGAGAAACATACAGGACCCTGACTTTGGACCTAAGCATCGGACTGTGACTGTCGTCGTATATTCATCCCGCGCTATTGCCCTCGCAGCACTGCCACCCTCAAGCTCTGTCTGGGAAGCCCTTGGTCTCTGCCCTTGTTCCACCCTTGCTGTCTCTCACTTTGCATACTTGGAAGCTGACACGGACTGCAGCCTTTGTGGCACCTCCACGTAAGCTCGAACCCATTTCCTTGGCATCAACTTGTTATCTTCTCTTTCTAGCAACATTAAAAATGGTATAGAGAAGAATTTTCAGTATTGTAAAATAAATTTCTTATTGTAAATACGTAGAAACGTCCATTCATGTAGTATTTAGTTATAGATTATCTAAACAGGTAATGATAGTATACATAAAGATAAATAAGAAGTGAAAGTATAATAATTTACTTCAGTCAAAAGCAAATTGTGTTAGTCTCTTGTAGTGAAGGCAAAATGTGTTTGACAAGTATTCATTAACATACTATGGCATACCTATTTAAAAGAAATGATTGTAATCTACACTAACCTTTATTTTTAAGACATCAAATTTTAAAGAAGCGGAAGGGAAGAGTCACCCATAATTAGAAGGTTGTGTCAATACTTAATCAATAAGTAACGTGAAAGGAGTAATTTCTAGATTTTAGTAGGGCATAATAATCCAAAACATAATCTTCAATTTTAGCCACAACTATTACAAAATAGGAATATGGTAAGAGTATTCCGTAACAATCAAAGTAAGAAAATGAACGTTAAGTTGCTCAATGTTTTGAAGTTTAGGGTAGAGAATTACTAACATTTGCTTGGACAGACTTAAGATATGCAATTAATACATCATATATGGATATAAAACACACATGCGCACACACACATATGTAATTAGGCATAAATATAACATCGCATCTTAAAGTCAGATACAGGAGAATAATCATGTCTAGTTTTAATCTTTATTTTTTTGTTAAACCATATTATAAAATTTTCATTCCGAATGTAAAATGCAAAACCAATTCTTCATAAAAGAGCGCAAGAATTAAAATTCATTTATCTTTAGAGAATACCATTACAATCTAATAATTATTTGAGAAAAATTAATTATTCTACTTATACATAAGATGTTATCATCATCAAGGTCTTACATGTTCTAATCTATATAAAACATCAAGTTGTGGATAACAATGACCATACATATATTCTATTATCGGAAAATGGGAGCGATATCTAATATTAGTTGTAGCATTTATGTGTAGTAGTAAGGGGTGAGCACCAAAACGTTCAAATCAATCCGAAGTGTTTAAATGATCAAACCGAACCAATCTAATTCGAACCGTCCAAAGATCTTAACGGTTTGATTTTACATTTCTTAAACCAACCTTGGTTCAGTTTGGTTCACGATTCATATTTTTAAAACCGATTCCAAACGGAACGGAACCGACCTATGATATTTATTATAACATTCATTGATAATTTTACATATATGGTACTAAGTATATTCAAATAAACAAATCTTGAAAGTTAAAAATAATAATAATGAGATCACTTATGTTCCCAACCTATTCTGGCCGCACCTAAGGGCCCACTAGGGGTCCCGCTTCACGCGCACACGTCGGCTTCTTCAACAGTTATTTTTCCAACGCATCGAACCGGTCAAAATGCGCGCTCTCAAGCCGCTTATATTTCTCGTTTTGCACATGGCTTAGGTGCCGATTACTTCACGTTAACGTCGCTCACGATAACACGATCGTCACGCCAAGACCGACCAAACACCTTGTCACCAAAAATATTGGCCGACGGCACATTTTGGAGCAACGGGGTCAATGGGCAATGGCCTTGGCCAACCCCAGAGGGTCGGCCTCGGCCTTCCCATTGCCATGGGGGTCGGCCTCGGCCTCCTGGAGGGGTTGGCCTTGGCCATTTTCCCCCGATGGTTAACCCCTCCGCGCAAACTCCTTTTCGCACTTTATTCGCTTCGTGTGCTCCATACGTAACCTTGGCACCTCGTCCGCTATGCGGGTATGGTTCTTGGCAACGCACTCGTCATAACGTAACTTCCGGATTCATCATTGCTTATCAAAACACCTACCGACGGCGCACCCGAAGTTCGCAAAAGGAGAAGTGACCTTGGGCTCCGAAAATGGAAGACAACCATTTGGCCTTGGCCAACCCCATGGGGTCGGCCTCGGCCTTCCCCAGGCCATGGGGGTCGGCCTCGGCCTCCTGAAGGGCTTGGCCTCGGCCATTTTCCCCCGGTGGTTCACCCCTCCGCGCAAACCCATTTTCGGCATGATACGTGCCCGGCACCAAGTATTGCTCCGCGACGTTCGTCGCCGCGCCCTCGCGCCATCGTCATGATACGTGCCCCCGGCACCAAGTATTGCCCCGCGACGTTCGTCGCCGCGCCCTCGCGCCATCGTCATGATACGTGCCACCGGCACCTTACGCACTTCGCCGCGCCCATGCGCCGCGCCGCTGATACAGCCGTGCCCCCAGGCTCTCTGTCACACTACCGTGCCCCCGGCACCTTACGCACTCTGTCGCGCCCATGCGCCACCATTGACACCAACGTGCCCCCGGCACCTTACGCACTCTGTCGCGCCCATGCGCCACCATTGACACAAACATGCCCCCGGCACCTTACGCACTCCGTCGCGCCCATGCGCCGCGCCATTGACATAGACGTGCCCCCGGCACCTTACTCACTTCATCGCGCCCATGCGCCACAATCATGTCATCATGCCCCCGGGCACCACACTCATTCATCACACCATGCGCACCTTGCCTTGGTCATGGAACATGCTTCAACCCACTCTCCGGAGTGTACATCATCCGCGGGGATAGGCGACTCCTCCGGGACACTATCTCTGCCAGGGAGCTCTTCAACTCCCCTTCTGCCAGGTAGACGGCTCCTCCGGGATGCTACCTCGGCCAGTCGGGTAGACGGCTCCTCCGGGATGCTACCTTGACATGCTCCGAGTGCTCCGGCACAAGGACTCACCCGCGGGGATAGGCGACTCCTCCGGGACACTATCTCTGCCAGGGAGCTCTTCAACTCCCCTTCCGCCAGGTAGACGGCTCCTCCGGGATGCTACCTCGGCCAGTCGGGTAGACGGCTCCTCCGGGATGCTACCTTGACATGCTCCGAGTGCTTCGGCATAAGGACTCACCCGCAGGGATAGGCGACTCCTCCGGGACACTATCTCTGCTAGGGAGCTCTTCAACTCCCCTTCCGCCAGGTAGACGGCTCCTCCGGGATGCTACCTCGGCCAGTCGGGTAGACGGCTCCTCCGGGATGCTACCTTGACATGCTCCGAGTGCTTCGGCATAAGGACTCACCCGCAGGGATAGGCGACTCCTCCGGGACACTATCTCTGCCAGGGAGCTCTTCAACTCCCCTTCCGCCAGGTAGACGGCTCCTCCGGGATGCTACCTTGGCCGGCCGGGTAGACGGCTCCTCCGGGATGCTACCTTGGCCTGCGGAATAGACGACTCCTCCGGGACACTATCTCCGTCAGGGTGCCTGCGTGACTGGCCTACGTGCTCCGGCACTGGGGGCTTGCGTCGGCACCCCTAGGGACTATGACCCCCGGGTCACTTCGAGACGGGAGCAGGTCTTCGAAGGGCATCGCGCCTAGTTCACCTGGCAGTTGGGCGTCGGGTCTTCCCCACCGCTGCCAGGCCTGTGGGACTCCGCAAGGGCTTGGATTGGAGGCTAGATCAAGGGGGTTCTCTGGCCACACCGATGCGGTGGGAGCCAGTCTTTCCAGACAGACAGAGCGACGCTGTGAGGAGCAGGCCGGTTGAATATGCGATCTGACAGTCCATGGAGCACCGGCACTCGTGGACCCCCCGGTGACGTGTCACTCCCGGGGAGCGCCACGTGTCGGTTAATGACATCATCATCTCAATCTCTATAAATAGAGGTCTTGAGAATTCATTTGAAGGAGGATAACATTTTGGACATTTTCACTTTCTCACTCTAGAATCCTAGAGAGAAAACATACAAGACCCTGACTTTGGACCTAAGCATCGGACTGTGACTGTCGTCGTATATTCATCCTGCGCTATTGCCCTCGCAGCACTGCCACCCTCAAGCTCTGTCTGGGAAGCCCTTGGTCTCTGCCCTTGTTCCACCCTTGCTGTCTCTCACTTTACATACTTGGAAGCTGACTCGGACTGCAGCCTTTGTGGCACCTCCACGTAAGTAAGAACCCACATTTCCTTGGCATCAACTTATAATACAAAATTTAGTGCCCAATAATTATTCTATATATCCTTATTCTTTCTCATACATCGATGATCACTTATATGTCGAATGTAACAAATTATATGCAATATAACTTTAATTTGTAATCATTGTTTGATCTGATAGTAGTTTGAAAAGGAACAACGTCTTTAAGTTGGCGTAAACGATCCAAACTGATTAAGCCGAACCGTTTAAAACAACCAAACCGAACCCTCCAAATCAATGGTGATTGGTTTTGTTCAGTTCACAATTTTTTAAACCGAGGGATAATGATTTGGTTTGCGGTTTGATTCCCAAATCAACCAAACCGAACCATGCTCACCCTAAGTAGTAGGAAAAATAGATTTGTTCAAAAAATTTAGGGTTCGTTTGACAAATTTTTTTTTTTGGTTTTCAGTTTTTAAAGAGCAGTTTTTTAAAGAGCAGCTTAATTTTGTTTTTATTAAAACAAGTGTGTGTTTGATAACCTTTTTTTTTTTTAGGTTTTTTTTTTTGGTGTTTGGTATCCCTTTTTATTTTGACTTTTTTTTTTTTGGTGGTTTGCGGTGGCGGTGGTGGGGTGCAGCGGTGGTGGCCGGTGGTGGCGGTGGTGGCCGGCGGCCGGAGGTGGCTGCCGGCAGTCGCCGGCGGTGGTCGCCGGCGGCCGGAGGCGGCTGCCGGCAGTCTCCGGCGGTGGTCGCCGGCGGCCGGAGGTGGCTGCCGGCGGCCGGAGGTGGCTGCCGGCGGCCGGAGGTGGCTGCCGGCGGCCGGAGGTGGCTGCCGGCGGCCGGAGGTGGCTGCCGGCAGTCTCCGGCGGTGGTTGCCGGCGGGCGGCGGTGGTCGCCTGAGGTGGCTGCCGGCGGTGGTCGCCGGCGGCCGGAGGTGGTGGCGGGGGGTGGTGGTGGTGGCCGGCGGCCGGAGGTGGCTGCCGGCAGTCTCCGGCGGTGGTCGCCGGCGGCCGGCGGTGGTCGCCGGCGGCCGGCGGTGGTCGCCTGAGGTGGCTGCCGACGGTGGGAGGGTGGTGGTGGTGGTCTAAGAAAAAAAAACCAAAAGTGAAAAAAAAAACCAGTTTCTGGAGTTTTTTTTTCCACTCTTTTTTACTCTTCAGTTTAAAAACTGGTTTTTAAACGGAAAAAAAAATGGTTACCAAACGCTCCTTTTTTTTCAGTTTTTAAAAACTGAAAAAAAAAAGAGGAATTTTTTTTTGTCAAACTAGGCCTTAGATTTAAGGCATGTTAATTATCTGTTGAATGGCAAGGAAGTAATTTTTAAATATAAAAAAGGTTATTATGGTCCAAAAGTGATTTTAAAAAATTCACACTTTTATATGTAGTATAGATATAAATATAAATATAGATAGTATAGATATATTATGTATGTATATTTTATTTGTTAGAGATATGTAACTTTTTCTTTTGTTTTTAAAATCGTGGGTTTGGAGGCCTTTGCAGACATTTTTTTTCCCTTTTCAGTTTTATTTCTTGTTATGGGAGCAAACTTCTTAAAACTATTTTGAAACTCTTTTCTTTTTCTTTTATTTTGTCGTATAACATTGTTTTCATGCTTATTTTTAAATTAATTTTAAAATTTCATAGTACTTTTTTTCATTATACTAATTAGTAGACTTGAATGATAATTGATATTCTTAAAAATTAAGTAAACCAAAATTAATTTGTTACCATGGAAAACATGTGGACAACTCGTGTCCACCAATTTTTTTATAAATTAGGCGTTGACAGATTTTATTCAGCCCGTAGATGAACTATGCTGGGCACATGCACAAGTTTATGAGAATGAACACCGGACATTGTCCGGTTTATGACCCATCTGACCTGCTCAAGTTAAAACCCTATTAATAATTAGGTTCTCATTTACCAAGATTGAGACATTGACTCGATGATATCTAGATATGTATTCGACGGGGCATATATAAGTTATGAATCCCCATTTTATTTTATGTTTGATTTGTGTTAAAATGACGAAAGGTTTCACCAAAATGAAAAATCAGAAAAGAAAAATGTAAAAACATATATCCATACTTGAATATTACCGTGGAACTTCTAAAACATTGCCATTAATTGGAATCTTTATATTTTGATTTGACGCCCTGATAAACCCTAAAGTTTCCACTCCTCCTAAAGACATAGAAAGCTAAAACCCTGGTAAGATCCCATGCCCTGCTCAAATTACTTGGCGCTAAGCCACCAACTGCCTCCAAAAGGGCACCACACACAGACACGCACACCCACAAGCACGAACATCTCATGCTCAGTCCTTCTCATCACCGCCGAATCCTCAAATTCCCACTCAAACCCCTCAACTCCCTCATCTTCACCAAGCCCGCATTTTTCGCCGCAGTTCCGGCCGACCCACCACAACCCCCCGCCACGCCGCACGACGCCGTCCGTGAAATCGTCGCTGGCATCACGGCATTGGGCCCAGCAAGATTTGTGACGGATCATCGGTTCAAAACCCTACTTTCGGGCCTCGATTCGGGGCAGGTGGATGGGATTATAAGCGATTTGAGGGCCAAGGACTCGGATTGTGCTGTTGGGTTCTTTGATTTGTTGAGGAACGAATGCGGGTTCAAGCATTCTAGCGTTTCCCGCTTCGTTATCGCTCATGTTTTGGCGGGAAGGGGATTTGTTCACGAATTGCGCGACCTTTTGCACGAAATGGTGAGAGAAGAAGGTAATAATTAGTTTTGTGATTAAGTGAAACAAGTGCATGTGCTTGAATGATGGAAAAATTAGGAAGAGAATACCTAACACCCCCCCCCCCCCCCGCGAAGAGGATATAGATAAATAACTATTTTGGGAGGAAAAATGGTGAAAAGACTAGGGGTTAAGAATTAATAGCCTTTATAATGTAATAGTTGCTTTGAGCTCATTCGAGAACAGTTTAAGCTTTTCTCAGGTCTCATAGTAATTTTTGCAAAGCCTTGTTTGATATTCTGCTCTGCAGTTATCAACCAGAAGGAGCCTTACTAAATATATTATAAGAAGTGGAATTGTGTATGATATCAATTGGATAAATTTGTAGTAGTTTTAAGCTTTTCTTTTTTGTCACATATGTTTCATCTAGTTGTGTTATTTTTACATTGTTAGGCTCTGGTTCTGCACCTTCACTTTCTGAGCTGCTTTGGAATAGCTTCAATGACTGGGACTCAAATGGTGTAGTATGGGATATGCTGGCTTTTGCTTATTCTAGATCCAAGATGGTCCATGACGCCCTATATGTTTTTGCTAAACTGAAAGATCTAAATATTCAAGCTTCAATTCCAACCTACAACAGTTTATTGCACAACTTGAGGGATTCTGATATAATGTGGGACGTATACAATGAAATTAAAGCTAGTGGAGTTCGTGAGAGTGAATACACCAATTCAATTCTCATTGACGGTCTATGCAGACAATCCTTGATACAAGAAGCTGTAGCATTTACGCTGGAGAGTGAAGGGCAGCAATCAGGCCCTTGTCTTGTTTCATTTAATACTCTTATGTCAGGATTCTGTAAAATGGGTCTTGTAGATGTTGCAAAATCCTTTTTCTGTATGATGTATAAGTATGGACTACCTCCTGATGCATACAGTTACAATATACTTATTCATGGATTGTGCATAGCCGGTTCTCTTGAAGAGGCGTTAGAGTTTACGAGTGACATGGAGAAGCATGGATTAGAGCCTGACGTAATTACATATAATATTCTTACCAAAGGGTTTTTTCTACTTGGTATGATGAATGGGGCATGGAAGATTATTCAGCGTATGATACAGAGAGGTGTCAACCCAGATATTGTCACGTATAACTTACTCCTATGTGGGCATTGCCAGATTGGTAATGTCGAGGAAAGCCTTAAGTTGCGAGAGGAGATGCTATCTCGGGGGTTCCAACTGATTGATACTTCATATAGTTTGTTGCTCAGCAGTTTGTGTAAGAGTAGACGAGTTGATGAAGCCCTCTGTTTGCTTTACGAGCTGGAAGCTGTTGGTTTAAAACCAGATCTTGTGATGTACTCTGTCCTCATCCATGGCCTCTGCAAGCAAGGAGAAGTACAAAGGGCTATTCAACTGTGTCAGGAAATGTCTCTCAAAAGAATCTTCCCAAATGCTTTTACGCACAGCGCTATTCTGTTGGGCCTGTGTGAGAAAAGGAGTATATCAGAGGCAAGGATGTATTTTGATACACTAACGAAGAAAGACTTCATTGACAATATTGTTCTGTATAATATCATGATTGATAGATATGCTAAATTAGGTGATATTGGAGGGGCTGTACAGTTATACAAACAATTGACTGAGAAAGGAATTACCCCAAGCGTAGTTACATTCAACTCTCTTATATATGGGTTCTGCAAAAGTCGAAAATTGACCAAGGCTAGAAGGTTATTGGAAACCATCAAGCTACATGGGTTGGTCCCTAGTGTGGTAACTTATACCACTCTTATGAATGGCTTCTGTGAAGAAGGAAACACTCCAGCCTTGTTTGAACTGCTCCGGGAAATGGAAGAAGTCGTACAACCAAGTCATGTTACTTACACAGTAATTATAAAAGGACTTTGCAAACAGGGGAAGCTGCAAGAATCTGTTAGATTGCTTGATGATATGTTTTCTAAGGGGATAAACCCTGACGAAGTGACATACAACACTGTCATTCAATGTTTCTGTAAAGCTAAAGACATGAAAATGGCCTTTCAATTACACAATGAGATGTTAAAGCGTAGTCTTAGGCCCACGCATGTTACATATAACATTCTCATCAACGGTCTATGCGTATATGGAGACTTAAGGGATGCTGATAGACTGTTCTTCTCTCTTCGGGACCGAAATATTGAGCTGACAAAAGTTGCTTATAGTACATTAATCAGAGCACATTGTGCAAAGGGTGACGCACGTACGGCAACCATGCTCTTCTATCAAATGATAGATATGGGATTCAAAATTTCAATTAGAGATTATAGTGCTGTTATTAATAGGTTGTGCAAAAGATGTTTGACAAATGAAGCCAAAGTTTTTCTAAGGATGATGTTATCCAACAAAGTCTCTCTTGATGAACAAATTTGTTCTGTGCTGGTTCAGGCTTTTGGTCGAGTTGGTGATCTCAACTCCGTAGTTGAAATACTTCCTACTATGATCAAATGTGGCATGGATCCTGGATGATTTTAAGCAATCGAGTATTCACATGCTCCTCAATATTGGGAAGATCAGCCCATTGGTTAATATGCGAATGAGGTGTACAAGGTATTCCACTGCACTGAAATGAATTCTTATATTCTAGATATAAGCATATTATGCAATATTTTCGTCTGAAGTTTAGTGAAAGAGACTAAGCCCTGCACCAAGGACTAAGGGGTCCTTGGGAACGTGCTCTGCTTTTCCATAAGCGCACACGCTAGCGCGCACACACACGCATGTCTTTAGACCATATACTGAGAATATGCTTCATGGTACTAAGAGATTGCTTCTCCGTTTAATCCTTAATATTCACAAGAAGTCACGGCTGTTGTGTTGCACACGCTGCTTCTCATTGTCATTCCTTTAAGTAATGCTCTCTCTCTCTCTCCCTCTCTCCCTCTCCAGACGCACGCGCTAGGGCGCATGGACATATGTCTTTCTGTCTGTCTTAGATCATGATTAGATCATGACAATACCTGCTTACTATGTAGCTTATTTATCTTCCATGCTCTCTTTGTAGTAGCTATAGTAACAAGTTGGTAATTTTGTGACATCATTCATTTTGCTTCTTTCGTCTGTGTATGCAAATTATACTGGGAGCGTATGTGAAGTTATTTTATGTTCCTTCTTGAAGCCTAACTTTCATTTGATATTTATATTTGTGTTTCTTGAAGAAGGGAGAAAGCAAAATGGTAGCACACTGTCAAGCTTCTGTTATTTTTGCTTAAACCAAAATAGAAGCATCTAGACCAGCCACTGCAGTAACGACTGCAAATTCACTATTTCTGGATATTTTCTGTTCTTCAAAAGGCTTTATTTTTGTTATTTGAAGCCGTTCTAGTACGCCGAATCAGCAATTTGGAACTTCAGTCTCTCTAATTCTTCATACTCATTTGGCAGTGGCCAACTCCATTATTTGGTTTCACAAATTGTTCGTCAATTTGGCAGGATATTTCAATATTGATGCTATTGCAGCAGATCATACACGCTAGTAGAAGAATGAAATGTTGTTGTGATAGCTATTTCGGGTAAGCAATTCTATTATTCTCTTAATTTATTTTTTGCATTCCTTTCAAGCCATGCTTAGTGTTGTGCCAGTATCATTTTTTGTGGAGTGGATTTGAATGACTTAGAGGATCATACTATTGCTGATTGGTTAGTATATAGAAGTGCCCAAGTTGAATAAGGACAGAGGTCTTGTCTTGGTATCATAGTTGTGTTGTCCTAATCCTCAATGCCTCACACATTTGTTGTATGTATTTATGGCTTGAAAATGTAGTATTGCTCTTCTGAAACTCATGCATTCGTTACATCAAAGTGACTATATCCGCATATGTTGTGGTACTTCTGTTAGTTTTGGATTGGTCTCAAAGAATTCCCTTTGAAGAAGTAGGAGCTATTATACATGTCGTGTCTAATGTTGTAACTTCATAAACTTTTCGATTACCATGCATCCGTAATACCTATATCTATCCCTTTGAGCTAGTCTATTGTTCGAAATTGTTACCAAACAGCATATTCCCCTTCCTGCTGTCTGCCTGCCAGCTTCCAACTCATGCATTCACTTCGTCAACATTAAAATGTGTAGTTTTACAGAGTTTATAATAGTGTTTTCTCTACACATTTGCTAGTTTGATTTCAAGAAAAAATTCTGAACAAGTAGGAGATATTATCCATCCCGTGTTTGCTGTTTTACACATGTAATTCCTTTTGATCACCATACTCCATAGTAGTTAAGCCGCTTAGGCAGAATGCCAAGGTGCTCGCTCAGGTGAATGACCCCTTTATTATTATTAATTTTTTTCAACTTATCAGAAAAAATAAAGTCTAGTTCTTTCTTCTCATTAAAATTCAACATAATCAGCAGATACACGTAAGATGTTCGACTAATTGCCAACCCAATTGATCGGAAGAACCAAAAACCTAAATTTAAGATCCCTCACCGCATACACAAGTCCAAACACAGTCAAAATACGAGAAAAGGAGAAAAATAAGCTAAGAAAGGAGGGGAAAGAGGGCTAATATAAGACAACCAGAGGAAGAAACATACTTAATTGAAGTCCTTACGGAAGAAGGGAGGAAGAAAGAGATACAGATACTAATTAACATAAGGTTGAAGAAGAACAATTTTCCATGGGAAATATTAATGTTGGCAAACATTGAGCTCAAAATAGGTCTTCTAGCAACTACCTGTGCTACCTCCATTCTCCTTGCTCCTGTTAGTGATCCGTTGGAGGCACAAACTTCATTCTCTAATAGTGGGAGACTTTAAGAGTGAGAGATTCTTATTGAAATTAAGGCACATAATGGGGCTGAGAAGAAACAAATGGTCCTGGCCAAAAACTACGTGATCGCAGCCTGCACCATCGACGGCCTGCCCATTCATCTGCCCAAATACATAGGTACGCGCCTAGATGTAGCCCTTTTAGTCAGATGATGTGGTCGGCGCACACCTAGGTGCCTAATGCTTCCTGGATGTCTGTTTGGAATTGTGACCAAGAGTCTTATTTTACTTTTAACTGAGCTTCCATAGTACTCGGCATTTATGTGCTGCAGCACTAAAGAACTTAACTTTTTTTTGTTCTGTTTTTGTTCAAGCTAAGCTGTAGTGATTTTCACGAACTTGTATCTTAAATAGCTTCTCTAAAGTTGATTTCTTATGAGACACGCTATTCAATTCATGGATGTGGTTTTCTCTGTCTGTGGGAGCCTTGGTGCAATGGTGAGGGTTGCTCTGTTGTGATCTAGATGTCATGGGTTCGAAACGCGGAAACAATCTCGTCACAAAAGTGGAGGCAAAGCTGCATAACAACCCTCACTTGACCCTCTATTGGCGGGGCTGGGCTGACTTTGTTGTTTGTGGATACTAACATAGAACGAGAGAAGAAAAGTTAGATGAAGAATTTGCAAGTCTTGATTCTAGCTGAACCAATCAATTGACATGTAGGCTTGGGTGAGTTGGCAATGATTCTAGGGACTATCCACCCTTTGGAGCTTGTACCTCAACTAAAACTTGACTAGAATTGTTTAACAACTTGATGTGTACTGAAACATGAAGGACGCTTTTGGGCCCTTTCTGTAACAGCTCAAGCTTTTAGAGCAAATAATTGGTTAACATGCTAGGAGAGCTAGTTTTTTTTTAATCTTGGGACCACTTTGTTCAAGAGTTAAAGGGGAAATACAAGAAGGCAATCAGCGGAAACACTGAGCTGTTAAAACTTATTGCGAGAGTTTTAAGAGGACTATCTCATTCACTCCTAAGTGAGTAGTTCCTATGCTCTTCATGCATGATGGAGTTTACTGGTTCAAATTTGCAGAACTTGAGGTAGGATGAGAGATAGCGGGAAGTTTGATGAACGAAACTAAATATTCACTGTCATTTATCAATCATTTCAAAAATATACGACATTGAGAAACAACTGGATCCTGATGAACTTAACACTTGATGTGATAAAGCTCAGAATATGTAGTTTGATAAGGATATCAGGGTAACAAATAGTTTTCTTCTTTTTGAACATCTACAGGTCTGATTAATAATTCAACTCAGCAATTGTCTTCAAATGTAGGTGGTGATGTTAAAATTACCCTATATATGCTTGATGTTTTGTTCTTAATTTTTTTTTCTCTTTACGGGGGCAAGGAGCTTCAACAAAATTGTGCAAATTTGAAACAGGGGCTTGGGTTGCATTGTATCAAAGAACCATCATTTTTATCCATTCCAGATAGCTGTTGTTAAGAAATTCAATGGCGCTGAAGAAATTATAGCTAAAACCAGACCAGAGCAGACTAGGTTATCCAATGACATTCTGGAGGAGTGTGGTCCTCTGTATCTCAAACATTGGGAACACGTAAAGGTAGCTGCCTTCTACACACTTTTACCTATTGGGTTTATTCAAACCAAGTTGGCACAAAAATATGCTGGAGCTTGGATTATCAGCAAAGGTATTGAGAAAGCAAAGAAGATATATGGTGAAGTTACTTCACAGGATGCAAATTTGATAACATTTAACGGAAAGGCTTGACTCAGATTGTGTATTATGCTTGGAAGGGGTCTAAACTGAATGAGACTTCTTGTGGGAGTCACCTGTAAGGGTTTTATTCTTGAACTCATACAAATGATTGACTTCTTTTACAAGTTTTGAGGAACTATTTGAAATCTTAATTTGCTGGTTTCTGGAAAATTTCCCAAATGATTATTTATTGAGTAAATATTACGCCCTCCATCCCAAAGTATTTGATCAGGTTTGACTTGCACCCTTATTTAGGATATGAATTGTATTTTATGAGTTTCCTATTCTACCCCAAGAGACAAAGAGGGGGGAAGAGAGTGGGCTAGGAGAGAGAAAGTGGGTTGGAGGATTAAATGTGGAGAGAAAAATAGAATAAAGAAAGTGTAAAAATGGTAAAGATGGAAAAACACCTATAAAATCTCTCTTGATTTGGAAAGTGATCAATTTTTTTGGGACAGCCCAAAAAGAAAAATATAACCAATTTTATTGGAACGGAGGGAGTATGTAATTAGATAAATCTAACCTGCATGCCTCACCTAGGGCTAGGATGTAGTAGGTGAGAGACGTAGGTTAGCTATTAGTTAAATAATATAATCGACTTCTATCCAAACTTGTAACTCGCTGGTTCTTGGAAAATTTGGGTAACTATCCAAACATGTAACTCTTTGGTTCGTGGAAACTTTTTATAGTGTTTAGCTATTAAGTAATTAGTCAAACTTAACCTGCATGCCTCACCTAGGGCTAGAATGTAATAGGTGAGAAATGTAGGTTAGCTTATATCGAGCTGAACACATTGAACATCCGTTGATCTATTGGGACCACGTTCACAGTGGCACGGGGCACGGGGCACGTGCCACATTATAGATAGCCACTTGTTCACAATGGGACCAAGTGGTTATATGTAGCCACTTACTTGTCTTCTGATGTTTTTGTGTTTGTTACTCGTACACTTTTGGACTGGCGGTGCAAGACACACGCCAGCTAGTTCACCTGTATACAGCACATATATCCAAATGTGAAGAATGGATAACAGTTGATCACATATCCCTTCAAAAAGAAGAAGGTTAAAAGGATCAAATTGGTTATTGGGCAGTGAAATTTGTATGTTCCAGAGTTAAAAAAAAAGAAAAGATAACAACTGTTAGAGAGAGATTAGATTGTAAGAAGTTGTCTGTGACACAGCCTCCAAAATTATGCCGTGTGATTGTTTTTTGGTGTGACAACAGACTGTCATCAAGGTTTTATTCAAAATTCAAACTACATCACATTCTCTTATAATTAGTAATGTTGGGAGATTGAAAGATTATTAATTGTTAGTTAATTTATTAAGTTTACTTATAAACTTTTGTTCATCCAAAATTTTATTTTAAAAAATAAGGCTACCTATTACACATTTTCCAACTCTAGTGTCAAAAAGTATGCATCAAATCTAATCTATGATTTTAAAGTACTCCTGATATCCTGCTAAACATGTGTAGGTTGAGGTTCTTATGCTGCCTTATATCTTAGTTTTCCTTATTGTGAAAACGAGGCCTCTTTTCGTTTTTTACTTATTTTTTTATGGTCACAAGTTTAATTTGTTAAATTTTCTTTTTTATTAGTTAATTAACTTACAAAAACAAGGAAGTATTTGCTGGTAGAACTTCAAACATGTACGTATGTTGTAGTGTCTATAGATCAATATAAACATTAGTATATATCTTCTCTTGCTTAATTAATAAAAGTAAATGAGACCCTTTAAAAGTTATGAATTACGTAGTATTAGAATATATTAGGTCTAACCTGGTACGAAGTTGGTTCCCCATGAGATTTAATCAGTAGAGATTATGGACTTATTGAATACTGATTATTAGATTGTCGACTGTATGTAGCCTTGGAGCACGCGACATGCAAGTTTCTTATGGCTAACCACAAATGTCGAAACCCTTCAATTAATGCCATTCTGAACCAACCTTGCAGTGATGTGCTCTTCCAATAGGACCATCAGTTACCAGTTTGATGTCACATGTTGCATTGTTATTCGTCTTATCTATTGGAAATAACTTCGGTGAATCTTTGCCTAAACCAGCTAGGTAATCACAATACTCTACGGCTTAAATATTTAAAAAAAAAAAAAAAAACTAGTCTGCATGGATAACCTTTCTTTGTCTTTCCGATTGGTGAAAGTTTTGATATTCTTCACATATATGCAAGTGTTCTTATGTTTGGTTATGTTTAATATTCTTATTTGCGTCTTTCCATTCTTTGGTTTGTTATGTTTGATTATATACTAGAGATTCTTACCACGTACGTACAGGTGTACAGTTTAAGAAACTGAGCTGACAACCATGGCATTGCACCTTACACTTTTTTGGGTTGAAATGAGCCATCTTGTCTAACGGCCACCCCTCTCTTGTCTCTCCTTCTGGGATCTATACCTTCTTCTGGCCATTTATTGTTTTAAATTGTTGTGTACCCAATTAATTGCCAGTCCTGCCTTTATCTGCAGTTTTGTTTCTGAATATTTAGTTGCCTAACTTTATCATTCGAGTAGTCAATTTGCAATTGGCATTTTGTCTATATCTAATATTTCACCCTGAAACTCTGTTGCTCTAGAAAGTTTTAGTGTTTCCAACTTGAATTGATAGTTTTCTCCCTTCAAAAGTTAGTTTGTTCCGATTTAAAATGTGCATTCACAAAGAACATATAGGTGAAGGACAATTAAAATTATAGAGCGATGAGGGAAGGGGACACATCTATCAGTATAACACTGAACTGGACGAATAAATGAAGATAAGACTATGCAACCATGCATTTGTAGTGAAATATGTTATTGACAAATCTATCTATGCATGAATTTGTGCTATATTACTACCAAGTAGAAGGCCGATGGAACTGAGATTGCCATTGTTACGCTTTTATGAGTTCCAAATTGAAGAAGAGTTTATGAAGGGTCAAAAGTCTTGTACGGATCTTGAAGTGCTCATGTACATATATGTGCTCTCAGGCTTAGTACAAGGGAAATGCCGCATCATAAGCTTTTGCTGAAGCACTGGTGGACTCTGGAGGTGCACCACTGGCATGTGCTAGCCATATGTTGGAGGTTGTATCTGAGGTCCTAAATTCACATGCCTATACACCGAGCCACACATAACCAAGCCTCTAGCTTCCCTGCCAAACTCACCTCACGCTATTCTCCAACTAGAGGAGTATTTTTATGCTTGATGGATGTCTCTGCAGGTGTTTCTGTTAATGTCAAACGTTGCTGACTGTTGGCCCAAATGTTTTTCCTTTCTTTGTGCTTTCTGTTGAGTTGCATGTTCTACATTTACATCTTCACTTTCAGGGGGTTTATCTTGTTACATAGTATTGCCCCCTTATCGCCGTGTTCTGGTGTGAACTGCCTTTGCATGGTATATGTTGTTGCCTGCTCTATTCCCTGCCCCCTTGATAAGTTTTGTGGTGTGGGTTGTATGATTATTTTCATTGTGCATTTTTGCCCCTCAAGTGGCATGTATGTCTCATCATGTTGAAATGTGTGCTTTCTTTAAGTAGCGTGCTTTTGGAAGTATCCTCTCTTGGGTTGGATAATCTGAAGAAAATGACTACTATTAGAGCCAGTGACTGTCTCATGTTTTTTGGCGGCAGAGGAGTCCTTTGATTATCTTTTGCATCACTTCCCCTTAACTCCTCTGTAATCTCCAGGACCCCAGCCACTGTTTTGATGAACGAGCAAGAAGAGATCCAGAACCTGATGTTGTAGTAAATTTAGAGCAGCGACCATAGTATCATACAATATCTGGTGAGAAGGAGAAACAAGGTATTGAGCCCTCTATCCTGGTGAAAATGCAAATCTTCTGCCTCCAACAAGAGCAAATGTGGCACTGAAACTCTAGAGTGTGAGATAAAGGGTGCATCATTTGCTACGGGTTGCTTTAAAGGTTGGGGGCCAGATGTTTTCGACCATGTCTTTTTACGATATTATGCCATGACATGAAGACGCCTCCAATATACCTTGTCAGTTTCATCCTTTTCCTAGTAACCTGCCATCTGATGAAGTGTTACTAATGGTCAATGGAAAGTTTTGGTCCTTAGGGAAATACTTGAGGTTTTGTCGTCGAGTGCATTTTTTAACATCCCTGTTGATCCTGCATGGTTGTGCCAGGAGACATCAGTTTAGACGGTATCCCCAAATGAGAACTTCCTTTCAAAACCTGGTCATAGCTTGCTAATAGCAACATGATAATGTGCCGATAGTACGAAAAATTGAAAGATGTGTAGAATTAAGTCTGCCCTAAGAGTCTAATTATCTTTATGTCCAATGAAGCAAGAGTTTGTAGGCACCTCACTTGTAATGCTAGGTGTGATCACTGTGGAGACCACATGATCCTGTTCCAGATAATCTTTTTCCGCTGGGGATCCATAGTTGTTGAATTGAGATACTTTTGGGTATCGAAATCCAAGTTTACTTGTCGCTTATTGTTATAGTATTGTTTTTTTTAAGGTATGTATCAAATGTGCAAAACTGACTGCAATAATCATTTGGAAACAGTAACATCTGAAATTATTATTGTAGCCGAGACTTTGTAACTTTACAGGTGTCGTTCCCATATTTTATTAATTACACATCTGTTATTGTTTTCACATAACAGGTGCAAAACAATACTTTTGGTTTGCTCTGTCCACCAGGTCAGGGGGTTTAAATGATCGTTGATGGCTCGGGAGGTAACCCTAGAGGGTGTTGTAGAGGTTCACGTGGTATATATCATAGAACTGGATTCTGAAACTACTAGAATGATTTTGGGGATCTGCTGGTGCTAGGAAAATCATGGGAACAAATGCTTCCTCGCATCTCTTGACAAGATCTTTCCACAAATTGGCGTGTAAGTATCGGCTGTTTCATGATTATGGACTCGGTTTGAACCAGTGGATGCCCCCTGAACTGCAAGAAGTTATCCAATACGTTTGCTTAGGGATAATTGTTAGCAAGTGAAACAAGAGAAAAAGAGAGACACAACAGTTACTGTCCGGGATAGATACTCTTTCTGCTTGGACTAGTAATGTTGTCATAAAGTCTGTGATGAAGATTTTTAATTTGTTGTGATTCAGCTTCTTAATTTTCTTAAGTTGTAGGCCTACTTGTCTTGCAGAAGATATTCAAGAACAGCGAAAAGAAACTTTAAGCATTATGATTGTTGAGGGAAGATAGAAAACTAAATTCACGTTGAGCACCTGTCTTGTCTCTATCAATCCTTCGGTGTAGTTTCAGCTGACTCTTAATACATTGCTTGACCATAGTGGTCATTACAGTGAGTGTGAACTCTACACCTCTGAAGCAGATTATCCTGCTGCATAGAATGTTTCTTGCAAAATTGATTGCGATACCAAAATAGCAGCAACTTAATGAGTATATTTCAAATGATGATTATCATTGGTGATTAGAGAATTGGAGCTTGTATGCACAATTTTTGCAAGAATAGAATCTCAGACATGAAATTATGTTGTCTTTGCAGGATATGTACAATCTCGGAGCAATGAAGATGCTGATTTTCCAAAGTAATCCACTTGTTTGTGCCTTGCACTATAAACAGAACTAAACCAAAAGCCAGGTGCTAAGAGTACGTGAATAAACTGGTGATACTAAGCTAAAGGGATTTGAAAGGGTGCGCAGTGGCTCAAAGCGATCTCGACATATGCGTAAATGAGTTTCCATCTGACAATGGTGAGTAACTAAAATTTGAGTTCATAGTTCAACTTTGTTTCTTTGAGTTAGAACTCGTGGGTGTTGGTGTTTTTATCTTCTTTTCTTTTAAGGGCTGTCAGACACAAGATTTCACGCTGGGAGATTGCAGAAAACGGGGTTGGGCTATGCAAAAGGAAAGTAAATGTTTGTTGTGGTAAATTAACTAGATTCCTGCCACGAAAACTTGGTTGAAAGCATGGTCTCTGCAGCCAATACTCACAGACTGCCACTTTCAAAGACTGCTTTCTAACACACTGTCCATGGCCGAGTTACACAACATCTTATATTTGGAGTTGGGACAACTCTTTTACAAGCCCATCCAGATCCCTATACGAGCTCCCACCTGCCTTGACAGCTTCCAATGCCTTTTCCTTTAGCTCCTTTGCTTTTACCTTCTCAATTTTACCTCTGCTCATTGAATCAGCAATAGTCCGAGCCAACTCACTCGCGTCGGGAACAGTATTCGCTCCTTCGCAAACTCGCACGGCAACACCCACGTCCTCCACCAACAGCTTGGCATTCACGTGCTGGTCGGCCTCCATGGGCCAGGCGAGTATCATTACCCCGGCAACGACGGCTTCCAAAACCGAGTTCCACCCGCAGTGACTCAAGAATCCGCCCACGGCTCGGTGGCTCAGTATGGACACCTGTGGGGCCCACCCTCTTATAACCCTACCTCTACCCGAGACCTGTGCTTCGAGCCCATCTGGTGCAGACCCGTACCCATCTGCCACTTGTTGGGCCGTCAATGTTTTAACAACCCACATGAAACGAATACCACTCTGTTCAAGCCCAATAGCCAAGGCCTCCACTTGGGCCTTTTTCAAGAACTTCTGGCTCCCAAAGCACACATATACAACGGAACCATCAGGACACCCATCAAGCCATCCCAACACATCATCACATAAACCTGAACCCTTGCTGCCCCTATCCGTTTGATCCGGACTACCCAGCAAACTAAGTGGTCCAACCCCGAAAACCCGCCCGTGACCCATTTTCTTCTTCAAGTACTCCATATGCTCCCCTTCCAAGTCATCAAACGTATTGATAACACATCCCCAACTGAAATTATTTGCAATCATGCCATCCTTAACAAAGTTCCAGCTAGGCTCCGATTCTCTGTAGTGCCTGAACAGAGAAGGAAGCTGCTCTGCAGTGAAACTTGGGGACTGTGGTAAATCAGGAAAATAAGCCACGGTTAAAGACCGAAAGGAATTGATATCAGCCCAAAGATGGCCCATCAGAGAGGATAGAAAAGCCCTAGTTGAGAAGAACGCAATCCTGGGGATATTGATCTGGTTTGCCAGGTGGTGGGTCCACCCAAGAAAGAAATCAGAGAGGAGGGCAACAGGGGGATTGGGGTGGGACTTGAACCACTGGATTATCGGATCATGAAGCTGACCCAACGCATTGATGATGAGGACATTTCCGTGATTTCCTATGTCCTTGACATTTTCCACACCAGGAGGAAGAGAAGGGTAGTTTGGGAGGGGAAAGACCAGGGTTTGGATAGATGGGTGGGTGGCGAGAAGTGGGCTTAGGATTGGGAGGTTCTTGGGTGTGACCAAGATGGTTATGGTCAGGCCATGGAGGGCTAGTTGGTGGCTCAAGTCAAGAAGAGCCAGCATGTGGCCTTGGGCTGGGTATGGGAAGACTAAGATGTGGACACCTTTGCCGGAGCCGGACATGGTTCCTACTTTCTACTGATCTTTGTGGAGAGAGAGAGAGAGAGAGAGTAGATCACACTGGTTGTTCTTGAGGGATGTTCTCGAGGAAGACTTGCAAAGACTGGGAGAAAGAAAGTCGCTCAACACGAAGGTGTGAAAGTGTGAGAAGACTTTGGTTGGTGACTGGTGAGTGTAATGAGTGGTAGACATTGGACACATTGGACAAAGTATTCTCATGTGATAAGACCATTTTTAATCCTCTTCTATGAATGGTTCATTTGTGCATGATTTACCTTTTTTTTTCTTGTAGATTCCAATATAAAAATGAACACTGTATTCTAAACGACTTTCATTAGTAGGGTCTTGCTAATAAGTTCCCGAGCACAGTGGTCAAGAAACATTAAATAGTGCACGGATTTTGAGAGGATTTGTAATAGTTTTATAGATCTCAATTAAACTGCAGTTAGTGACCTTAATGCTAATTAAGGGTTTGTCATTACAAACAACTTGGAGATTTTTTTTTTCTTTTTTTACCAAAGACTGTCCTCAGTTTTTTGTTGTTTTCCTTGCAGCGTTTCAGTGAAATGCTAATATTAAATCATTCTCTAACTAAACACAAACTAAAGAGATAACTACACTTAGATTCATGAGGTTATGGTGAAATTGCACGTGTTCATTAGGTTATACAAATAACAGTAATATACGTTGACAAAACGAAAATTTGAAATACCTACTTATTTAGCAAAATGATTATATTGCCATGACTTAGTGACACATGGTGGCCCTTAGGTGTGGGCGCATGGGCGCAGGAGCGCTGTGCTAGGGGGCGCAAGGGCACAGTGCTTGTCATGGTTCGTGCCAAGGGACAACCCATGACACTTAGAAAGGTAATTCTTCAAATGCCATATGTTTATCTCTCACCTTTCTCTTCAAGAACCCGCGTCGCTGTATCACGAGCATGGTGTTGGCTCCGCCATCCTATTCCTCTCTTTCCCTATTCTGAGACAACACCCACCATAACTTAGACAACCAAACGTTTACCAAAACAAGTATACCACCACTGTCGCTGTTAACTTTATGATTTCCTTTAATTAAGCTCTCCCTCTTCCCTGACTAAAGTTGCCACCGGCTAAGCATAACACCATTGCACAGTAGATGTCCGCGGCGGCTGAAATTGCACATGCAAAACCAAGATTTCAGCAGGCAGCCCCTCCAAACCAAACGCAATCGCCATAGCCCGCTCGCTGTCACCACCACTTCTGTATGGCAGCCCTGAAGCACCATCGGTCCTTATCCCATTTGTTATCCTTGCATCTCAACATATAGCCCCACCACCACCACTACCACCATCCTTTAACACTTCTTCAGCTTCAACACGCGCGCGCGCACACACACTAAATCATGCCTCCACCTCGTCCTTGATCCGTTAACCAATCCCTCTCGCCCAACCAACCTCATCACTTCATGGCTTGCGATAGTGGAGCTGGGCAGTGCCGTGCATCTCTGCGGTGGCTCTCAATGAAGCATAACAATACCACCCATATCCTTATCTAAGATGCCGCATCCACAATGACCATCTTCGTGGCAGATGGTTGGTGGTGTTGGGATGATATGAAGGTGGTGCCGTGGTGTTGTAGGTAATAGCGGTGGCGAGGCGAGGTGAGGGAACGTGTTTGGGGGGGGGGGGGAGGGGATATGGCGGCAATAGGGTTGGGAGAGGAAGGGGGCGTGTCACGACCCGAACCCACGGTTGGGCTCATGAGCTAAGTCTGTGACCGGCCGCAGGCCTGTTGGACTTTCACACAGGGCTCTGCCAAGCCTTACTCACTAAAATTAAGACGAATGTAGCGAAACTAAAACTTTTACAACTTCAAATGCATTTTTAAACTTCAAAATTTCAGCACAACACTTATGGTAGGACTCTTCATAACTCCGAAGAGTCAACAGTTACAACTAAACCTACAATTAAATATAAAATTGCTTTTCGAATTCATTGCAATCCTTATTAAAATAATACCTACGATACAACTCACGATCAACTAATGCAGTCCCCAAAAGTCCACAACATTTCTCCTTAAAATCCCAAGCCCTCGCTTGTCACTAGCACTTTACTTAAAACAACTTTGAGGGCATAAAGTCACTTAGCACAAAAACAACATCATAAAAAAGTTTTTAACCCAATACCAACTCAAACAGTACGTTGCGGTCAACTTTTGGTCCCATTGACTTAGACCGGAAATCTCAACTCGGAATAATAATCATTGTGGAAGTAGAGGAGACCACGATCAACATTAATGCGGGTCAACATTTCGTCTAGTTGACAAGGACCCGAAATCTAACTTCCCCCCGTTAGATATGGGGCATAGCAGCCGAATAAGTAAAAACTACTATTTTTCGTTTATCTTAAACGCAATCACAGAACAATTGATGGTCAAGCTATCCTACTTCATTTCACGCTTTTTCCAAAACATTTCATATCCAAAAACATCTCAATCCGAGAACCAGTTACACTTGCACTAAGCATTTTAAATCCAAGTTTCACAACAATCGCTATCAAAACATTGTCTACATGTCGATCATGTTTTAAACCACATATAAATGTCGCTAAACGTAGTTCATACCCAATAAACAGTTCTTTCATTTAAGAAACAGATAAATGTCACTTTAATAGTCCTGTTTTTGACAAATAATAATCTTTAAAACATAAATAAAGTATAAACTTTATATAGAAACAAAGCCAGGTGCTAAGAGCATGTGAATAAACTGGTGGTGCTAAGCTAAAGGGATTTGAAAGGGTGCTCAGTGGCTCAAAGCGATCTGCGTAAAAGAGTTTCCATCTGACAATGGTGAGTAACTAAAAATTGAGTTCATAGTTCAACTTTGTTTCTTTGATAGAGTAAGAACTCGTGCGCATTGGTGTTTTTATCTTCTTTTCTTTTCTTTTCTTTTAAGGGCTGTTAGACACAAGAATTTCATGCTGGGAGATTGCAGAAAATGGGTTGGACTATGCAAGTAGGGCCGTAAATGAACCGAGTTATTCGTGAATTACTCGTGGTTCGTTTCTAAAAAAACTAGTTCATGTTCGTTTCTATAGTATACGAACCGAACATGAACAAAGTTTTAGAGCTCAATTATTAACGAGCTTAGCATGAACATTACAAAGTGTTTACGAATAAGTTCGTGAATGGCTTGTCTAGATACTAAATTAAAATATGTTCACAATCCAAAAGACATATAACTTAATTATAGTAGTATTAATTAAGTTTTAACTTGGGAGCCCTAAAATTTGTAAGACAATTGGATTAAGTAAGGTATAGTTCTGAATTGAAAATAATTGTTTTGAACGAGAATATGAATTTTTCAATTTGAGTTCAGTTCGTATAAAATAAACGAACCACCTCGAGCCGAACTCGAATGTTGTGAACCGAACATCTTATATTTGGAGTTGGGACAACTCTTTTACGAGCCCATCCAGATCCCTATACGAGCTCCCACCTGCCTTAACAGCTTCCAGTGCCTTTTCCTTTAGCTCTTTTGCTTTCACCTTTTCAATTTTACCCCCACTCATTGAATCAGCAATAGTCCGAGCCAACTCACTCTCGTCGGGAACGATATTCGCTCCTTCGCAAACTCGCACGGCAACACCCATGTCCTCCACCAACAGCTTGGCATCCACGTGCTGGTCGGCCTCCATGGGCCACGCGAGTATCATAACCCCGGCAACCTCGGCTTCCAAAACCGAGTTCCACCCGCAGTGACTCAGGAACCCGCCCACGGCTCGGTGACTCAGTATCGACACCTGTGGTGCCCACCCTCTTATAACCCTACCTCTACCCGAGACCCGTGCTTCGAACCCATCCGGTGCAGACCCGTACCCATCTGCCACTTGTTGGGCCGTCAATGTTTTAACGACCCAAACGAAACGGACACCGCTCCGTTCAAGCCCAATAGCCAAGGCCTCCACTTGGGCCTTTCTCAAGAACTTCTGGCTCCCAAAGCACACATATACAACGGAACCATCGGGACACCCATCAAGCCATCCCAACACATCATCACATAAACCTGAACCCGTGTTGCCCCGATCCGTTTGGTCCGGCCTACCCAGCAAACTAAGCGGTCCAACCCCGAAAACCCGCCCATGACCCATTTTCTTCTTCAAGTACTCCATATACTCCCCTTCCAAGTCATCAAACGTATTGATAACACACCCCCAACTCAAATTATTTGCAATCATGCCATCCTTAACAAAGTTCCAGCTAGGCTCCGATTCTCTGTAGTGCCTGAACAGAGAAGGAAGCTGCTCTGCAGTGAAACTCGGGGAGCGCGGTACATCAGGAAAACTAGCCACGGTTAAAGACTGAAAGGACTTGATATCATCCCAAAGATGGCCCAACACAGACGTTAGAAAAGCCCCAGATGAGAAGAACGCAATCCTGGGGATATTGATCTGGTTTGCCAGGTGGTGGGTCCACCCAATGAAGAAATCAGAGAGGAGGGCAACTGGGGGATTGCGGTGGGACTTGAACCACTGGATTATCGGGTCATGAAGCTCAGCCAATGCATTGATGATGAGGACATTTCCGTGATTTCCTATGTCCTTGACATTTTCAACACCAGGAGGAAGAGAAGGGTAGCTTGGGAAGGGAAAGACCAGGGTTTGGATAGATGGGTGGGTGGTGAGAAGTGGGCTTAGGATTGGGAGGTTCTTGGGTGTGACCAAGATGGTGATGGTCAGGCCACGGAGGGCTAGTTGGTGGCTCAAGTCGAGAAGAGGCAGCATGTGGCCTTGGGCTGGGTATGGGAAGACCAAGATGTGGACTCCTTTGCCGGAGCTGGACATTGTTCCTACTTTCTACTGATCTTTGTAGAGAGATAGAGTGAGCGAGGCACTAGTGAAGTACTTATACTGGTAGCTTGTGAGTGATGGTTTCGTCTCATGGAAGATTGCAAAGACTGGAAAGTGCTCCTGTTGGTGAGTATAGCAAACTAAGTGCTCCAACCCCCGAAAAGACTTTGATTGGTGGACAAAGTATTCTGACGTTATAATAAGATCAGTCACATACATGGCTCTTACTTTACTTTGGTTGGCGGCTTCGAAGATTTGGAGAAAGATAATTAGGGCTTGAACCCTAATTTCCAAATTTGGGTTTTAAAAAGTAGGATTTTTCATACGATATATACCTTGCAGATACAACATAAAGGTAGTATTGACATTTCAAAATACGTATTGATGACATAAGTAAAAAAACATTTTTTTTTGCGGGTCAGCGACGGATGGACATAGCTGATATCTTTTCAAAATTGTTAGTTACAATATGTTACCTTTTAAAACTTAATGACCTTAACTGTAATTTCATTCCAACCTCAGCGACCTAGTTGTAAATAAATCGAAAACAAATAAAGCTTTGACACGTAGAACTTTGCAAGTACTTGTTAAAACTTTATTAGGACATGGAGCCCAAGAACAAATAATGTTTTACGGTAATTGTTTTGATTTGGTATAACTTTTTAATGCGACAAAATTTAACAAGCACACGTTTTTATGTTTTAATTTGGTAAAACTTTCAACAAATGCAAGTTAGCAATGAAATTTTGATTTGGTAAACATTGTGACTAATATTACTTCTTTACTTCTAAAAGTTGAACATTTATCAACTTAAAAATCATAAGACAAAGTTTCAAGAAGACCAATAACATCAAGTAATAGAAATCAGATATCAGGGGTAGAATCGTCATATTCTATGTGATCATTTAGTGTCTTCGATAATTTTTAATACACAATCAATTACTTATATAGGAGTACAAAAAATTGCATAAATTAAGGGGTTAATTACTCACGGCACCCCTGAGGTTTACCCTAAATTACACTCGGACCCCACTATCTTTGCAAATTACACTCAGCCCCAAAAATTTGAAATTCTTTGACGGGGTTAACGGCTGGTCATGAAAAGACCATTCTGCCCTCATATATAACCACACAGTGTCTCTTGGGTTTTGGAGGGAAATCAAGAGAGCAAGTGGCTCTTGGTTACAGACTTCGAGAGAGAGGAGAGAGGGAAGTTGGTAGGGAAGTTGTACCGTCAAATTTCATTGCCATTTCTTGCTTTCTGCGAAATCGAACCCAGCGGCGACGACGACGACGGCGACGACGACGACGACGACGGCGACGACGACGGCAGCCCTGAACGGTGGTACTCGAGTGAAGATCGTGGACGGTTGTGCAAACACGAAGGTATGTTTTCATACCCTTTTCATCTGATCGCAATCATTTCTCTAGTTTCTTCATTTTTTTGAAACTGTAATGGATGATTTTTAACAAAGAAACCCTAATTTACGTCTCTGTTCTGTTTAATCACATGCATGTTGAGTCTCTGTTGTATGTAATCATGGGCATGTTGAGTGTATGGTTATTGCATGTTGAGTGCATGGTTTTTGCATGTTAAGTGTATGGTTATTGTATGTTTAGTATATGATTATTGCATGTTATATGATTATTAGCAGAAAACCCTAACTAGAGCCCTACTTAGAGCCCTAATCGAAAGCCTTAAACCGAAATCCCTAAATTGAAGCCATAATCGAAAGCCCTAAAAGCCCTAAATTGAAACCCCAATTGAAAAGTCAATTGAAACCCTAATTGACTATTTAATCAAATTGAATCCCTAATCGACACTGAAATTGAAGCCCTAATTCAATTTCGTTTTCGAAACCCCAATTGACAACTCAATTGAAACCCTAATTGACTACTTAATCAAATTGAATCCCTAATCGACACTGAAATTGAAGCCCTAATTCAATTTTATTTTTGAAACCCCAATTGACAACTCAATTGAAACCCTAATTGACTACTTAATCAAATTGAATCCCTAATCGACACTGAAATTGAAGCCCTAATTCAATTTCGTTTTCGAAACCTCAATTGACAACTTAATTGAAACCCTAATTGACTACTTAATCAAATTAAATTCCTAATCGACACTGAAATTGAAGCCCTAATTCAATTTCGTTTTCGAAACCCCAATTGACAACTTAATTGAAACCCTAATTGACTACTTAATCAAATTAAATTCCTAATCGACACTGAAATTGAAGCCCTAATGCAATTTTATTTTCGAAA
The DNA here is from genome assembly GCA_033065855.1 of Escallonia rubra. Taxonomy (NCBI): domain Eukaryota; kingdom Viridiplantae; phylum Streptophyta; class Magnoliopsida; order Escalloniales; family Escalloniaceae; genus Escallonia; species Escallonia rubra. Next base: position 50,711 of record JAVXUO010002083.1, read on the forward strand.
CCCCAATTGACAACTCAATTGAAACCCTAATTGACTACTTAGTCAACTTGCCCAATTAAGAACTTAAATTAAAGCCCTAATTGACACCCAAATGGAAACCCTAATAGATAACTAATTAACATACCTAATTGACAGCTTTGTGAAAGCCTTAATTGATAAATAAAATAATATTATTTCAAATTGGCAAGTTAATTACAGCCCTGTTTGACAGCTTAATTGACATCCAAGTTAACTCTCTTTGTATATACATTACAGAAATGCATACCCTGCTGGTCCACTACTGTAACATAGCCAGAGAGATTGAGAATGTAGATCCAGACAGATACAGTTACATGGACTTGCTAAGTGATGCAACTGAGCTATGTTTGAAAGACCTCCCCCCTAGGCTAGGTTTATGCATTGACATGTACTTCATGTTGCCTGGAACTCAGGTCAGGACTGAATTAAATTCTGATAAGGCTTTAGTGGACATGTTTGCACTATATGAGAACTCTAAGGATATACATGTCTACTTAGAGATTGATAGGGCTGAACCTGGGGCAGTTTGTTATCCAGAACCAAGTAGTCAGGCAGCTAGAAATGAGGACTTGAATGAAGTAGAAGAAAGTGAAGGGGACATCAGTGATGAAGAAGAAGGAAGTGAGGGGGAAATACATTTGTCCAGTGATGATTCTGATGACTTTGATTGGCAAGGAGTAGGAGTGAGTGAGAGTGATGAAGAGTCAGGGACTAATGATGAAGACACTGAGATAGATGATGATAAGCCAAGTGATGAAATGTTGTCAGAATGTGATGATGATGAAGAAACCCCCTTGTACAACAGTGATGAGAATGTAGATGTGGCAACAATAAATGTAGACAGATTTATGAGTGGGAAGTTGTTTCAACACAAGGAAGGGGAAAAAATTGAACTGCATCAGGGTTTATTGTTTGAAGATGTAGATCATTTTAGGGCAACTTTGAAAGACTATACCATTGAGAATGGGTTTAAACTGGTGAGAGACAAGAATGAGAAGACAAGGGTGGCTGCTCATTGTGGCAGCCCTGGATGTGCCTGGAGAATACGTGCAACCAGTATCCCTGATGGCACAACATTTAAAATTAAGAAGTGTGGCCCTGAACACACTTGTGTGATGGCCACTACTAATAAAGAAGCCAACTCCACTTGGATTTCAGAGAAGATGTTTAAATACATTAGGGGAAATCCTAACATCAGTTTGGGTGGTCTGCAAGAATTGTTGGCTGAGAAGTTTGGTGTAGAGGCCCATAGAATGCAGCTCTATAGGGCCAAAAGGAAGGCACTAGAAAAAATAGAGGGGTCTCATGCTGAGTCATACAAGAAGTTGTGGAGGTATGGGCATGAAGTGATGAGGACTAACCCTGGTAGCTTGTTCAAGCTTGAAACTCAGAGGGTTAGTCCTAACTTGGATTTGCCTCACTTCCATAGGCTCTTCTTCTCATTTACAGCTATCCAAGATGGCTTTAGACATGCTTGTAGGCCCTTTCTTGCAGTTGATGGATGTCATCTCAAGGGGCCTTTTGGAGGTGTGTTATTGGCTGCTGTGGGTCTTGATGGGAATAATGGGTTGTTCCCTGTGGCTTTTGCTGTGGTTGAGAGTGAGAACACACAAAGCTGGAGGTTTTTTCTTCATCATTTATTCAGCATAATTGGGGATGGTTCTGGAGCTAAGCCATGGGTATTTATGTCTGATGGCCAAAAGGGTATTGAGAATGCCTTAGCTGAGATCATACCACAGGCAAGTCACAGGAGGTGCTGCAGGCATCTCTACTGTAACTTCAAGGCTAAGTACCCTGGCATCAAGTTGAAAGCATATTTCTGGGCTGCTGTGAAGGCATATAATGTTGATGACTTTAACCTTGCCATGGGTCAAATGAAGGACCACTCACCAGAAGCAGCTGAGTGGTTGAGTGGGCATAGGTTAGAGAGTTGGGCTAGGCACACTTTTGACCATGCTGTTAAGAATGAGCATGTAACTAGCAACATTGTTGAGTCCTTCAATAATTGGCTAGGGAACTTGAGAGAAAAACCTGTGCTATCTTTGGTTGATACTATTAGAACTAGGTTGATGTCCAAGGTGCATGAAAGGTTTGAAAATGCTGCCTCTTGGGATGGTAAGGTAGCTCCCAAGATTGTGAAAAAATGCAACCAAGCCATTGCTCAGTCTAGGCATTGTAGCATAGTGATGTGTGCTGGGGGTACAGAATTTGAGGTGGTTGATCTTGGGAAGGTGCATGTGGTTGATCTTCAAAGGAGGAGTTGTTGTTGTAGGGTTTGGAATATAACTGGCATACCTTGCAAGCATGCAGCAGCATGCATCAATACTAGGAGAATGGAAGTATTAGATTTTGTGGATGTATGCTACAGCAGGGACACATACTTGAAGACCTATGGTGGGGTCATGCACCCAGTGCATGATGAGTCCCAATGGCAGCCTGCTCCAGGGGATCCCTTGCAGCCTCCACCATTAAGAAGATTGCCAGGAAGGCCAAGAAAAGAGAGGAAAAGGGCTGCTGATGAACCTGCTAAGGAAGGCAAGAGGTCATGCACCATAAAATGTGCAATTTGTAAGGAAATTGGGCACAACAAAAGGACCTGTCAAAGGGCACCTGTGAGAGGCATTAGTAGGGGCACTGCTGCAGCTAGTGGCAGCCAAGCTGGTGGCAGCCAAGCTGGTGGCAGCCAAACTGGAGGCAATCAAGTGGGAGGCAGTCAAGTTAGCATGAATTTGGATGTAAGTATACTAACTGTGGTTTTGATTTTGGTTTACTGTGATTTAGTTTACTTTTGACTAAATGTAGTTTTGAATTTTTGAACAGGGAGGACCTGCTGTGGGGGGTCCTAGTCAAGGAACCATGCCTTAGCTGCTGCTAGTGTGCATCATTTTGTGTACATACATGGTGAAGATTCATTTTGTGAAGATCATTTTGTGAAGATTACAGAAACTGTGCAGATTCTTTTTGTGAAGCTTATCGAAGACTTTGAAAATGGTGTTGATTGCTGTGACTGAAGACAAATTTTTGAAGTTAAAGTCATAGTGGGAATAGGTTAACTGTAGGTTACAGTTAGGTTGACTACAATATTCAAATTGTAAACTTTAGGTTTTAGTCAACATTAATGCTTTTAATCATGTTTATCAACATTTGGATGATGTAAACATTTGGATGATGTAAACTCTATTTGCACAATGTTAACATTTGGATGATGAATGATGTTATTATTGAGCTAATGTGTACTTAGTTTCAGTATGTTGCTCAGGATTGAGATCTTACTTATTTGCACAAAATGTGAAGTGTGTTAGAAGCATTGGTTAGGGCAGGTTGTGCTTGTGTTTGAGTTTGAAAATTGTAGCTGGTAGAATTTGTGCATGGTTGGAACAAGTTGTGTATTTGAATAGTCATACTTTTGAGCATATTGGTAACTTGTTGGGGACTTGGTTTGTGTATTGTCTTGGGGATTGAATTGAGCAGGTTGTGACTTGCATTTTGTGGTTGGACCATTTGAGCAGGTTGATTGCTTGTGGTCTTTGTGCAATGTGCACAAACCACAAGCCCCCTTAAGAAGGCATAGATACTCCATTTGCTTAGAAAATAGATGACCAACCTCTTCATTTGCCTAGAAAATATATAACCAACATGTTCATTTCCCTAGAAAATTTCATTGCAGCCATAGATACTTCATTCAAATATCATTACATTCATTACATGAACCCTAGAAAATTCGAGAGTACCATTTCTCTCTTAAGGCTACATTGGTTGCATTACATAACCCTACACCACATTCATCATTTGTTAATGACAAAAACTATCATCAACATACACATCCATGATGAAATTAAAGAACTAATAACCAACATCTTCAACATTGCTTGATTAGACTCAATTAGCTGTAATTTTTTACTCCTTTCAGCTTCATTTGCCTCAAGCAAGTGCATCCTTGATTCTTCATTGGTTTCATGCCTTCGAATTTCTTCATAAACATCAGGTGAAGAGATGATTGACCTTCCACTTGGCTTCAATGTTGCTCTATCAGGATTGCACCAACTAAACATGTTACAACCACCACTTGCACAAGTGAAGAACAACTTCCCCTTGCTTGGCTTCTCATCAGATTCAACAATTCTAAGACTTGCTCTCTTTCTACACCAGCAACTTATGTAGTTAAACCTTAGATCCAACCATTCCTCACCATTTCCTGACCTTGACATTTTTTGGTTAGAAGGGAAAGAATGAAGTGAAGGAAGAAAGGGAGGAAGAAGGAGAAAGAAATGGGTCTCTGAAGAAGAGAAATAGAATGAAGAAGAAGAAGAAGAAAAACCCTAAGGGGCAAGAGGGGTTTTATTCAAGAAAGGGGGGGCATTTTGGGGATGAAAACTCCAAAAAGTGAAGTGTCAGAGCATCTTTAGACGGAGTTAGGGTCTCCGTCAATTTTTTGGGGCTCCGTGAAATGCGGGTACAAACCTCAGGGGAGAGGAGTGTAATTTTCAAAAGATAAGGGGGTCCGTGTGTAATTTAGGGTAAACCTCAGGGGGGCCGTGAGTAATTAACCCTAAATTAATATCTTCATGAAAGTAAATGCAGATGCAGGTAGGATAGTATTTAAAACTCCTTACCCATTGCCCTATAAGGGCATTGATTAGCATTTGTCACATGAATAATTTCGGGAAAAGGCTATCTCCGATCACCTAGCTTGCACATGTTTATGAAAATGAGTCTTTAAAAAATTTTAGTCTTTTGAAAAAGGAAGTTGCATAATCCTTATTGTAGGGAGAAATTACAATTCCTCAAAAGTAAGACACTGAATATTGAAAATGCACACAAATCATATTTTATGACATATAAAGCGCACATAAAGCTTTACCTTCTTGACACAAGCCTCATCTTTCATTAAAGTGAATTGTAAATGTTTTGATTTGATCCAATTCAATCGATAAAAAGTAAAAAACAATACTAAGTAGTTTAGTGTCACTAGTAGAAGCACATCCAAAATTTGTTGACTAAATCAACAGTATAATACATAGAGAAGGAATTTAAGCCAAAAAAAGAAAAAAGAAAAAAGAAAAAAGAAAAAAGAAAAAAACAGTAATAATAACATCGAGAGTAGAAAATATTGGGTGGTTCGCGACTAATGATCCCGACCATTTAGAAACACAGGATATCTGACGTGATAACACCATGCCGCACTTTGTGCCTTCTCCTCTCGCAACAATGCTCCTCCTCGTGTAATAATTTTAAATGATCGGTACCAATAATCCAGAATCATACAATATTTCCTCTCCGCTGTCGAAGGCTAGCCTTTTTGGCTTTGCTCAATTATTCTTAGGCGGGTGGTGTTTTGGTTGATGGTAATCTGCATTAAACGCAACAAAGTCACCCACATTTATCTCTTCCGAAAGGAGACCTCTGACAAATTGTCTACCTTTTGCCTTCGAGACCATCTTCCCTTCAAAGCCACCCACAGTTGTGTCTTCAGTAAGGAGACCTCCAACAATTTGTCTCCCTTTTGCCTTCAAGATCATCTCCCCTTCAACTGCACTTGGGATGTTTGATGCTCCTTCGCCATTTCCATTCTCCAACTCTCGTGTCAAGACATTCCAAAAACCATTGCATTCTCCAGCTGGAATGCTTCCACCTACAAAGTTTTATTTGGAACTTATATTTCAAGCACAGTAAAGAAGATTATATCTGGCCACAACGGTACGCGCAACCTAGAAAGCTTGAACCATTTCTTTGGAGGGCCCAAGATAGATGATGAGGAAGTTATGCAAAAAAGTACATCAAATAATATTCAAGGGAAATTGGATTAAAACCGCTTTACTATTGAAAAGTTGTCAAAGTCTGCTATAACATGTCTCACTACTGCAGTGAATGGAGCTTTTCAGAGATGAAAACTAAGCTAAACTATATTTTCTAATGACATGGTGCAAAAACTAATTACAGGTGGGAAGGTAAAATTACAAAGAAAAACCATATAAACTAACGGGGTGAAATCATAACTTTCAACGCAAAGTAATGGGTTAGCTAGCATGAACTTACCATACGAGCTTGTAGAGTGGAACAACTTGAAGGAAGAACATACCTTGCTGTGGATTTGCAGTTAGAAGCCTTCCACTAATTACAGTGAATAGCAGAGCCAAGCTTACTAAGCTTAAAGGTACCAGCATTGTTCTTCTTTTTTCCAGGGTATGTTTGTTGTTCAAACATCTGGAGAGAAGAATGACAGCAAATGCAGCGTAAGGCTTTATAAAAGGAGCACACAAGTCCAAGCATAGAGAGACTGTACGTGGTTCCGGTACACATATTTGCCTTTACATTCACGTCAGGAAACGGGGACCAATTCTTATTTCTAGCTGCATGAACATTCGCGTCAAGCCATGTGTGCTGGGATTTCGAGACATTTTGGTAATTGGGAGAAGGAAACTCCTTTGAAAACACTTACTTAAGAACTATATGTTCAAAAAAAAATTCCATTTCAATGGACCACAGGTTTACGCCAAAAGACTTTATTATCAGATTCAAAGTTCGTGGTTAAATATTGGTAACCAAGTTAAAACCACGTTTGTGTGGTTAGACAAGTATAAAGCTAGTTTAATTGTAGAGTTTGAAAGGTTCCAAGCAGTTAAAATCCAAGGGAGGAAATGGTGCCAACAAGAGGCTTAAATTCGCGTGTGTGTGTGAGTGAGAGGGGAGAGGGGAGAAGGGGGGGGGGGGGGGGGGGGGGGTGGGGAGAATCGGAGCTGGGTACGATAGCGTGGAGCTGAAGGTATTGGGTGTTTTGTGCCTGTCTGCCGCCATGCATTCAACGAGAACACCTTTTCTTCAGCATGCCGAGGTCTGTATGGGAAAATGGTTTATGGTTTCTTCGTGTTTAATATGTGACGAAATTCAGTTCCCCATGTTAAGATTGTTGGCAATTGAGTTTTAAACTCAATGTTGAGAAGCCACCTTTGACTCAATTTTTAAATGGGTTACACACTAAAATTTTATTAAGAACAAATTGATTTATGTTCATCTATCGGAGTAGATGGTCATAATATATTCACAAGTTTAAAACAAATGAGGAGTGAATGAGAAAATTGAAGTTGAAGTTGATGGTTCAATTTGAAGGGAAAATAGTATTCCACATTGAAAAGATAAAACTAATGTTGCCTTCTTATAAAACTTAATGAGCTAAGGGTTGAGTCCCTTGGGGGTACCCAAATTTTGTAAGGAGTGAGGACTTATGTTGACTCAAGATCCATAACACGCGCGCCGCCCGCCCGTCCCTGTCCGTGGCTTGGGCTTGAGCCCATCAGGCTTTATTCTTTTTGGGACAAAAACATTTTAAATAAATAAATAAATTTTTTTAATTCTCTCCCGAAATTCTGATTATGTCTGTTTTTTCCTATGTCTCCGAAAGAAAGAGTTCTGCACATCGTGCTCTTATTTCTAGACGTTGCTGTCATTGTATCCTGAGAAATTTTCGTCAAGGGACCGTTAGCACTAATTAGGGGTGAGCACGGTTCGGTTTGGGGGTCAAATCGCAAACCGAACCGTTACCCCTCGGTTTGAAAATTTGTGAACCGAACCAAACCAAACACCATCGGTTTGGTCGGTTTAAACGGTTCGTTTTAGTCGATTTTGATCGGTTTGTTCACTTAAAGACATTGTTCCTTTGCACACTACTAATTGAAGTTATATTTTTTTCTAAATTGCGTATAATCTTGTTTCATTCGATATATAAATTCTCATTGATGAATGAGAAAGAATGAGTAAATATAAACTAGATATTGGTCACAAAATTTTTGTTTCTAAGTGTTGTTAATATTTTCGTTTATTTTAACTTTCAAGATTTGTTTATTTGGAGTTGCTTAGTACCTTACATGTGTAGTTATCAATGGAATGTTACTAAAAATACATTAACATATCATAGGTCGGTTCGATTCGGTTTGGAATCGATTTAAACAATGAGAACCGTGAACCAAATCGAACCAAGGTCAATTTGGAAAATGTGAAACCAAACCGTTAAGATCTTTGGACGGTTCAGATTGGATTGGTTCGGTTTGATCGGTTTGAACGGTTCGGATCGATTTGAACGATTTGGTGCTCACCCCTAAGCACTATTGCGGGACGAATAAAGTCTTAATTAAGGACATTGAGTTACATTTAGTCAGTTTCTGATTCTATTGGTTCTTAGTTTTAGAAACATTATTGTTCTGTTTACTTGGTTTAGTATACTGCATTTTAGTAATTTTTCATACTTGGTTTTTCTGCACAAGTATACACAAAGCATATTTTCTCAACAAAGATTGCTTGGCTCCAAATTATATGTAGAGTCACTAAAGGGAGGACTGAGGGCTAAGAGTAATGGAAATTGTTACCTTTTTTTTGTGTGGGGTAGGGGGTGTTCTACATGAGAGAATGGCATAGCTATTGAAAGGTACGTAGGGTTCATCGAATATTTAACTAGAATGAAAATTAAGATATAGACCTCAACCAAAACCGTTGATAAACTGCAAATCTAGCGGGGGAAGTCACTTAACAATTATGCTATTGTGAATTAGGTCGTGAAGACTTAGGGGCCGTTTGACATGATTTTTTTTTGCTTTTTTTTTCAGTTTTGAAAATTGGAAAAAATAGGAGTGTTTGGTACCACTTTTTTTTTCAATTTAAAAAGTGGCTTTTAAAATTGTAGAGTAAAAAATAACCGGGAAAATCCTCTTTTCGTTTTCACTTTAATTTTTTTTTTGAGACCTCCACCACAACTCGCCCACCGCCGCCCGGCAGCCACCAACAGCCACCTCCGGCCGCAGGCAGCCACCGTCGGGCGGCGGTGGGCGGTGGCCACCACCTCCGGCCGGAGGCCACCTCCGGGCGGCAGCCACCTCTGGCCACCGCCGCCTGATAGTCACAGTCGCCCGCCGGCAACCACCACCGCCGGCATCCACCACCTCCGGCCGCCGGCAACCACCGCCGGGCGGCAGCCACCTCTGGCCACCACCGCCGGCAGTCACCTCCGGCAGCCACCGTCGCTCGACAGCCACCTCCGGCTACCACCACCGGGCGACAGGTGGCCTCCGGCCACCACCGTCGGCAGCCACTGCCGGCGACAACCACCGCCGGCCACCACCACCGTCGACCACCACTACGCCCCACCATCGCCACCGCAAACCACCACAAAAAAAAAGTCAAAATAAAAAGGGTTACCAAACACCAAAAAAAAAATACTAAAAAAAAAAGGTTATCAAACACTCACTTGTTTTTGTAAAAAAAAAATTTAAGCTGCTCTTTAAAAATTGCTCTTTAAAAACTGAATACAAAAAAAAAAGCTCTGTCAAAGAGAGCCTTACTTTAGACTTGATGTGGCAAGCAATAGTAGCTAAGGATTTCGCGAGAGTTCTCGAGCTATCAATAATACATAAGCAAAAGTCCGAAGATTGACAACGCAGGTCATTTAAACTCTGTGGAGCATTTTCATCTGCAACATACTCTCAAATCTACAGATTAATGCACCCGCGACGAGCTAGCTAGCTTTTTTTCTGGCATATTCAATCCATCCCCATATTCTAGTAACGAGGGTGTGGTTTTTGCCACTTCTAGAGCTAAAAGTCGCGTCATCTTCCCCCATTATGACAATGGATCCTTGCTTTGATGACTTCCATTCTCTAATTGGTCTCCCTAAACCTTTTAGAATTCTTCTTAAGACGAAGTCATTTTCTCACATGTTCCTCATGTAATCCCTTACCGAGTAATGTTTTCTCATTCTACTTTGGTATTTTTGCATAATTAGTTTCTTTTTATTCTTGTTATGCTAATTACTGATTTGACCTCTCTCTAGGATACCCCGCTTATATAGCAAAGCTTTAGATTCCCTAGGATGGTTGGCAGCTCCCCACAGATTACTTGGGTGGGGTGGGGGGGGGGGGGGTGACTTTAATGTATACAACTAGGCTAGGCTTTTTAAACAAGGTACAAACAGTAAACTAATCAAATATGTTTCTTTAATCAAGTTCATACGTGTAAATATTGTCCATTGATTTGGTCTAAAAGAGACACGAAATTGAATTTAAAGATGAGAACATGGACAAGTGATCGATTACCACGTTGAATCACTAAACCGACTTTCACTAATATCTCAGGTGACACACAGAATACAGAGCCTTCAAAGAAGTTTCATTTTACTTATTTCAGCTTTAAGAACATCTTCACAGAGTGCCAAATGAGGTCAGGACTCAGGATGTGTTCCAAGAAGGAAGATTGCTCCTCGATCACCTTACCGAATCCTCGTTGATGATATTGAGCGCAAAATTGCTGGTTTGGCGATTGAGAATCGCGCTGCTCTATGTCGTTGTGTATAAAAACATAAAATGGGATTTTCATTCACCATTGTTGGTAAATAGGCGAGTAGTATAATCCAAATCTACCAATTATCTCAACTCGATCAAGAGTAGTATCTCAAATGATAACTAATCATATCTTAGCTAAAAGGGTCACACTTGTTCCGGATCTAGAATGATCTGACATTGTCTAAAAATCCCTCTCATACACATGATGTTTTTTTTTTTTTTGGTGGTGGTGGGGGGGGGGGGGGGGGGGAGAGAATGAAATTTTGCATGTTTGGTTACAAAACAACCCAAAAATATTAAAAAACTCAAATGTCTAGCAATGGCTATACTCCATATAACATGCAACTCCAGCCTAAGAGAGTTCTCTCAATTATACGCCATAGTCAATGGAAGGCAAGTCAATTGTTTATCTAAAAGACTGAAAGCCAAATATCAACGTGTAGAAAAGAAGTGCGTACGTACAATAAAGCGTGAGCTTGAAGAGAATGCCTTTAAGACTAACAAAATAATCAAATAGATATAGAACAATAAAGAAAGGCAAAAAGAGCTTTTTAATATAGAGAAGGTAAACGAGACATAAATTATGTGCTGAAGAGACAGTCCATATAAGCATGAAAGCTTATATACGCATTAGTGGAGGAGTAGCAAAAAGTAGAGAAACACAGTTGACAAAAATACTTTTGGGCTTGAAATTATGTGCTGAAGAGACAATCCGTAAGAATGAATTCTCGTTGATGATATTGAGCGCAGAACTGCTGGTTTTGGTGATTGAGAATCGAGTAATTGCTTTATCTAGCTGTGGGTAGAAACATCAAATGAGAATTCATTAATCATTTTTTATAAACAAGTGACGAGTATAATTCGATTCTACCAATTATCTCGATTGAATAGTATTATCTCAAATGACAATTAATCACATCTTATCTAAAAGTTACACTTATTCGAAATTTAAAATGATCTAACATTATCTAGCACCTCCCCCCCCCCCCCCCCGCGGCATAAATATGATTTTGTGCTTGAATGAAAATTTTATGTGTTTGGTTAAAAAATAAGACACCCAAATCACTAGCAATTACTGCTCCATAGATCATGCAACTCTAGCCTAAGAGAGATCTCTCAATTATCATCCATATGCAATATAAGGGCAAGTCTGTTGTCGAATCTGTAGGATTGAACCTCAAATGTCAACATGTCAAAAAAGAAGTGCGTAGCCACAAGAATGTATGAGTTTGAAGAATGTCTTTAAGAACAACGAGATAATCAACAAAGTAATATAGAAATTAGAAAGACAACAATAAAAAAAGAGGTAGAAAGAGATTTCTAATTTAGGAAATAAAAATGAGGTAGAAATCCATAAGTACGAAAGCTTATATACGCATCAGTGGAGGAGTAGCAAAAAGTAGAGAAACGTAGTTAGCAAAAATAAGTTGGACTTGAAATTCTGTTGGAGATCAAATGGGGGATATCGAATAATTGATTAGACCAGAAATCGGCGTGAGGTCATTTGCCTAGGTGCGGAAGCATTTAGAGGATTCCCAAAAAGAGGGATTGTCCAGAGGAACAGGACCGTGCAGAGGATTCTTAAAACATGGATCTCTCGAAAACATGGCACCATATATAAACATAAAATAAAATAGGATTATCACTCTTGGTTGAGTAAAAGACTTGTATGTCAGTGAGGAGGATAATTCAATTTCACCGATCATCTCATCTCAAATGATAACAAATCACATCTCATCTTAAAGTTATACTTATTCCAGATCGAGGATCGTCTAACGTCAACTAACACTATGCAATTTCACATACTTTCACTGGATAGTTGGGTGAGGAGAATCGTCATCGTTGTGAGAAGAATGAAGATTTGCACATTCTTCACATTAAAAAATTTAAAGCTCTAGGAGTATGGTCGTTTCCAATAATTCCATAAATGAACAAGCTGCAGGCTAGAACCCAATAAAGTTATGGGATGCTTTACCGGCTAATTTGTGCATTTCTGAGCTTGGATGCCACTCGAAAGATCATTGAACTTCGCAACTCTCGAGCTAGTAGGGAAGACAACCCAATTGACTTGGTGTTGCGCTGCATTTGGTTACAGTGAGGCCTACTACCTGTGGGGTGGGTTTATTAAGATTTCATATTCATGATTCATCAATAGTCAAACACTGGGATAAGAATCATCAAAGTGAAAACTTAGCCAACTATCAGGAAGAAAAGATAGTACGGTGAGGGTAACTGCCTCGTTGAGTTCTAACATGAACCCGAGTCGACGTGAGCACAACCCAAGTAACTCGGTTCATTTTAAAGCCACAGATGCTGGGGTGGCCTTGGTCAGGGTTGAAAGAGGAAGATAGTTGGATGTTCTAGCAGAAGGACCATGCACCCCACTCTCACTACTCCTAGGTCTATAGATGAAGGCATAAAAATATGATTATAATGTTCCCCCTTCTTTACCATTTCAATCATTCTTGCCAACAGTCACTCATATATCTGTTCTTTGGTAGTTGCCCCTATCATTAGTAAAGCAAATAATAATTTGGTTACAAGGTTACTAAATAATTTGATTTTGAAAAGAATCTGCACTTCTAATCTAGTACTCATACGAATAAAAGAGCGATCCAGTGCAAGACGTTCCAGCCAGTTTGGATTTTTGGGGAGGAGAGTAATATCTGTAATTGCTAAGTTCAAGCAAAACAAACAAGTTGAATGACGAGAGCAAAAAATAAAGATGGAGCTTCGCAGAGATTTCCTTTCGCACACATTCCTTTTCCCGCGCAGGTACACCAAAAATAGTCCAAAAACTAACACAATGTAATATACTAATAACCTTCTTCATATGTTTATATTGAACATGTGTTATCGTTAGTTCATTTCTTGTTGGACCAAGAAGATGAAGGCAAAATAAAGTTGAAAGACCAAACGTTCTAAGACTTGCAAATGGGAGGTGTGACCTCGTCCATAGCTGCCAAACTTGCATTCTTCCCTCCAGAGCCATCGTATAAGGTAGACATCGACGAACAGACTACAAAACATACGCTTGCTGGTGTTCCTCAAAGCGAAAAGGCCAAAGCCTCGCCATGGACATAAAAAAAAGGTCCTTGCATGTATGCACTTTGCAGTGTCCTTGAGGAATTCATCTGACATAATTTTCCGTGCTATACTCTCATGACAATGCTGCTGAGATAGGGCAGTGTTTAAGTTCCTTACTGAACTTAGTGATCAACTAGGTGCCATTGTCATGGGTTTAGTCCATGTATCTACTTGGCATTCCATCAACATTTTAGGAGAAACATACCTCTATGCTGCTGAAAAAAGCAAATTACCAGCTTAAAGGTAAGTAAAGGATTCCGCCTTAATTGGCTCTACCCGATTATATTGATAACTTTGGCCCCCCTACTTGCTTATTTATGAACGAAATAAGAAAGAAGGCCTTCTCTTTAAGGAAAAGGACCATCACGTATTGCCTTTGGTGGTGATACGGCAGAAGGAAGCTTGCTTACTTTCTATGCAACTGAGGGAGGTCCCTTTGTTCATCACTGCGGTATGCATCAGAGCGGAAGAATAAGAATGAATCCCAATCTTTCATGTTTGGTATGCTAACTAAGCTTTCATGTAACTCTATAACAGGATCGTTAAAGCGCATTTCAGACTGTCGACCTCAGTGGAATAGATGGCTAGATCAAACTAGTTTTCTCTAGATGCGACATGTTGTAATAGGTGAAATTTCATCTTTAATTTCTTGTTCTTCCAGTTATTATTATGCTGGATGGAAGGAGCTACTGGAGAGTTGAGATATACTATTGTACAAGTAACCTGAAAACCGCTGATTATTGCTGCTACATTTGCCACCAATTCGCCGAATGAGCAGAACACACATGCTGGCATGGAGGATGCTTGTAAATGCCTTAAAGAGACATATGGGGTTAAGGAAGCAGACCTATTCATGAATTGGCTACACGACTGCCTCAATTGAGGGCTGTCATTCTTCGGAGTGTAGTATTGACTCCCCTTCCAGTCATGTGTATGAAACAAAAAAGTTTGGCTTGACATATACAAGGTTTCTCATGTTATTTACAAGAGTGGCAAAATAATGTTTTCTCAGTCTTTGGGATACTGTTATGCTAAAATATAGACAAGTGTTTTTCTGCAGAATGTTGATGAAATTCCTCACGTCCATCGCCCTGTTCTTGTAATCCATGTTAACCCATTTCTCCCCTGCATAAATTTTTAGCTGTTCGCTTTGAAATTACTTAGAGTGGCATCAAATAAGAAGGCGCATTAAGATAAAAACGGCACCTTAATGCCACATGGTATGGTGTAGGGATAGGCTGATTGCTGAGCTTCTGTTCAAGTCGCATGCATGAGCTTATATTGTAGTAAGTTAAGTCACCATCTGGACATAAAGCTCAAGTTATTAGGCAATAGGCTCATTATTTACAACATACTTTCTTTCATATGCTTTAACAAAGTTTATGAAATTCGCTGAACTTGGCACCAGTGTAAGGTAAGATCTGGTAAGTAAGGGGATAAAGCAGTTAACACTTACAGTGATATAATTCATCATATCAACTATCCAAGTTATGATCTTTCTTCCTCCCATATCTGACATGGACTTACAATTAATATGAATAAAAGCTTATTAACTTAATTCTGGCACTGGGATCTGCAGGCAGATGACGTAGTTGCTAATCTCAGTGGTAACCGGCTTTGGGAGCTCCGTAAGGAAACATACGTGTTTAGGCAGAAACAAGAGGGAGAGAACAAGAAAGAGTATATATCCTTTTGGGGAGTAAGGAATAACATTTATCAGTCAGACAAAGAGAGGAAGGAACATAATTGATCGGTAGGATTGTGGCCGAGTAGCAGCACTGGGTGTGCCCAAAATGTGGTATCTCATGAGTCAGCGTAGGAGATCTGATGAGATTAATTGGTAGCACTTTGCGATGTTTACTGTTTGAATAAGACGGTCCCTGAGGACTTGAACAGACACACGTCAAGAGTATAACAAGTGTAATCTGTTCTTCACATTCTTGTTTGCCTGATTGGTTCCAATAATAGTCAATTGATACATCTGCCTTCCTTAATGTTAACCAATGTCACACCCCCCAATTTGCTCTGGTGTTTTATATTTGCTTAGTGTTAAAGTTTATAAAGGGCTGCATTATGCATCTAAATTCCAGTTAGAAAAAGAATCGGTTCTCATGTATGTCGTGCGTTCTCTGAGGTTTTAACTCTATTGGTAACATACACTCTACCCCTTTCTGATGCCAATGCTGCCTAACAGTATGATCTGATCAAAACTTGTATTTCTATGACCTTTCTTGGCATATGTTAAACAAATGCGTAATTGCTTTTTGCCACATGAGCAGCAGAGGAGAATCAATAAATTATAAATCCCTAGGATTTGCCTTTACTATAGACAGACATGCTGAACAATTGTTTTCGAATGGACCATACAGCCCTTATAATCATTATTTCGCGCAAGGCGGCTCTACCTGAATAATAGCAGCTCTCCTATCTTGTTAGGCCTCCAGGTTTACAGTTGCTGCAAAATTTCACGAACATGTGATGATTAAGTTCACTATCCAAGCAATTTGTATATATCTTGCACATGCCAAGCTTTCTATGGGGAAAATGTGTATGATCAGAAGCGAATATTTCCCAGAAATGCACTCCATAAAACATGAGACAAATTGCAGTTTTGGTTGATAAGGAAATCTAAAGAAATGGCCACGTTACATAGGCTTTGGAAGAGAGTAAAAGGACTTGATATCCCAAGGGACAACCAAAATATTTCATTTGCAACTCATTGTTCATGCACACCCATAAATATACAGGTGAACTACAGATCCAGGCCAACATGTAAAAGACTCTACTGCTTCTCAAACTCTCAAACTATTTAGTTGGTGAACAAACTTCTCACACATTATCTTCCTTGTGCTTAAGATGCGAGATGGCGAATGCGTACAGAATTACGCTACGAAGTTGCCGTTAAGACTTGCCTAATCGTATAATAGTCTTTATCTAAAGTGTCAAATCAAGAAATATACCTCTTACCCACCCATATGGTTCAAGGAGCATTTAGTAGCTGAGGAAGTCTTTAGTAAAATTTGCAGGGCTGAGTACACATAATGGCTTTGATCTTATAAAATCATGTCAAAATCCTTGCTAAGTCGCACACAATCTACAATTTCAGCTTCCCAATAATCATCTTTGGTCAAATGGCAGCACATCATATCTCACAAGATCTTCCTTCCATTTAAATGACAGGCTTACACAGAATGTATGCTATAGGAACTCGAAATAAGAGGGCCACTAAGATTGGAAGGACAGGTAAAGCCCCCTTGGGTAGATAAATGGAAGCAGCCTAATCTCTTACTCCAGGAATAATATAATATTGCATAAAAAAAGTGGAAATTTGGTTAATTGGTCGATGATTCTTAATAATGTGAAAATACCCTACAAATTGTCCCATGGTAGACCCAAGTGAAACAAGAGACAACATGCTGCTGCTTTTTGTTAGGCTGGACTATCTCAGAGTACTGCTTCTTGTTACCACTCAAGTTCCTGGATTGCCTATTTAGCTCTGGCCAGTTTTCACCCATAGATGGAGTTCTAGGGATGCTCCAGCCCTCAAACATCGCTTCCGCTCTCGCGCATGCTATGTGCAACCAAGTTTCACCAGCCATGTTCTATGATCAAGCTTCAATCCAAAGTGAAGGAAACCAAATGGCGAAGAGGTCAAATGTGCAAAATATAGGGCATGAACTTTCTACAAGAGTTTGGCGAGCTATTGAGATACCCCATGTCCAATTATGAGTTGGGAACTGAAATGAGTCTCGATGAGCAAACTTGCTGACCATCTTCCCCCAGGACAAACACATACATAGCGATACATCATTTTTCCAAGCTGTCACTTTACCTTCAAAGTTTCAATTCCAGCAATATGAATGAACCTTGATGGTGAACTTTAGCAATAAGAATGGTGATTCTATCAGTGTTATTAATAGTTTGGCGAAAATGAGAGTATTCACTTTTATTAAGAATTGGTGAATGAACTCCAATTGTACTTGTGAAAGAGAGTTATAGTAAAAAAGGCAACAATGGTTAATAATGAGAATATACAAAAATCATTTTTGCAATACTAGATTGAGAATTTTTTTTTTTATGATTGTGACAAATATATACAATATGATTTAACGAACGGATGGAATGTAAAAAGTTAATGAAATTGGTTATTAATAATGGTCAAGTTTTTATTATTCTATTTCTTTTGTTATATTTCGATATATTTTTATCACCCAATGTAACATATACTTGCCTTAACGGAAATGGATATACAGTATTACCTGTGAGTATTACTACAAGAACAGGAAATCAATCAATCATCAATGTAATGAATTTTGATTCGGCTCTCTGTGAAAACATAAAAAAAGATGAAATCAACGGATAATTGAGGTTGCTGAAATGGCAGCATCTCCACCTTATAATTCCACACACAAACTTCCAAACAGACCCCATTTCTCCATTGTGTCCCTCTTTCTAGAACCCTCTACTCCAACCCCTTAAACCCTCCAAATCTCACTAGGGTTCTCCCACGCTTATACTCCTCAGTTTTCTATCTATACCCCCTTACACACAGGCGCAAAATCTCCTGATTACCCCAATTTAAATCTAAACCATTTGTGGGCCTTTCTTCTTGAGTCTCTCTAATGGCGCCTGTTCTGAGCAGGAGCATAACATCTGCTTCTTCAATGGCTTCACTTTCTTACTCCCCGTCATCCTCTTCACTCAGGAACAGCACCAAAAAGGTCTTGAATTTGAGAAATACAACCTTTTTGCAACAAAGTGGCTTCAAGAACAGGTTTTATTGTTCTGGGTTGAAGTGGAAGGTTGAGAGGAAACGGAGCAGCAGGGTGGGTGTTCGGTGTGAGGCTGCTGTTGCTGAGAAAGAGGTTCCCGAGACCTCTGGTGAGACGTATGAGTACCAAGCTGAGGTGGGTTTGATTTTATTTTTCAAGAGTTTGGGGATTTGAATGATTTTATACTTTTTAACTTTGTTTGTGTGAGAAGACGAGGAATTGGAAGGAAATGGGAAGGTATATTTTGTGGCTCTTAAAGATTAAAATCTTTTCAAGAAATTGTATCTCCTGAGGATTTTAGGTTATATGTAAGAAATGACTTTGAATCTTGAGGAGGGTTAGATTTTAATTAATAAAATTTTGGGTTTGGGTTGCTTTAATATCTGGGTTTTGGAATTGGAACACTAGAAGGTAACTTCATTAAGGAAGGTTAACCCTGCTGATGATATGCTTAGGAACTTAGGTGGACGCCTGGACGGAGTAGAGTTTGGTTCTTGAGGTCGGTTTCGTTTTAATTTGTAAACCTTTGGGTTTTAGTAAATTGGTTTTCAATCTGTTATATCAAAAGATGTGAAAATGGAGGAAATTGGTTGCTTGAATTTCCGAGTTTGGGGATTGGAGGCCTAGAAGATCAAACTCTTGAAAGGAATTAATGTTGCTGAAGGTACATGTAGAACTTTGGGCTTGTGGAATGAAGTATAGTTCTTGAGGTGGCTTTCTTTTTCTAATGTGTAAAATATTTGGGGGTTTAGTAATATGGTTGAAAATAAAGGAAAGGGGAAGCTTGAATTTCTAGGTTCTGCAACTCTGCTACCCTAAAAGTTCAAGCTGTAGCAAAGAATCTGCTGCAATATTTAGAAGTTTGTGTATATGGATTAAGTTCGTCTCTTTAAGTTGAGTTAATCTTTCTTGGCTGTTAGAGGTTGGACTGCTCTGAATGCACGTGCTTGTTTGCTTATATAATATGGTGTTCCACTTTGTAGTTGGCGTAATTCTTACGTTGGAAGTTCATTTACAGGTCAGTCGCCTAATGGATTTGATAGTCCATAGTTTATACAGTCATAAGGAAATTTTTCTCCGGGAGCTCGTGAGGTGAGGATATTCCTTCTTTACTCGTTCAATGTTGTTATGTTCTATTACGTCTTGGACTCGGCAGGCCTTTTTGTTTCATGTTCTGGATTAAATGGGACATATATGTCCTGCAATATTAAACTCGCGGCATGTTTGCCTATGCACCAATGCTTTGCATGATTGAGCTTGACCGTGCTCTTTTTGTCACTCAGCAATGCAAGTGATGCTCTTGATAAATTGAGATTTTTAAGTGTGACCGAGCCTTCTTTACTTGGAGATGCTGGCGAGTTAGAGATCCGCATTAAATCTGATCCAGAAAATGGGACCGTCACTATTACGTAAGATAACTGTCTTCTTTTGTGCATACTTTCAAGGTAAAAGAACGAGTCTGAATTTTTTTTGAATTGTGTTGTAGAGATACTGGTATAGGAATGACCAAAGAGGAGCTCATTGACTGTCTTGGAACT
Organism: Escallonia rubra; assembly: GCA_033065855.1. Classification (NCBI taxonomy): domain Eukaryota; kingdom Viridiplantae; phylum Streptophyta; class Magnoliopsida; order Escalloniales; family Escalloniaceae; genus Escallonia; species Escallonia rubra. The sequence continues at coordinate 70,451 of JAVXUO010002083.1, forward strand.
ATCGCTCAGAGTGGTACTTCAAAATTTTTGAGTGCTATGAAGGTATTCCCATTTCACCTATATAGCATGAACTGACTGGGATAGCGTTTAGTTGAGACTAACATTTACAATCTCTACCGTGTTTTCAGGAAAATAAGGATCTTGGAGCAGATAATGGTTTGATTGGTCAATTTGGTGTTGGGTTCTATTCTGCATTTTTGGTTGCTGAGAAGGTGAAATTTTTGCATACATAGTAACATGGACAAAGTAATTTTACTTGCGGCTGAGCTGCTAAAACAACGTGGATTTGTATGTATTATATGATCAGGTCTCAGTCTCCACGAAGAGCCCAAGGTCAGATAAGCAATACGTTTGGGAAGCAGCAGCTGAGAGTGGCTCATTTGTGGTTAAGGAGGAAACTGATCCTGAAAAGCTCTTACGTCGTGGAACCCAAATAACACTTTACTTAAAGGTATATGTTGTTCTTCATCTATGGGACAAAGTATCTGTTGAAATGTTGAACCCTGCGTTTGGTTTTGTAGAGAGGAAAAATTACAGTATTCTCTCAAGATTTATTTGAGGGTATTGTAGATTTCTTTTATGAAAATCCCTTTCAACTTTGGGGGTCACTGCAGAACTGGGATTAGAGACATTGCATATTCTTGAGCGTAAGCTAGTATGAGAGTTGCTGAATGTGTTTTGGATTGCATAAGAAGCAGCTGATTAAGCTATCCTTTTCCTTGCAGCCTGATGATAAGTATGAATTCTCAGAGCCAACCAGGATCCAAAACCTGGTGAAGAACTACTCACAGTTTGTTTCCTTTCCCATCTATACATGGCAAGAAAAGTCAAGGACTATTGAGGTAAGGTCTCTTTACCTATGCTGACTTTTAAGGTATCCTCTGGCTTATGTAAAGAGCAGCTTCTCTTGTTAATTTATTTACCATGTGCTGCTCGCTAAGATGCTTTTATTAAGCCTTGCCTGTTATTTACTCTTCTTCAAACCCTTGGCAGGTAGAAGAGGAAGAAGAACCAAAAGAAGGAGAAGAGCCAAAACCAGAGGTAATAAGCATGGGAGTCCGAGGAATTGTTTGGTTTCTACCTTAAGAGGATATTTAGTTTGGTGTTTTTCTTTTTACAGGGAGAGAAGAAAATGGTAAAGAAGAGTAAAACAGAGAAATATTGGGACTGGGAATTGGCCAATGAGACAAAACCTATATGGGTGAGTAAGCTATATACACCTTTGAGAAGTCATGCTATCTGGTTTTGAGCTTTTCCCTTTGGTTGTTTACATTACACTTTCTTCTTTGGTTATTGATGATTTTGACTTGTAGATGCGGACTCCAAAGGAGGTTGAGAAGGATCAGTATCAGGAATTTTACAAGAAGACCTTTAACGAATTTCTGGACCCCCTTGCATATACCCACTTTACCACCGAGGTACTGAAAGATTATTTTGGGTTGACAACTCGATGTTGTGGTCGGGTCCTTTCCAATGTTGGCTTTATGACTTCTGCAGGGTGAGGTGGAGTTTAGAAGTGTTCTCTATATTCCCGGAATGGCACCCCTTAACAACGAAGACGTTGTCAATCCGAAGACAAAGAATATACGTCTTTATGTGAAGCGTGTGTTCATTTCAGATGATTTTGATGGTGAGCTGGTAAGTTTATCATAAGAACTGCTGAGTTGTCCTACTCAGTAGGTTAGTTTGTATTTTAGTTCAGAAGCCTTTTTGTTTGTGTGTTCTTGGCCTTGATCATTTATGTTTGATTTGCTGGTGTTCACCTGTCATGTGAAGCTCTAGTTCAAAGCTCTACTATCACCGACTCTGGAATAGGTTTTTTTCTGCATGAGTGATGTTACTCTCCCCAAATATTCTATCCCAAACATGAATCCCAAATGACGAGAGCGACGTATATCAAAATACTGAGACACCGTGTCTTGAAAAGCTTGGACAAAGATGTGACACATCATTCGTGATTCACTTCTTGGAATGCAAATTTGGAAAGCAGCATTACTGGTGTTGTATACACAGCATTACTCGTGTTGTATCCACGCGTTCACAGAGTGGCTCAATATTATTATGAAAGAAAGGAGATCTCTCTCATATATGTAAATTATCAGGGTTTCCAGAAAATATTGCTCAAGGACTTGGTATTTTAATAACTGAACCATTAGCTAACCGAACCTGCTTCCTTAAATGCAACTATTCTGAAAAGAAAATAAATTGAAACTACAGTCAACTTTACCTCATTTAGGGTTTTTTTTTTTTTTGCCTTGTACAATCCCAGAAAGCCAGAGTATGGCTAACTATAAGGTAAAATTTACCTGTTAGAAGCTTTATCTTGAGAACTTTTAGAACTGATATCCGATTTTGCTACAACAAGGTTTGTGGTGAAACAAACTTGGAGCCTGAAATTATGTTGTTTAGTTGCTTGATACTTCTTATCTGCATTGGAGAGGCAGATTATCCGTTTGGCTTCCAATGTTTCTAGAGAAGGGTAGTCTAGTTAAGGATATAGTATGCCTGTTGAATGTTTTTATGTGAAGAGACAAGACCTGAATCTCGTAGCATATTGGAAGAACTATTCAGTGAAAGTTTCCTATGTGACTTTGTTGTTGTTATATATGAACACAACTACATGTGGTATGCATCGTTGAGACTGCCCATTATTATCAGTAAGGTAGGGAAAACATTTTTAGCTTTATGAGTACAGTGCTGGCATTATATTTATGGGAAACTTAACTCCGGATTTTTGCTTTGCAGTTTCCAAGATATCTGAGCTTCGTGAAGGGTGTGGTTGATTCAAATGACCTTCCACTCAATGTTTCACGAGAAATCCTTCAAGAAAGCCGAATTGTAATGCCTTTTCCCCTTTATTCATCAGTATAGTACTACAGAATACAAATGTATTTGTACTGTCTATTATGTGTTGTTTTGTAGGGTGGGTCAGTAACTCTTACTCCAGGATATTAAGATCTTATTACTAATAGATATTTTTATTTCACTTATACTTTTTCTTGAAATCCAGGTAAGGATAATGAGGAAGAGGCTCGTGAGAAAAACATTTGACATGATGCAAGATCTCGCGGAAAGTGAGAATAAAGAGGTTAGCAGTGTTTAGAAGACCTCTTATGTTGTGATTCTCCCTTAGATATAACGTTATAAAGTGGTAATTGACTAATTAATTTCAGGATTACAAAAAATTCTGGGAGAATTTTGGTAAGTTTGTTAAGCTGGGATGCATTGAGGACTCCGGAAATCACAAGCGGATTACGCCACTGCTAAGATTCTACTCCTCTAAAAGTGAGGAGGACTTGATCAGTTTGGATGATTATGTCGAAAACATGGGTGAGAAACAAAATGCCATCTATTATCTAGCAACGGACAGCTTGAAAAGTGCAAAAAGTGCTCCTTTCTTGGAGAAGTTGCTACAGAAGGATATTGAGGTATGCCATCGTCTATATTCTGGTGAAATTGTAAAGCTAAGTTGAACTTGGAAATTTATTCGGCTCTGGTGTGGGAGGTGATTGTTTAAAGCTGTTTACAGCTACACGCCAATAGAAAGTGCTGTTTGGGATGTTGGAAATATTTATTATAGCTTAAAAGTCTTTGCTGGTGAGAACACATTAAGCAAGTGAGTCTGAGTTTCGATGCACAACAAGTAAATCAGAAAGCCTTGTTTTTTTTTTCCCCCTTCAGAATAGTGCAGCCACAATAGAAACCACCTTAGAGGACACAGCTAATGTACAAAACCCTTCTAAAAAGTTTCTCAGGGATATATCTTGCTAAATACCACCATAAATGAGAGATGAGAAGACCTACCGAGGTAATTCTAATACTACTTCATATATTTTTGTTGTTTTTTTCTTGAAAAGTAAAAATATATTAGCAACCACCATAGAGGATACAGTCACCCTAGACAATGGCGTAAACAACCAAGAGAAAAACAGGAGGAAACACTGTACTTAACATGAGATCATCCTCCCCATCTTCTGGAAAAAATTTCTAGGACTGGGTGTCTGCCAAACTTTTCATTGTATTCATGAAAGATCTCCTCAGTTTAAGGACTTTCGTATAGTTTCTTTTCTACCCCTTCCCTCTCCTGCCACTTCTCCAGGTATTCTGACACATTCACAGTAAGATTATGCATTGATACTCTTCTTTGATCTACAGGTGTTATATTTGATTGAGCCTATTGATGAAGTAGCAATTCAGAATCTACAAACATATAAAGAGAAGAAATTTGTTGATATCAGCAAGGAAGATTTGGAGCTTGGTTAGTAGGAACTGTCTTGTTTCAATTTGATATGGTTGCCATGTCGCCATGATGTCTAAAGCTTCATTTTGTAACTTCACTTTAATTGGGGCTGTCAGGTGATGAGGATGAGGTCAAAGAAAGGGAAACAAAGCAAGAGTACAACGTACTTTGTGATTGGATAAAGCAACAGCTCGGCGATAAAGTGGCAAAAGTGCAAGTCTCAAAACGCCTAAGCTCATCACCTTGTGTGTTGGTATCAGGCAAGTTTGGGTGGTCTGCCAATATGGAGAGGTTTGTCATTCTCTTGCTGTTGCAAAGATATATAAGCACATCATTAGGACCTCCAAAAGGTTCTTATGCATATCACTTTCTTTCTTCTTTAATTAGGTTGATGAGAGCACAGACTCTTGGAGACACTTCAAGCTTGGAGTTCATGAGGGGAAGAAGAATATTGGAAATCAATCCTGATCATCCCATCGTCAAAGACCTCAATGTGAGTATTTTAGCTGCAGCTAATTACTGTACTAAGGCCTAGTGATTGGCAGTTGGCAATGTTGGCATTTTGGATGTAAGATTATCTACTCTTTTCTTTAGCTAGGACAATGCTGAAAATGGAAGCAACACGGGTTTCCTGAAAAACATTGGGAACATGGTGCGAGAACACAATTTTAAGTGCTTGGAATGCCCCACTGGCATGCAATGAGAAGAAGTTAAAAATTGGACCGCCAAAGTTGGCCATATTATGTTATTCTGAAGTCAGAAAAGAGAAGAATTTTTAGAAATTTTAGTGAACACTTCTGATAATTAAGTGAAGCTCTCGAAATATTGGTGGGCTATAGAACCGAAAAGCTAAAGGCGACTATTTCATTTCACGACACAAAAGAAGAAGGGGAATAGGGGACAACCCGTGATGCAACATGCGTTACTTGTAACATAAAATACTGACAGTAAATGATCTGTGCTAGTACACAATGTTGGAAATGGTTTGCATTTGTTAGCTGACTGTAGCTGAAATTTAACATAGTTGGCTTAATTTTTGTCTATTTCTTTGCAGGCGGCATGCAAGAATGCACCCGATAGCAGTGATGCCAAGAGGGCTGTAGATCTCTTATTCGATACAGCATTGATCTCAAGTGGATTCTCTGTAAGGACAAAACTCAGATTCTATGGGTCCTTTTCATATGCTGTCTCAGTGTATCAAACTAATGTTTCCCATTTGTTTCCGTTCTCAATTACAGCCTGATAGTCCAGCTGAGCTGGGAAACAAGATATATGAAATGATGGCAATGGCCCTTGGAGGAAAGTGGGGCCGACTGGAGGATGAAGATGAAGCCTCGGCTGGAGAAACCTCTACGGTTTCGGATACAAGCTCTGTGGAAACCTCAGAGGCCGAAGTCGTCGAACCATCGGAAGTGAGGGCAGAGAGTGATCCATGGAGTGATTGATAAGTTTTGGAACCTTTCTAGAATTGTGTTAGGGATGAGGGACCCTTAGGAGCTTGCAACATGGATGTCCGAGGGAGAATAATTTTTTGCCAATGAAGCATTAGGTGCAGAAATAGTTATTCTAGATATTTTGTGATGCTTTAAAATGTTTGATCTGCACTCAAAGATGATGTGATCCTTTCAAATGCAAACTAACATTATCACTTACCAGAGTGGAGCTCATAGCAAAAAAGAGTGTTCCTTTTTCTTTTGGTTTCTTGGTAAAGTAGTAAACCATTTGCCAGGTCCCCGGATAATCCTTTCTTAGGACGGAGTGCGAGCTGGCTAATTCATACAAAGGGGTGACATCAAACTTATCAAATCGATTTAAACTGTTCCTTTTTGAACACTTAACCCCCCCCCCCCCCCCGGGAAAACCACGCATTTACCGTTTACATTTCTCTCCCACATGTCAACGTACATTTCTGCTGCTCCCATATTCTGTTCAATCTCTGTCAAGACTGCTGACACTGCGGGTCAATTTGGTAGTGGTCTGTTGGTATATAATACTGATTGGGAACCCATGGGTGCTAGTACCATGGTTTGTCTGGCAGTGGATTCATTTCATGCTTCTATGACTGCTATCCTTTATGCTATTCAATGGCTCTCTAAGGCATAATTGTTTCATCTCATATTCTTATTTTATTCTTTGAATTGTGTCCACCAGATCCAGAGTAGAGAGGTTCGATCAGTTGCAAACGTACAATTATTCTCCAGGATGGTTTTAGGCTGTCAGAAAATGCACTCGTTGCATATCGCCTTGGGTACAACAGGTACTATGTCCCTGTCGTCAGTGTTGGCGTCTTTTGCTTGCCGAACACGTTCAGGTGCTCCACAGGAATGGCTTGCCACTGTATAGCCTGTAGTCCATCTCCTTGATTGGATTCATCGTTGGCCTATTCTCATGTGGTGTTTTGTTTTCGGCTAGTTTATTTTGTGTAAAATCTTTGCTGGCCGTAACAGTTATCTGCTTCCTGTGTTTTCAGTTTTTCCTACTCTTGTGGATGGGGTTGTCATACACCTTTTTTTTTTCCTTCATGGTGTAATGGTAGAACTGCATTAATATCAAAATTAGGGTAATAAAAGGGTTAAGATAAACCTATATTACAAGCCATAGGTTGTAGAATAACCTTTAAATAAGTACAATAAGAAATGCTAATATAAGAAGCTGGAAATTGCTAAAACATGACACTCTGGTGATGAGCTGTTAAAAAAAAGGTTGATCTCCATCTTTGTGTGCTGCTAGTGAGACATTTACAGCTTCATGAGAAGGAATGCAATATTGAGAGCACCTGTGCAATAAGGGAGTCACTGGCGGGAAAGCTTTTGATAAGGTAGCCAAGGGAAACGCCGACATCAGTGGTTGCTATAAGTCCCACCCTTGTTTGGGACGAATCTAATTATATATATATGAAAGCCAAAGCTTAGAGAATGTGTCCACGTCACCGCTTACGTGGACACTTTCTTTTTTGGCCATGTGGACTAAAAAAATTTACTCTAATATATTTACTTCTAAATTTATATCCCTATAGTCATTTCAAATGAGTGATTGAAGACATCCATTTATACACATTAGCCTTAACTGATTTTCCTTTTAAATTTAAAAATCTTACCATCATCATCTTTTCCATTAATCTCCCCAAATCTCTCCCTGAATCTCTCAAAATTAACTTTGTAATATTATAAATATATGTTATAATTGTCTCATCAATCATATCATCTATTTTATTCAACATTATGAACTCACTCTCCACTTCAAGCGTTTTTTGCCTAGAAAATAAAAATTTTAGGAGTTGGACGCCAACATCGATTCAAGAAAAGAAAAGTTTAAGTTCATTTCTTAGTTGTTATAGAATTTAATAATCTATGTTATCCACAATATATTTACATAGAAATAATGGGCCAAGATAGACCTACATTTATATATTATAATTTTTTATATTATTTCTTTAAGCTTCTCATTTGTTACCAAATTTGTTTATTTTATTTTTCCGTGTGTTCAAGTGTTATATGTTTTCTTTATCCCATGTACAATATTTCACGACTTTCTTTCTAATAAAAGGGTGCTAAATTTCACTTTTTTTATTACTATTATATCACAACATATGTATACTTCAAAAGTATCGCTTATAATCATCTAACGTCTTATTGCACAAAAAATACTTTTTAGATCTCGCTTATAATTTTAACATTCGAAGAAATTCACGTTCTTTTTTCGTATATTTTTTTATATATAATAATTTATAACACAATTGTATTACAAAATCCATTCAAGTAGTCAAATATTTTTTTATAATTTTACACAATGCTCCGTGTGCAACGCACGGGTTCAAAGTTAGTTCGAATTGAAAGCCGCACTACTATAAATATGTATCGAATTTCTGGCCATGCATACACATTCTCTAGAAACTTCATGCAGGGATACCAAAACTTGTGCGTATTATACCCCTGCCTATTTTCTCCATTGCTGCAAGATTCCCAAGGGGTGTCTTGGTATTCCTCTTAAAACTCCTAATTACACAAGAAGTCAAGAACCAGGATGTTGGGCTTGGAAAAATGATTTTGTGGGGGTCAAAATTTTCTTGCCGCAATATACACTCATTGTGGTGTAGCCAAATACACCACAAAAGGACAAAAAATAGAGTTTGTGGTTGTGAAAATTTGGATAGCCCCTCAGGGCTAGAAGAAGATAACCGAGCAACAAGCCATTCTTTAAAGGAAAAATTACACCTATCTCCCTGATATTTGGAGGTAATTACACGCGAGGACACGAAGTTTCAAAATATAACACTTATGTCCATTGACAAACGGAATACAAAAATGCTTAACGGTTTTGACAAAAAAGACTTGATTGCCCCTGACTTTAAAATAAATTACCCACTTAATTTACTGTTTATTCTTCCTCTCCCCACACCCAGCACCCACACCCCCCCACCCCCGCGCCCCCACACCCCCCTGCCCCCACGCCGTCTGCCTCCTCCTTCCCCGTCACCCGCCCACCCCGTCATGCCCTCAACCCCCTTCCCTGGTGGCAACCGTCAATGCCGTCACCAAACCCGAGGTAATCCATCTACGCCACCCAGTGTCAGGAGGCCCGATCACCGTCAGCGCAGTAGCAGGCCCTCCGACGAGGCACCGGCGCCGCAAGATCGCGGTCTCACTCCCAATTTGCCTGTCGTGGGGCAGGTGCTGCGGTCGTGGGGCGAGGGAAGGCGCTGCCGGTATGGGCAGAGGGAAGGGACTGGCGGGGGGAGGGCGCAGAGCGAGGAGAGAGAACAGATGGGAGGGGAAGGGCGACGTAGCCGGCGATGGAGGGGACGCCAACAGGAGATTGGTCGCCGGTAATGGGAGAGAGAACATGTGGAAGGGGAAGGGTGACGTTGCCGGCGATGGAGGCGACACCGGCAGGAGATTGGTCGCCGGCAATGGGACAGAGAACAGACGGAAGGGGCAGGGTGCCGTCGCCGGCGATGGAGGCGACGCCGGCAGGATTGGTCGCCGGCAATGGGACAGAGAATAGATCAAAATTTACAAATTAGGGTTTCAACAATATCCTAATTTACAAATTAGGGTTTCAATAAAATCCTAATTGTGACTTTAAATTAAGGCTTGAAATTTTAATTTAAAATATTCAGTATATACAGTACAAGGGGTAGTATCGTCATTTTAAAAATACATATTGATGACATCATACAAAAAGTACAATTTTTTTTTTTTTTTCTAACGGATGGACACGGCTGATACATTTTAAAAGTGTTTGGTCACGGAATGTTACATTTTGAAACTTGATATCCTTGATTGTAATTATATCCTAACCTCAAGGACATATGTGTAATTTACCCTTCTTTAAATGACAGAATTGGGTAGGTTGGTAAGACACCCAATGAACTTCCAAACCAAAATTGGTCGTAACAATGAGCATGTCAAGAAGACATGGGAAGAGACCGCACTACGGTTTTGGCACCAAACCCAGAGGTTATTGTCAATAATCTTTTTTGAGAAGAGGTTGGACTTTAGTGGGAGTCCATCTAGTAACAATTGCCAAATGAAAGTTTGAATTTTTGTACGGAGAGGGGATGACCAAACTCTTGTTTAGATGTTCCGGAGTATATAAGCTCTCGGATTGTAATTCGGCGTCAGGATAATCTGATTCGATATCTCTTCATTATGTAGCAACATGTATGTAAGCTGATTTAATATAAAAAGATCCACTGTGGGTTCCTCTCCAATACGTACGATCCCTGAAACTTGTCGAAGAAATGAATATCCTTTGTATCGCTTCGAAAATGGTTTCAGGAAAGCTGCAGTATAGTATTTCGATTTCCACTCCGATTGATGAATAAGTTAGTTACGTATTCCAGTTTTGAGAGAGAGTGCGTTGGGAGAGATGTTATGAATCCATTGATCTTCCCATATATTAATCTGTGTGTCTTTTCCTACCCGCCACAATATTCCTAATTGAAGAGCAGATCTCCCAGCCAAGATTCCATGCCAATACCTTGAGGCACCCGCCGAAGGCGACACGTATAAATATGATCGATGTCTACATTATTTAGCACGAAAGAACGCTGATAATCCGAAATGCTTAAACCAATTAAATCTGAACTATTCAAAAAACTTAATGGGCTAGTTTTACATTGTGCAAATTGATCATGGTTTGGTTCGGTTCGGTTTGCAAATTAACTTCTTTTGGAACCGATATCAAGCCGAATTAAACTAAGCTGATTAGTTTCACATACATGGTACTAAACAAAATTAAAATGAATAAAACCTTGAAAGTTACAAGAAAAAAATAATACTAAGAGCTCATAACAAAAAAGTCTAATGATATATATTTATTGCATATTGAGCCAATCTTTTTTGGACGTTCATTCACGTATAAAACTGAAAAAAATACTTATATCCTATGTTATCACGAGCACGTAAAATTTGAATTTAACAAGACATAAGTTCAAATTTGAATAATATTTGGCTCGAATAAACGGTATGGAAGGGACTTGTTAAATGTGTACAAATGAGTCCAAATCAACTACGGTTTAGGTTTGCTTCAAGAATTTTCAAACCGATGTGTAACAGTTCAAATTACAATTTAATTTTTAGATAAAATCAAAGCGAATCGTGTTCTATGCCTAATAATGGCCCTACAAAACTCACTCAAAGAAAGAGCACTAAATCAAGGTAACTTCCAGTTTTTTCTTCTTCAGTTTTGGAAACTTGAAAAAATAAACGTGTTTAGGTAATCAGTTTTCGTTTTTTTTTCTTCAGTTTAAAAAATCAGTTTTTAAACCAAGGTTGTTTTTTAAAACTCCAAAAATGAGTTTCGATTTTCAGTTTTGATATTTTTTTTGACCACCGCCACCCTCCCACTGCCGGCAACCACCTCCGGCCACTGCCACGCCCCACCAAAAAAAATTTGGGTAATAAAAAATAAAAAAAACCCAAAATTTAAAATTTAAAATTGGATTATCAAATACACACTTGTTTTTGTAATTTTTTTTTTGTAATTGCTCTTTAATTTTTTTTTTTTTTGAAAACTGAAAACCAAAACTAAAAGTGCTGTCAAACATAGCCAAACTTTTTTCTTGAAACTTCATATTTGGTCAGTTTTACTATAAAAGGGAAAGATGAAATGGCTAAAGTTCGTTCAAATACCAATTTGTCTTAAAATTACCTTCTTCGCCTCTCATCACTAGCTAGCATTTTACCTTTTGTGAAGACATCATTCAAAGAATGAAACACAAGAAGCAGGGCCATTTTTGCCTAAACCCATCAGTCAAAATTCTTCACAGTAGCTTTAACGGGTCAGATTAAATATCAGTTCAACACAACCATGCACACTCACACATAGGTTTAAGGAGGGTTTTATGGCGGCTGCACCGTCCGATTTCCATTTCCCTCCTATCAATTCCTCCCCACCTCGCTCCCCTCCCTCTTTTTCCCCACTTTCCCTCAAATTTCACCACCTTAACATGCCTGTGCCAAAATCTCTCTCCTCCTAGCCTAATTTGATCACACGGATCCACTGAAGATGTGGAGGATTTTGTTCAAACAAGCTACTTTGAAGAAGCTAAAACCCCCTCCTTCTTCTTCCTCTTCCGCTAACCCCGCAAAATTTTCTCAAAGTTCACATTTTTTCAAGAGAACCCATCAAACCCACAAGAAATCTTTACACCGACAAATGGGTTTTTGTCAAGTGGGTAACTTTGTTTCTCCAAGATTCGAGCTGGGTCAATCTGGGTTCTTGAATTACTCAAAGGATTATGCCACTGCAGCCGAGGCAATTTCGTCCACTGAAGAAGAAGACATTGATGAAATTCAAGAACTAGTTAACCAAATGATGGAAGAGAATAAGGAAAAAAGTAAGGTGGGACTAGGGTCCAATTTTGTGAAACAGGAGCCAAGAATGGTGTGTGGGATTGGGCAGTACAAGTACTTTATGCTAAAACGGCGTCAGATCAAGATGGAGACCGAGGCGTGGGAGGAGGCGGCCGCGGAGTACCAGGAGCTGCTAATGGACATGTGTGAGCAGAAGCTTGCACCCAATTTGCCTTACATGAAGTCTTTGTTTCTTGGCTGGTTCGAGCCGTTGAGGGACGCCATTGTGGCTGAGCAGGACCTCTGCAAGGAAGGGAAAAATCGGGCAGCGTATGCGGCGTATTTTGATCAATTGCCGGCCGATATGATGGCAGTTATCACAATGCACAAGCTGATGGGGTTGCTGATGACTAAGGGTGGTTATGGTAGTGCTAAGGTGGTGCAGGCTGCTTGCCACATAGGCGAAGCTGTTGAGAATGAGGTATAGGTCTGCTCAATACTACTGTTTTTGTGTATGGGCTACTCTTCTTTTAGATGTCTGTGGCAACGCGTACTTTTAGTGATGATCATTGATTTGCTTTGAAAACTTACATTAGCACTTAGATAGAACACGAAGATATGCTTTACGACGAGTTTGTCTTATGGTACAAGATATTCATGAAAGCAACTAGTAATCACGGAACTAAGCTCCATCCGTCATGTTGAATGCTTTTTGAATGAGTGATACTCTATCGTCTTCATTTTTTATTTTCTGGATAGGTTGATCGCATGTTAGTTTAGTTCAACTTTTCCCAAGAATGCAGTTCTAGACACCCGAAGCCAAGGAGGGCTTAACTCCCAAGAGCGAGAACCTTTTGCTAAAGGAGCTCCATGTTCTACTTTTGCCAAACGTTTTCTGCCTCCATGCCTCTTAGTTTGTTATCACGTGATTTTCTCTTGGATTTGTGTTCTTTCAATCCTAAGTCTTTCTGTGTGTTCTGTGTGGCTAAAGAAGCACCATGGCACTGTGCTCTCACCTCGTGCTTGGGCGGGTTTGTATCAACAATATTAAAGTTGGTATGTAACATATTCAACTCAATTAAAAAAAGTGTTACACTTCTAACATTTGATCATTGATGCTAGCCATTACAAGCAAGAAGAGGACCTAGGGATTGATAATGCATGAAGTTAAAGCCATCAGTTATATTTGAATACCATGTGCCAAGAAGAGTTCTGAACTGACTTGGTAGTCAAAGTTATTGAAGCAAAGAGGCCTTGATGCAAGCAAAAGCTAATACTGTAGCCCAAAAGCTATCTCATCGTGACACCTAAGGTTTTCCTCATCGCTAAATCGTATAGGAGTCGTAATGTAGGGCAAATCTTCGAGAAACTTTAGGCTTGTCTAATGCAACTATTCCTTTAACGCTAGTTTCTTTGGTTTTTGAAGTTCTTCAACAATTATTGCTTAAAGAAGTTCTCTTTCTTTGTCTTGTTCTTCTTTTTCTTCCTCAATCGAAGTTTTCTGTTATGCCGACAAGAATGCAAGAGAAACAAAAGGGAGCTTCTTGAATATTATTCTGATCTTAATCCAGACCTTGGCACGATTAAGAACTTATGTATTCTCATCTTGTTTTCTGAATCAGGTCAGGATAAACAGGTTTTTGGAGAAGACTAAGAGGAAAAAACAAGCAGATAAGGATCTTGAAAACGTATCTGATCCTATTACTAAAGAACAAGAGAAACTAAGAAAGAAGGTTACTACTCTGATGAAAAAGCAAAAGCTGCAAAAAGTACGAGCAATAGTGAAAGGACAGGATGATTCAAAGCCTTGGGGCCAGGATGCTCAAGTCAAGGTTCTACTCTGTTCATTTCTGTACTTTGCTTTTCTTGCTGTCTTCTTAGGGTCATATACCGCTGTTGCTAAAGTCATCCTTATTCATTGTTGAAGAGTTTATATTGCACTAAATTGTTTCCAGGTTGGTTGCCGTTTAATTCAGTTGTTGACCCAAACCGCCTATATACAACCTCCAGTTAATCAGTTAGATGATGGCCCGCCTGATATACGTCCTGCGTTTGTTCATGCTCTCAGAACTGTCGACACTCAGTGAGTATGATCTACGATTTATAGAATCTCTCCGTCGCCCTCTCCCTCTTCCAACTCCTTTCCCCTCTCCCTCTACCTCTAACACACAGGTACTATCCTTGATGGTTGTTTTAGGAAAGGTAACAGGAGGTATGGAGTTATCGAGTGTGACCCGCTTGTTCGTAATGGCCTGGAAAAAACTGTAAGTATGATAGTTGGTTTTAAGACGCTTGTTTTTCCTGATTATTAGATTGTGTACTAGTGGATTCTCTGCATTGGAACTTACTACTGGTTTTACATGGAAGCTAAAGCAACTTTTCATAATACTATATTGGTTGAGTAGTATCATTGAGAAGGCAAAATTGTTCTTTCTTCTGTCGTCCACGCAGGCTAGGCACATGGTCATTCCTTATATGCCAATGTTGATTCCTCCAGTAAATTGGACCGGGTAAGATATCAGAGGATTGTTGCCTCATCTCTCATGATTTGATGATAGTTGATATAGGTGTATTTTCTTCCTTTCCCGTGTTGTCCTTTTATGTATCATTTTTTCTCTCTTCATCTTTGCCAAGGGGCAGAGCCGCAGAGGTATAAAACAAGTGATGGAAAAGGCTTTGAACTTCCAATTTCAGACAATATACGTGTCTTAGAGTTAAACTTGAAGGAGATGTCTCAAAGTCAACTCTAACTGCTTAACCTACTAGATCATATGGGCCTTTGGGTCAAGTAACTGCAACTTCATTCGAACAACGTGGACAAAGTTATCATAAAAAAAAGGAATTTGGCTTTTCATTGCTTCATGTAAGTAGGTAGATGTATTTATTCATTACATTTACGCTTGGAACTTGAAACCTTGCCACAGAGTGTGAGTGAGAGACTGGGGCATACGATATAGTAAACATGTAATATCAGAAAGGGTATTAAGGGAAATGTTTTCAAAGTATACATAGATCTAAGTATAGGAGAGAAAAGTACTGTTGTTAAAGGTTGCACAAATGCGGCCTAAATATTTATGATGAGCAACTAGCTTAGTCTTTTACGCATAATGTTTTCGCAGGTATGACAGAGGATCTTATTTCTGTTTACCGTCTTATATTATGCGCACGCATGGAGCAAGGCAACAGCGTGAAGCACTTAAAAGAGCTCCAAAGAAGAGTATGGAACCTGTTTATGAGGTTTGTGAACCTTGGCATATACCTTATGGCTCCTACGCGTGTGGTGTGTGACTGGCAATGGTTATGTCACCAGATGAGATGTGGTCTATTATTCTGTCACATGTACTTTCTAGTGGAATTTTTTAGAATCTCTGCCATGTTACACCTTATAACAATGCCGTACTTTTTTGTTTTAACCCCTGTCCATGTTTCAGGCGCTAAATACACTTGGCAACACCAAATGGAGGGTAAATAAAAGGGTGCTTGGTGTCATTGACAGAATTTGGGCTAATGGAGGCAATCTGGCGGACTTGGTCACCCGTGAGGATGTGAGTTGCATGCAATAGAAAAATATCTTGTTCGTCTGTGGCCAATTTTATTTAAGAAATACATGTTTCTCTGGTCAACAATGATTTATCATATTAAGGAACTTGAATTTGATTCAGCCTCGGATGGCTGGTCTTTTTGACACATTCTTTTCAATATGTTATATTTGCAGATTCCTTTGCCAGACGAACCAGACACGGAAGATGAAGCAGAAATCAAGAAATGGAGATGGAAAGTCAAGGCTGTCAAAAAAGAGAATAGTGAGAGGCATTCACAGCGGTGTGATATAGAACTCAAACTTGCTGTAAGAAGCCCCCTTATATGGATTCTTGCAACTCGTTTCGATTTATCACATATTTCCTCGTTATAATCGCGGAGCAGGTTGCCAGGAAAATGAAGGATGAGGATGGCTTCTTCTACCCACACAATCTTGATTTCCGTGGCCGTGCATACCCCATGCACCCATATTTGAATCATCTTGGCTCTGATTTGTGCCGAGGTATCCTGGAGTTTGCAGAGGGTCGCCGTCTTGGCGAGTCAGGTTTATGCTGGCTGAAGATTCATTTAGCAAATGTATATGCCGGTGGTGTGGACAAATTATCTTATGATGGTCGAGTGGCATTTACGGAGAATCATTTGGATGATATCTTTGATTCTGCGGATAGACCTTTGGAGGGGAAGCGCTGGTGGTTGGGTGCTGAAGATCCTTTCCAATGCCTGGCAACATGTATGAATCTCGGTGAAGCATTGAGAAGTCCCTCACCAGAGACTACACTATCCCATACGCCAATCCACCAGGTACGATAGTCAAGTCGAAAATCGGCAGCAAAGTTTTGTGGATCAAGAATAGCTTCATATTCTGAATCTTTAGAGTCGTTTTAATTTTACACGTGGCTACAAACAAAGATTGAAAATCAAGTATATCCATCATTGAGTAAATGTAATCCTATTCTTGAGGCTACATCTGTACCAATGTATGAACTCGAAGAAGTATTTCCACTATCTTAACCAAAAAGAGAAACAGATGTAATCATCCATGTAAACAGGCTAAACAAATGAACATTTCATACTTTATTACTTAAAAGAAACTGTAGAACTATACAAAGGATTCCAACTTTGCTTGTTTTGGTCATTTGGAGAGAAAAATAAGTGAGCCTTTGAAGACATAGAGCAGACTTTATCTAAGTATTTTCTTATCCACTCTGTTTTCATGGTTCTATAAAGATTCAATGATGCCTACTTAGAATTTCTGGACAGTTCGTGTTGTGTATGGAAAGATTAGTTGAGATTATACAGCCTTGTTTTACCAAAGATTTAGATATATGAAGGAAAATGCCCAGCCGCTAAAGGTAAGTTAATAGCAACTAGCCAATAACTTAGATTGCACCCACGCTACAGATAGCGATCAGACCAGAGCAGGACCAAAAGTTCCACCTGCTACAGCAGGAAGAACTCCAAATAACAGAAGTAAGAGTATCAAAATCACCTATAAAAAGATAATAAGCTATATGAAGAAATCATGTGTATCAGTAGTGCGTTTCGTTAGTTTAACATGAAGTAAGGTAGGAAAAGAAAGGAAAAAGTGAATCTAATAAAATTGTCAGCCTACAGTTCAAATCAATGTTAACCAATACACTTTGCAATTCAGGACCAGCTTTGATTTTCAGTCATGATCTAACTTGTCATCAGTCATGATTCAAATAGTTTTCCATGAGAATCGTATTGAAATATTGAATGGTAGAGTCTACCAACCAAAACTATGCCGTTGCTGTTAATAAACTAATAAGCTTGTCTTTACTTTTGAGTTTACAAAATGGATGCCTCTGCTAATTTTGTACATGAAGAATCTACTTTTAGTGGGATAAGAAATGTCATGGAAAGAGGAAAAGAAATGTTCCAGTTAATCTATTTCACACGTCGTGCTGTAAACTATTGCAGGTTTACTAGTCCAATTATGTGCTGTGTTGGTCAATGGAGTATTACCTAGTTACTGATGTGCGATTTATAGTTAAAGCTTAGGCAGATGTACTGGAAACTGAAGCTTTTACTTGATGGTTAATGACTTCAAACTAGAGAAAGAAGAAGACCTAGCCTGCGTTTATAACTATTGATGCTGCAATGTCCAATGTTGGGCTTGTTGCCTGTGTCTTTGTATGACAAACAAATCGGAAGATGTATTCTGTTGGCCTGTAATCATCCCCTTGTGGCTGTTGTACCTTTACTACTCCTTTAATGTGAAGAAGCCTTCAAGAACAATTTAGACTTAGTAATTTATTATACTTGTCATAAAAAATTAGAAAACGAAAATACATCTTTTTGTTTTGCATTCTACTGTTGTTTGATCTGAAATACCTTTTTTGCTCCTTGCAAGGATGGTTCCTGTAATGGTTTACAACACTATGCTGCTCTAGGACGGGACAAGGTAAAGGCCTCCTTTTGGCTCCCTTGATTACATGTGGACTGTGGTTTTGTGTTGTCGTGTGAAAATTCTCTTATCATTAACAGCGGACAGTTTACTCTAGGGAGAAGATAAAGTCTCAAATATCATTTAAACTAGTACACTTCATAAAGGGATGATTATCAAAGTTAATATTTGGTTAGACTCACGAAAAATTTAATTCTTCTAATATATTCCTGGGCTCTTATCACGCATTTGTTTCACATGCTACAAAGAAATACACTCTACCTCATTAGTGTCTGGCCTTCCTAATGTAAATTGTAATATTGTATCACATGCCTCTCCTTGTGGTCTAGGATCTAGACATACGAAAGGTTCCTTTTGAATATCTAGGGGCAGAAATCATGTGATCGACATTTTAGTTGAGTAGATATAGCAACATTATCTTAGTATAAGTTAAGAAACTACCATCATGGGTGAAGCGTCGCCCACTTAATTAGCTTAAAAGCTGAAATTGAATTAAGATAGGTAGGTGGGCACTGGGCAGGCAAGCAGTGTGTATGTGGCATGTGACCCTGGCATGACGTTCATCATCTACCAACTTAAGCACAAGCTCCACTTCACGTCTCCTATGTGATGTTACCCTTCATATGGAACTACAATTATGTGTACATATATGTCACTCATCAGATTCTATAATCTCACTATCACACATATGTAGTGGATGATAAGTTTCTCTTTAAGCCACCGACCAGTCTGCATCCTCTGGAAAGTGCTTAAGATGGTTCTAGCACCCTCTAGTCTTTCCAAAGGATGCATTGCAAATTCAAGGGACCATCGACTGGTCTTTTCAGAGGGTGCATCCTTGAGAATACTAGAGGAAGACTAAACACAATTTGTTGATTATGCGACTTGTTCGGCTATAGATGGGCTGGAGAGATCCTCTAGTCTCCAGCGGTATGTTACGGACTCATTGTGTGGGCGCCCAGCTCAGGGGTACATAGGGGAAATATAGGCGTCGGACCAGAAAACAGGCCTGGCGTGTAATGCCTCAGCCTAATGCACTAGACTTTGCACTGATTCTAACACCACCTAGACACTGGGGGGATCTATTGGGAGATGGGTCTGGGGCCTCATATAGGTATAGCCGGCCGTATTTGTGTGAGTGTCTCTAGGTCCGTGACAAATGTTATTAGAGCCACATTCAGCTTTGTATTGGAATGTGTGACCACCAGGGGCAATAGGCAGCGCATCTGAAACCTCTTTGATGAGAAAGTCACAAGAAGGCGCTGGAGCACGAGGGTTGCTAGCATAGAACAGAACTCAGGGGAGTTGTTTCATCCCCCTTCCAAGGGCGCAAGGGATTAGGCGTGGTAACTTTTCATGGATTCATTGTGTGGGCGCCTAGCGCAGGGGAAATATAGGCTTTGGACCACAAAACGGGGCTGGCATGTAAGGCCCCAGCCTAATGCATTGGGCTTTGCACCGACTCTAACATTGCCCAGACACTGGGGGGGATCTATTTGGAAAAGGGCTGGGGGACCTCATTTAGGTATAGCTGGTCGTATATGTGTAAGAATGTCCCTAGGTCCTTGACAGGTAGCTGTGTATCATTCCCCATATATATGCATCATATTCTGCACCTTCAGAATGAGATGCTTAAATGACATGATGCACCTTCAGAATTCAGATTTGCTTGCTTTTATCTCTTTGTTCTTATTCGCATATTTTTCTTTCATATCTTCATTGGATTAGCTTATATACATGTATATACGTATAAATATGTATGTATATTAATTGGTACATATGTATACTATACACGTATCCCCGTTTTTTTTACGTATATTTTTGTATGGATATAAATACGTACATACGTATATATAGACACGTATATAGGTAGTCTATTTTTGGTTGATGATTATCCCCGTTTTTCTTGTTCTCGCTTCCGTACCTGTGTGTACATCGTATATGTATGTATATATATATGTATGTGTTGCATGGTTACTGGTTCTATTTCGGACTCAAGTTTCCACATTTGTTCAGTTGGGAGCAGTTGCAGTTAATCTTGTAAAGGGAGAGAAGCCAGCTGATGTTTACTCTGGAATAGCTTCTAGGTAAAATTTTTGTATTTACTTGATGAACATTTATCTCTGATGGGGATCTTCCTCCAGTAACCTCTGCCCCATATGCTGGGTTTGAAGGGGGAGAGGGGGGGGGGAGTAGGGTGGGGCAGCCTTTGGGCAAAGACTTTTTTCAACAAAGCAGGATGGGATCTGTAATTGTCATGCAATAAGCCGTAGATCACCCTTGGCATGAATTTCACTCTTAACTTTGTCACGTTGCCATTTGGCCAGCCATTGGCATTTGGCTCTCGTGAAATTGTTTATCTGATATTGCAAAAAGTAACCAACTCTGGCCAACCTCTAGAAGCTGGATTCGTGGAGGTAATATTCATCAAGTAATTTCAGTTCATCTATAAGATGACGCAAAATGTGCATGCAGTTTCTAGTAATATAGAAAAGTGAAGCTGCCATTTGTACTACTAAAAATCTTGTTTGCGATATAGGGTCCTTGATATAATGCGGAAAGATGCAGAAGAAGACCCTGCAACCAATCCAAACACATTGCGTGCCAGGGTGTTAATCGACCAGGTTTCATTGATTGTCATGTTCTTTCAATATTTTCTCTTTGTGCAATGTGCATAGATTATGGCAATTTCATATATCTTATATTCACTACTCCTTGCTTAAAGATTCCTTCTGGTTAATGATTTCTCTTTTCCTTTTGAGTAATATATGTGTCCTTTGTCTGTCCTTAACTCGCTATGTGCCGTTTTTTTTGGTTGCTGACATCTACCTTGGTAATGGAACCTTCAGGTGGACAGAAAATTGGTCAAGCAAACAGTGATGACATCAGTGTATGGTGTCACCTATATTGGTGCCCGTGACCAGATCAAGAAGAGGTTAAAGGAACGTTGTACTATCGAAGATGATGCAGAATTGTTTGCTGCATCCTGCTATGCTGCAAAAGTAAGCGCATACAGATGTATTGGTATATGCCCACTATGTTTGCTTTTACCTCAGATTTAATAAACTAGGTCATGGAATAGCTCCTCAGTTCGGAAATTTCTATTCCCGCATGAGTATATCTGTGCATATGCATGACAGGTGCCCTTAGGGCACTAGTTAAGCACAAAAAAGAAGAGGTCGTATCCATCATGAAATTGTCTACTGTAATACAAGGTTTCTCATCTACTGCATCTAATCAGTGCCTTAAGGGCATTTGTTGGCATTGGCCTGTAAAAGTACGCATTAAGGAAGTTTTGAGCTAACTGTATCTTACCATGTGAACAGACCACGTTGACTGCCTTAGGGGAGATGTTTGAGGCTGCTCGAAGTATTATGAGTTGGCTTGGTGACTGTGCAAAGGTGACTCTCTTAACTTCATTATACACAGTAGTATGTCTAGAGGGTATCCTCTAAGTGTGGGTAACCTCAGGCCCTGTAATGGCAGGAGCTTTTTGCAGGTTGCCCCTTTTTGTTCTTTTGATGACGAGTTTCTTTTAAGGTTCTGTGCGAGTGGGTGGTTGGCATTTGCTAGTAGCGAATTAAGAAATGGCCTATGAGATACGGCGTGTTCTGCTGCTGATTCAACTTAGACGTGAATTATTTGATCTTTAAAACTTTATTGATCCGTTTCATTTCTTTCACTCTGCATTTTCTTTTGTGTATATGTTTGCATTGCTCAAACGGCGAATGTGTGCATGTACAGGTTATAGCTACGGAGAATCATCCAGTACGCTGGACAACTCCTCTTGGGCTTCCTGTTGTGCAACCTTACCGCAAATTGGGAAGGCATCTTGTAAATTTCCGACTCATTTAAAACTCATTGTAGCTAAACTGGTATTCATTTATGAAGTACATATTGAGATCAGTAACTTAATTTAATGTCATTAAATTTTGGTGGTTGTCTTCAGATTAAGACTTCTCTTCAAGTTTTGACACTACAACGAGAAACTGATAAGGTAGGTTTCTGAATATATCCATTGTGCTTTATTAGTTCTTTTGCCTTAAGAAAATATCTATGATTCTAAATGTTGCCTTTGTCTGAGTTAACTCTGGTTTTCCCAATGCCCACTTGATGATTCTGCATTTCTGGAAAAAAGAAAAGATAATATCTGTTCGGAATTCTTATGAAATTGTATTCTAGTGGATCCAACTAAGGCTAAAAATACACTTTAATGTTCCATCAAATTAAAATCTTATCCTTCTCTTTAGCCTCAGAAATAACCATATAAGTAGTGTAACTGTAATGCTTCTCAAGACTAAATTTACAAAGAAGTCATTTCTCATGTTATGATAGGTCTTGGCTAAGCGGCAGAGAACAGCCTTCCCTCCAAATTTCGTTCACTCACTAGATGGTTCTCACATGATGATGACTGCGATTGCCTGTAAGGAGGCAGGTTTAAATTTTGCAGGTCTCTCTATATTTCCCTCTACACACCTTTTAGTTCTGTGCATTATGCTGACTTACGTATATTTTAGTAACTTACTTTGTTGAATGTATATTTATCACAGGAGTGCACGATTCATATTGGACACATGCATGTGATGTTGACCAAATGAACATGATCCTCAGAGAAAAGTTTGTTGAGCTCTATGAGGCACCTATTCTGGAAAATGTAAGTATATTCTCATAGAGAGAAAAAACCTTTATCCCGACTAATGTAGATATGACATAGCGCCCAAAGCCATAAAGCTTTCATAAACTTTGGGCACCCCAGTATTGGTTGGGTAATCCTGTCCAACCCTCAAGCCATTTTCTTTGCTGATAACCACCAAGCATAATATGGATAGCGCCACATGATACCCATCACTTTGTTAGTGAAGATTTACTCCTTCAGAGGTTATTTTACAAGGAAGCAACCGCTTTGCTACCATACGTGCTCAGTGCTCCAACTGTGGGTAACCGTGGACCATATAAGAATCTATGGCATGTCTACTTGAAGTTTATTAGATTCCCTTTGACCAATGCCATATAAGAATCTATGGCATCTCTACTTGAAGTTTATTAGATTCCCTTTGACCAATGCCATAATCTTGCACTTACGGTTAAATTTATACCCAATGGCATAAGCAATGGCATCATAGCCTACACAAAGCATGGCGCCATACTAAGATTACTACCCCTACTAGATCATAGTAATCCGAACAGACATAAAGGCAAAAACGCATTAGTAATGCTTCTTTGTGCTGTCCTAAAACAAAACCCCTAGGCAATTAATCTTCCTGCTTCAAGTGCTTCTTGGGAACTCTCTAGGCACACAGACACCCTTGGGACCACTTGCCCCTTTGGATTGGATTGGAGTTGGATCTTTCTGACGACCCTTCTTGGGGATTACTCAAAAAGATACCATAACCCTAATGGTTAATTTCTTCTCATTTGAGATACCATCTAGAAATAAAGCTGTATAGTTGATAATCATTGATGGTAGATACCTTGAAGAACTTATTGGAGGTTGTATCTTCATTCTATTCTAGCCTTTTTGGGGAATAAGACCTTGTATTTTCTTGCAAGCAGTTTTTTGACCTAGACCTATAATCTGGTTATCAAGAATCTGTTGGTTGCTTTTGTGTTCCTTCCCATGCTATAATTTCCTTCCGTTAAGGAGTGGGCAGGGCATAAATTAATTTATCCAATATCTAGTTCATAATCTTATTGATGGTTGCTCTTGTCTACAGTTACTGAAGAGTTTTCAAACGTCGTTCCCTGAGTTAAAATTTCCTCCCTTGCCAGAGCGGGGAGACTTCGATCTAAAAGAGGTTTTGGGATCTCCCTACTTCTTCAACTAAGGAAGCCCATTTGTGTTGGCAATGTTCAGTGCCTGTTTTTATTGGTGCACTACCTGTCTCTTAATGACCCAGCAGAGCGTATATGCATATTCTTTGATACATACATGACACTCGAGTACAAAACAGCACCTGCTAGAGTCTGAAGATGCAAGCAAGATTTGATGGATTGGAACTGGGGGGTTGGGCTGCCTTCTACCATGGTCATGGATCTCCGTGTACATACGTGACAAAAGATTTTTTCAGCCATGACTTCCTCGCAATGGCACGCTGGTCTGATAGCGTCTGGAAATATACTATCGCGCGAAGATGTGCTAGTAGCTTGATGAGCAGTTGCAGATTTGTCATTATCACGAAGGTGTTTTAATACTAGAGCTACAGTAATGTACTAGAAAGACACTGATTGATATATCATTTTCAAGCTTCAACTAAACGGGAGACTGAGCCCTCTGTTACCATTCCCAAGTCTTCTCAAACAACGAGGAAGGTTTTGGAGCCCTGCAGAGTGAGAAAAAAAGTTAAGTGAATTTTTTGACTTCTGGTTTAAATTACAATCTCTGTATCATTTAATTAGCAGGATGTGTAAATTTTGTTGCTGACTGCTTTATGTGCCTACCTACTTTGATCATTGATCAAGTTTCCTCTATGAATAAAAGGAGAGAGTTATTTTTATATCATAGTACGAAAGAGTTCATTATGCGAGTTGATCTTTTAGTGGTGTTGAATGCTGGTGCCTATGGAATAGTAGCTGTGCATTAAATTGGTGTTGCATCGAATGATCATATTTCTGCAAATGGCAGATGGATAAGTTCTTCATCTGGTAGCAAAGTATATAGCAGACAGTGGGATTTCAATAATTATGGTGACAATTAGCAAAGTATAAAGCAGACAGTAAATAGCAGAAGTGGAGAAGGTAGAGGTGGATTGGGTGTATCGTGTTGTTTTTCGATAAATTTTTGCATTTTTCAGATTGAATTGATGGGTGTTGATTTCTTCTCTTATGTTATCTAGAAAACGGATGGACTAACGATTTGGTGACAATATTATGGTTGTTCAATTGTTGCGCGGTCAAGGTTTTCTTGACGAGCAAGCCTGATACCTTTGGATTTTGACTCCTGCTGAAATTCATGAATGCTTGAGGTGATCACAGGTGCAGAGGTGTAAGCCATGGTGGTATCTTGTGACATCTGCGTTTATGTATTAAGCCTTCTTTTCTAGCCAAAGAAGAATTCTTTTAGATAACTTTTTATAGTGCAATTGGTTGCTAAGTTTCTTCTGAAGTCTTAATTCACCCGAATTTCTCAAATGACATTGAGGTAATGGTTAGATTCACTTGCCATGATAAGAAACATAGAGTTTGAAGATTGATGATCTCAGAATTCCAAGACAGGGTTTTAACAGCCATGAAGGAGCACTTGGAAGCTGATCAATATGCCACTTTTATCGAGAACAACCAAGCTTGTAACGCTAATTTTGGTATCACACAACTTTATGTCGACGGTAATAGCACGAAACATCAAAACAAAAGGGAAATTGATAAATTGGTTATTAAACAACAAGAGGCCTTCAACTCTTCTAGCCGGTTTCCACCTCTGTAAAACTTTCTTCTCACCTCCACAATCCACACTACAATTTTTGGCCGTCCACCTTTTTTTTTTGAAGATGAGAACTGCAATTGTATATGGTTCTGTCGGTATGGAGATTCGAACTCGGGACCTCGAGGCCCTTAGCCATCTCCACCACCCCTAGGAGTTAGCCGTCCACTTTTAAGGCTTACAATACATGACAATTCTGAAACAGGAAAATGCAGATCTTGCTTTCTCTTCTGCTTTCTTTGCATATTGATGGGTTTTATTATCAGTATAACAGCAAGCTTTAGGATTCAAACAGTTCATGGAGGCGCTGCAGGTATTACACTTGTTACCATAAACTATAATATTGTCACGTTTCTGCAATAACATTTGACAAGTATTATGTCCAAACATGTGTCTTAGGGTGTATTTTTTAACGCAATTAAGCACTTAAAACTTCAATTCTTCAATAATTTTTAATTAAGTGCGTTTGATGAAGTTTAACCTTGTATTACTTAAAAAAATGCTTCCTGTCAAAAGTAGCAAAAGTTTTAAGTCACTGTCGGTGGACTTACTTAATACTTATCATGTAGTCTAAAATCAGATGGTCAAAAGTTATTAAACCAAATTTTACGAAAAAAAATAATTATCACTATGCGGCCGTAATTAATTCGCTATGAACACCACATCCACCACATTAAAGTCACCACTGTAACCATTATGTCCTTTTTGCCACCACCACCACCACAATTACCACGACTTAGCCATTGTCACTACCACCACCATGGCCACAACTAACACCATCATTGTCACGAGAACACCCACCTCCACGACACTATTGTCATCATCATAACATCCACGTCTGCCAAAACCATTTTCATATCCAGCACATCCCAATTGCCACCGTGACCGCTAGGGCTGCAACTTGGGTAGGCTCGAGGGTCAGACCATGCCCAACCCACTTTCAAAAACTCATGCCAGAGCCCAGCCCAACCAATTTATGGACTAAATAATATTTGTCCATGCCCAGCCCATGAAAGTTTTAGTGGGCACAAGTTGCACTCGGGCTGCCCACGGGTTGTCCATGGTTTCATATTAATTTTTGTTTACCTAATTTTAAAGCATATCAATTATCATCCAAGTTTACTAATTACTCATGAGTTTTTGTTTATTTAATTTTAAAGTATATCACTTGACATCGAAGTCTACTACTTAGTCATGATTATAAAAAATTAGTTATAAGAATGGAAACAAAGTTTCATGACAAAATAAAGAAAAAGACAAGGGTTTCAAAACAACCTTACGAAGTCTATCCTTGTAATAAGAAATAAGAAAGAAAAAAAGAAGTTTTCAAATGTCTCTAAATGCATATAGTTAGAGGATTTTAAAGACTTAAGAAAAATACCACATATCTTGTAGACGAAAAAATTTATATATGTAATTCATATATATTATATAAAAGTTCGACGGGTTGGATTTCTCACGGGCTGGGCGGGCTTCAAAAAATCTTTCCCTGTGCCTAGCCCATATTTTTTACGGGCTCAAAATTTTGTGCCCGCGTCCACCGCAGTTACTATAATACTAAGCCTATGTCCATATTTTTATGGGCTGACACGGATGGCTCACAGGTTATCCAGCTCAAGTTGTACCCCTAGTGACCGCCACGTTGCCATCTGTTGCCACCACCATAATTACCAACACCACTTATTCACACACTACTACCAACACCACCACCGCCATAAAACTCAATCACCACCACCACCACACTATTAACATTGTTTTTACCGTAGAAATTTGATAAAACACATAGATGTTAACTCTGGCAAAATGGATAAATCTGTAAAATGGAACAATTGCTTGTAGTTAGGTGTTCACTAATTTTTCAGTGATAAAAATTTAGCTGCTTAAAGTTTTCATTTTTACAAATTTAGCACAAAATTCAGCACTTGAATTTGAGTTTTATCAAACAGCTCCCAAGTCACGAATCTTTTTACCGAAATCTAGAACCGTACACTTGACCAAATGCTATGTACATTAGCAATCATATGCCCTAAAAGTTCCTCTATCATTGCTTTTTGCCAAAACTTTATTCTTCTCTTTATAAGAAAATTGCAGAATAAGAAAGACGAAACAAACTCATATATGATAGAAGAAGCTATGTTTACCAAAATTTAAATATGCTACGATATCAGGAATCATGGTTACACCGGCCTTTGGTGCAGAATTCTTTGACAAATATATGCAAAGAAAGACGCCCACCCAACAAGCTGAGTAGATGAACTCCTTGAGACGACCGCGCACCATATTTTGAGTAGCATTTCCTCCTTGCTTACTTGCTAGCTATTCAATTCAAGGATTCAAAAGATGGGTCTGCACTTCGACACGAGTTTGGGTTTATATAGGAGTTAAGAAAAAGTAGATATCACGTATGTTTCGATCTTTTTGTTGGATGGCAAGCGATATAGACGGACCAGTTTTAACGTCGATCGAGACTAAGTCTCCTTTTCGGGTGCACAATATACTCGTTTTTATTAAAGTTGAACATTGCCAACCACTGCATTCATTTTGCTATGTGGCCGTGTTCAAGCTTTTACTAACATTTTGATGGCTTCTACGGAAAGAATATATTTAGCAGTTACAACTTGTAATTAGAAAGATCTTTTCCTTTGATGGCAAATGATTTTTACATCAAAGTAGATGGCCATTACCATCAAGTTTCTGTCAATACAAACTGAATTTTGTTGAGGAGGAAGTGAAGTTTTGAGGGGCTATATCCACTTCACAAACTTGAGGTCACCCACATTACACAATTTTTTCAGCTAACTGCTCTTGCTAAATACAGCAAACATAACTGTGTTTTTGCTCCCAACCAGTGCTATAAGAACTCCAAGGCTCTTGCAGTAGAAGGCATACTTACCAAAAAGGAAAAAGAAATTCAGAAAGTGCGGTCATGGTCACTGGTGCAAGCTATCTGGCTTGTGTTTGATGATGCAGGGCCAACCTGTGAGCTTGCACAGGGTGCCTTTAATCATCCTATCCCAGACCATGTCGCCGGGGCTGGAGGACTGATGTTGCCCTCTCAGAACCATACTGACATTTGAGTGGAACATAGAAACACTGCACCAAAGAGAGAGAGGCTGTCCTGTGCTTTGCAAGTCATTTTTACCAACAAATGTACCTTTTACTTAGTAGGAAGTGCAGATTTTGTTCGAAAACTGTCATGTTTTGCTTTAGTGACTTGACCCAATCATTGATTTGATCAAGTCTTCTATGTTGTTCTGGTTTTTCCTCAACAAGCAAAATTTGCTTTCGATCAAGCTAGTACTGATTCCGATCCCTCCTAGAGCAGAATATATGAGTTTTCTTGTATGAACTCCAAAATCAGTGATGTTTAACCGTAAGAGAGAGACTACACGAAGGAAATTGATCATGAAGAAACAATAAGAGGAAAAGCTCCTCAAAACCCTACTAATGTAGACATGCATGTGAACCTGACTTCTACTGTACATGCAATTCTGCAGAAAATCGGAAAAGCCAAACAGTTTGTGCTAACTTGAGAGTGCCTGATGATGATACCAATTGACATCAAGAACGTGAGGCTGCATTCCTCTGGAAAAGTGAATATACATCACTATATATGGCCACAGAATTGGCAAATACTGCTAGGCCTATCATGAAAACAGATATGATCTTGTCCTTCTTTGTCGCTATGCCATGAGCATCCCTGTGAAAAATGGGGAAAATACTTGACTCAATTTACCGTAATAAATAAAATGAGTACAAAAACGTACTACTAAAAAGTGAAGGTGCTATACCTTAGAGCAATAGCAGCAGGAAAGATGAACCCAAGGCAGACTGCAGCAGTTGCTCCAGTAAACTGGAAAGCATCCCAAATGCTGGGTATATAGTTTGCACCTAAGAACACAGTGGAAATCAACCCTACGGTGATCAAAGCGAAGCGAGGGTTATCTGAAACCAAAGGGCCAGCTGAGGGAAAGAGGAGGCCATCGGAATTTAGGCGAAGCGGGTGGAGTATTATTGGGAAAACAAGCATGAGATGGAGAGCATAACTGACACGAACAGCATCATTGAGCTGAGAACTATAAGGTACAGCAAGGTTGGTGTCAAAGTTGGCGAGTACATCGTCGAGTGTTGAGTCACCGAATAGGAGGAACCCGAAGAAGCTTGTCATTATGTAAACAGTTGAACATAGACCTACTGAAGTCCTTACAACAGATTGTATCTGGGACGCGTCTTCAAGCCCATTCTCGATTGTGTGCACTGCGGAGTTAAATTTTCATTTGGGGTTAATGCCAGAGAATTTGATACTTGACAAAAGAACACCAAACAGTTGTATAACCAAGGTGAGTTAACATCAAGCAATGCCAGGGCCAAGCTACTAGACTCTAACCATACTGAGTTCACCAATTATACACTGCTAATTAGCTTTGTTACCAAAAACTAGACTTCTAAGCTGGAAGTCATCCAACTAATTCTAGTGCAGAGACTTGGTGTTTGAGCTAGAAATGAAGCCAGTGAAAGACAAAGGAGAATTGAACAGCGTACCACTGTTCTGCAGTCAATTTTGCAATGAACGAGCGAAAAAATGACAAGGGCATCCATAACAACAAAAACAACTAACACTAAAGTTTCTCTTGGAACTTGTTTTCTTTCATTTTAGTATATATTGATTTTATGCACCTACTGCGATCTCATCCTTATTATGATGACTCATGCCTGTTTGACCTTGGACTCAATTTCTTTCCCACGATAGAATAAACATTGTGCCGTCCAAAACTACATAATGAAGAATAGGCAGAAGAAGTCAGATTGCACGCACTTATATACAACCACCAATTTCTCGTCACATAATGTTATTACCTATCTAGGACTCGAGACGGACTAATTAACACTGCAAATACTTCAATGATGAAACAAAATTTTCTTTTATTTGTTTGCGTCGAATGTGCATATAATGATAGGACGTCCTCAGCTTGCATACCATTGAAGTGGCAGATATAGGATGTCACTAGAACAGGGACCACAGTGAAGAGTTTCCAGACTGAATTAATATCTTTAACATCAGGGAGCATTTTAGGCATGGCAATGCTACCGTTCACCATTTTGACTACTGTGATTCCTGCAGTAATGACCAGGAAAAAGATTGCCAGCGCAACAGCTAAGGCAGATGTGAATCTCAACGAATCTGCAAGAGCGAAAACGTATTTGTCATTCTTCAAGCACATAGCAGCAAAAATAGCCTGCACAGGCATGCACTTCTACGCATCACAAAACAAAGATAGCGTGAATGAGTTTACGGCTGTTGACCCTCAATACTACAAGCAATTTTAAAGTTAAGTGCACGGTGTATGCTCAGGAAAACAATTCCTTAACTAGATGTACATGCCATTGAACTAAAGAAGCATTGCTGTTAAGACTGGTATGGAGGGAGTAACACGTACCGATGCGCTTAAAGCAAGACAATGGAGCAAACACTCCAAGAGTTGTCACAAGAAGAACAAAAGCTCGCCGATTCCACCAGTGTTCTCCACACCATCCCTCCAACACACCAGCATGGTGAACTCCACTCGCCGATGTCCCCGATAACACATCACCTTCTCAGTAACCAGAAAAAACATCAATACATACGCCTATGGGGCTAAATTCACAAACCATTTATGGCTAAAGGTGCATTGGTAACAAAGTTCGGCATTATAGGGCTAGAAAAATTATACCAATGATGATCATGTAGACAATAAGCACCCCAATGTTGTTGATCACCACACAAGCTTGTAAAATTGTCCTGCCAACTTTTCCAAAAGCATCACCCACGACACCTCCATAAGAATCTGAATTTCCAACTCTACTGAACTTCAGCAGCATACTAAGAGATGCCTCGGATAAAACTGCGATGAAGGCGATAGCGGCGACGCCAAGGACAAGGCCTAGCACTTTCAATGTGGCTGGCAGTGCCATTATACCAGCACCAATGATGGTGGTGGAAAGATTGAGCACTGCTCCAGTAAATGAGGCTCCATTGAACTCACTGTTCTCCCTCTTCTTGGGCGACAATAAAGGGACCTTTTCATTGATAACAACAGTGACAGAGTCTTTCTTGTTCTTTCTTGATGGGGCTTTGGGTTTCTTCTCCTTTTGCTCATTCTCTGCTTTGATAGTCATGGTTGCGAGAATTCTTGAACTGGGAATATGGGTTTGAATTGACGGAGATCTTGACGTGTGTTAAAGAATATATGGGGATATTGTTTAGTGGATGTAGTAGTATTATGGAGTGATAATGTAAGAAGAAACAAACAGGTTACAGGTTATTGGCTTGTCAGCGTTCTTATCAGTTCAAGGCTCGAAGGTGCGAGTGCGACTGACTAAAACCATAATGGGCTCTTCGAATACCGAATAGCCATTTAGGCAGAAACCATAGGAGTTTCGTCGTGTTCCTTTTGATTTTATTTGGGTTAATTACTGTGAACTCAACACGAGCCTCGGAGTTACTACAATTAACTACGTGACGTCTAAGGTTTGACGTGCTCCCACACTGTGTCTAATAAAAACAATATGTGGGGGAAAGTGGGCTCAAAATTTTGAACCCATCAAGAATCGATCTCTCCCAACCAAAAATCGATCTCAAAATTTGTAACCTAGCGTTGAACTCCAACACTAGGGTTTGTTTGAAATCACTTTCAGTTTTGATTTTCTGTTTCCAAAAAAACAAAAATCAAAACCAGTTTAGTTTTTATTTTTTCCAAAAACAAATGGATGTTTGATTACCCAATTTTTATTTTAAATTTTTTCTTTTGGGTGTTTGATTACTCAGTTTTTATTTTGAATTTTTTCTTTGGTGGTGGTTGCGGTGGTGAGGCGTAGCGGTGGCAGGCGATGGTGGCTACCGGTGGCCGACGGCAGGCGGTGGGCGGTGGCTGTGTGGTGGTCTCAAAATAAAACACAAACTCTTAAATGTGAGTTTTCAGAAACAACCATATTTTAAAAGTAGTTGTAAACTAGCTTAAAGCTATAAAAGTGTTTGGATAAAAAGTTCTTAAATCAATTCCATTATGACAAAATGACCATAGAGGACACTTAATAAATAAAAATTTTACATCCGTTTAGAAAGGTGATGTTAAGATAACTTTTATTTGTAAATAACTATATTACGCAAATAAATTATCAAAAAGTTATTTTCATCTATCTACAAAAGTTGTTTTTTTTTTCCTTTAAATTAAAAACACCCATAATCTCAAATTAGTGCTTATAGTACAATAATTTTCATAAATTAGTTAAAGAGTGAGATATTCTTTTGTGAGAAATATTATGATAGTATGGAGTAAATTAAAAAAGTCAAACCAGATTATGAGAAAAGTGATTATTTCATAATCCTCACTTTTTAAGATTATGGATTTAAACCCTAGACTGGATTGGGATCTTCTATGTCGGTAAACCTGTTTAAGCAATGAAAGATTAATGTATGATGCAACTGTTAAGAATAAAGACAAAATGCTTTTAACGTCCCTATAATATTGAAATCTCAGTTTACAGCCCTGAAGTTTAGAATTTTTCTTTTTGGTCCATTAGAGACCACTCGAGGCGTCGGCTAACTTCTTTGTGCCTTAGCTATCATTTTCCCATAAAGACAGGGTACAATACCAAAAAAATTTATGAGTTGAAATAGGTGACACACCTAAACAATTTGACGGGGAACGTCGTTCAATTAATCTGGGCTAACACACCCATGAAGCAACCCACCCAAGGCTTCGAGGACTTAGAGCCCGTTTGAGATTGATTCTGAAAAATTCTGCTTAAATCTTAATCAGTTTTCAAAATCATATTTAATCTACTTTAAGCATAATCACTTTACTGTTTGGTAAAAGTAGTTGTAAATTAGCTCAAAGTTATAAAAGTATTTGGATAAAAAGTGCTTAAATCAGTCCCATTATGATAAAATGACCATAGATGACTTTTTTACATCCGTTTAGAAAGGTGATGTTAAGATAACTTTTATTTGTAAATAACTATATTACGCAAATTATCAAAAAGTTATTTTCATCTATCTACAAAAGTTGTTTATTTTTTCCTTTAAATTAAAAACACCCATAATCTCAAATTAGTGCTTATAGTACAATAATTTTCATAAATTAGTTAAAGAGTGAGATATTCTTTTGTGAGAAATATTATGATAGTATGGAGTAAATTAAAAAAGTCAAACCAGATTATGAGAAAAGTGATTATTTCATAATCCTCACTTTTTAAGATTATGGATTTAATCAATTTTGAGCTTTTTGAGTCAGATTAAATCTCTTAATCTGTTTTGCCAAATACCAACAATCTAGATTTAATCTAAATTAAATTAGATTTGACCATTCTAAAATCAATCTCAAACACCCTCTTACAATATTTGTTTGGCGTAATGCTCGATTGGGCTGCATCAAGTAATCGGTTGAGCCTGTTGGTTCCACATACCCCTGTTACAGGGCCCAAGAAATAGACAATTTCATAGAGATTTCAGTGATTATCTACATGGCCTTCATCAGAACAAAAGTACTACCTCATACAAATCAATGTATCATTGTGTTTTGGAGGGATTTGGACACACTCACTGAAGCTTTGCTCACCAAAGGTGGTAGATGTTATTGCTAATTCAACAGACAAGCTATCAGATTCAGAGGAAGAATATTTCAAGAAGCAAGCCAAGGAGCGCATGGGTCCAAAACAATTTTGGATTTAGTCAACTTTAGTTGGAACTTGCAGATGAAGGTCTTATAGTATTACATGAGCAGTGAACATCAGTAAAAGTCAATGCACTGCAGAAAAGGAAATTGTTGCCACCCTCAACTACCTCAAGTCAGCAAGCATTATAAAATCTCCAAGTGAACAATAACTAAGCTTTGTTACTCTCAGGATTCAGATGGGAACCCTTCAAACTGGACAAATTGTGAAACTTTAAAATGGTCTTGCCCCACTTGAGATTACTGAGTCACAACCCTGAAACCTTACTTCAATCTGAGAGCACACTATTGTGACATCAGAAAATTGCAGCATTTAATGCAGAGAAGACCTTTTCTGGTATGATAATAGAATAGTTTACAGAGTCTATCAAGGACCGATTCAATGACACCACCATAAATGTTCTTCCCATGTAGAGGGAGGAAACACTTTCAGAATATCCACGGTGAGGTTCTCGTATCAGAAAGAACATGTCGAGTAGTGGCTCTGATTGGATGTCGGTATGAACTTCATCCTTGCTTTCTATTTCCTCGATTTGCTTTTCTCGTTCTATAGCACTTATCAACATGCTGAGAAAAAGTTCGAACATACTATGGTGGGAGTACGATTTTAGGATCAGAAGTCAAAAGGGATAAGAATAGTTCTTTGTTATGCCAAGAAATTTAATAGCGCTAAAGAAACACGGAAAACTCATGGTTATCGCGCAAGGACACCTTGAATCGTCTTTTCGAGCCAATCACAGTAGACATGCTTTCTCTATGTTTACAACAAAAATTAAGCGATTTGCTCGCAACTTTCTGGTGGCAAAGGATGCTCATAAGCCTCCTCACTGGGAATATAAGAACAGCTATATACTGGCACTTTTGTTGCTTTGAATCCTGATCAATACACCTAGAAGGCAAAATACTAGGTAGAGTACTACTGCTACTTCTGATATACAGAAAAACATGAAAGAACTCAGGTACCTTAAATCTTGTCCTCATTTCTAGTAAGAGAAGTGATATCTGAAGAGGACGACAGTGAAACTTTAGATATGAGAGAAGGGTGATACAGATATAATCTACAGTGTTCTTATACTCGCCTCAGGTCCAGTCACGCGTATCATTTCCACTGCAATTTTCAGGCCTCGGCTATGAAATTAATTTAAAATGGTTTCCAGGGTACTTCAATAAAGTATTTGTTGATATAGTCTTTTGATGTGCTTAAGATCTAAAGATTCATGACTGATGGAGGAGTACACTCTCTCGTCATATATCAAAGTTTCTTTTTAAATTCTTTTAAATTGCATTCTAGGAAGAATGTAGAGGGAATCTGCAGATTGTCTCCACGGATATACGCCCTCTGTATGCTTCCTAGAAAAGATGGAAGCAAAATAAGACAGTAATATATGCTTAAGAAAGACAGTTGAAAGCACCTTCTTCTTCTGATGTTCTGGTTCAAGGTTTTTCCTGCAGCACAGTGAACTCAAAAGCATCAAGAGCTAATGTTAAGCGATTTTTTCTTCAGCAGAAGGGAAACAGGAGTCCAATAGCCAGTCTTGCTGAATCCTTGCTGGTATCAATCTCAGAGATCACAGCATCAGTTGCGTGCGTTGGGATAGAACAGGAAAACTTTTTCGAATTTGGATGCAACCTTTACCGGGTTTCACCAGTCATAATGGAGTTGCAGTCAGCTGAAAATCCCCCAACATACATTACAGATATCTTGCAGTCTCTGTCCAAAAGCATTATTCTGGCTAGAGACCTTGTCAGAAAGTGCAAAAAGGGTGCAGATACAGTGTTATATCCAGATACAAGAAGCATTGCTGAACAACTTGAAGGTGTGATTAAACAAATTGGCGAAGGCCTGAGTTTGATACCAGCATCAGCATTCGAGGACCAAGGATATCCAGAAATAGCAGTTCAATCACTTACAAAGGAGATGAAAAGTGCTCATTTTGAGTTCCATTTCTTCTCGTCTGTTGAATTATCAAACGCAAAAAAAGATGTACAAATGGAAACAGATCTTTACTCCGTCGATTATGAAGATTCCATGGTGACTCCTGATTTATCAGAGAGATCACATCTCCATCTAGATAAGATCCCCGAAAGCACAAATAGCAGCTGCACAGGGAAGAATAGAAACAGAAACTATGAATCCTTGATGACTTTGCCACCAGTGGCTCGATACATGGAACCACTGTATGAAACTTTCTTCTGTCCATTGACAATGAAGATTATGGATGATCCAGTCACTGTAGAAAGTGGAATCACATACGAGAGAAAAGCAATTACAGAGTGGTGCCAAAATTTTGAAAATCCAGAGGAAATTTTTTGTCCAGAGACAGGGCTGAAGCTAGTGAGTAAAATTCCGAGCACGAATACGGCTTTGAAGGCAACAATAGAGGAATGGGAGGAAAGAAATGAGACAGAAAGGATCAAGGCTGCTCGAGCAGTACTGTCTCTATCAAGTACGGAAGACACGATACTTGAAGCACTAGAAGATTTGCGAATTATATGCCAGAGGAAGCAGTACAATAAGGTACAGCTTCGCAACATTGGAATGATCCCAGGGCTTACTAAGTTTCTGGAATACAAAGATAGAAATGTGAGATGTGCATCGCTGGAATTGTTGAAAATTATGGCTGAGGATGACGATGAGAGCAAGGTAATTGATCAAATTTTCATCTCATGAACCCAAACCCACAATATATCAAGTTGGACATGGCAAAAAAAGATCAGCAACAGTTCCATTATTACGCACTACCATATTAGGGTTCAGAAACCTATTTACTTTAGATATAGGAGTCATCTTGGTATGCAAAACTTGCAACAAAGTTGAAAAAAGTATGGTGGAGAACCTCGGAGAAAAAACTTAAGTTGAAGTTGCATTTTTGCTGTTCAACACCCTTGTGATTTTTGCCTTTTAACATTCATGCATTCATAGATAGGTATACTTTCAATCATCTTGCTATACATTACGTTAGCTTAAACTTCCTGCTATACATGACAACAAATGCAGTAAGAAGTAAAATTAGTATGTGCATCCATACATAATTTCATAAGTAAGCGTGAATCTAAGTTTCCGAATATGTTATACTAGTGACAGCATTGACATCTACACATTGAAAATGGTTGATACATGTATGCAGGAAATGATTACCAAGACGATTGACATCTCAAGAATAATAAAGATGTTATTAAGTAATCACCAACCCATTAAGCATGCGATACTGCTACTACTGGTTGAACTTTCAAGGCCCCAACCTCTATGTGATATAATTGGATCAGTAACTGGAGCAATTCTGATGCTGATTACGGTTAAGTACAGATGGTCCATCGATGCCTTTGCTTCAGAAAAAGCTGATGAAATCTTAAGGAACTTGGAGAGGTCTTCTGATAACATCAAGTGCATGGCAGAAAATGGGCACTTGGAACCCCTGCTAAATCATATCATAGAAGGTAAGTTCCAAGAGATACGGTTTATATTTCATATGCAGCCACCAAAAATATGTACAGAAGGATGATAGAACAGAATAGCAGACGTCGAAATCCAATATAACGCAAATTTTAACTCCCTTCGCACCTGAACCTTGGATAGTTTAAGGGCTAGGATGTTTTTTCCTCCAGGGCCATTAGAGACTAATAAAGGACTACTTGACAAGTTTAAAACTTGTACAGAAAATTTCTATTGATAATTTATGCCCTTAAATAAATATACAAGGATTTTTCAGAAAAGTCTAAAGGGTTCTTCTTTTAGGTACACAGAGAGTATAGAGAACATACTGTGGAAGACAAGTAAATTAGTAGATGAAGAGAGCTTTGGATCCAATAACAAAGTAATGTCAGATAATTGACATAAGCAAAAACCTATGCAGGTTCTGAAGAGATGAAAATGAAGATGGCAAGCTACCTTGGGGAAATTGTTTTTGGAAATGACAGAAAAACCTATGTGGCCAAGAGGGCTTCTCCTGCTCTCATAAAAATGGTGCACAGTGGGAACACTCTGACCAGGAATGCGGCATTCAAAGCTTTAAAGCAAATGTCATCTTACCACCCAAATGGTGAAATTCTTGTGAAAGCTGGAATCGTGAAAATAATGCTCGAAGAGATGTTCACGCGGACAATCCACAATGAACCAATGAACTCTAAGAAAGAAGCTACAGCAATTCTTGCAAACATACTCGAGTCTGGGCCGGAACTAGAGCACCTCCAAGTAAACACATATGGTCACATAATGGATTCAGATTACATTGTGCACGACATCATCAACACGCTCAGAACCTCAACCCCAGATGAACTTAACATCAACCTCATCAGAATCCTATTGTGCCTGGTGAAGTCTCCAAAATTGTCGGCTATTATTGTCTCCGTGGTCAAAGAGACGGAAGCAAGTAGCAGCCTGATTGAACTTGTTAATAACCCGAATGAAGAACTTGGGATTGCTTCAATAAAAATGCTAATCAGTCTCTCACCCTTCATGGGCCACACTCTAGCAGAGAGACTGTGCAAAAGCAGAGGCCAACCAGAGAGCCTACTCAGTCCACCAGAAACACTGCGAATCACAAATAAGCAGGCATATTCAGCCAATTTCCTGGCAAAGCTTCCCCACCAAAATCTAACACTCAATCAAGCTCTTCTCAGCAAGAATGCAGTTCCTATAATTCTAGAGAATATCACTCAAATCCAAAGACGTGGCACAAGATCAAGCAGGTATGCAAGTGCTTACTTGGAAGGGCTAGTGGGTGTTCTTGTCAGATTCACAGCAACATTATATGATCCCCAAATGTTACTTTTGGCAAGAGATTACAACCTAACATTGGTATTCACAGAATTGCTGATGGAAACATCGAGTGATGAAGTGCAGAGGTTATCGGCAATTGCACTAGAGAATTTGTCATCACAATCTGTTAATCTATCAAAGCCACCACAAATCAAGAAAACCAAGTACATGAAACCCATCTTTTTACTGAAGTGTTTTTCGATTAATTCATCAAAAACTAAGATAACATGTTGTGCGGTTCACAGAGGGGTTTGTTCTTCACAAGACACCTTCTGTTTGGTTGATGCCAAGGCAGTTGAGAAGCTGTTGGCCTGCTTGGACCGTGAGAATGTTGAAGTGGTAGAGGCTGCATTGTCAGCGATATGTACATTGCTGGATGACAAAGTTGATGTGGACAAGAGTGTGATCATGTTGAGTGAAGTTAATGCAATACAGCATGTAATGAATGTGGTGAAGGAGCATAGAGAAGAAGGTCTCTGGAAGAAGTCATTTTGGGTAATAGAGAGGTTCCTAATGAAAGGAGGGGACAAATCTGCTTCAGACATATCGCAAGATAGGTTGTTGCCTGCTACATTGGTCAGTGCTTTTCATCATGGGGATGTTAGTACTAGCCAGATGGCTGAGAAAATTTTGAGGCACTTGAATAAGATGCCCAATACTACCACCAACTTTACCATGTAAATCTGTCTCGTTTATCTCTGATACTGTAGCTGGGTGTATAATATATTGCATGGCTTAAGGAACCAGAATGTCAATGTGTGACTTCCATGGTGACTCTTGAGTTTTTCTCCTCTTCGACAGCATGCGGCTTTTTTACTGTGGCCTAGAAAATGAAATGTGGAATCCACAAACTTTGTTACAATTTAGTATAAGTTTTCCAACTATCCAGCCATATCAACAAACGATGTTTGAAGGACCAAATGTATCACAGCTTCAGGTAGTCCCCAGTGTTGCAAAATCATGGCTCCATTAAATTCTAAGTAATCTTATTTTAGTACTTTGCCCTGCCGGCCATTGCTCATGGAGACCATGTTAATGCCAAAAGAAAGGGCAAGAAAAGTCTGACTGATTTGGCCGGCACAAGATGGAGAAGCTTTTTGCAAGCCTTTTTCCATTACTTCTTCAGACTGCAGCTTGCAACTTATGTTGAAGGTTATTCTCCTCCCAAAATGGTGAAAGTTGTTAGCCATGGACCTCGCTAATCAGTCAAATATCCTGCATTCTGTAGGCTGGCACAAGTACTACTAACCTTCATCCCAATATTCTAAGAGGGGCAAAGAATAAAAAGCCAGTATTTCTAAATTCAGCATTTGCTGCACTGCTCAGGGGATTGAATATTGAAGAATTTTGGACGGCAGGGGTGACATAACTCAAAATAGTAATCAAAAACCTTGTAGCTTGTATTCTAATGTGATAGCACAACTCATTGAATACTTTAATACACATACAAAGCCCTTCATTTAACCTTTCCTTTTTGTTTCTGGCATCTCTTGCACCATCTTATTCCCAATCCATTACTGGTTTGGCAGAAACCTGCCTGAGACAACCAAACAACTCAATGAGTTCAGCACCAAATATACCGTGCCGGTTGAAACCAGCAGGTGCTCTTTCTTACCATAGCAATACAACCCAAGAACTTAGCCATAGAAGTTTAAGCATTTCAAATATTAAGAAAGTCAATAAATTCACCAAACTTTCCACAAAAATCAACCAAAGAACTCTGGCCTTAAATTTTCACTTTGTCCTCTTCAGGCACCAAGGGAAAATCCACAGTTTATTGTCAACTGAAGAAAGAAAATATACTTCTTTACGAAATTTTATTTTTACCTTCCATGAAATGGGATGTTTATTATGTCATCATGAAACATAAAAAATCCAAGGACTAATTAATTATGACGACACCTATCCATTTTCTGCCGAATAAATGAGGGGCGAATCAGATAGAAGTCACCTTTGACATTGTCAATATTAGATGCAATCCTTTTCAAGCCTCAATATTATAAGGCTAGTCTGAGTTTCTCTTATATATGGGTAGTTGTGCTAATTCTCTAACCCTGGATACATCCTGAACTCATTCTAATTGTTCTGCGTTTAGCAAGACGATGGCTTCTTTCTCAATGGAGGATTTTGTCGGAAACGGAGTTCTGAAGAAACTGCTCCCAGTGCTTTTAGAGGAAGGCTGGGATGATGTACCAACCCTGAAGATTATGAACGCAGAAGATATGGATGCGATAAAGATGACTCAGCAACAAAAGGTTAGTTTATCAGCATCATTCAGATCTCCAGAAGTATAATAAAGATGATATGCAAAAATGCTTTTGTTTAACCTCAAATAAAGACTAACGATCAGCTTTTCAGTAATAGTTTCTTGAAGGAACATCTTTTGAACCCCCATCCCAAGGAGAAACTTTAGAGAAAGATGCACCCCTTCATATTTTATCACTGGGGGTTCCTCTGCAACACCCCAAATAAAGTATCAACTCTTTCTAGCCATGTTTAGCATATCTGTTCCCTTCTGCCTGTTGAAAAATTCAAAAAGACGATCAAGTCATAAGAGCTTTTCTTCGCTTACTCCAGGATGCACTCGAAATCAGGTCATACCTTCATGACCGCGCGCTGATGCAATATGCGGATAAGCTGGAGGCCTCAGCAAAAGGGCTTCCCGAGCTGTTTAACCTGAGCTCAATGGATCTTTCGTCACAATTCGGTATGAAAAGAGGCCACCTTGCTCGTTTCATGGACAGAACCAGCGCATGCACTTCAACAGATCCTCTGCCACCATCATACTCTATGCCTGCAAGGAAACAGCGAGCCATACCTTCCAGAAGTAGTAGCATTTATCAGAATGAGTATGTGTCTGTCAACTCCAGAAAGATGAGTATGACAAGGAACAGTGTAGGTTATGATGTAACCCTTGAGCAGTCCATGGCTGATTTTAAGATTAAAGATGGACATATTTATAAGGGGATTGTGGCCGCGGTGCCTGACGAGCCTAGAGCATGTGGTTGTGTACAGCCTCCCCCTATCATTGACAATGTTGCTTCGTACTCTACTATCGAGAATATCTCGATCGAGAAACTAACTCCAGAATACAAAATTGGGATGGAGCGTTTGGTGAAGACAAAGACACCTCCGATGAAGGCTTCAGAGTTATGGCGTGATAAACCAGCTGTGCTCCTCTGCATCCGCCGCCCAGGGTTAGTTCTTAAACATAATCTGCATCTTGCATAGCATCGTATATGAAAATTAGCCTGAAGTTTCTTTTGAGTGGAAAAGCTAAGAGACGCTGTGGACTGCAATATCCACACATGTTTAATACACTGGTAATCACAGATATATTTAAGATGTATGGCTAACCAAGAAAATATCTCGTCAGCAGATTATTGTTTTAGTTGGTTTCATCACCAAGGAAGATGACACTAAATTGTAAGGCGATGAAACAATATCTAATCTAGCCAATTTAAGGAAAATGATGACCACAGTAAGACGTGTAACATCTTATCTAATTGCATAGTGCACACATCTTCTTCCATGAACAGAAGTTATGACACTATATGATTATATGTTTTCGTCTGTGTAAATGGGGAAATAGGTGCATCATGTGCAGAGCTGAAGCTCACAAACTCTATGCCAAGAAACCTATATTTGATTCGCTTGGGATTCGACTATATGCAGTTCTTCATGAACACATAGACTCAGAGGTATCTTTTTAACTTTCTTCAAGATGTCGTTCTCTTCAATGAAGCCTATTTGATTACACGGTTATGTGATGCATCCAGGTAAAGGACTTCTGGCCCCGATATTGGGGTGGCGTCGTACTACTTGACAAAGGCATGGAGTTTTTCAAAGCTCTGGGTGGAGGGCAGCTGCTCAAAGACAAGTTCATATCAGGATTCCTGTTTAATTCTCGAGCTAGGGCAAATTACAAGCGGGCAAAAGCTATGGGAATAGAGCAAAATTTCAAGGGCGAAGGTGAAATAAAAGGTGGACTTTTCATAGTTGGCAAAGGAAAAAGTGGTATTGCCTACCAATTTATAGAGAGAAATTTTGGAGACTGGGCACCTCTTGCTGAAATTGTTGATATCGGTGCTCGGCTGCAGGTAACACCAGTAGGCTTTCTTTACTCTTTACTGCATCTTCTCTCCTGTAACAGTTTATTTTGATCAACTCTTTTTCATTATTAAACAGAACCAACAGCAGAGTCAGGTGGAATCTATCAGATCATCACTTTCCATGCAATCTTCTCAGGGTTATGATTAAGTTGGGATGCAAAAAGAGAAGTGCTTGTTCTGAATTATGGAAGAGGAACCAAGGGAGAGCGATATACACTATCAGATTTTTGTAGTTCTGCTGAAACTGAAAAACTAACCTCTTTTCTACAGTTTGGATCCCTTTTCAACCCCAGCATATAAGGAGTATGCTCGTGTAATTTGTTGGTGGCATTTATAAAAATAATATATGTGGTCTTTGCATTCATCAGAGCACTTTAAATATCTGGGCTGAAATTAAATCTCAACAAATACATCCATTAATTACTGAAAATTTCACAAAATTTGTGTTTTGGTCCATTGGGTCAATATAGAAAAGTAATATTCTGCGTTTGAAAAACAGTATACATTTACACGTCACTTATTTTCTGAATCCTTATGAATTGAATCTTTCCTACCTAATACCCAGTCAAGACAGTCAAGAAACCAAATCCTTTGTAGTATTCATTTATTGGTGCCAAATTCAAGTACTTACCTCTTAAGTTGATGCGTCAAAACTGGAGGAAGTTGAGATTGTTACCTTGTCACATATGCTCCATTAGAGCCTGATAAGTTGAATTCTTTACTTCCGATCACGCGTTGCCCACCATTATATCCAC
Organism: Escallonia rubra; assembly: GCA_033065855.1. Lineage (NCBI taxonomy): Eukaryota > Viridiplantae > Streptophyta > Magnoliopsida > Escalloniales > Escalloniaceae > Escallonia > Escallonia rubra. The sequence goes on from JAVXUO010002083.1 coordinate 114,212, forward strand.
CGCTGAGCAGTTCAGAGGCTCTACGCCTAACAGTGTTTCCTTGGACAACTTCTTCTATAAGATGTTCCTTGTAACCAAAATTAGTCTCGTCTTTCAATCTCATAATAATGTCCATGCCAAATTTTGTTAACCAAATACCCTTTGGTGCTCTCGGGGCAACCATTCCAACTGATGGGGCGCAAAGCTAGATGTATATCCTCATGCATGTAAACCTGGATTTCAGTTGCTTGCTTTTTTTAGGGTTTTAATACCTTCACAACATCTATGAACCAACTCATTACCAGAAATCTCCACAAGAACATGTTCCATCTTTAAACAAATGGAACCGCACAGAATCTCTTACAAGAATCTCTCTGCATGTGATCTTGGAAATGAATTTAGTCGCAGTGTGACAATCCTGGCAAACCCTGAGGTTTTTGACCACTCGTATGGGTAGGCCAGGAGGAATAAAAATCAAACCAAAGGCAATAGCAAGCTTCTCACTGTGGTGGTTAAGCATTTTAATTTTCTCTGACTCCTCAACATCATGCAGAATGGAACTCATATCAGGCATATATCCCTCCTGCAACATTTTGAAATTCAGTTTCTCCAGCTCAGCATATATCTGATCTGAATATGGACTTGACTTATCGTCAGCAGAGAAAATGTGCACTCTACTCTTGTATTTAATCCAGCTACATCCAGGTTCCTTTTTTATGCCCTTGTCTCTCATTCCTCTCCTCAAGTGAGCCACCTCATCCCACTTCCCCTTGGCAGCATACATACTTGACATCAAGATATAGCTTGCGGGATTTTGGGGCTCTAATTCCAGTAAACACTCCGCTGCCCATTTCCCAAGATCCAAATTACCTTGAAGTCTACAAGAGCTCAAGAAAGTAGCCCAACCAATTGCATCGGGCTGGCAAGGCATCTTATTTATAAAGTTTCTTGCTTCCTCTAACTGCCCAGCTCGGCTGTACAGATCAATCATGCAAGTGTAGTGATCAGGAATTGGCATGATTCCATGTCCTTCAATCATGGATTTAAAATACTGGCACCCTTTCTCCACAAGTCCTGCTCTGCTGCAAGCTGAAAGAACCCCAATGAAGGTTACTCCATCAGGTTGCAGATCATGGGCCAACATATTTTCAAACAAACTAATTGTTTCACTGGCCTTTCCAAACTGAGCATACCCGGAAACGAGTGCAGTCCAGGAGACTTCATCCCTTATCTTCATCTCATCAAACAACTGATGCGACTCTGCAAGGCTTCCACATTTTCCATACAAGGTCACAAGTGCATTAGAAACAGTGATAAATTCAATCAATCCTGAAACTAGTGCTTGACCATGGAATTGGGCACCCTCTTCTAAGCTGGCTAGATTTGCACAAGAGCTAATTACACTTCCTAGAGTAAAATCATCCGGCTCAATCCCATTTCTCTGCATCTCAACAAAGATCCGAACAGCTTCTTCGCTGTGCCCATTCTGGCCATAACCCACTGCCATTGCAGTCCAAGATACAATATTTTTTCTGCTCATCCTCTGAAAAACTGTTTCCGCATATTTGATGTTTTTACACTTGGAATACATATCAACAAGGGCACTGCCCACAAATACATTAGCCAAGTGATCCGTCCTAATTATGTAAGAGTGGATCTGTTTGCCTTCTTTCAAGGCTAAAATACCCCCACAAGCGGTCAAGATGCTTCCAAAAGTAAACTGATCGATATCCAAGCCCTCCAACCTCATCTCCCTAAGCACACCGATTGCTTCTCTCTCCAAACCATTCTGTGTAAGTCCTGTAATCATTGTTGTCCACGAAATTGAATCTCTCTCAGGCATGGAACGAAACAAATGTTCCGAATCTTCAACCATGCCATTCCTCAAAAGACCCGTGACCATCGTATTATACACAACCACATTCCTCTCAGGCAACTCGTAGAAAACCCGCTTCGCATCATAAACAAGCCCTGCTTTTGAGTACATATCCACCAAAGGACTACTTACAAACACATAAGAATCAAAACCAAATTTCATAATCTGCCCATGAATTTGCTTACCCAAATCCACAACACCCTGATTCGACGACAATAAAAGCATGGTCGAGAATGTAATCCGATTCAAATTAATCGAGCCATCCCTCAACATCAGCTTATAAGCCATTATCGCCCTGTGACAAGACCCAAAACACGCATAACCCGATATGACCGCATTCCACGACACCCCATCTCGTCTTGGCATCCTACAAAAGATTTCATGCATATCCGGCAGCCGCCCAGATTTCGAATACACTGATAAAATGGTGTTCCACGAAAAGAGGTTCGGTCGGGGAATTTTGTCGAACACGTGGCGTGCATAAGTTAAGTTCCCCAGCTTATGGTACGTGCTAATGAGATTGTTTAGTAGGAAAGTTTCTGTGTTTATTAGGGTCTTGATTATAAGGCAGTGGAGCTTCTTGGCTTGGGTTTGGCTGTGTGATTCACAGCAGAGTTTGAGTAACGAACAGTAGTAGTTAGAGGTTGGATTCATATTGTTGAGCGTTTAATAATCTGGCGGGAATGACGTCCGAGGGTAAACAGGTTTGACCTCTGGTATTGACTAATTGTGCTACTAAAGTGGTCAAAGCCATCGGTCTCTTGCATCAGCCTTCTGCCTTAACACATTTTCCGCTCCCATTCTCCCGCTCTTGCTTGAGCCTTTTTTTGCTTTCATGCTCCGTTCTTGCTTGATTTCCCGCTCAACGAACCGGTGATTTGCTTATAATTCTACGCGAGAGAGATATTTTCTCTCTTGAATACAAAGGAGGTGTTTGGAGTTGATTCTATATAATTGTTAAACTTAATTAAATTCAAATTAAATCAGGTTTGAAACGTTTGGTAAAAAAAAATGAACTGATTAAATTTGCTTCAATATGCTCAGAACTGATTATATCCAGAATTCTCATTTTCTTCAACTCTGATTTAATCAGTTTTGAAAAATCAGGTTCGGCCAAAAGAATTACTGAAATATCCTCGCATATAAACAGGCATTGAATATCCTTCTCAATTTTAACGCACTACGGTTATTATGTCATACTAAAACTACTTTTATCTCATTTGTCCAAAAACGTTCAACAACTTTTAGTTTTTTTTAAAAAAAAAATAGAAGAATGTCATTAATTTAAGTTTACAAAGTTTGCCTAACAACATATAAAAAGCCACCACATTCCCGTAACTTGTGTATGTGTATACAAGATCACATATGTCAGAAATTAACAGATTATCTCTAGAGTCTAAACACATTGCAATTAAATTAAATCAGAATATATCATAGTCCTACACTTCAGCCTAGTTTTAAGAAACATGCTAAGGTCTAAAGGATACAATTTAACACCTAGTACGTCAAAATTCACGTAAAGATAAAACACAGTTATTACAACGAGAAGGACGACTAGAACCCCACCAAACACAGTTATTACAACGAGAAGGACGACTAGAACCCCACCAAACAAAAGTGTACTCGATCACTTACAGAATCCCAGCACAAAGACGAGAGGCAAGAGACTATCAATGCCGCATGATCCACCCTTTTCCACCAGCATTTCCAACACCAAATATACGTTGCCGTTAGACTGGGCAATGAAACAACTAACACACTACGGGCTAATCCAAGCGACATCCATCCCTCCGTCCCCCCACCCCAATACAAAACCCTAGAGCAGAAACCTTGAATGCCCTGTAACAACCCCCCCACCCAATGCTCCCAAGGACATCATGGTACACCCATACCAAAAAAACAAAGGGTTAATTACACTTATGTCCCTGAGGTTTAGGTGTAATTACAGTCAAGGACACAAAGTTTTAAAAGGTAACAAACCGTGTCCACAAACGTTAAAAAGGTAACACTTATGTCCATCCGTTAAGTATCCGTCCAAAAAGTGTACTTTTTCGGTGATGTCATCAATATGTATTTTTTAAATGACAATACTACCCTTGTTAAAAACCTAATTTTTAAAGAAATGAGTTTCTCTCTCCAAATATTTTTAGAAACTCTCTTCCAAATCTGAATTTCCATTGCCCCCTCCCTCGCCCCATGCCACCGGCAGCCCCCTCCCTCACCCTACCTCGCCGCCGGCAGCCCCCTCCCTCACCCCACTTAGTCGCTGACAGCCCCTTCCTTCAGCCCACCCCGGCGGCAGCCCCTCATTCACCCCACCCAGCCGGCAGTCCCCTCCCTCACCCCACCTCGCCGCCGACAGCCTCTTCCCTCTACCAGAACACGATGGGCTCGTTGTACGGCGGTGGGCCTATTGTCATCAGCGGAGAGGAAGAGGGGCGGACAGCAGGTTAGGGAGAGGGAGGGGAGGCGGCGTGTGTAGCGGCGGTGTGTGTAGCGGCAGATGTGCGGCCGTGGCTGTAATGGCGCCGGCAGGGAGGGAGAGGGGGCGAGCTGGGGGAAGGGAGAGATAGGCAGCGGGGTTGGGGGGAAGGGAAGGCCATGGCCACCATAGCTGCCTGGTAAGCCTGCCGGAGCTTTTCTCCCACTGTCTTCTTGGATTCATTGATCAAAGACCCATCACCGGAGAAGCACTGAGGCTTCATCCTCACCAAAAGTAATGATGGGCTAGAGATTGTGAAGCTGGACAGAGGATGTTGGGCTGATATTTATAGAAATGGTTCACATTATTGGAAGGTAAGAGTATGCCAGTGGCGTCGGCAAATGGTTTGACAGTGGGGTTCACTTGTCCTGTTCAGATAGAATGGATTCGTCATGTTGGGGATGACACACAAGTTTTGGTGGCCCGACTACTGAACTGGACATTGTTGCTCTTTAATGGAAGTAATCACATCAGAAAAGTAAAAAGGAATCCATTCTTCATTTATCTTCTCGGATGGTATATCTGTAAGGGAATATTTTTTATTTGTTCAATCAATGTTTCCCTAAAACCCTAAATTGAACAAATGTATCCTAATTTGAAAGATTATGGCTTTGAAATCCCTAATTTGTCAAATTAGGGTTTGGAAAACCTAATTTTGAAACTCTAATTTTCCAAATTAGGGCTTCGAAACCTCTAATTTGTCAAATTAGGGTTTTGAAACCCTAATTTGGAAAATTTGAAACCCTAATTGAAACTGAACCCTAATTTGAAGAGATGATTGGCATTTGAAAATTTGAAGAGAGATCATGGGCAATATGGTCATTTTGACAATTCCATTATGTATTTGGGTATTCCGTTAGGTCAGAGGATATAAGTGCCTATTTTCCAAACTTATGGATACGCGTGTAATTACACATAAACCTCAGGGACATAAGTGTAATTAACCCAAAAACAAAACACAACACCTAGTTATGACTACAGACAGCCCCTACAACCAGCAAAGATTCCAGTCGACATCAGTGAAATTCCAGCCACCGCCGGTGTTGATACATCTAGCTCTTAAAAGCCCCTTCATTCGTGTGCTGGTACAAATCGGCCGTCTCAGTGAGTAGATCTGTCAAATCTATAAGACCAATACCAAGATCTACTCAAATCTGACTAGATCCAACAATAACGCAGCAAGATCTACGTGTCGCCATCTCCAGTGATGTGGGGAGATGCGCATGCTACCACACCGCCTTTATCCACCTTCGATTTGCCGCCGGCCACCGTCGTAGAACTCCTTAGAGGACACAAACAACACAATAAGGACAAGTCGACCGTCTCAGCGAGTAATCTATAAGACCAATACCAAGATCGACTAAAATCTGACTAGATCCAACAATAACGCAGCAAGATCTACGTGTCGCCATCTCCAGTGATGTGGGGAGATGCGCATGCTACCACACCGCCTTTATCCACCTTCGATTTGCCGCCAGCCACCGTCGTAGAACTCCTTAGAGGACACAAACAACACAATAAGGACAAGAACTGAGAGAACAAAACAGAGAAGAAATGAAGAGAGAGAGAGGTAGCCATGAAGCAACCCCCCTCTTGGGTGACACAGACGAGGAGTTTGTAATGCTTAAAATAGACTAAAGTTGATTTTAAAAACTGATATTGATTCAATTAAAATCTACTCTTCAAAATCAATTCCAAACGGACTCTGAAAGGTTGCTATTCAAATACTCAGGTCAGTCATTGATGATCCATGGCATTTCAATTCTGGACTAACTTAAACATCTGACAATATCCTTGTCTCATTGCTGGTTCTCCTACCAATGCGAGTGTCAAATTGAATATTTTGGTCCTCTGCCAACTTCGGGCTCCAACTAGTGATTATAATTGAGCAAAATGATTAGAAAAATATGATGATGAGAGAGGGAAAACAAAGGAATTAATGACAAAATCCTAATGAATAAATGGTTGTTCAAACTATTACACACACGTACAAAGTTTATATCAAGAGTTGAATCTGTTCATACTGCTCCGGAAAGGTGCATTAAAATGAAAAGCTCTGGCCTGTGTTAAGGACCTAACTGCTATAAAAGAGTAGAGATGTAGATTATAACAAATTCAAGGAGAAAGCTCACTGTCACCCAAGTACATATTCTAGTTTGAGAACTTTCCGATGGAGAGTAGTTTGGGGTGACTTTCTAAAGAGTTCAACTTCCATCTTCGTATAACCTCAGGCGGTTCTGAAATCAAGATTGAAGCCGAAAACCCCATTCGGAATTCTGTTAAATTCTACAATAGATACACAATACTCTTGTACATGGTTTTAACTGCCATCTTCTGTAATCCCATAAACTGTTCAATTTCACCTTGCTCCCGCTGTCCAGTCTAGTCTAGGTATAATACTTGCCTCGCATGTTCTGCTTTGACAGAAGGGAACATAACAATTGATCCTCCAAGCTTCTGACCCAGTCTGGCAGTATGACAAGTAAAAGACACAGCTTCAAGTAGGCATATGCTGATAGAACTCTGTCACGTCGAAACCTTATAGCCTCTACCGTCGTCAAAAGAATAGGGGGACTCTGCTGTTAAGAATCATTAGTACAGCGATCAGGGTTCAACTTTCATATGACCTGGTGGCAGAGACCCTGCATACGCAGAAGGAAATCTGTAGTCAGCTCAAGAACACTCTTCTGCTGCTTCAGAAAGGTGGTTAAGTGAATGTCAGCTAGTTCAGCTGATAAAATCTCTTGGTATTATGCCAAGAGATGTGAGATCAATTTCCGCCTATATTCCGGATGTGACGTTTAGGTGGGTTACCTAATGGCCAAAGTGAGCTCCAATGGACCAAAAGAAGAAATTTTTAATGAGGCAAAATGCACAAGTTATACCAGTAATATCTTGGCTGTTGTGGGGAGCACCAGAATCGAAGCCCATCATCTGGACAACATTGTGGAGCTCATCCTCCCACGTATTGGGTACCTGTAGTTAAATATAGATAATTATTGGACAATTGTGTTGCGTGATCACTTGTGTAGCCTTGTTCATAGAACATGAAAATTGAGGCAGGCCCAACTATTATTTTTCGTTAAAAAATACTCCATCACTAAGACAAAGATGCCTTTTCCTTTTGGAAATAAAAAATACTAGCTTTGATAAAGGTCAAAGGGTGAGTAAAAATTACAGAAGAACTACTCGACAAGTTGATTAAAAGTGAAAATAAAGCTTTGTCCAGGATTTGTCAAGTCCAAAGCCGTCTATTCAATTTTCAACTATTTTAACCCACAACAATTTTTCAAGAGGAAAAAGTACAAGTAGAGAATTGACGCATATAACAACGAATATGAGCTACCGCAACTAAACAGGGTTAAGGAAGTATAACTTTAGCAACTGGCAGAAGTCACCTGAGAAGTAGGAGACTCCTTGTACCCTGCACTGAGGGCTGCCAAATGCGAATTTATGGTTCTCCGAAGTGCATCCGAAGAGTTTCCCATTCCAGGAAGACCTGTTTGGATTACCCCAGATTGAGATGGATGCATAGGAGGATAAGGCATGGTCATATCAGGAGGGAAACCATGTGTAGATGAAGGACCAGCTCTTGATTGAAGGATCTGTTAAGAAATTCAGTGTATATAGGTAGATCAGAAAAAACAGAGTTATACACATGTGTTGTATGTGTGATGTTTGTCTTGGTGTTTATTCTCTTACATCTTTAGCTAGTAGCCCTTCAATGTTAAAATCCAACCTAGGATTAACTGTAGAGAGCTTCATTGACAGAAACTGCAAAAAATAGAAAAGTAACACATATTAAACCATGCTCATGGATGAAACCCTTCAGCAAGAGAATGTGAGGAAGTAGGAAAACCTATAAATATCAACCATGCTCATCTACATTGCACCATGTCTTGAAAAAATTCATGTACAGAAGCCTGTGTTGTTTGCCGGATATAAAGCTAAATTTAATGAAACGCCAAAAGGTTTCAGCCAGTCGTAATGCAGACCTGATGTATCCTTAGAAAATCTTTACAGTAAGGGGAAAAAAGGCCTCTGCGAAAAATATTACCACACAAAGTTTTGCTATTTCCTCTAAACTGTTCTATTTCAGAGCATATATACATTAATAGACCAGGTCTAAGTACACTAATTCGTCATGGAAGAGTTGATGGCCGCAAAATTGCGAGCTGGATGCAAAATTACGATTAAACTGCAGATTAGGATGGTGTATTCGCAATCTACAATGTTCCCTTTGTGGTGAGTCAGCTCTAATCTCACTTAATATGTTCACAACTGTACACCTCCCAACACGTTACACAAATGGACAGACAGCGCTGGCTTACCGTTATAAGCTTGAGTCTCAAACCAATTGCTTACGAGTACTAGGTACAAGATTCCTTCCAATACATCAAGCCATCTCTTTAGTAAAAAATGGTTGTTAATTGGTTTAGTCATCAAAAACCACACATATATGGTGTTCCATAAATATATGTAGTTGAAATGGATATCTCAACTACGCCTACATAGAATGTGTGCTCTGAAGGTTTTCGTAGCATGAACGCTTAGCAAAACCGCTCCCACTCTCGCACAAGGAACTGGTCAAGGCAATTGAGACATATAAATGGGCAAAATCACATTTGTGGAGAATGTAAGAACCAGCATTGCCTGGTTCGTGGTTTGCTTTGGTATGTGTTACAGTTACGTGGAGGGAAGGCTTAGTCAATATGCATAATTACTGATACACGTATCCACTGGAGGGTAGGCTTAGTCAGTCGCTACTTGAGGACACGACTCAGTATGCATATTTACGCATACATGTATGCACTGGTGAGCTCACAGTTATTTCATATGCAATTGATTTGATCCCTTGCTAAATAAAACATATAGCACTCTCAATTTGATTCGCAATAGATACCGATGAACTGTTTTCAATCCATAGACTTACAGCCCAAGTGCAAGAGCGTACCACGTTCAGGATCCAATCCAGAACAATGACAGTACACGGCAAGACCACAGAAGACTAATATTTCCACCAACATACCTCAACTTGTCGTTGTAGTGATTGTACGTAATTAATTATTTCATCCAGCATAACCGCCTTGCCTGTGACCTGCAAAAGCCAGTCAATCTCACAAAATGAACTGCAGAGCAACAAACTCATACTTTGATAGTCAATGAAATTGATTACTCTAATATTGGCCACTGAAAATAGAGATAAATATATATATATATATAGAGAGAGAGAGAGAGAGAGAGAGAGAGAGAGAGAGAGAGAGAGAAGCCTTTGATACTGATAGACCAACCTTGCTGCAACCAGGTACAAGGTCCTGAAGAAACTTCATCCTTTCACTGATTTTTTCTCTCCGCACCTGTTCTTCAAGTCATTAACTTATATACTACGATAAAATTACAACTTTCCTGGCAAATAAATAATTTAAGAAGTCTTACCCTTTCTGCAAGACTGTGGCTGTTTGTTGCCTGCCCTCTTCGTGCTCTAATATGAATGTAGTCTTCCTTGATGGAATCTGATGCTTGAGTTCCTTGTTTACCATTTTTTCCACTAGGCCTATGGGTTGTTGATGTTGGGTCTCGATCCCCGATATCTTGATTTTCAGTGTTGTCCTTGGTAGCTTCACTATGTGTTTGTGGGACTCCCTTAGCTTGATCAAGACCAGTATCCTGCTGTGCAAGGATTACAATTCAAGAAATATAAATATAAGATTACTGAAAGTAATTGCGTGTCAAGAAAACAGCAGTCAACAAAATAATACTACCTGACCATATCTTTTCCTTTTCTTTGACCCAAGTCCCTTAACCGAAGTTTCCCCACCTGATGGATCCCCTTCACCACCACCACTAAATTCAGCTTCTTCCGACTCATTACCAGACACATCAACACCTTGTTTTGCTTCATCACGAGACCTGATAGAACTTGCATTCTTCTTCTCATTATTTAGTAAGCTCCCCTCACTAGCCCCATGCTCAACAGACAAAGAAACATCTTTGGAACCTTCTGCCATGCAGCCCATGCTCATCTCATTCTTCTGCGTGTGTCCACCAGATATTGAATTTAGTCCATTGCCCATGAAAACCTCTTGTGGCCCTTGCATCGGTGCCACACCCCTAGAATAAGGACTAGTACATTCGGGAATGATAAAAGGGTTCATCATATTACCAAAATTTCCACCACTGAAGCATGAGAATCGTGCTGCTCGTTCAATAAAACCCGAATCTGCTGGGAACTGAGATAAGCTCTGAGGAAGCATCTGAGAAGTAGAAGGCAAAAACATTCCCCCTTTCAACATTGAATTTGGTGAACTCCAACCCATATTAAGTGTCGTCTCAGAACCAGCTGCTGGAAATCCGAGACCGCCATTTATAGTTCCAAGTGCGTTCGAAGTGCTAGAATTGATGTCACAGAAACCCAAGTTTTGTGAATTGGTGGGCTGGTCCCAAATCGTAGGGCAGAACGAGTCCATCACAGAAGCAGAAGAACGGGAAGATGGCCCCATCACATCTCCTTTACAAGCTGCCATGGGATTGCCTGTGGAAATCATTCCCATAGTTGTATTTGTGAGATTAGTGCCGTTTAATCGCCAGTCTGAGGAAATACTGGGTGAATTGTAGTCCACATGATCCTCGTTCCTTTTCTCTGGCTCAAATTTATCCTGACCAGCCATATCCAATTCTTTTCAGAAGAATTGCTAAAGAAGCCAGAACCAGACACCTCTTCCTTACAGTTGTCTTAGGCCAATAGACAAATTACCTATGAAAATTGAGAATGTTGAGAATTGACCACCCCAACTAAGCCCTAGTTAGTAGATACCCTCAACAATGATCAAGAACCCGGAAGACTGCAAATGTAAACTGACCCATACCAAAGCAACTCAACTTAGAAAACAACTCAAATAGGAATGACTCTATCCAATTCAATTCAATTCATTAGCTGAAGAAACGAAATGCGGCAAACTGAAACATAGTCAAGCAAATTGACCGTCAAAAATGGCCGTACTTCCTCAATACTCAAAACCCTCAACAATGATTAACGACCCATAAGAAAGGAAAGGTGAATTAACCATATAGAGACAAGCAAAGCAATTCATAAACCAGTTTCACTAAAGACCTGAAGGCAATCAAGCTATGAACTTAGAAAAACAGCTAGACAGATGAAAATTAAGATGACCCACTTGAATTTATGAGCTGAAGAAACCAATAAGTGGCAAACTGAAGCAGAATCACACAAGTACTAAGCACTACTATTTCCAAGGAGATCACTGCATGGGTACTAAATTACACGAGCGAAGCTCCGCCAATGACAAAGAAAACACAAACCCAGTTCAGTAAAGAGCTCAAAACAGTCTGCAGAAGCAGTTAATTGGACAAAAAACATTGATTTCAGCATCATAAATAAGCATTCAAAACCCTGCTGTAAAAAAACCCTAAGTCAGTCTGCAACAACACAGTAAGACCAAACCAAAAGTGGGAAAGAGAAAGATACCCAGTCCAGATTCTTTGCTACTTTTGGCACACTGTCCACCATTTCATAGCTTTTCCCTGAGAAAACCCTTTTACTCAATTTTGGGGACTTTGTTCAAACCCTAACTGTTATGTACTGTCACTATATCTTGCTCCAAGAGAACAGATCAGAAAGGGCAGAAATTAGGCAGTGTAAAGAGGAAAGTGGAAATGGGTATTTGAGGGAAAGGAAAAAGAAGACGAATTAGCAAAGGTCTTGCATTTATACCCACGCCTGCATCAAAGAAAGAGCTCTCGATGATTAACCACCGCCACTGCTACTGTAAAATATATATTTACACAAATTCACACACAAAATTTAGTTTAATTTTCTTTAACACTTTTTAATCCTAATTTCGTTTAATAATGGTAGCAACTGACATTGCCAACTATCATTAGATACTGTAGTTTTGATCTTTATTGCATTGTCCTTCATTACACCTTGGGAGGAGAGCTAATGCCGAGTAATCTTTATTGGCCTTTGTTTGGTCAAGGGTCAAACTTGTAGCCTTTAGCTCAATTTCACACTATCAAATGGCCAGTTGGGTACTTCTTGGAGAAGTTTAATGGCATCCAATTTGATAACTTGAGCAGCGTATCCATGTGTTTTCCTTCATATTGATTTAATTAATTTATTTATTATTAACTTCATCTTTATTTCAAAGAAGGCCTAATGCAAGATTTTATGGTTCCTCTCAATTAATTACAGATTTCTTCTGCATGTCTAATAGTTTAACTCATTCATCTTTTGTTGGGATGAGACAAGTTTTAATTAGTACGGTTTAGTCTGGTGATCTTTTATAAATCAACACTTGTAAGTTACATCTAGAAACGACTTATAAACTATTGACGGAAGCGTCTCTCTCTCTCTCTCTCTCTCTCTCCCCCCCCCTCCCACCGCCCTATGTCATCTAAGTTTGATATTAAATTTGAATCTATATTCTTAAGGAATATTATAATTTTAGGCTGTCATGTTAAGAATATTACTCCCTCCATCCCAAAAAAATTAATCATATTTTTTTGGGAATATCCTAACAAAAATGATCACTTTTCAAATTGATAAAAATTATGTAAATATTTTTCCATCTTTACCTTTTTTATACTTATTATATTATATATTCTCTCTTTACATTTAATCATTCGCCAACTTATTTTCTCTATCCTGACATCTCTCTTTCTTTTTTTAAGCTTCAATAAAAAAAAACTCGTAAAATATAACTTATATCTTAAATAAGCATGTAAAGTCAAATACGATCAAATATTTTGAAACGGGGTGGCACACACCCACACACACCACTCCAATCCAAGCAGCTAAGCTGGTTGGTGAGAGAGGATTGTTTGCTATGTGATAGTCGCTGTCTAAATTTTAAGGTAGAGATAATGATGGTTGCTACAATACAAGGCTAGATTCATAGCCTAGCCGCTCTAAGCACTCTTATTGTTTGGAGTTTGTGGGCTACTAAATATTGCTGCAGCTGAACCGTGCTGCATTTGTGAATAGTTTAATGCGTAAGCATTTGGTGCAACCTGCAGTTCACTTGCCTCAAATGTGAAAAGTTGCAACTCACTTACCACAAGTGTACTTACTCGGAATTGTTGCATAGCCAACTAGCTAGCTAGCAAAAATACTTACAAAGACTAGAATGGTCAACAGTGCCAGGCACTAAATGTGCTCCCTTACATTTGATTCCAATATGTTTGTTTACGGTAAGGCTAGAAACACTTTAGAAAAAAAAAAAAGTAAATATTATATAATTTTTAGATTTTGGTTCCGACCGGTTAAGAACATTAGGCTGAAGACAATACAGAGACATACTAAAAAAAAGATAAATAGAAGATTATTATACTACATATTTAACGATCATAGATGGTCGGGATCATTAGTTCTAAACTACCCAATAAATTTTACTGTTGAAGTAATCTAATTGGTCGTGTAAGGATCATAATTTGCTCACATTCTGAAACCATAGTTTTGAATGTATGAAGATTTGTGGCAATAGCATATATAGCAAATATTTTCTTAACCAAAAAGCAAAAATGTTCGGAGGTGGTTTTTACTAACATTTAAAGAAATAGCAATACGTTAAACTACACACGTGTCTGCTATTATTGGAAATTATAAAATCAATTAAAGATATCAATCAATGTTATAAAATCAAGTTCAATAATAATAAGTAGAGTTCAAATATTAATTTTCTACACTCACACTTGTGCCTATATATAGTGACAGATACTTGTACTAATACTGATAAATTAATCTTGCACCAAAAAAAAAAACTTTTAATCTGCGAGAAAACCATTTTATATCGTTACTGAACTGTTCTCTGCCTTTTTCTCACATAGTCTCGTGTCATTATTAGTTGGCATTGGGACTTGCAATCCCAAAGACCAAAGCTTTTAGAATACTGGAATCTCTTCACACTTTGCTTTGAAAATCCTACTACGGAGTACTATATTATACTCAGACCCAAGATTAATAAATTTTGCCAAGTAAGGTGGGAATGATTTCTACTCATTGGTTTCCCTCAGGTACTAGCAAAACTGTAAACAAGGAAAGAAAATCATGATTATGTTCGCATAAACAAGACTTTCTTGTAATCTACGAAATTTACCATGCACCCTTGAATTCTACTTCCCTTATTAAAATGTTTAAAACTGTCATCTTTAAACGATTAAAATGAAGTTTAAAAGAGTACTGTATAATTAACATTCTTCTCGCTCCATGTACAGAAATACTTGTGTGCGCGTGTACGTGCATACAATGGTGCATTTACGAGAAATAAATGTAGGAGAACCTATAAAAGGATGGTCCAAAGCAAGTGACAATGAAAGATCGAACCTACCCACCCACCTTTATGTAAAAACGGGGGATCAGATTCCCTAGTACAAGCTTCTCCAGTAGAATATATGGAGGGCCATGAACACAGAAAATGGATTTCTGCCACGTGTCACGGGCGAGCCCTTTTGTGAGAGGGCCTTATTGATTGGTGTCGTACATGTTAAAATATACAGAGATTATTAGTTAACAAATTGATTAGGGTGAGGGATGGCTCATGGTTGGCTCATGGTTGGCATGGCTCCTCTTTTTGGGAAAGCCAAGCAAAACCAAATCCCTCCAGAGCAACATGGGATGGGAGTTGGGGATTCGAGATCTCTTCTGAAGAGCTTTGGAATTCTTTAACATCAATTAAAGACTGAAACAATCATCATTACTCTCTCTCTCTCACACAGACACACATTGTGGAGGTATGTGTGTGTTAAAGTAGGCTTTCCTTTGGTGTTGAGCTTTAATCAATTAAAGTAAGCACGTTTGAAGCTTTGAATTATGGCAATCTATAACTGTACTTGACATACTTGTATAATGGATGTGAACACGAGATTAGTTAAGTTAGCAGTAGAGGTACTTTTGATGGTCAAACTCACTACTAAAACAATTTAATCAGATGGTCACAGCTATCTGATTATTGTTTTATCCCTGTTATTCGTGCTAGGATCTGGATTCTCTCTGCAGTGTGGCTGGATCGGAAACCGCCACTCTTCCCTTCCAAATGGTTCAAAGTATTGCTTGGTTCGTGAAATGTCAAAAGACTTTTGAGTTTGAGTTAGAGAGACTTGATATATTATAAATCGATTGTATACGCTCAAGAGTCTTCAACAACGTTCTTTCTAGTTCTTAAATAATATTTCTTACAAAGCGATTCGATACATAGGGTACTTAAATATGCAAAGAAATCGAAAGGGCTGAGGAATGTCAGATTTGTCAACAACAACATGATAGTCTCCTACTGGTTCGATGAATTTCATGCACGCATTATGGCACTGCATGATGAGATGCCGTTCAATGATTGTTTCAAAACCTTTCTAGGCCCTTTTGGCTCACTTTTGGCCAAACCCAAGTTGGTGAAATCCTCATCTCTTCATCACAATCACAAAGATGCTTCTTGAAAATGTTAGGGAAACCCCCTCTTGCCTTTCAACTAGAGCTTTATAAGATGGACCTTTCAACTAGAGCTTTATAAGATGGACCCTGGACCCTATGGCTGGTTGATTGAGATGGATATTGCTTGCAAATCAACGTCTGTCCCCCTCCATGGATGTCCATATAAAGCTCTAGTTGAAACTTTTAATGGCGGAAAGTTATGTAATAACTGAGGGAGTCAAGTGAATAATCAATCTACTCTTTCTTTCTTCCCATCAACATGATGAGTCCACTTTTAGACGTGGATCTTTTATTACATGCAAGTTTCGTCCCAAATCTATCGATCTCCAAGTAACTTGGTAAGAGTCAAATTGATCGTCCCTAGATTTGATGTTCTTAATCGTGTTTGTACATTGAAGAGTCTAATACGATTTCAATAATAATGACGTTGAAAATCTTTGTCTAATTTATATCTATATCTATATCTATACATATATAAAAGCACATATAGGCTTAAATGACTAATATTTTCTTTCTTTAAAGTACCATTTTTTAATTATTTTTTTCATAAAAGGTTAAGGGTGAGTAAGGGTGTTGTTGACTTATAAAAAACTTTCCATTTAAACACCCTTTTTAAATTAGAGTGTTATTTAAAAATGATGATATTTTTGACTTTTTATGAGATATCAAGTCTCTTTCCTTAAAATATCTTTTTTAGGATATATATATATATTATATATATATATATATATATATATATATATATATATATATATATATATATATGGGAACTGATCTGTTGATAGCGCTAGCAAAATAGGACGATCCGGCCGTCCACTCGAGATCTGTGAACGGTCCAGATCTTTTTTTTTTGTATTTTTTTAAGTCTGTCCGCTACATAATGTAGCGGACGAGTAGGCATACACTTTTTTCTTTCTCTCTCATTTCCCTCATTATGACATGTTTCTCTCTCTTCTGTCATCAATTTCTTACTTTTTCTGAGTCTTCCTCTGTCCTTTCTCTCTCTTTTCACTCTCATCCTCCGTTCTTCTCTCTCTCTCTCTCTCTCTATCTCTCTCTCTCTTTAGCTGGTTGTGTGCCCCTGTTGAGAGCTCAAAGTATATAAGGAAGTCTAGGGCATGGAAGGTGCTGAGATGATTGAAGTGAAATTCAAAGTTTGTTGAAAAGATTTTTTCAGATCTTCTACAGTTTGAAATCTGAACAAAAATCTTTACGATTTTGGTGTTAAACAAAATCTTTACGATTTTGGTGTTGAACAAAATCTTTAATATTTGGGCTAATTACACATATATCTTTGAGGTTATGGGGTAATTACAGTCAAGGATACAAAGTTTCAAAATGTAACATTCCGTGACCAAACGTGTTTAAAATGTATCAACCGTGTCCATCCGTCAGGGTTCCGTCCAAAAAGTGTACTTTTTTAATGATGTCATAAATACGTATTTTTAAAATGACAATACTACCTTTGTATTGTATATACTGAATAAAATTTTAAACGTTAATTTAAAGATTAAGTTTTGGTTTGTTCCCTGTCTTTTTCATCAATTTTGTCAATCTATTTCATAACCCTAATTTATCTCAATCTGCAAAACAAGGTTTCAAAATGTTCTCAATTTGTAAATTAGGGTTTCAAAACCCTAAGCTATCTTAATCCGCAAATTAAGGCTTCAAAATATTCTCAATTTGCAAATTAGGGTTTCCAAACCCTAATTTTCTAAATCTGCAAATTAAAGTAGGAGGCAGAGACGGAGCTTAGGGGCACACGCACTCGAGATTGTAATGAACCACTCACGAACCATGAGTTACAACCCATTTTATGTTCCGCATTTCCAATCTGCATTCTCATGCCTCTGTGTTTCCTCTTCTCCATTAACATGGTTGTGCGATTTTTGTGTGATTGGGCAATTGGCGGTGGTTGCAGAGATTGGGGGGTCGTGGGTGGCTGATGGTGCTGGCTGTCGTACGATGGAGTGTATCGATGCCTGGTGGTGGGTCTGCTCTGACAGCGACCGTGGGTGGGCTGATCTGTGGAAGCGGGCAGTTGTGGTTGTGCGGTCGTCGGTCGTGGGTGGGCCAATCGATGGGGATGTACATTGGTGTTTGGTTGGTGGCAATCGCCGGTGAAGACTAGTAGTGGCCGTTGTTGGCCATCTGCCCTCGCCGGAAATGGTGTAAGGCGTCGAGCAGGAGACTGGTGCCTACGGTGGTGGCCCGTTGTTGGGTCATGATGGTCTGATCAGTTGTGTTTGTGGCCGACGGTGGTGGAAAGACTGGTGCCTACGGTGGTGGCCCGTTACTCGGTGGCGGGCAGTGGGCGTGGCAGCCTAGAGTGGGTTGCCGGTGAAGATGGATGGTGATGGGTGGGAGAGAAAGAGAGAAAAGATAAAAGAACACATAAATTTTAATGAATGGCATTTACAAAAATTTTAATGAATAGCATTTGTAAATTAGATTCCAAAGTCAGAGGCAAATAGGTCTTTTTGTCAAAACCGTTAAGTATTTTTGTATTCTGTTTGATCAACGGACATAAGTGTAATTATTTCAAACTATTATCCTCGCGTGTAATTACTCACAAACCTCAGGGACATAGGTGTAATTAGCCCTTAATATGTTGGTCGTACAGCCACATTGATTGGAAGGTGGGGAAGATAAAGCTTAACAAGCTAGAATAGAAGATGCCAGATTCATAAGCTTACCACCTTCCCAAATGATTGGAAGGTGATGAGATGATTGAAGTGCAATTCAAAAATCCATCTTTAGCCTCTCGATTCAATATAGTCGGCTGCAGTTTGTTATACAGCTGATAAATAAGAATATAATTTTCAAGCTTCTAAAGGAGTTAGATTGACAGAAAACTGATAAAAGATAACAATCCTCAACCAAAAGAACAACTAAAAAAGAATTCCATGAATTTGTCTCCTAAAACGAAAAGAAATCTGTACAATACGATTAATTCCTGGAAAAATAAATGTAACACCCCAGATTTTTTTTTATTATTAGGATACTTGTGTAAGTTCGAATTTAGAATGTATTATGACTTTGAATTAAATAGTGAGCCTAAAGATTAATATAAAATTTTCTTCCCAGAAAGTAGGTTATACTTTTGGGATTAGATGACCCAATTTAAATTTGGGCTTTAGTTTGACCCATTTATAAAGTTATATGAATTTAGTGGGTATTCTGCAATTCTTATTGGTTTAGGAATATAATTACATTCCTTTTAGGGTGATAATTTATGTACATTATAATTCCTAGAAGCATAAACTTCAAAAGAGCCTCCAAAGAATCTCTAGGAAGAACACTCTTCAGATTTTGGTCATTACATCGAGGTAAGAGCTTATTTTGATATTGGGATTGAGGTTTATGGTAAAAACCACATAAGTTAATGTGATTGATAGCTTCTGATTGAAAGTTTGGGTACTATTGTATTAGGGTTTTTGATATAATTTGTTTGAGAAGATCAAGACTTAAAGTTGATCAATTTGTGCAATTGAGGTAAGGGTTTTCTCACGCGTTTACCCCATCTGAATTCTGATTATCAATCCGTTCGTCAATTGATTTGTTGTTTAAAGATATCTATTGATTCTTTAGAACACTAATTACATTCTTGATCGTTACGCTAAATAGTTCTTTGTACTTTCGATTATTGACTTTGATTCGTGATTTTTTGTTGTAAATCTTTGTAACAACTTTAAGAGTCCATACCTTTTTCATCCCTTGTCCAATTTCAGTGTCCGTGAAATTTTTGAAAACCTCAGATAGTTTACTACAACTTTGTAGTTTTGGGAAATTCCAAGTGATAGATATTCGAAAATAGACCTAAACAATTTTATGCTTATATTTCTACGAATTCAAGTCATCCAACTTCGATTAATTGTATCTTATTTTTTTGATCATTGGTTTTTAATGATATTGGACATTCTGAAATCCTTGAAGAGTCGTCTTCAACTTTGTAGTTTAAGATTTTATCAGAATCCGTTTGGTTCTTGGTCAAAATTGAGTTTGAAAGTTATTTGTTAGTGCAGACCTTTCTGTTTTTTACACTGTAAATCAGCCCACTTCGATTTATTCTATCTCCTTTGTTTCTCATTTTTTTTCATGATTATAGACAATCTGGAAACCTTAAAGAGTCCTCTTAAACTTCTTAGTTTTATGTTTTATCAGAATTTATCTATTTTCTGATCGAAATTCAGTTTGAAAGTTATTCATCGGTGCAAAAGTTGTTGTTTGACACTGCAAATCAGCTTACTCTGACTTACTCCATCTTATTCGTTTCTTATCCAAAGTTGATGATCTTAGACATTAACGAGTCCTCTTCCTTTGAGTTATCTTAGAATATGTTGATTTCATTGTTGAAGTTAGCCTTTGAATAAAACTATTCTCCATAGAACCGTATGAACGAGAATGACTTTGTCGGCTTCTAACTCTTGGTGTTTATTAAGTTGATTTGGTATATGTTTTTATATCTGGGGCGAGCCATGTCACAGTGTATGTGACTTATCTAACTCTGACTTACCCACGTGGATTGGAACGTGGGCTAGCTCAGCGGGATGAGCTAGAGATCGCGATCTTACTTTCTGAACCTTGTCTCACGTGTCAGTGATGGCACGCGTGACACATTTCTGAATGGCTCCTGTTGTCTTCGTCTTTGTTCTGATTGAACATTTAGATTTTGATATCTGATCTATTTGAAGATATTTTCAAACTTATTTTAAGTATTATTGAACTCACTAGAGTCTTTTTGAAACATAAGATATCATTATCAGAGCTTATGGAAACGTTTCGAACTTAAGATTGTATTGTCCGCTGGTACAAGCTATTTGACCTTGTTTCTAATCTGATTTTTGAATTGAAAATTAGTGCATTGGTTTTGGTACTCGCCATGCACCTTGGTATTGTACTTTATCAACTTCAAGTACTATTATTGATATGGCATGCTTTGTGCTCTATGGGTGGGTGTGTGCGATTATCTTTACTGGGCTTTGTGCTCACCCTTTTTACTTTCAGGTTATCAGCCAGTGTTCGGAGCTGTGCAATGGAATTATAAGGCATGACTAAGTAAGAAAATTTTTAGGGAAGGATTTTCCTATTACATTTATTGTCGAATAGATTTTGCTTTAGATTTTATTTTGGAGCTCCTTGTAAGAGTAATTGAGGTCAATGTAATTGTTTTAAGCCGGTGTGGCATTTATTGATGTTTCTTGGAGACTTATTCTTAGATGCTCTGAATACCCAATGGGAGACTTTTGGATATTTTGAGGTTTTCTACCTTCGTTTATTTGAAATTAACGCTTCGAAAAATCGTGGCGTTACAATAAACTTATGTTATTTGAGTTAGAAACATTCCCCAAGCTCGCAGATACCCATCAACCTCATCTCCACGCCTCGAAGACTTGATTGCACCAACCACCACACACACCCTGACAATCCCTACAATATGTTTATTGCTAGAGAGAGAGAGAGAGAGAGAGAAGAAATGAGGATGAAAGAGAAAAAAGAAAGAATTGACAGAGGAAGACTCAGAAAAAGTAAGAAATTGACGACATAAGAGAGAGAATAAGAGAGAGAAACATGTCATAATGAGGGAAATGAGAGAGAAAGAGAAAAATGTTTGCCTACTCGTTCGCTACATTATGTAGCGGACATACTGAAAAGGGTATTTTTGTCAAAAAATTGTCTGCTACATTATATAGCGGACAGACTTAAAAAAACGCAAAAAAAAAAGATCTGGACCGTCCACAGATCTCGCGTGGACGGCCAAATCGCGCTAGCAAAATCTCCTATTTTACTAGCGCTATCGACGGATCAGCTCCCTATGTATATATATATATATATATATATATATATATATATATATATATATACACACACACACACACACACACACACATATAGGGGGCTGATCCACACCCACCGGTGGAGAAAACCTAATTTATCCACCCAACCGCAACACTTTGTTGCGGTTGGCATCCTTTTTTTTCCCACAAATACCCGCCGCAACACTTTGTTGCGGTTGGAATTATTGCCAAAAAAGGCCAACCGCAACAAAGTGTTGCGCTTGGCATCATTGGGGAGAAAAAGCCAACCGCAACACTTAGTTGCGGTTGCCTTTTCTTGGTCAAAAATTGCGGCCGGCAATGTAGCATATTCACATATAACTCACTCTACCATATTATTCCCATGTTTACATTCTTTTCAGACAATGTAGCATATTCCCTTTCTTTCCGTACTGCCTCTTTCAAACTAATTTTGCCTTATCTTATCTGAACTATGTCAGGAGTGCTTGCATGAATCCTGCAAGAGTTCTTTGCCCCTTCATGGTGTAGATGTGGAGGAAGACCATTCCAACCTTGAGAATAATTGCTCTTCAGGGGGGCCCTATAGTTTTCTAAGCATTGAGGGTGACTCACATATCCATTAATTGCTCGACTTTAAACTGATTAGCACAATATTAATACGGAAATACGGCTCACTGATCTGGATTTTGATTTACCTAGATGTTTCGCCAGTTGAGACAGCAAGGTCGAGATTTTTAGACATCATCGTGGATCATTTTATTAACTCTCATGTAACTGAAGTACAAGACTTTGAAGCTGACTTCACAGCTCACTCTGCACAAGATAAATTAAGCAAGAGAAAGTCGAGAGAGATCCGTTATGAAGGTGATGTACGATTCATTTTACCATTGATGTAAGTGGCAAATATGTACGAGACTTTGGCTAATGAAGTGAACGTAAGGCTATCTTCCATGAATGGCATGCAGGCCGGGGGGGAGGACAGAGGGCAGCCAACCACAATTTTTGACCAAGAAAAGGCAACCGCAACTAAGTGTTGCGGTTGGCTTTTTCTCCCCAATGATGCCAAGCGCAACACTTTGTTGCGGTTGGCCTTTTTTGGCAATAATTCCAACGGCGGGTATTTGTGGAAAAAAAAAAGGATGTCAACCGCAACAAAGTGTTGCGGTTGGGTGGATAAATTAGGTTTTCTCCACCGGTGGGTGTGGATCGGCCCCTATATAAATATATATATATATATATATATATATATATATATATATATATATATATATATTAAGGATTATTTTGACTTTTGACTTAAAACTTCTTTCTTTCCCATTAAATACCTATATTTTATAAGAGTGTGATTAAAAAATGAGGGTATTTTTTACGACTTATAAGATATCAAGCCTCTTTCCTTAAAATACCTTTATTAGGATATATATTTTGATTAAAGTTAAGGATTTTTTTGACTTTTGATTTAAAACTTTTTTTCCCCGATTAAATACCTATATTTTATAAGAGAGTGATTAAAAAACTAAGGGTGTTTTCGACTTCTCATATGATATCAAGTCTCATTGGAATATATGCTTTTGTAAGAGTAAATGGTTGTTTTGATTTTATAGAAAAAAAAAGAAAAAACACTATGAAAATCCTATAAAATCACTCTTGAACTCTTGCATGCTCTCTAATTATTGAAAAAAATTCCTATCAAGCTCTACTGCCTTCATTTACATTAAAATTAAACTACCTTAGAGGTATTACATATTCTCCATCATATTTGATTAGAGATAATAACTTGCAGAGAACATAGTTTTCTATAACCTTTTTTCGAGAAATGTAATATACCTAAACTAAATTGATTATTTTGTTAGAAACACAATCCTTTTTAATTTTGTATTTCATAATTGTATGCTGATGCATATGCTATAGATTTGAATTATCTGCATGTATATAGATTTATATCGTAAACCTGAAGTTTAATTCTAGATTTTAAATACGAATATATTGGTATAAGGAAACTATCTAAAACTGGAGTTTTTTAGGATTTGCTCTATGCATATATAATCCTGACTGGAGTTAAATGACTAATTCTTTTTTCTCTCTCTCTCTCTCTCTTAAGATGCCCTTTTAAACTAAAGTCTTCATACAAAATTAGTGTTTTACTTGAAACTTTTTTTCTCATCAAATACCCATTTTGAATTAGAGGTAGTTAAAAAAAGTAAGGTTGTATTTGGCTTCTCTTAAGTTATTAAGCAGCTTCCCTTACTATGCCCTTGTAGGAATCTATCCTTTAGTTAGAGTTAAGAGTCGTTTTGTCTTTTTAGTAAAAAATAATAATAATAATCCAATGAAAACCTATAAAATCATCATTGAACTCCTGCATATTTTTTTGATTACCAATTTTTTTTTATTAAAATCTACTGCCTCCATTCACGTCAAAGCTAATACCTCAGTGTTACTTCATCTTCTCCATCAAATTCGATTAATGAAAACAACTTGCAGAGAATAGTGTTTTCTATAGCCTTTAAGAATAAACATAATCTACTTAAACTAAATTGAATATTTGGTCACAAACCCAATCCTTTTTTAATTTTGTATTACATATTTGTATGTTGATGTGTATGCTACAAATCTCAATAATTATGCATGTATGTATTTCAGGGCAAACATATTCATACATTGAAACTATCATATAACTGAAGTTTAATTCTAGATTTCAATTAAGGACATATCGGTATAAGAAAGTTATTGTAAAACTAGACCTTTAGAAATTTTAAATGCATAAGAATTGCTAGATCATCGCACTTTACTCTTAATTATAACTTGAGTTCGTGGCAAGTACATGATCATATATTCGTATTAGAGTTATTGGAATACCCTTCTTTGCGTGACAACATATCCTTCATATGGTTATCGTCTTTCTATGATCCATCGTATCTCGAGATACCATATATTTACAAATCCTAATTTTTCAAATTAATGTTTCAACCCGAATTCTCCCCCCACCTCGTCGACGCACCTTCCTTGGCAAGCACTCAGCCTGAAAGTTGGCAAACTGACTCAGCCCCATCGGCCTCATCCTGGCGCTGGTGAACGTCGGCCACCACGTTATCCCACCATGTCTGGCTACCTCTATAGTCGTAAACGTCCTCAGCAGCAGCACAAAAATAAAAATTTCAAAGCCGCCAAATCAGTCATAAATCCGTAATATTAGTTAAGTGTGTGTGTAGACGTGTTAACTAGAGATGTGGTGAGTCGTGGAAGGCTGATCGATGGCAATTATGGTTTGTGGAGGGTCGATTTGAGGTGATGGCGGGCTGTTTGGTGGCAGTGGGTGTTGGATATGTGGTGGGCTGATTGGACGCAGTGCTAGGCTGATTAGCGGAGGTGAAAGGCTGCTCTGGTGGTGGTTAATGACAGTG
The DNA here is from genome assembly GCA_033065855.1 of Escallonia rubra. Classification (NCBI taxonomy): domain Eukaryota; kingdom Viridiplantae; phylum Streptophyta; class Magnoliopsida; order Escalloniales; family Escalloniaceae; genus Escallonia; species Escallonia rubra. The sequence continues at coordinate 139,194 of JAVXUO010002083.1, forward strand.
GCTGCAGTGGTGTTGGGTAGTAGTTTGACGCAAACAAGAATCTTATACATCTTCTTCCAGATTTTGGACCCCAAATTCAAATTTTCATTTGGTTTGTTAAATCGTGATAGTTTATTGCAAGTGATTGAAGTGAGTAAGCTGTGACAATTGACTGGGGGTGAGAAGGTTGAAGAAAGGTGAGAAAATTGAAAAACACGTTGATGGCGGGATGCGATTGTGGCTGTGGTTGTGGCCGGTTGTGGGGGATGAGGAGGGGGGGTGTGCGTGTGTGGGAGCGTGTCTATGTGTGTGTTAAGGCTGAAGAAGTGTAAAAGGATGATGGTGGTGGTAGTAATGGGGCTATATGGTGAGATGAAGGGACAATGACTGACATTTGAAGAATTACATTCCTAAGTGATGGCATTCTGGTGTTTTCATGTTTTAGTATTTTCGTTCGGTAAACGGACGTAAGTGCTTTTTGAGAGTTTTCTTAACTCTTGAAACCTTATGCCATAGGTAACAATTTTTTTCATTTTTACTTTGATGATATAGGTTTTTATTTAATGAATGATCTGGGTTATACATTATTCTTGATAAACTTTTGTTGAGTTTGTGTTTATATTAAAGCTGTAATGCGTATGTATAAATATAGGGTGAAAAATGTAGGTTTGTGAATATTATTGAAATTACTTAGTTCATTACCATTATCTGATATCAATTTCACACATTTATTTCTTAGTATATATTTCAAAAGGACATATTCAGGCACACATGTATATAGACTTTTTAGATGAGTAGTTTTGGTATTATTATATAAGTCTGTGTTAAAATTAAAAGTGATTATTGTACTAGAACAAGGTTATGGCACATAAAAATAAAAGAGAGCTTTAGAGTAAATTGTCAAGAAAATTTTAGAGTACACTACAGATTTTTTAATTGAAAGTATAAAAAAAGTATAGTTAAGATTAAGCGTAGTGTTTTAGATAAATTGTATTCGAACGTTGAAACTTAAAATTAAAAAAGTTAAAAAAAGACTTGCTTGGTATTTTATTCTTAAAATAAGAGATACATGAAAATTATACTTCCTTCGTCCTAAATTATTTGATCATATATGACTGCACGCTTATTTAGGATATGAGTCTTATTATATGAGTTTCTCCTTTTATCCCGAGAGAGGGAGCCGAGAGGAAGAAAGTGGTTCAATAGAGAGAAATGTGTTGGTGGAGGATTAAATGTGGAAAGAGAAGTAGAATAAAAAGAAGTCCACCGAGGATAAACATGTAAAAATACCTTTTAAATCTTTCTTAACTTGGAAACTGATTAATTTTTTTTGGGACATCCTAAAAATGAAATATTATAAAAAAAATTTGGGACAAATGGAGTAATATACTATATCATTATCAAAAGTAAATAAACTGCAGGGTATATTTTGATCCCAAATAATCATCGATACAAGAAATGGTCATCACTGTAATAAAAGAACAATATGGATCATGAATGATACTAAAAATCTTAAGTGATGATATTTTGAACTTTAGTGACGATGCTTGCAGGAAAAAGTGGCAAAACTCTAAAAGTGAACGATATAAACTTTGGAAAGACCATCAAAAGTTAGGGCTATACTAAATTTGTTACCTAATAAGCAGTTCAGTTTCTACACATGTCTTGCGAGATCTCTTGACTTCTCTAGATTCTTGGTCTTAAAGATGCAACATTTAAGCTTATAACACATTTTGTCTAACAAACTTTGTAAAGCACGTGATACTTGGTCTTAAAATTGCACATCAGTTACTATATAACGTGCAAAGCACGTGATACTTACGAGTGATCTTAAAAAATATAATTCACGAGCTTGATATATATTCTTGGGTCCATTGCATAACTGCTTAAAGTTTTAGAACAAAATCAATAGCAATAATGACTATATTTAAAAAAAAAGAAGAATAATCGTGAATCGGGACAAGTCAGTTGTCCTTACAAGTTTACTTTTTGTACGACAGCATGCATTTGCCTTTCCATTATGCGAAAAGCTCTAACAAATTGGAGGTGTCAATCTCAGTTTGTCAAGAGAGAGGCCACTCATCAGAGGACTTGCTGAGCATATTTACTATACGCGGGTACAATAATCTTGAATCAACACATGCATTTTAAGTTTGAAGGCTACTAATTAAGAAACTAATGCTTGTCCTAATATCGACAATGATCCAAGAAGAAAGGTTGCCTAACCCCTCCAAGAAGATAAGGAAAATTGAGCCAAGCAAAAGTTAGTTAAACATCTAAATCTCCTTTTGAGTTGAAGTGCTAGTTTGGGATTTCCAGATGAAAATGATTTGCATCTTCACCTTTCACCGACGATCTAAGTGCGACTATGCGACTAATCTTAAGAATGGCTTTTATTAGTCTTTTCTATCAAAAAGCTATGTCTTTCTTAAAGTGGTAAGGACGAGTCTTTCTTTCGGATCACGTTTTTCTCACAAATTTTGTGCTCCGAAAGCGATGGGGGTTTCTTAGAGATGTCAAAATCGAGAAATAGATTAGTCGTGCATTTGTCGCAACAAAGACAAGTTCCTCATCTCTTCAGCAACTGGTCAATTTTGTAGCAGTTGAAAAGAATTTTAAATGACAAACTTTATCTCTGTAGTGTGGTTTTCTTCCTCAAAATGGATAGGGTATTGTGATTAGGAAAAAAAATTGACTGCTACCTTGATTGGAGGAATCTTCCTCCTTCTCCCTATATAGCGACAATCAATTGTCTCTAAATGTTTCTAGTGACTTTCATTTAGTGACGCTAAAAAAATATTACTAATAATTGTCGCTAAAAGTGTTATAACAAAAGTCATTAAAAATATTTAGCGACTATTAATTGTCACTATACACGAAGTTGGATCAAGATTCCTACGACTTAAGTAGGAGCCAAAATTTGTTCTTGTGATTATTCTACTTCCTTAAATGGTTTGATCACTTCTTGGAATACGTTGACATCACTTGGCTTCTTTGGATGGCTTTCCTTTGCAAAAGATATATGAGTTGAAGCTCTTTCTTCAGCTATGAAGCCTTAATTCCATGTGTTGCAAAGCAACTTTTGGTCCACATTTACTTTTCATGCATGTGTTGTTGTTTAACAATTAATGTGTTGCTTGTTTGCAACGTGTTTAAGTCCGCACCAAAGCGATTGCGGTGGGGTTGGTGACTTCTCTCCCAGTTCGTAGGAACTAGGAAGGCACGCCTTAGACCTAGCTCGTGCTAGCAAGTTTGAAGGAGAGTTCTTGTCGCAATATGCAAGGTTATAAAATGTATAATATATAGCTCAAAATCATGTGTAAGATGTATCATTCCCAAGATTCATAATCTCAGTCTTTTGTGCAGCTCTTTCTTTTGCTTTGGATTTTTAGCGCCTAACTACGAAAAAGCTTCGAGTGAGGGTTATGCAAGATCATGCAAGAACGATTTTAATAAAAAGTCTATAACAGCTCGCAACTCTTATTATTGAGCGTAAATACCATTGAGTGAAACACTACACGTCGTAGACAATGCATCATTACACAACCTAGTTGAAACACACAACACAATGGATCCCAAAAGATGTTGTCAACCCTCGTGGACAAGCGCTTGTTTTGGGAGAAAAAACAATGAAATTATTTAAGTTCACGTACTTCAAAAAAATTGAATTGAAATAAGATTAGACCACTTAAAATTTTGTTCAAATCCTACACAAGCATAAAAGTTTGACCACCTTATTAGTCAATCTTAACTCCGTCAACGTTCGAAAAACTTTTTTCACTTGTTACGGAGTTTCTCGCAGCCGCAGGTATAGAGTACTACAGTGGCTCGGGTACGAACTAAAAAGTGGAGACGGATCGGAGTACAAGGCATCACTCGAGGTCTATAACCCTAAAAAAAAAAGTAAGTCCTTCCTATCCAACTTTATCTTCCTTTACTCTCTTTGTTGTTGGCTTCCTTTGGTTGTCCTTTCCTTCCAACGCTGTCTCTCTATTAGCATGTCAACAAAAAGGGTGGGGACTGGGGAGGGGACCTGAGTGAGCGACGAAGTGAAAAATGATGTTGTGGCCCGGTAGTTCCATGTGATGATTCAAACGTGGTAAACCTAATCCAAGTGTAAATTAAAGCTGAGATTGCGGAATTTAAGTGGAATATATAAAGAGTTAAGGGTTTGTTTGAAACCCTTGTGGTTTTAGATTTTCTGTTTACAAAATAATGAAAACCAAATTCATTTTTTGGTTAGTGAGTTTCTATTTTGAATTTCTTCTTTGATATTTCTTTTTAAAAAAATTTCATTTAACGTTGTAATTCCTTTTTCTACTCCAACATAACCCATCCCAGCCACCTGCGAAGCACCGCAGCCAGTCAACCAGAATTTTACAACAATACTACCATAAATTGGAATTTCTGGTCTGTACAAAAACCTTTTTTTACATAATAAATGAAATGGAATTGTTTTGAAGAGATTTTTTTTAGGAGATAAGCTTTGCATGGAGCAACAACAACGAAGTTACGAAGACGACAATGGGATAGTGATTGTGGACAGATCCGTGATTGGCGATGGCACTAGCTAGGGTGCGACATGGGCAAATTGGTTGGTGGCATTGAGCAGTGAGGTGGCTGCGGTGCGTGAGGACTGATTGGTTGTCGATGGCGGTAGGGTGGCTGTAGGGTGTGCAGACAGTGATAAGCTAGTAATAGGACAGATCTGTAGGTGGCAACGACGGGAGTGTGACGGCGGTGGGGTAGATCTATGGTGCACAGCATTAGGGTGGCGATGGTGGGGCAATCTATGGGTGGTTGTGTCAAAAAGGGTGGCGGGGGATGGTGATAGTTGGTTATCTGCTGCTAGTGGTGGTTAGGGCTTATAGGGTAACCATTGGGTGTTGTGGAAATGATAAGACGAAAATTAGTTTTGCGAAAAGTGTGGGTAGCAAATTAATTGTTTGTAACGAAGTTTGAATCTCAAAACAAAAAATCAAAATTCAAAACTCCAAAATGGAGTTTTTTAAAAACAGGGCCAAATCGATAATTGGTTCGAAAAGCGAAGAAAAATAAATTAAAATTGTCGACAAATTTTTTTTTTTTTTTTTCAACTCACTAAGCAGGACAAAAAAAAAAGGGGAACTGAAAACAGAAAACTCTACGAAAAATACCCAAATCTTTAATTTAAATCAAGTTTACTTCTCCCGAGTTAAATTTTTGCCATTGCTCTTGTAACAATGACAAAAATGACGTGATACAACCGAGTTAAATTTTGTGTGTTACATTGTTGTATCTTTCAAGTTTGTATTTTGGTGGGCAGATCAACACACAAATTGATCAGACCTCCCTCAGCCCATTATTGGGTGGTTCACACTGATGGATTCTCCGAACCATCATTCTTGACCAATACATTTGGTGCTATTAAACTTTGGACCTCCTACGTGAAGAGAGAGCCCTTCGAACTGCACATCGATCAGCATCTGAAAGTAAATGGCCCAACATTTGCTCTCGACCATAGTGTGGGTATTTTATAGGCCTTACCTTGTAGATAATTTGAGCTTCTTACTTGAAATGCCCAGATGTGTGCTAATCTAATTTACCAAGGTAAAAGTGAAACGTGAACGTATTTTTTCTTTTTTACCCACATACCCGACTGACTCCACGTGATGCATCGTGACCACTGCAATATATTTCGCATATGATCGTGAGGTGCTACTGTGATACGTATGACAACATTCATTGACGGCTTTGAATTCTTGGCAAATAGCTCATCTCTGTTTATCCTCGTGAGAGTAGTATTGCCATATTTATAAGGACTTGTCATACCTTGATTTGCATGACAAGAAAGAAGAAAAAACGAAGGTGATCTGTTTAAGGTGGTGCTTGCTTCGAACGACACCAAAAAGGCTTGAGATGCTATGTTTTCTCCATAAGTCTAGTTGTATTGAGTAAAATAAAAAATTGAATCCAAGAATCGGATAAAACATTAGAGAATCATCGCATGGCCTAGATTTACTATCTAAAGTCAAAAAAGTTTGGGAGTTGATACCTTGTCCTCGTTGACAACTTAAGCTAACTTGCCTATGCGATCTGGACGTTCGTCCATTGCGGATGAATGAACCAGATCACTTTTCTTTTCTTTTTTTAGTTTTTTTTTTCGTCGTGCGTCCCATTATGGGATGGACGGTAAATCACCGCCTATTCTTAATGGGACGGACAAACTGGGACAAAAGACGAAGTTCGCTTAAAAAATAAAGAGGATGTAGGCCAGCTATGGTGATAACGTGGACAACTAGGTTGTCAGCTCTGTTATTTTATCGCCTCTCAAAAAGTACTATCCAACTACAAAAGCTAATCACTTTCACAAAACTATCAATTTAACACATCATAGATGTTCTAGTAATTAAATTTGAAATAACAGGGGTAAAGTATTAGTGTTAAAGCTTTAAAAAAACAGGGTAAAAAGAATAGCAATGCATGTTTCACACAAATACAATAATAATCCAAACACCAAATAATAAAAAAGGCAGTGCTACCCAGTACCCACCATCACTTCCCATTTGATAACCCATAAATATGGAAGTAGGCAGCAAGTACAACAAATGTGTACTCATTTTGTTGTTGTTGTTGTTGGCCTCATGCCTCCAACCTCAATTATTAGGTTGGGATTCTGGCTGTTGCCAACATGCGCCAGAGGAGTCCCTTTCTTCTTCTTTCTCACGTGGTGACATGGTGTAGTGTAGAACAGCCTTGCAAAACTAGTTTAGACTAGTTAGATAAACCTTCCCCAAATACAGAAATACCATTAAAAATATGAAAAGAAAAATGAGTTATGTTGATTAAAAGATGGTCAAATATACTCTGGTCAAGTTTTCCATGTTTATGTTGATTTTGAGTTGGGTTGATTCACGCACTAGAGAAAGAAATTTTATCTTGAAATCTTTTTGGGTTTGGGGTTGTAAAAGACAATCGTGCTTGCTGGTGTATGAGCTCATTGAGGATTGGTTTGCGAGATCAATGAACCAAAACTAGAAAACTTCTCGAAGGTTGTCAATTTACTGAGCTCAGTTCATAAGCATATAACTATAACCATATAATACTTGAATTCAAACTCGTTTGAATCAGTTTGAGATAGCCTAGCCAAACTTCAAAACAATCTTAAAACCTGACGAGTTTAATAAACCAAGCTTAACAAGACTTGACTCTGTGCTGCTCGGCTCAACTCAGCTTGTTTTGATCGTTACCGCGAGACTTTAAGCCATGCTAAACTCTTTCCCTATTTTTTCTCTTCCATCTCCGAGTGTAGCTTAGTTGGTATGTCTGAGAGGAGGGGTGCTCTCTTTTAGTTTTAAAAAATTTAGTGGTAAACTCAAGGGAGAAAAACTTTAATATAATGATTACACAAGTGACGTGGTATAACTAAATTGATGAGACGAGAGTATAATAAAATTCTGATTTTTTATCAATTGAAAATCTTTCATCCATGTAATATATCATGTCATATTTATTATTATTGTTACCACCAAGCGCGTAGGTCAGCTGATAAAGAGTTGTTCTAACTTAACTAGAGGTCTCGATTTCGAGCCTTGAGAATGCAGATGCGTTAAAACTTGGTAGGAAAAATTTTGCTGTCCATGTGGTCCTACCTGGCTCGGAGGTGTGAAAAACATAATCACACTTTATTTGTATCAAAAAAAAAAAAAAATTTACTGTTTTATTAAAAGTTTTGCCAAACTCAAGGGGGGTGCAAGTGTACTTTATCCATAACTGATACTGATATGGGCAAAAGTTAGTGGCCATTAAAAAGCCAAGTGGACCCACTTCAACTAGAAAAGATGCCATTTCACAGCATGGACTCCTACCACCAACTTTTCCAGGTTGACCCTTTGATTTCTAGTATTATGTACTCCCAGCACACGTTAGAGAGACTCAACCCCTGTCCTTAGATCATCAAAGCCTTAAATGGCAACTCAATTAAGGGCAAGAGAGTAAAGATATTGATTGAGACGCATGATTTTCCACATTCCACTGAGAATCCAAATATTGCCCTTAAAAGATTCTCTCCAGGTATGTACTTAGTCTTGTACCTCTTCAGATTCTGTTTGTTAGTCATTTGCAGTACTGGGAATGCTCACCCATAACTCATAAGGGTGAATGGTATCTGGGTTCTTGCTTTGGGTTAGTGTTGAATGGTGATGCTTGAAATTCAGGTGCTGTGTTCACTTTATGTCAATTGTGGAAAAAGCTTGAGAATTGAGGTGATTTGTGGGGTTGAAATTTTTTGTAGTTGCTTGCTAATTTGTGTTTCATATAGACTATCAGGATTTGGGTCAGTGTCTTTTTAGTGTTGCTCAAATTCTTGTTTTGACATTTTAGGAAGAACTACAGAATTGATATGACTTTACTTTTACTCTTTCTTGACTAATGTCTGAAGTTTGGACTGGTTGGTATAGACTACGGATTAACTATAAAGCTTGTAAAAGGATTCTCGTGCATCTTCTGGGTAGGTCTGTTGAAATACAGTTCATATTGTGTGTGAACTAATTTGGGTTAAGTTAGGGGGCTTTTGACTACATAGATGAATCAAGAATTGTAACTAAAATATGTGCAACGTGAATCCTCTATCGTTTTCAATAGCGAGAGGGCTCATTTCAGGTTTTCAGGACATGAACTTCCAGTTATGAATAGTTAGTAACTGGATTCAAGTATGAGGGAGTATGCGCGAGGTTGATTACTCATCTGCTATGGAACAACAAAAGAACTCGGACAATTTTCTTCGTACTTTTGATTGATTTCAAATGCAGAGAGTGAGCAATTAAAGTTGATTGAACTCAAATGGACAAGTTTATGAGCTTTTCATGGTTGTATTAAGTCTTGTAACAATCTTATACATCACCATATTTTTATTCAAGCCAAGAAGTTGATATATTCACCGCGTGTGGGCGGAATAAATGTAAAAAATAATCCGAAGTTAGGTTGGATGGAGGACAATCATTTCAACATTTCAGCAAAAAGTAAATTTTCCTTCTAGTTGACACATTTAATGATGGCAAGTACTGCAAGGATGCGAACCTTGATTGACTAGAACCATGGTGCTACAATGCTGCTAGAGAAGCGATTCTTGCCATATTCCACTGTGGACAGCCCTGGGGGGTTCTTTCACATTTTGTGTTCTTCTTCTTCTTCTTTATTTCATCTACTATGTCCATTTCTACTGCAAAAGATGCTCCATCCTTCCTTTGTAGTCTTCCTCTCTGTAGTAAAATTCTCTCTCATGCACAAAAGATAAGGATAAGATTCTAGGTTGGTACTGTGTTGGCGTGTTTCTTTTCTTTGGTTGTAATGCATTAAGTTTTTGAGCTAATTGCACGTCCATCTTATATATATTGATTCCTCTGACTTACTTTCAGCTATTCTTGCTTACTGCTGTGCTTTTATCTTTTGAAACTTTGAAACGCCTATCTGTGCCTCTGTAAATTGTACCTTTTTTCCTTCACCAGTTTTTGAATCTTAAGAGAATAGACAAATGGAAACCTATGGCTATGCTGCTCAAAACATAGATGTTGGTGATCCAGAACTGGGGGTGTTTTTACACGAAGGTATCTCATCTGATACTAAGGACATGGGAGAAATAGGCAGTGTGATGGAAGCTTTAACTAGTGTGGACTTGGATTTGGCGTACTCTTCTGAGAAGTTGGTAAACATGGAAAATCTTTTGATGCATGATTTGGCTTGGGAAATTGACTTCGAAGCATTGGCCGCAGATGATATTCCAGTAGACTCCATTGAGAAGGCATTGACATTTGATCTCTTATGTGGTGTTTTAGAATCTGAGGTAAGAGAGCTGGGCAATTTCATGGGTACTCTTCAAGCTCAAATTTTTGATGCTCGTGGTAAGATATCTTCATGCAGGCATTTGAGAGAATTGTTCATTGTTGTTGAGGGTAAGTTACATGATTCAGAAGAAGCTTTGAAGCAGTCACAAGAGCATATCCTAGAGATGGAGATGCAGTTGACCAAGTTGCAAATGACATCATTGGCTTTTAACCGCAATGATTGTAAGTTATATTTATCAGTTAAAAATGAACTTACTTTAGCCTTGATGAAGAAGATGTTTGCTTTGATGGATTGGATATTCTGACTCATGCTTATTCCCAGGGACATACAATAGTGGTCTGGGATTATCAGATGATTTTCAAATTTCAGACGTAAATGTGAAGGCACAACAAAGACATATTCTGAGAATGCTGGAGAAGTCTCTTGCAAGAGAGCTAGATCTTGAGAAGAAACTAACCGAGTCAAAGCAAAACGAAGAAGATCTAAAACTAAAGCTGCGTTTAACAGAACAAGTGGCTCTCTGCATGGAAGAGGCATCAGAGGTTGTTTGGGGTAGGTTTTTAGAGGCAGAAAATGCAGCAGAGGTGCTGATGGGAATTTCAAAGGAACTGTTGGGCCGACTTCAAATACTAAACTTCACCCGAAATGGCTCAATTCAACGCGAAGACGAGATGAAATCTAAACTCCTAGATTGCACAGAGCAGTTGAAGGCCAAAGAAACTGCTATAGAAAAGCTCAATAACGGTATTGCACAGCTTATAGTGGATAATTCTGAAGTACTTATTTTGAGAGAAAAAGTTTCTTTGCTTGAAAAACAACTAAGAGAATCTGAGTCTGAGCTGAAGAAGGTGAAGGCATCCAATGAAGCAAGTCAAGAGCAACTTAGTGAAATGGACAGTGTAGTCGAGTCTCTGAAAGAAAACGTTTTTGCAGCAGAAACTAGGGCCGAAACTGCTGACACGAAGATTTCGCAGATTACGGAGACAAATTTGGAACTAACGGAAGAGCTAGGGTTTCTTAAAGGTAGTAATGATAGTAGCACTAAGAAGGTGAGCTTACTTGAGAAGCAGCTCAGAAAATTAGAACTTCAATTACAACATGCAAGGGCATCCTCTGAAGCAAGTCAGGAGCAGCAGAACATGCTATATTCTGCAATTTGGGATATGGAGACTCTAATTGAAGAACTGAAACAGAAGGTTTCTAAAACCGAAATCAAGACAGAGAATGCAGAAGAGCAATGCATTGTATTATCTGAAAGTAATTTAGAACTCAATAAGGAAATAGATTTCCTGAGGGAGAGAGTAGAGTCCCTAGAGACCTCTTTGAATCAAGCTAATGTTGAACAATTAGCGAGTGCAAAGGACATTAAGATCAAGACCAGTCTTATTATGGATATGGTTATACAACTAGCCACAGAAAGGGAGCGCATAAAGAAACAGGTATTTACATTTTTACACTTGTAATTCCAACATCGTATGTAGCTTAACTCATCCTTGTGAATTCAGTATCTGAACATTTTTATAGTTTGACACGTCATTATGTCTAAACATTTGAAACTGAATCTTCATTTCATCAAGTGTAAGAATTGATTGAATTTTTCTGCAGTTGTATTCTTTAGGACAGGAAAACAGATACCTAACTGGGAAGTTGCAGAAAACAAAGAATGATGAGGGTGGTGATCACAATAAGGACTTGCCATTTGCTGCAGGTGTATCCAATGCTACTTGTGCAGAATCTTTACAAGAACTGAAAACACAATCCTCATCTAAAAGTTTGTTAGTAAGTACTCCTTTTGACTTCTCTTATTCTTCTTAAATGTCTAACGAAGATATGCCTAGTGCCAGTCTGGGTTGTTAATGATGAAAGACATTTTAGGTCTGACTTGTTGGTGAATTTAGGTCCAACAATTGAGATGTCCTTGTAATTCCTGCATATTTAAGTTTAACTTTTAAAACGCCTTTAGCCTGTGAGGGCCTCACAAATCTGGAATCATGTAGCCCTAGTCCAAGTACTTTGGGACAAGGCTTTTGGAATCATGCAATTACGCATTGATTCCAATCAATGTACTCATTAGCAATATAGTCCATAATGCAGCCACATGATGAACGCAACTTCTCCCATCTAATTAATCAGTGGTTGTATTGAAGATAAGCACAACTACCATAACCTGTCACCGACTGTACTAATTAAGATGTTCATTGATCTTCGAAGATTGTAAGTGTAGTACTACCTGCATTCTGGTGGACCTTCAACTATTGGTGGACGTAGTAACTTATCGTTCTTAAGTTTAAAAATTCTTATGATCTGCAGGTTACCGAAATATCAGAAGATGCACCTGCATGTGTGACTGAAGTGGAATCTTACATTTCTGCGAATAGTGACACTACTTTAGATCAGAAGTTGGAGACTGAGAGACCACAAGAGGCAGTGCAATCTAATCGAACGTTCATCTTTAGGGCAATCCTCGTTTTATTGCTGTCAGGATTAGCAACATATCTGTTTAGCAAGAAACCAGCGTTCCTGTTCTCTTGTGATGGCTAACCATCACCACTTGATGTTGTACATACATTTTTCTGCATATATTGTTGACCGCGTAAATTGTACATTTAAAAGGTTACATTTTTTCTTCTTCTTGTTCAAGTGAGTTAATCGGGAGTAGTAGATTGTACATATTGGATTCCTCTACCATCCATTGAACAAAGCTTGTGTTCTTATTATCAAAACAAAATGTCCCCAAAGACTGTATATGGTTCTTTACGTGCTGTAGTTGCTTTACTGTGTACTTGCTTATTACATTTCTCAAGGAGACTCATTCCCAACTTCTCTGAAGTCCAAAATCAACTCAACAAACAATTTCTAAAACCACTGCCAACACAACGTCGAAGTGCTATCAATGAGCTATAGCAACACTTTTTTTTGGGTTAGCTATAAGGGGATTCATTATAACCTACAAATAAGGGAGAGGCTTAAAGCTGCTTGATTCAGTAGCCAAAGTAGAAGTCAATAACATATGCTACTAGTATAAGTTACTAATCCGTATGGAACTGGGTTTACCGGCTAGACACTTTAGTTTCGGCGAAACTGGAGAATGCTTCTAACACCACAAGAAAATAGGTTTTCAGCAATGGACTTTTGAAAGGAATGGAATCCGTCACTAAAAGTTATTTTTACATACAGACTTCACTGAAGAAATGCTTTTTGTTAGAATAGGCAAGAAAAACTATTAGCGAATGGAATTTTCTGCCGCAGAGCACTTTTTACCAAGTGACATGCACGAAGAACTTTTGGCGATGAAATATTCGGTTAGCTACAATGATTTTTGTTGTTGTTACACTTTTAATTTTTTCTTGTTTGGAATTTCAAAAGCGCAATTTAGCGAAGGACTATTCGTGACGAAACGCTTCCATGCTTAATTCATTGTTTTTCCCTTGTTGCTACTTGCTACAGACTTTGGGCAACCAATGATTCCATCGATAAGACTTTAGTTCTGAAAACAGAAATGCTATCCTTTCTTGTTTCATCACAGATTCACAGCGCCTACATTCCCTTACCCCCTTCCTCCACCAGCGCTTGCACAGCGCCCCACTGCTGTTCCTTTATCTGCTCCGCTGCCTTATCCTACCCCCACCCCCAACCCATGCTACCCCTGCCATCTATAACATTGCGATGGAAATGTATTTCACAACTAGAATATTTTAGTGTCACTGGTCATTTAATGTCTTTCATGCAGTGTACCTCAGTAGTTATAGCATTTGCTAATTGTGTTTTGAGTAGGTTTACTCATAATCCCGAGAAAGTCCGTTGGAATGTGAGATTAGAAGGATGGATGGATGCAACCGGGCGACGGACTCTGATGGTACAAAGACCAAAATTGGTTGGATATTTACTATATGTGAAGTTGCAGGTTCCAAGAAGCAAACTCTGATTTCACATTCTACTATGGAGTGTGTTCTTTCGCAATAACAATGAAAAAGGCGGAATGACTTAGATACCTACTACTAGAGATTGCTTTATGGCCGAAGCCAACATCTGCTACCTCTGTATTATGCGATAATGAGATAGCATTAACACGACATATGATAAGGTTTATAATGAAAAGTCTAGACATATAAGTCTAAGACACAACTATTCTAGAGGACAACTCAGAAAATTAGTTGTTACAATTAGTCATGTGAAGTACAAATGACATTTGGCGGATCTCTCTATGATAGATTTAGGAGGGGATTTGGTAGGAGTGATTCAAAGGGAGATCCGTTTAAAGTTGTTAGAATTATAGGTAACATGCATGTGAAAACTAATTAGACACGAGAGCAACTTTTGATCTTCTAGTTGAATAACCACTTTTATTTACCTTGATGCACTAGATAAATGATGACTTTGATCGTCATGTCATCTCAAGGTAGTGCATACATGTACGGAGAACAAGAAGAGGGTATGTATTATTCTTTTAATATATCTATGTCCGTAAAAGACGGTGCATGTCGTACCAGTGCACTTTATTAGGTTTACCTATATAAGTGCAAGACGTTGGACATTCTATGAGACTTAAGTTTGTCTCTAAAGCACTTATGAAAACACTAATATGTAGCATAAGGCCTTTAGTGTATAGTTTAAAATTTTAGTTGTTTTACAACGGCAGTAACTGATGAATCACCAAGAATTCTGAGTTCGAGGCTAATGGTGTGTTTGATAACTCATTTCAGTACTTGAAACTTAAAATTTTCAATGTTTTTTAATTAAGTGCGTTGGATAACGCTTGACATTGTATCATTAAAACAATTAAGTCCTACAAAAGATAAACTAAAATTTTAAGTCAGGGTAGACTTACTAATGCTTATCACTTAATTCTAAGTGAGATGGTTAAAATTTATTAAACATAAATTTACATGAAAAGAATAATTACCACCATGATGCTTCCTCAATTAATTTGCTGGCACTATCGCTTCCACTAGACTATAACAACAACCACAACCATTATTCCCTTTTGCTACCGCCACAACAATTACCATGACCTAGTTAGTAGTTACTACCACCACCACCACCACAAGGACATTGCGACCTCCACAACACCATTGCCGCTGTCATTACGTTTATGTCCATCAAAATCATCTAAATATCCACTACACTTCAACTTCTGCCATGACCGCCATATCGACATAGAGTTGTCAAACGGGCCGGGCGGCCCGCGGGCTGGCCCGACCCGGCCCGGTTTCGGCCCGGGCTGGCCCGGCCCCGTGGATGAACAGTAACGGCCCGCACACATAGGGCCTGGGGCCTGGGCCTGGACCAGGCCTGAAAATTCTGGAAAACGGCCCGGCCCGGCCCGGCCCGGTTTTGGCCCGGGTTTGGCCCGGCCCGGTTTCGGCCCGGGCTTGGCCCGGTTACCTGGCCCGGTCTGCGGCCCGGTTTTTGGCCCGGTTTTGGCCCCACCATTTTTTGAATCTTTTGCTTTTTTCCCCCCTTACTTCTCCCCCTTTTTCAAACTTCCACTTTTACCCCCCCAACAGCTATATAACGGCTAGTTTGGGGGGTATTTTAGTCTAACCTATATTTTCCAACTCCTTTACACTCTTACCCTCCCCAACAACTATAAACGGATAGTTTGTAGGGGTATTTTGGTCTTTTGTGAAGTTTCTAAAATCTATAAATTCACACCATTTCTCTCCAATTTTTCACACCAATCTTCTTACTCTCTTCTTACTCTCACAACAAGCTTTGCTACTAGTTTCCTCTCCAATTACTAGTCTTGCTAATTACTACTAGTATTTAGTAATTAATACTCTTGTTTATTAATTACTAGTCTTGCTAAATTCTTTTTAATTACTCTTACTCTCTAATATTTGTTACTCGTTCATTCTTTTAATTACTACTAGTATTTACTAATTAGTACTCTTGTTTATTAATTACTAGTCTTGTTAAATTCTTTTTAATTACTAACTCTCTAATATTTGTTACTCGTTCATTCTTTTAATTGTTATTTCTTATTACTACTCTTATACTTGTGTATTTAGTTACTCTTACAAAGTTTAGCGTGAAATATGTCTGGATTATTGAACAAAATGAGGCGTGCAACGTCATCACGAAAGAAATCATCATCATCGCAAGCACCACCACCAGCACAAGCGCCAGCGCCACGGCCATCAGAAACACCAATCCAAGCACCAACACAACCATTCGTTCGTGGACGAATGAGTACAGGCTCTATGATAGATACCCAAGCCAATTGGGAGTTCAATCAAAACATTCCAGATTTTGAATACACGCCTGATGAAGACCCCCCGCATTATAGTCAAGGACGCAGCTCGGTTGGCGAAGCTACTACTCAGTGGCATAATCTCAACCCTATGCCTGGTCATGATGAAGAAGGGCCGAGCAATGCCTCCGATAACGTGCCAGAAGTCCAGAAGGGGAAAAAGAAGAAAGCCGAGTGTTGGAATCATTTCGACGTAATTACGGTGGACGACACCCGAAAAGCTCGATGTAAGTACTGTCTTAAATTATTTTCGACCGGTAGTGGTAATGGACATCTTAACAGGCATTACCCTGGGTGTGCACCTCGACAAGGCCACGTCGAACCTACCCAAACGCAGTTATCTTTTGACGGTAAGTTATTTGTTTATAATCAGCGAGAGCAAAGAGACGGTCTCGCTGAATTTGTTATTCACGATGAACAAGCCTTTTCTTTTGCCGATAATCCTAAGCACTCTAGATATATGAACACCTACGTTCAACCTTTGTACAAAAAGGTTCATAGAAACACAACGAGGTCCGATGCACTCCGACAGTACAAGGCTGCCAAAGCACGCCTTATCGATTATTTCGATAAATTTGACGGTAAAGTTAGTCTTACTTCTGATATTTGGCAATCTCCTTATACTTTTGTTAGTTATTCTTGTGTGACCGCTCATTGGATTGATGCAGATTGGGTTATGCACAAGAGAATCATCGCTTTCGAGCACTTCCCTTATCCGCACGATGGAATGAACATTGCTACTCTTATATTAAAAGCATGCAACACATTTAAAATTAAGGATAAGATTATGAGTGTTAGTTTTGATAATGCTTCTAATAATAAAGCTGCTGTTGCAGCTTTAAAGGAGACGCTTCAACCTGTACTTGATGGTGAATTATTTCATGTTCGTTGTGTTTGTCACATTATTAACTTAATTGTTCAAGATGGTTTAGCTGCTGCAGGAGATATTCTGCTCAAAATGAGGGGTATGACAGCGTATGTTAATGGCTCGAGTTTGAGAACACAACAATTTAAAACGTTGTGTGTTCAATATAATATGCCTCGCAGGAGAGCAGTTACAGATGTGGTCCACAGGTGGAACTCTACATACCACATGCTTTTACACATTCTGGCATACCGAGAAGTCTACACGCATTTTCTACTAACCCAGTTCCCAGCCGGCTTGCCAACTCAAGAGGAATGGCAGATGGCCACATACCTAGCTGAATTTTTGGAGGTATTCTACACGTCTACCAATTTATTGTCTGGTACGTACTATCCCACCTCTCCTCTCGCTGTAATAGAAATTCTGAAGATGGCTACAATGTTAACAAAATGGAGATATATAGGACCCTTTAGGGAAATAGTACAAGTGATGGATCAAAAATTTAATAAATATTGGAGGAAACTGCCTGCTATTTTTACTGTGGCTACTTGTTTAGATCCTAGGTTAAAGTTGCATGGCGTGAACGGCTCGATACAAGAGATATCGAAATTAATGCGCTACACAGCAGAGGACACAACCTTGCTCACAGCAAAAGTGAGCAAGAGGTTTGAGGACTTGTTCAACCTCTATCGTAATTCTGCTGACGTGCGCGGGCGAGCTACATCATCATCCACTGCTGAGAGGTATTATGCGCCATACCTTCAAGGCTTTGAACATCTAGTAGCAAGACAACTACCAGGTGAAGGTACTTCTAATTCGGGAGGTTCGTATAATTTTTCCTCTTTTAATGAGATTGGTGTATATGCAAATACTGATCATTATTCTGATTTATCAAGGCAAGAACAGATTAATTTTAATTTGTTAAATTTTTGGAAACAAAATCAAAACATGTATAAAACTTTATCCCAAATTGCACGGGATGTACTGCCAGTGCAAGCCTCCACGGTTGCTTCAGAGTCGGCATTTTCAGCAAGCGGGAGGGTTTTGGATGACAGGAGGAGTCGTCTTAACCCCGAGTCGCTCGAGCTATGTGTATGTTGGAAGGATTATCTTGATGCGAAATACCGCGAGCAAGATAAACCGATTGATGATAGGAAGAGCAGTGACTCGGATATTGAAGTACTTCCGGATGATTAGGTAATTTGTTTTTATTTTCCTCTTTTGATCCTTTTGGTTGACGTTGCAGATTTCTTGATCTTTGATTGCTGATATTTTGGATAGACATGCATTATTATTTTGATTGTTAGAGTTTTAAGAATAAATTTTTTCACAAAATATACTTTTTTCCATATATATAAAATAATTTTTTACACGCAAGATATATATTTTTTTGTATATATAAAAAAATAGGTAACTTCGCCTGTTTGTTTACAAGCAGACGGTCCCACGCCCGGATAAAAGGAGGAGGGCCTATGAACACATTTATTATAATGAACACCTTTAGCCAGAGACTTCTAAGATTTAATGGTGGCAATCTCAAATGTTGTTGAAATAACTTTTAGAAAATATGTGTTTAGAGATAACAAATCTGCGAAATATACATGTTCACGATGAGAGATCATCATCAACGATATTCTCGCAAACATTCTTACGCAAACATTCTTACATTAGCCCTTGGGCTCAGAAACTGTACATTTGGAATAAAGAAATTGCAGGGTTATTAGGCTTTATTAAGAAGTTTGTTAGGTAAGATATTCCTAACTTGCTGATCTTGGCCATTCCATTGTGCCTTTGTAAGTTTCTTCCACTTAAAGAACCCTAGAAACTGAGTATTTGCTAACAAGAAACATCAGCAAAGCTTGCCCTCATCACTTTCTCATTTTTGAGAACATTAGGTTGATTAATTTGAAGTTGGTTTACTATTAAAACATTTTGTGAAAGTTGCGCATGTTAAATAAGATTTAATCAAAGTTTCAACAGTTCAGACCGGTCATTTAAGTAATATGCATCTAAAACTCCCTATCTTTAAAATTGAATAAAAAAAAAAAAAAAAAAAAAAGGGCCCGGGCCCGGCCCAAGCCCGGCCCTAAATATTGGGCTTAGGGCCTGGGCCTGGACCAGGCCTAGGATTTCCTTCGCCAGGCCCGGCCCGGCCCGGCCCGTTTTCCCCCTCACTTGGCCCGGCCCCGGCCCGGCCCGTTAGCAGGCCCGATGGGCTTGGGCTGGGCCGGCCCAAGCCCGGCCCTTTGACACCTCTATATCGACACCTATCGCTACCATCACCATTACCAATACCATATCTTCATACATCACTATTGTCACCATTGACACATTTTCGCTGCCGCCGCCACAACCACCACCACCAATATTACTCCATCTCCACTGTTGTCGTCGCCACCACCACTAACACGATTTTGGGAAACAAAAAAGTCATAGAGGACATCAATAAATGCATAATTTTGGTAAATAAAATAATTTTCAGACATTTACTTTTGGTTTACCAAACTGGTTAACTTAATTTTGAGTGAAAATTCAATCGCTTAAAATTTTCAGTTTCACGAATTTAGAGCCAAACTTTTCAGCACTTAAATTTAGTTATATCAAACAGCCCTTAAGACTACTTTGAATTTTGATTGACGCCTCTTATCTCAAGTTGGAAGACGCCTCTTATCTCAATGGGGCCTACCAACAGATAGAGAAGTGCATTTTCTAAAACTAGAAATGTGAAAATTTTAATTTTGGAAATTAGGAAAAGAAATGGTTGGAATTTTTCAATAGAATGTAGATTTCTAAAGTTTACACTACATGGCGTAATGTCTTTGAAAAAAAACACAATATATCCAGTGATTAAGGAGATCTAAGACCTCAAAGTTTAAAAAAAATTAAGGAAACTAAGGGTCACAATGTGCATTCTCACATTACATGGAAGAATAAAAAGTTTATGGGTGTATAAAAAGGTCATGTAATATGTTACATTGTTCTGGTAACACAAAATGTGCATGGACATCGGCTCACAAATGTTGCGCTCGCACCCGCAGCTATAGTAGCGATGGTTTTGGCACTTTTAGGCGCACTTTACACTTTCCACGTGAGCATCGTTGCTAGGAGCTCTCGCTCCAAAACCAGCCTTTCTTTTCTTGACAAAGTCAAATTGTGACGAACGAAAGATGCGTGTTTAGTGGAATTTTTAGAAATTTTCAGTTACTATTTAAATTCAAAAGGCAACTCTTCATTGTATCTTTTAATTAGTGACTGTTAAACAGTATATGCAGCCATTTAAGGGTCAGTAACTGAGTGCACCTATTCATGACTAGGGATGACAATTAGATTTACATCTGACGGATCTATGACCCGACTCGCCCCGTTAAGAGCGAGTTATTTTGACTTTGACCAGATCATGGGGTGGGTATAGTAGTTTTAAATCCGCAGCGGGTTAGGATCGGGTATGGACCGTATGGTATTCAATCCAATCCGCCCTGGTATCCGAACCTGCCTCGACATCCGTACCCTCCATGTTATACTTACCCTACGCACCAGCCAGTCTCAGCCGTCCATCCATAAATAAATATATATAGTCCCCAAGCTCTAAAATTTTCTAATCTTCTCTTTTCTCACTGTTTGCTGATCTACCACCGCTACCTCCTTGGTTCCTTATTTTCTCCCTCCCCCGTACGATTGGCGTCCACCTCCACCTAGGCGACCACCATCCACCTCTCCCTCGCATTGTCAGCGTCCACCTCCACCTAGGCGACCACCATCCACCTCTCCCTCGCATTGTCAGCGTCCACCTCCAGCTCGGCGACCGTCGGCATCCACCGTCCACCATCTAGGTTAATTAACTTACTTAGTCTTTACTTGACATGATATTTGGTTTAATTTTCGTTTGAGTAACAGAACTACTGACCTATTGTAATATGAGTATAAAAGAGGCCTCCAAGTTTTCATTTAAGTAAAGAAGAAGGACTTTGAGCCTTTAATGTCCATGTGAAACACACAGACTCTCTCTTCTCCTTGTTCCTTTTTGTTCTTTCAATAATTTTATCAGTTTGTTCTTTCTATAATCTTGTTCATAGAGTTCTGTAGAGATCAATAATATTACCACAAATCTCCGTCCTTTAGGTTTACTCTTGTTAAGAAATTATGCCCAGTTGCTTCAAGTTTGGAAGCATGAAAAGCTCCGAAAATCACTTCTAAACACAGGCGTGCCAGAAATCACTCTTGGAGCGACATTTCAGGCAAATGACTCAGAAAAAACAGATGCATGATCTGACACAATTTTAAGAACGCAAGCCTTTATTTGTAAGAAATCTGGAAATATCTCATCCAATTATACTTCCACAGGAAATCTGCCTAACCGGGAAGCACTCTCCCCCGTTAGCTAAAGTAAAAAACCACCTATGAATGTTAACTCAGAGAACAACCAAAAAAGTCTCAAAATCCGCTCTATGGATGTTAATTGGAAATTTCTTTTGTAACTAGGATAAGAATGTCAGTTGTTAGATGCGTGATAAAACAAGAAAAGACAGTAATAAATAACAGTTGGGATATGTAGAAGCATCAACATAAGATAAGATGACAGAAGGCAAGGCGGATCGGGGTGGGGACAGGTTTTCTAAACTAACTTAGGATCAGGTATGGTATTAGATTTATATGACCCGGTGGCGAGGCGGGACGGGGTTTCAGTGATACCGAGACGGGTATGGATTTATGAGATCAGCATCCGACCCACCCCTTTGCCATTCCTACAGAATAGAATCATGACTCTTATTGGTTCATTATAATTAGGTCTGCTGTCCACAGATTTGCTTACTCCGAATATTCGTTCTCTTTCACAGAAAAATCATATCCACTTACTATTCTGCAATAGTCAAAATTTGTATGTTTATCTTGGAATGTAGATTTACTGTTACCATATTCAGCTTATAAGAGAGCAAATAATGTCTTAAAGAAAGAGTGCATAGCATTTGACTCGAGAATTCTCCATTCATTCTGTGATTACAGTGGAACTTGAGCTTTGGTGTGGACGTACTATCTTATCGTTCTAATTTCTTCCTTCCCAGTTGACCAAATATCTGGAGATGCACCAACATTTGAGACTTAAAGTGGAGGGATCTTCCATTTCTGCAGCTTCATTTATTCGTGTGACCTTCACAACTGCAGCTATAACTTTGATACATCGACACCTGGGAGACCTTTAGCGACAAAAAATGGACTTAAATAACTAAAATCAAGCTCAAGTATCTTGTCCCAAAACTGGAGGGAAAATTGACAAACTTTGGTGAAAAGTTTCCATGAAAAGGCCGAGCTATGCACATTGGGCTCTGCCCCTCTTTTACTTGGGCCTGGATCTACCTTTAACGACGTCGCATCGTACCAAAAATTGTCTTCCCCCCTCGAACTTGCCAAAATAAAACCCTAAAACCTCCATATATAACATCCTGAAGATCAACAGCCCATCTCCATAAAACAGAGAGAGAGAGAGAGGCAAAGACAACCGGCTCAAGCACTCCATAGTATTAGTAAGTCTCAGTCCTTTGATTCTTGTTTCTATTTCTGTACATTGATTGCACCGAAATAGCCCCTTGCAACTTTGAGCTTATTAGTTGCAAGGAAAAATTCGAGATCTGGGTATTCTGGGTGCTAAATCAATCACTTTTTTGGCACAAAGATTCTTGCAATTTGTGATTGGATTTTAGCGTTTTTTTGCTCAATCCCTCTTTGGCCAAAACACGTCTGCAACATGACGAGTTTGTTCTATAAGCTTTTAGGGGTTGTTAATGAAGTGTTTAACCACTAACAATTTGTATGATATTTCTATTTATTGTGGTTGTTGTGATTTAGGGGTTATTAAGGAACATAGTTTGAGAGTTGTTCTGGTAGTGATTTTGAGTTTATACAGTGAGAGGGGCTGATGGGTATGGCCTTGTTCTTCAAATGGTTTTCCATCTTGTTTATGTTATGCTGCTATTTATCCCTGTCTACAAATGTTGTAAATCCATGAAATTTTTTGGTTGCAACCCGAATTTTAGCAAGAGACCCTGCAACAAACCGAGTTAGACGAAGAGCCTCTGACCCCCTAGAACCAAAGTGTTTCCATCCAGATGCCAACTTAAGCAAAATGATGAATACTTTGAATCTGAATCCCTCTGTAGAATTCATATTACAGTGTCTTCAAAGTTCTCTGATTGCAGTTTTTGGTGTCGCCCAAGTGATTAGCTGGTTTGTCTAACTCAAAACTACACACCAGATTTTCCTTTGCTGAAACTCTTGGTGTTTCTAATGTCAATTGATACTTGTTTTCTATAATTGAAATGTTGATGTGGGATGCACTTAAAAGCACCAAAACACAGAGTCTGATGTTGCATTTGCCCTTCAGACTATACGAGCATGGTGCGACAGAAATGTTTTTCTCGTTCACTGTCCATGGACTCATTTGTGTCACTCAATAATACCAATGAGAACTTGGAAAAAGACATACATGTAGCGGTAAAATTCGTGAATTTTAACTATTAGAAAGACTGGTTCGCTGATCTTCATGCTGGCATATTCAGTAGAAGGCGCCAGCGCGATTTGAAATTGCATTTTCTACGTAACATTTGAAAAATTGCTGTGTGCATTCAAGAAAATTGTTGGAGCCTCTAGTTTAAGAACAAAGTTGATCAGGTTGTGTTCCCTAGCCCGGCAGAGCAGCTGGAATCTCACGCTCAAAAGACTCGGTGGTGCATTCAAAATGGTTTGGAATGACCATGCTTTCAGTCGACCGCAGCTATTGGATTAGGTCAAAAATGGTAACCGGCTATCAAATCAAATATGATAACCGGCAATAATCTTGCAAGCTACCTCTTGAATGTTATCTGGCACAAGATGACTGACAAATTATGACACAGAAAGTTGAGAAGCAAGTTCGTCGTAGCTCAAAGTGGGAATCCATGGCTTTATCTTAATAAAGCCATAGATTGCAAAAATTTTGAAAACTCGCTGATATGAGTACCATACGATCATCACAACATAACAAATAGATGTTACTGCAGGTGGCTTTGGTGGGTTTCTGTTGGTGGGGGCGCTGCGCGGGTTGGGTTTTGGCAGTTTGGTGATGTCGTTGAAGGTGATTCCGGTTGCTACTGGCTCTGTTGGTGGATGGTTTGATGTTGAGAATCTGATACACATTGTTTTAGGTGGTTCACAATGGTTGGTGGTCAGGCAGTTGCGGTGGAAGCTTGTAGATTTGCTCTCGGTGTTAGTGTTGAGTGCGGTGGTGTTTGGGCGTGGTGGCCTTAGGATGCGTGTCCTTGGTTGACTGTTGTTGGCCAAATGTCCTTGTGCTAGCGGTTGGCAGCCTTATCTTTGTTTGTCAATAATTTAAGTTTTAAAACAGAAAAAATAACTTAAAAAAATATTACATATATTTTGTTGGTATGTATTATTATTACATATCAGTTTTTTTTTTGAGGAAACAACCCCGGTGGTCTATGTATTATACGTGTTTTGTCACATTAGTCCTTAAACAAAAATTTTATCTATTTTTGTCCTTATACATTATGCCGTTTGCCATATTGGTCCTTTTCTCATCTTCAGTAAAAAAATATCTGTTTGTGAACCCTACACGAGGGGCACAAAAGACCTTTCCCTTTCTCTACCCGTCATCGGCCAAAAACCCTCATTTCAGGTGGGCAGAAACCAATTCCTCCCTCCAAAAACACAAGGCTTCGATCGGGGCCTGTGGAGCGATCACCGCCGTTGGTTGCGGTGAGGCTGTCGGTGGCGATGGTGGAGGAGTGGGGGACCGAGCTGGCATAGAAGGCGATGGCGGTGCTGAGCAGCCTGGCCGGGATTAGGGAAGGGAAGGAGGCGATCGTGGAAGAGGGCCGTACGGTTGCATTCATGGAGGCGATCGAGGACGGGACGGCCAAGGGACCTACCGAAGCATGCCGCTGTGCTTTCTCTTGCGGTCCAGGGCGAGGGCCCAATCCCGATGCTTGGACAGGTCGGAGGTGATGCGGCGGAGGGGGAGCTCGTAGAGAGACTGGGTGGATGAGGCGAGGTGGATGGTGAAGCGGAAGAGGTGGGTGAGCGGGGTGGTCTGCTTGGCGAGCTGAGAGCAGTCGGGCTTGGAGGATTCGGTCTCCTAGGCTGATTTGATGACCCAGTCGGCGAGCAAGCAGGATCAGGAAGGAGAGCTCGTCGGCGGCCATGGCTGAGGGAGCGGCTGCTACTGTTGCTGCCGAGTGAATTGAAAGCGGAATGACCCAGAGAGGGGAAGTGTCCTTTGTGCCCCTCGTGTGGGGTCTATAAACGGACTTTTTTGAATGGAAGTTGAGAAAATGACCGATATGGTAAACGGCGTAATGTTTAAGAACTAAAATAGATAAAATTTTTGTTTAGGGACTAATGTGGCAAAACGCGTATAGTACACGGACCACCGGGGTTGTTTCCTCTTTTTTTTGTTGTTGATAAAGATCGAGAATAGTATTGATAAAGTGTTTTTGCAGCAATTATATTTGCCAAACGGTATAAAGGTAATGACAAATTAACATTCTTCCTTTTTTGAAGTTTTATTAAAATCTATATATATTTTTTGTTTGTTTTTGGTAGAAGAGTAGGAATTATATACCAGATATAAACAGTCGAATGTACAAAGGAAAAATAAAAACACCCAATAAAGAGGATGACAACCCCATCCAAAGGTCAAAAGAATGTTAACTACGATAGTAAAAACATCACAAGGGTAGAGCAACGCGGCATGTTCTGTATTAGACAAAATCGATATATCTATTTTTGCTTGTTGTGTCTATGTTTTTCTTAAGGGCCGAAGGTTATTTAGTGTAAGCACCTTGAAATCGTATACGAAATTTTAACTTGTGAATCCACTTGCCAAACTACGCTGTTTCTTTTTTGAAAATAAAAGATTATGTAGAGATGTTAATGAGCCGGGCTTGGGCCAGCCAAGCCTGGGCCTAGAGTGCCAAAAGAGAACGGGTCGTGGTTGGGCTTCGGGGGTGGAAAATCGTGCCAGGTCCACTTTGAGAATATCGAGGATACCGACCCAAGCCTTAGGCCCAGTCTAAGCCTAAGCCCTAGGCCTTAAATTTAGGGCCGGGCCTGGGCCTAAAAAAAATTATTATTTTTTTAAAAATGTTTTTATTCATATTTTATGTTGCGAAAAAAATTAAAATTTAGATAAATTTGTTTATAGGCTTTTCTTCTTTTGCTTAATTATCAAGTCCATTTAAAAATTCTCTGTCTTTGTTATGATAAAATGTATGTTCCTTGTAACCAATTGGCTTGGCCCTTTCAGATTCATCTTTGTCATGGGTTTCATGTTCTAGTTTGCCGTGGTGGACTCCGGAGTTAAGAAGCATGATATAATATTGATAAAAAAATTTTAGAGTAAGATGTATACACGCATAATAGCCTGTTTCTGGAGTTTTATAAGGACGATAGAAGTTTATTTAAGAACAACTTACAATCGAGTTTGACCAATTAAATTGACATATTATCTTAATTAATTACAAAGACATTTAACATATGGTATTCAAATGCTAAATTATTAGTCATTTTGTCACATTTAAAATTGCTTTTAGTACTCAAACGAGATCAAACAAGAGCATGCACTCAAACGAGAGCATGCACATATAAAAGTGTTCATAAAGATGTTTGTGAACGACTCGTTAAGCATGGTATTTTTATATAAATTTTTTATGTTAAAGTTGGACTATGTGCATAATTGTCAAGAAAATTAGAAATCTTAAACCTAGATAATTTCAAAAGCCAAGCCCAAATAACCTAAGCCCAAGATATTAATCACAAAAGTCAAGCCTAAAAAAATTAAATTTTCAAGCCAAAAGAGGGACAAAAAAAGGATGGGCCTGGGCCCAGGGAAAAAGAGCCAGTCCTGGGCAAAAAATGGGCCGAGCCAAGCAGGTCAGGCTGGGCTTTTTTGTCCGATTATTTGGCTTGGCCTTTGGCCCTATGAATCAGGGACGTCACTATTCATGCTTAGGGTCGGACTGGCCCGAGAGATTATGGAATGCCACTCCATAGTTGTTAAGCATATGGCAAATGTATAAAATCAAATCAATATCTAGTATACTCCAAAGCATACTTTGAGAACAAGTAGCCTTCTTCTTTTTCTATTTTATTTTTTAAGAGAAGATATTCTCCAGACGAAGAGTTCATTCTCGTGGAGAAGCCTTGCCATGGCTTGTACAATGGGTGCGTGTGTGTGTGAGAGAGAGAGATATGCGACTGTAATATGTGTGTGACGAGAGAAAGACAGAGAGGTGAAGCGAAAGAGGGTTGGAAAACTTACTAGGTATACGGGTGTGTTTGAAATCTATTTCACTTTTTAGTTTTTTTTAAAAAAAAAAACCTAAACAAAAACCTTTTTGAGTTTTCTTTCTTTACCAAATTGATAGGTTGTTTGATACAGTTTTGTATTACTGATTTTTACTTTTGTTTTTTTTCTTATTTTTCCTCTTTTCTTTCATTTTTCAATACTTGAGAAGTTCTTATGAGTTCTTATGTTCAACAACGAGAAGCACCCTCACCACGACTAACTACCTTCTTTGTCACCATCCAACTATTGTTATAGCAATAAGACACTAGTTTGCGAATTAGGGTTCATTGGTTTGATTGGAGTTTGATTGGGTGAATGAGTTTGATTGACTTGAAATTTACCTGCGCAAATCGAAGATATTAGGGCTAATTGATGAAAGAAATCTTTTGATAGTGTTTGATACAGAAACAATGGTAGTTGGTATGCTGGTGATTTGGATTTAGAAAAGTGGTGGTGCCGTGGTGGTGATCGATGTTTGAGAGTTTGGTGTTCGGCGGAGTTGATTAGTTGTGGTTGTTGGTATAAATGGTTATGGTGGTTGGGGTGTTCGTCGATGTTGGTCAGTGGTGGTGGTGACGGTCAATGGCTATGGTGGTGTTGGTCAATTTTGATGTTCGGTTGTGTTGATCAGTCGTGGTGGCAGATTGACGGTCAGTGACTGTGGTTGTTGGCAGTGTTTGTAGTTTAATGGTCAGAGTTGTTGGTCATTGATGATGATGGTGGCGGCGATCAATGGTAATGGTGGTTGGCAATGTTGATTTTTGGTGTTCTTGGGTGATACGTGTTGGTGATGAAGATTGAAAGGAAGAAGAGACATAAATGCTTTCAACTAAAGTTGAAAATTGGATTAAAAAAAAAAATATACAAAACAAAACTCAAAATTGAAAATTCTAAAATAGAGTTTTAAAAATAGTCTCACTTGGAAAATTGGTTTTTAAAACTGAAGAAAAAAATAAAAATAAAAACTGTTTGTCAAATGTCGATATCTTTTTTTAGTTTTCAAATTGAACAAGAAACTGAAAACAAAAACTATTTCAAACGCAACCTAATGTGGTTGTTAGGATTTGGACTTAAGCTTGGGTTTGGGCTCTATGTTCATATAAGTGGGCTTAGGTTTTTGGGCTAAATGGTTTGAGGGCTTACATGTTTAAACTTAAATTTATACTATAATAAGTATATATGGTTTTTGGGGTTTGAAGATATTATAATTGACTAATTATCCAGGCGAGTCGTTAATGAACATATTCATGAACACTTTAGGTTATTCATGTTCGACTCGTTTAATAAACAAAATTTTAAAATCTATTCATACAATCGAACTTAAATGAGTTCTTTGAGAAACGAACAACGAACTGATAATGAATAGTTTGATTCATTTATAGCCATAAAAGCTAGTTAGAATCTTCAATTAACAATCTATTTCACACAACAATCTAAACAACTCAAGTGGCACAATATGATTTTGACGTAGATAACTACACAAGAAGCTTGTCCATCGTAGCCTAAAGGCAAAATCTATAGTTACCCATATAGCCAAAAACAAACGCTGCTAAGGGGCGAGTAAATTTTTATGTCACTAATCAGAGCACAAATATACAAGTTCATCACGTCACGACAATAACAGACATGAGACAACCCATTTGTTAAGATTAGAAACAAGTATAAGAGTACACACCAAAAAAGAAATGATAGCAAATTATTGAAACAACAATATAATTTTAAAGAGGTGATGCCTCCTCCCTTACCAAATATCTCGCGCAAAAATTACTTTTTTTTTTGGTAGAATAAAAGAATGGCGTTAATTTATAATTTTAATAATACATGAGTTCTTATGGCACCTTGTGGTGCACTACAACTTTCAGCAATTATCAAGACAGACCATGATTACTCCAAATAAGTAATTCCCTAATAGTTATCCATATGATAGGTCATATGTAGGAAATAAGATTCCTTCATAGCAACATGTCATGTACCCGATCAGTGGCAGAGGGGTGGCACAGTGAGCACGTGCCCACTTCCACCCTTTGGCATGAAAAAAAGTCTCTGTGCTACGAGTTTTATATTAATAGTCTTGCTACTTTGAAGCCCTTCCGAATATTTATGGATTTCAATAACTTTTTTGAAGTCATTGTTCTTTTTTAGTGTACACAAAATTATTACTACCACGTAACAATCAACAAATTCTAATACTTGATTTTACTTTCACTTTTTTCGCTATAAATATATAGTAACACATTTATTTCTTTTAGGGATACTTTATTGATTTTAATGTCCAAAGCAGATTGTAAGTACAAAAGATAGAATGCGAAATTTATTGTAAGCTTTATCTGTATTACTTTTTGAACCAAACACATTAAGATATCTTTACAATTTTGGTGACCAACTTATAAAGGATTTCTAGCTCCGCCACTGTATCCAGTCTTGGAAGATGTCAATTCGTGCATGACAAGTAAA
The DNA here is from genome assembly GCA_033065855.1 of Escallonia rubra. Lineage (NCBI taxonomy): Eukaryota > Viridiplantae > Streptophyta > Magnoliopsida > Escalloniales > Escalloniaceae > Escallonia > Escallonia rubra. Next base: position 168,903 of record JAVXUO010002083.1, read on the forward strand.
AGCAGCTAACTGGATTTCTCTGGTTGGACCGTCGATGCCCAGTAAATAATGACCGATGGGTGTATGATATTATATAGCAAAATTCTTATATAATAGGGCTAACTGGTTCAGTGATATCCTCAATAGTGTCCGACATCTGAGGAAACATAAAATGAGGAGTTTGTCAGTAATTCAAGATGAAACATTTTCTTTTCTTTAGCCCATTTAGTAGAGATAAGTAATCCTTTGTTAATGCAATTATTTCATCAGATGTTAAGGTTGGTATTGCTGCAGAACCGCATTCGACGTCTCTACTTTTCATGCTTGAAACCCAATACCAGCTTTCAGAGTTATTTTATTGAAACATACAGCCAGCCATAGTGAGATTGGTTTTAATCTTTCACAAGAGGACAGTAAGGGGGTAATATGGATTATAATTGTTAGGGGAAAATTAAATCGATACCCGAAGTCCCACACCCTTCTTACGCAGCTCAAACTCACATGTAAGAACACTGAACTCATACAGATATGACAATCTCCAACTAAATTTGAAACAAGAATTTACACTAAACAAAAATGAGGAAGTTAACCTTGGGAATTCTTCCCAACTCTCTCCTTTCCTCTGATTCCTCTGGTTAATTCCTGCCCGAGCTCCTGTTGCCTCTTCCTCTGCTCTGTTTTCTTGCCTTGGCTACTATTTATCTTTTCTTTTTCTCTTTTACGAATTTTTTCTTTATTTATTCCTTTTATTTTATAATCCATTATCTTACTATTATAATACCTTAGTCATCACATTTGTGTCATTCTTTTAAGATAATATTCCCTACAATTGACACATAAGTATCAAGTTTCCAAAATTGCAAATAGCCTCCCAATTTTTTTTCCATATTCACAGATTGGCCCCAAAAATTCTAGAAATTATATTTTTTGCCCCAAAAATTGTTTTGAGCTTCGATACTCAACTAATACTCGAGCATTACTCAACTTCAACGCCCGTTTATTTTTCAGAGCCCCGATGGTTATTTTAACAAGCTTCCAAAGTTCGGGATATTACATTTTTCCCATCTTATAAAATTTTCGTCCTCGAAATTTGTTCCCAGATATCTTATCACTTCTTATCACTTCTGATGTTTAGACACTACGTTGTAGTTGCCTCGCTTAGGTAACTATCATATATTAGCTGAGCTACATGTAACCTCACACCCAAATTTCTGTCTTGCGAATACCCAACACAACTATTAATTTAAAATCATACTGCTAAATCCAGACTTTGTTGAGCGAACACCCCGCTCTAACCATTCCAGAACTTTATGAATGACAACTTAGCTAGTACAAAACTCACAAGCAGAACCTAGACTGCTCAAAATTTTGCACATATCAAACAGATTAAGTCACGCTCTAATACGACAGACTTCCTCTATCTTATGTTGATATTACACCAGAGATCACAACAGTTGCACAATTCATTTATGACTGTAAGCTAAACTCTACGATCAAAGCATACTAAAGTACTAAACGATGGTTACACATGACCTGCGGTTTACCAAGGTTAACATAGGTAGGGTAACCGATTCATATAAACATTTACACCTCATAACAAACAGTACAACTGTAGCCACTAGGCTTTTACTGCACACCCTAATACCTCAAAATAATGAGTCCAAATTATTGCCAAGTTCATCATCGAGAAACATGTTATCTTAACATAGCTATGTATTACATACTTACGATTCTGCGTACACGTCACAGAATGACAGAAACTATAGCTACTATGAGTTCGTTGCACACTCTGGTGCCTTAAATCAAATAGGTCCAAACTGTTACCGGAGTCATTACAGAGAAATGTGTTCTCTTAACACAATGCGAAACATGATTTTTGCACTCACATGTTTTGCACTTCCAACAAAGTTTAAAGCTCTAAATCATCACCTCACTTTTGATTCATAGTCACATTATTTACAAAAATCTTATAGCCTAGTCCTTCGATCATCCGTTTTAGTTAAACTGTTAAGATCTCCCGGTTCCAAAAGCAAAGAACATACTCTATTATCATGTGTTCAACCAAGATCCCAATCATACACTGAATCACCGAATAACTTATCCCAACCTAATCCACGTTCTCAGAATCTACTCTTGCTCACAGATTATCTAAGGCTTAGGAATCTACCTAATCTCATATCCAGGTAGGGGAAACTATGCAAATAATGATAATAATAGTCACAATCAGACAATCAAAATCCAGGTAGAGGAAACTATACAAATCTTATCAAGGATCAATAACTTATCCTGATTTTGATTGCTTTGAGTCGCTGTGTCGACTTTGCTTCGCCAGATTTATATCATCGTTTTTGTGTCTGTTGTCTCTTCTGGAACATTACAGAATTTTTGTTGTGAACCCTGAGTGCCACTATGTATGATTTTGTTAAGAATTTTTATGTTTTGACTGCCTGATTGTGATTATTATTATTATTATTATTATTATTAATATTTGTATAGTTTCCCCTACCTGGATATAAGTTTAGGTAGATTCCTAAGCTTCAGATAATCTGTATGTGAGTGAGAGTAGATTCTAAGAACGTGGGTAGGGTTTGGATAAGTTGTTTGATTATTTAAGTGTAACGGGGGGTATTTTGGTAATTTACCACCTCGAAGGGGGTATTTTGGTAATTTTACTTATGAGAGGCATTTTGAGGTAAATTCACATACAGTAATATTGTTTGAGTGATTTTACTTGCAGGGAGGCTATTTTGTGATTCAAGTGTGAGAAGGGGTATTTCATGACTTTATTTGAATTGTACTATAAAATGTTTTGGGAGAGGTCACTGATGTTATCAATATTGTGTCGAGGATGGAAATTTTTTGATGAAAAATGAGATTATTCTGATGGATCCAGATGCACCAGACTATGGACAAAGTCTAGATAGTCTTAGGAAGATTGAGGTGTAGATGTTTAGGGTCACTGAAGCAAGTTATCACCCATTCCATTAGAGAGGAGTCGATATCATGAGTGCGAATACCATAAAGGCCTAAGAGAACTATATCTGAGGAAGGGGTGATCCGCCGTTTCTGAAAGACTGAGGCATACTGGATAGAGCTCCGAAATAGTGATCTGTAATTTATAAAGGTGTATATGCAGAGGTAACTTTCCCAATAACTTGCCTGATTAGGAAGTTCATTTTTTGAGGGGTGGGTAAAGCCCACATTTTTTCCATACCCTGGATGCGAGAGCAGGTAAATTGGACCGAACTCCACGAGAATTGAGTAATCTTTCTCTGATTTTTTTTATAGCATATGATATGCAGAGGCATCGACAAAATCCACTGAAGTGGTTTTACTACAGACTCGGGTATTTTCAATTGGATGATCGATCAAAAATGTGGATAGCTAGGACCCTAAACTCAATGTCCGGAGGGAACGTCGCTTTGAAAAGATTTTTGTTCCAAGCATTGTTCCGGATAAGATCCATAACAATACCTATCGGATCATGGGATAGTTGCAAACTTGTGGTAGGTGTTCATGCAATATTTGGAATCCATTGATCATCCCAAATAAAAATTTTGAGCATCCGTACTACCATGCCATCTCAAGCCTTTTTTACTGACTTTACTCCTTGTCAAAATGCCCCGCCATCCCCATGAGAAATTATCACTTTCAGGACTATTGAATAAGGTTTTCCTAATACAATACTTGCCGGTCAAGCCCTTTGCAAGTAGACTGTCCGGTTCTTTCACGATTTACTAGCTTGTTTTGACCAAACTGCTTGGTTATTGAGACCAATATCCTTAAATCCAAGACCACCCTGACTTTTGGGGGCACATAAGGTATGCCAATTGATCCAGTGCACTATTCTTTTATGTTCATTGCCTACCCACCAGAACTTACACAACTTCAAGTTAAATTTACTACATATATATATATATATATATATATATGGGGGCCGATCCACATCTAGTGGTAGATGTTATCCACCGAACCGCAACACTTTGTTGCGGTTGCTAATCATTATTTTTTCGTGAAAGCCCCCCACCCCCCACCCCCCCGCCAACCGCAACACCCCACCCCCCACCCCCCGCGTGTTGCGGTTGGTTATCATTTCCCTTTTTTTTTCTTTTCTCACTACTTTTCATGGCCCCCACCCCCCCAACAGCAACACTTTGTTGCGGTTGTCCTTTACCGTCAAAGGCCCCAAACTCCAACAAAGTGTTGCGGTTCCCCCCTGCTGCCACGTGGCCAAACCGTAACACTTTGTTACGGTTCCCCCCTCCTGCTGCCACGTGGCCAAACCGCGGTTCCCCCCTGCCCCTGCCTGCCACGTGGCCAAACCGCAACAAAGTGTTGCGGTCCCCCTACCACGTGGTCTCCTTCCCCCTGCCACGTGGTGTCCTTCCCCCCTCGTGATGCCCCCTTTGTCCTTTTTCCAGAGCCAGCTCAAAGCTCAGCCGCAGAGTCTTCTGCCATTTTTTTTTCTTTCACAGCCTTTGACTACTGCTCACTCACGAATTTTTTTTCTCTGTCTTCTTTTTTCTTTTTCCTTTACTTTTCTCTCTTTATAATCCGTTCTACCTGAACCCTTTCTTCCACTCTCCATCATTTTTACCAACTCTCTTCATACTCCATATCTCACCTACATAATCTCCACATCAACACCAACAAAAACAATTTACGCTAGAAGATCGGTGGATAACCGCTAGAAGATCGGTGGATTTTTCTTTAAATATATCAAGTTAAAACAAGTAAGTATTTTAAATTTTCTTATAATTCAATGTTAATTTCAAATTGTTTTTACCAATGGATTGTTTAAATTGTGTTATGCTTAAATTGTTCTTACCATAGTCTAAAATTCGTGTTTTTTGAGAGTTTGAAATTAGGGATTGAACTAGCGTTCATTAGCGAATATTCATTCGAAGTCCAAAAATAGTCATTGTAGACTCAAATCGAAGATAACGAAAATACAAATTGAACGAAACAAAAATCAGATCAATCGAAGATCGGATGAGCGGTTTTTTAGGGCGTCAAAATTAGGTTTATACAAATCGGGGTATTACATTTAGGGGAAAGTAGGGAATGACCCCCTCTACTATACACGTTGTGCGATTTGCCCCCCTCCACTTCAAACTTAAGCACTAAACCCCCCCACAGTTTGAGAAATTGGGCACGATTGACGGAAACTGTTAAACTAAACAGCGCGTGGTCAACACATGCGCTGACTAATTTTTTTTTTAAATGACAATTTTGCCCCTTCTTCTCCTGGATCTTCAATTTCAGTTTCTTCCTCTTCACCTTTTACCACCGCACCACCGGAACGGCGCCGGCGCCGGCGCAAAGTAGCCTTCAACTAACTACCACCGATTACCGCGCCGCCGCAACAGCCCCGGCAGACTCCCCGCCGCAACAGCCCCGGCAGATCGGCCATTCCTGTCGCAATCACCATTCCTGTCGCATGCCGTGGGCCATCGATCGGCCACCATTCTTGTCGCATGCCGTGGGCCATCGATCGGCCATCCAAAACCATCAGCCGCCGCCCAACCAAACCCAACCGCCACCAATCGCAATCACAACCACAACTACGGGGAAGGGGAAGGGGAAATGCAGAGAATGGGAAGGGGAAATGTAGAGAATGGGAAGGGGAAAAGAGTGAAGAACAGGAAGAAGAAGGGAAGGGGGGAAAAGAGTGAAGAACAGGAAGAAGAAGAAGAGAAACCCTAATTTGAAAATTAGGGTTTCAAAACCTACCCTAATTTTTAAATCAAGGTTTCAAATCCTCTAATTTTAGGATTTCAAAAGCTTAATTTGCAAATTAGTTGCTAATCCTAACGGCAATCGCGGTTCCTTTTTTTTTTTTTTTGTAACTCTCTGGTGGTCGGAGAAAAAGACCAGTTGTTGTGCTCAGTGAATCACCAATTGTAGCGGGGTTGACCAGAGGAGGAGGGTCATGGGCAAAAATTGTAATTTAAATTTGAGGGGAGGAAATTGCACACCGTGTATAGTACAGGGGGTCATTAGCTAATAAAGAAATAAGGATATATTGGTCATTTCACGCGATTATTAACGGAGCCGACTAAGGTGCCCATTTTCTTAAACTGTGGGGGGGGGGGGGTGGTTTAGTGCTTAAGTTTGAAGTGGAGGGGGGCAGATCGCACAACGTGTATAGTAGAGGGGGTCATTCCCTACTTTCCCCTTATGTTTGTGAAACATTCGATGAAGAATTTTCTCAGATTTTTCTGGGCATGGGAAGTGCCTCAAATAATTTTTTTTTTTTAAAACAAGATTTTGAATTATTTAACATAGTAAATAAATTTATTTTTAGCCTAGAATTTTATAATAATCTAAATGATGGTGATGCTTGAGTGTCTGAAATGTCGTGGCATTTCAGTGCTGTTTGTTATATTTTTGGGGCTTGAGCATTGGCGCTCAATTGAATGAACAGTTTAGGGTTCCGAGCGAGAAATTTCCAGAATGACCGTTCATGTTCGAAATACCCATCAGTGATTTAAAAAGGACTCTTTTAGGTTATATCTATGGGGATAAGGTACTTTAGGCATTATGGGCAAATAGGTAATTATACAAAAATCGATGGGCGGTCGGCTAAAATTTTACTCATTTAAAAAGAAACCTAATACTTACATGTGCCCGAGCGACAATAAATGACATCCGTATGATTTGTTATTTAGGTTTTGATAGTCAAGAGCTAGGGCCGTCATTTGAACAAATACCTGAAGCAGATTTTGAGCGAGGTAAGTACCCCTGTCATGTTCCTCTGTATACTTATTTGCAAAACCTATGATATGTGCTTATGATTTGATAATTTAAAGTTGAAAGTTCTATTCTGCATATGTTTATTTCTAAAGTATTTGATTTGAAACGTAAATTGAAAGAATGCCATGGAATGCTGTGTGAGTCATAGAATTCCTGAGTACATGTTAAATGAGCAATGAAACTCGTCTTGGTTGTTGTGCCCCATATCCAACGGGGGAATGTTGGATTTCGGGCCCTGGTCAACAGGGATTGTACGTTGATGCACAGTACTATGGCTGGTGGTGTGCCCTTACGTCCACATGATTATTTTATCCCGAGTGTAGGAGGGATTTCGGGCCCAGTCAGGGGGGCTCGTACGCTAACCACAACATACCTACGAAAAGAAATATATGTGTCTGATGTGAATGGAATGAACGATGATTGTACTCAGATTTGAAAATCTTTTCTTTTGAAATTTCATGTATATGTAAATGAAGGAAGTTTTACGAATGACAATAATCGAATGTTTGATTTGTTGAAAGAAAACCCATGGCATGTTGTAGAAACTTCAAAACTATTTTAGGAACATGGCTGGTGTACTTGCTGGGCTTTCGCTCATTCCTTATTTTTCATGTGACGACTTAAGGGAAGCAGTGTCGTATGAGCCACATGGGGGAGTGATGCCCGAAGAGAACTTTTAGAATAATGAGTGCCCACTTTTCGAATATTTTAGTCTATCTTAATTTACGTTATGCTTGAACTGATGTAAGGAGCTTATGTCTCCTCGAGTTTTTTCATAAGTTTAAAAACATGTAATGAGAGTTTTATTTGAATTTTTGGAAGTCGGTAAATTAGAATTAATTTAAAGTCACAGGATTGTAGTAAGGCCTGGCAGAGCCCTGGCAGGTGTTTGAATGGGCCTGCAGCTGGTCACGTGCCCAGCACACGTGCTTACCCGTGGGTTCGGGTCGTGACAATTGTTGGTGGTGTTGGGGGGCAGATTTGGTAGATTTTTGGGGGTAGATTGACTAGATTGTAAAGTGTGCTGGTGATGGGTCACTTGTGGAGGTGTCCAGGTGGTTGATGGTTGTGGTTGGTGGTGTTAGGAAGGGGGGTGGGGGTTAGGGTTGGTGGGTGTTACGGTGGTGGCTTGGTGATGGTTAGTGTTTGAGTAAAAGCTGACTGGGAAAGTGATGGTAATGATCTGAGAATGACAAAATAGAAGGGAAGGAGAAGAGGGAAGGGGGATGGCAATCACGTCCTCTAAAAAAATCTTCAACGTTGTGTCCATTCCAGGAGGGAAGGGAAGGGGGATGGCAATCAAGTCCTTTAACACAAGTCTTTAACGCGGTGTCCATTTTGTTTGATCAACAAATATAAGTGAACTAATGCATCACACTGTACCAAGTTATAATTTGCCCTTAAACTCTGACATAAGTGATCACTTTAGTTTATTAGGAACGTCACTTTTGCCCAAAAGTTTTGGATTAATCCTTTTCACTACAGGCAAAAAGCTCTACATCGACGGTCGGTATGCACCGGCATAAATGAAAAACTATCACAGTAGGCTTATACGGCACTACATGACTGCCGTCGTAGGCTTATAAGGCACTACAAGACTGTCGCCTTTACTTGCGTTGTACCAGACATATGCCAGTGGTCCAAGGAACTATACCTATGGTTAACTGTCTCCAGTGTTCTTATACACGTCTACTAAAATTACCAATAGCGGCGGTCCTAACCTATGCCGGCGGTCAAAGCCACCACCATTGGCAATATTATAATTTCTTGCATAATTGAAGTAAATAGCAACACAGACACTAATAATGGTAATTATAGGTGTTTTTTGTTTTTATTCATTATTGCCATGGTGGTGATAATAGCTGCTGGTGGTTTTTGTATGTGTGGTATATGGATGATGGCGACGTGGTAACAGGTCTGGTGGTGATGGGGTGGGTCGGTGTGTGGAGAAGGCAAGTTTGGGGGGGTGGGGGGGTGGGGGGGGTGGGGGTGGGGGGTTTCAATGGTGGCAGTGGTGGAAGTGACCACCTAAGAAATGTTTTGTATTGAAATGTGGCTCCTGTATTTTTTCTAACGGAGTTTGAGGTTGTATTTCAAAATAATATCTAAAACTGAAAACTCCAAAATCAAATCGACAACTACTTTAAAAAACTTAGAGAAGCCAAACTGTCTACCAAATGTCAAATTCTTTTTCAGTTTACAAAACTGAAGAAATAACTACAACTACAAACTCTGTCAAACGCTATGTAAATAGTTTGTGCTTTTTTGTTGCAATGTTTCACTATAAAACTAATCGTAACTAATTAATAAAAAATAAGATGAGTATATTAGCTAAACATTCTTGTAAAGCAATTAAAGCAAATTTGAAGAGACATGGGTGTTAAGAATTTCACAAGCAAGTATCGGAGGACATATCATATTGGACGTAGCCAAAGCACCTTTGTGAAGTTTAACGCAAGCAAAACGGATTTGAGAGATATTTCATTATAGAAGTAATTTAGAGAGATCCAAACACTCTAATATCCTGTTTGTGAGTTTTGAGATGAGAGAAGAGAATGGACGATAAGAGAATGAAAGAGAAGAGAAGACAATTTTTCTTACTGTTGTTTGTAAGTTTAAGAGAGAAAAAAACATCATTCCTTTTTCTTGTGTATGAGTTGAGTAGAAAAGAAATAAAAAGAGACCCGATTACGTATATACCCTTATACTAGACTGTAATAATCTAACAAAGATTATGAATGTATGATCCTAAAAAAGATTATGATTTTTAACGGGAAAACAAATTAGTCATCAATGATATCATACAAAGTTCATACCACACTAAAGTAATAAGCCTTCTATCAGTGATTAATGTCACAATAAAAGAAACAAATATAGCCATACAAATATCCCATCCCATCATCAAAATCTAATTAATGTCACACCAAAAGTAAAAAAAATCAATAATGAGTCAACTCTAACATATAAAACATTCATATGTTTATAAGTAAAAAGTTAGAAACAAACCATGAAATGAAATTTAAAAGTCATTAAAATTGTAGTCTTCATTATCTCAGGTAATATGGGCAAGAGATAATATGGGCATTATTAAAATGTGACTTATGAGAGCTTCCTTTCTCTTTGTTTCTTTTGAATTTTGGAAGGAAAGTTTTAAAGATAAAAGAAGCCAAATTTTTTCTCCCTTTTCTCTTCATATAAAAACTCACAAGCTAGAAAAATGGAGCAAATGAGCCACTTTCTTTTCTCTCTAAACTTTCTTTTCTCTCTAAAAAAAACTCACAAACAGGCTAGAAGGGATCCATAGGATGAGAGGAATACATTCAGAGAGTAAGATAGGTCCATCAATAAATAAGTACATATTCCCAAGCCAAAATTTTTCTCCCTTTTCTCTTCATATAAAAACTCACAAGCTAGAAAAAATGGAGCAAATGAGCCACTTTCTTTTCTCTCTAAAAAAAACTCATAAACAGGCTAGAAGGGTGATATGGAAAGAAAATAGCACCTAAGAGATGGTGACACGTGTCACCATCTGGTACTCTCAAAACTGCTACTCCCTTAATGGAGAAGTAGGGAGTAATAACCACCCACCTTCCCACTTTTTATCCATTATGGCAATAAACCCTACTTAATAGCGGTAACTACCCATTAAGAAGAGTAACCCCTCATTAGTCCGGTAACTCCCGAATTAAAGCGAGAATAATTAACCACTAAGTAGGGGTGACTCTATAAAAGGGAAAGAAGAAGAACAATGAAAGGTAATTGACTTAATCCGAGTTTACACTAAAATCCATCTTAAGCATTTTCTGACTTAAGCATCGGAGATTTCCCGCCGGAAATCTCTCCGGCGAGTCACCGGTGTTGTCTCTTTGTTGCGCAGGTCTATTCACGAATCAAGTTCCAGATTTCATCCACAACAAAGGGATCCATAGGATGAGAGTAATACATTCAGAGACGACTTCCACAACTCCATTCTCTGCAATTATCCTTTTATATGCTCAATTAGCTTAAATTATCCAATTATAGAGCTAACATGGATATGTTACTAGGTTCCTGCTTTCTACAGGTACATGTCTTATCCTTCAAAATTATCACATGTTTATAACACAATTTCGGATAAGATTTTTTTTTTTTTGGGGGGGGGGGAGGGAGGGAGGAGGAGGCTATAGATTTTGTGAGGATCAATGGAAAATAAAAAACTAATTACAAATAAATTGCTCAATAAGCTTAGGTTGGGGATGGAATAGAGCGCACAAGGCGGGTGCCACTGGTTCCTGCCTTCTACAAATACATGTCTTTTCCTTCGGAATTATCACTTATTTACATCAAAATTTCGGAGCCATTTAATTGTTATTAATTGAATATTAAAAGCCACGTGCAGAGCCATTTAACTCTCACGAAGTGAATGCACCTCTTCATGACACTTGCTGATGCATTATAAATAGGTTTGCTATCCACATATATCCTCACTCCGAATTTCCATTTGTTCCCTTTGATGGAAAAATCTTGTCGATCGACTACTCTGCAATACTAAAAAATCGTTTGTTTACAATGGGAGGTAGATTTACTGTTACCCTATTAATCTTATAAGAGAGTAAATACAGTCTTATGGAGAAAATGCATAGCAGTCGACTCAAGAATTCTCATACATTCTGTTATTAGGATGGACCTTGAGCTTTCGTGTGGACGTACTATCTTATCGTTCTAACTTTTGTTTAAATTCCTCCGTCCAGGTTGACCAAATATCAGGACATGCACCAGCATGTGTGACTAAAATGAGGAATCTTCTAATTAAGTTCAGAAGCTGGAGGCAGCAGAGGCAGTGAACACTTGTGTGCTTATGATGGCTAACCATTGCCATTGCCATTGCCATTGCCTTACCACTGGTGTAGATATATACTGCTGTACAACATTCATTCACTATGATATAGCGACATATGTCACACTTTTAGCGATAAAAATAGAGTTCAAATAACTAAAATCCGAGCTCAAATATTTAGTCCCAAAAACTTTAAGCGAAACCTAGACAAAACTTTGGTGAAAAGTTTCCATGGAAAGGCTGATCTATCCACATTGGGCTCTGCTCCTCTTTAACTCGGGCCTGGTTCTACCTACAACGCCGTCGCGTCGTACAAAAAATCGTCTTTCCCCCTCGAACCAGCCAAAATAATACCTTAGAACCTCCATACATGAGATCCTGAAGAGCAACGGCCCATCTCCATAAAACACACAGAGAGGGGCAAAGACGGCCGCTTTATGCATTCCATATTAATTCTCCGTTCTTTGATTCTTATTACTCCGTACTATTTTTGTCCAGTGATTGCGCCGAAGTAGCCCCTTGCAACTTTGAGCTTATTAGTTGGAAGGAAAAATTCGAGATCTGGGTATTCTGTCACTTGTTGTTTTTGGCACAAAGATTCTTGCAATTCTACATTGCATTTTAATGTTTCTTTGCTCAATCCCTCTTTCGCCAAAACAAGTTAGCAACATGACGAGTTTGTTCTATAAGCTTTTAGAGGTTGTCATGAAATTCTTAACCACTAACAACTTGTATGGTATTTCTATTTAGTGGTTGTAGCGATTTAGGGGTTATTAAGGAATATAGGTTTGAGGGTTATTCTGGTTGGGATTTTGATTTATATAGTCAGAGGGGCTGATGGATATGCCCCCTGTTCTTTAAATGATTTTGCAACATGTCTGTTCGTCCCTGTCTACACGTGATGTAAATCCATGAATTTGATGGCAACAAGAGGAAGAGACCCTGCAACAAACCGAGTTAGACGAAGAGCCTCTGACCCCCTAGAACCAAAGTGTTTCCATCGAGATGCCAAGTTACGCAAAATGATGAATACTTTGAATCTGAATCTCTCTGTAGAACTCATATTACAGTGTCTTCAAAGTTCTCTGTTTGCAGTTTTGATGTCGCCCAAGTGATTAGCTGGTTGGTCTAACTCAAAACTGGACACCAGATTTTCCTTTAATTAAATTCTTGGTGTTCTAACGTCAATTGATACTTGTTTCTATGATTGAAATGTGTGATGTAGGATGAGCTTAAAGCACCAAAATACAGAGTCTGATGCATTTGGCATTCGAACTATACGAGCATGGTGCGACAGAAATATTTTTCTTGTTCATTGTCCATCGACTCATTTGTGTCACTCGATAAAATTGAGAACTTGGAAATAGACATATATCAGTAGAATTCGTTAGTTTTGACTGTAAGAAAGACTAGTTCGGCGATCATCATGCTGGCGTGTTCAGTAGAAGACCTGACGTGATTATAATTTGAATTTTGTATGTAACATTCGAAGAATTGCTGTGCGCATTCAAGAAAATTGTGGGAGCTCTAGTTTAAGAACAAAGTTGACTGGGTTGTGTTCCATAGCCCGGCAGAGTGGCTGGAATTTCACGCTCAAACGACTCGGTGGCGCATTCAAAATGGTCTGGAATGGCCATGCATTCAGTCGACCGAAGCTATTGGACTAGGTCAAATAAGGTAACCGGCTATCAAATATGATAACCAACAATAATCTTGCAAGCTACCTCTTTGAATGTGAACTGACACAATTTGTTTAGAATTAATCCATTCCCGGACCCTATGATAACGTACATCAATATGCTTGGTCCTTGCATGGAAAACCTGATTCTTTGCCAAATCCAATGCACTCTGACTGTCACACTGTAACAAAACACCACGTTGCTTGAAGCCAAGCTCCTCTACAAGTCCCTTTAACCATATTGCCTCCTTAGCTGCCTCTGTCAATGCCATGTACTCTGCCTCTGTAGTTGACAATGCTGTCGTAGACTGTAACACTGATTTCCAACATATCGGCCCTCCATAGAATGTAAAAATATATCCAGTCGTGGACCTCCTGGAATCCAAGTCCCCAGCATAATCAGAATCCACAAAGCCAGAAACCTCACCTTTTGCCCCATCACGATCAAACATGACGCCAAAGTTGGTCGAACCTGCTAGGTAACGGAAGATCCACTTCACTGCATCCCAATGCTTCTTTCCTGGATTTCCCATATACCTACTGACCATACTAACTGCATGTGAGATATCAGGTCTGGTACATACCATGGCATACATAAGACAACCAACCGTATTTGCGTACGGTACTCGAGACATATACTCAACATCTTCTTTTGTACTAGGACAAAGTTGTGAGGATAACTGAAAATGAGCTCCCAATGGTGTACTAACCGGTTTAGCATTGAGCATACTAAACCTCTCCAGTACCTTTTCAACATAACTTTTCTGAGTTACCCACAACTTTCCTGCCTTTCGATCTCTATGAATCTCCATACCAAGGATCTTTTTGGCAGAACCAAGATCCTTCATATCAAACTCCTTACTCAACAATTTCTTCAAGTGCAGAATATGAGACTTACTCTTCGCAGCAATCAACATATCATCCACATATAATGTGAGCAACAACAGTGAACCATCATCAAGGACTCGATAATACACACAACAATCATACTCACAGCGAGAGTAACCATGAGTTACCATGAATGTGTCGAATCGCTTATACCATTGCCGAGGAGACTGCTTCAAACCATATAAGGACTTTTTCAGCTTGCACACATAGTCCTTCTTCCCAGGTTCAATAAATCCCTCAGGTTGCGGCATGTAGATCCTTTCCTCCAAATCACCATGGAGGAAAGCTGTCTTCACATCAAGCTACTCTAACTCCATATTCTGCGCTACTATAATGGACAATATCAATATGATAGAAGTGTGCTTCACCACTGGCGAAAAGATCTCACTATAATCAATTCCCTCATTTTGAGAATGCCATTTTGCAACCAGTCTTGCCTTGTACTTCTGATCTTCCTTTTTCCTGTAAATCCACTTGCATCCAATAGCCTTCACACCCTTTGGAAGTTTAACTAATTCATAAGTTTTATTCTTCCGTAGAGATTCCATCTCCTCATGCATTGCTGTCAACCACAAGTTACCATCCTCTGCCTTGACAGCCTTGTTGTAACTGGTAGGATCTCCACTTCCAACGATTAGTGCAAATGAGACCAAGTCCTCAAAACCATACCTCTGAGTTGGTTTCTTGGTACGTGGTTCTCTATCTCTGACTAGATTCCAAGAATCACTAGGATGCTCCTCTGGATCCTCTAAAGACTGCTCATCTGTAGATCCATCTGTAGACTCATCAGTTGATTTTGTCCTCTGCTCATGCAACTCTATCTCCACTGTGTGACCCTGCCTCTCGCTAGAAGTTGCATTCGTATTCAACATCTGTGCTTAATTGAATACCACATCTCTACTGATCACCCTTTTCTTGGCCACTGGATCCCATAACCTGTATCCTTTTACTCCTTCCTCATACCCAAGGAATATACATTCTTTTGACTTAGGATCAAGTTTGGATCGTTCTTCATTCTGAAGGTGAACATACGCAGGACAACCAAAAATTCTCATTGCAGAAAAATTAACTTGTTTACCGGACCATATGTCCTCGGGAACTTGGTGATTAATGGCAGATGATGGAGAACGGTTGATCAAATAACAAGCTATGTTAACAGCTTCAGAAACTCTTAGGTAAATCTGCATTCAACCTCATGCATCTAGCTCGCTCTAGTAAGGTTCTGTTCATCCTTTCGGCAACCCCATTCTGCTCTGGAGTCCTCTTCACTGAAAAGTGTCTGATGATACCCTTATCCTTGCAGAACTGCAGAAACTCCTCATCCTTGTATTCCATGCCATTATCTGATCTGACGTACTTAAGCTTCTTACCCGTCTGATTTTCAACTCTAGCCTTCCACTGCTTAAACATGTTGAAAACTTCAGACTAGTGCTTCATAAAGTACACCCATCCCTTCCTTGAGAAATCATCTATAAACGTAACAAAGTAACGTGCACCCACATTTGAAATATGCCTGATTTGTCCCAACACATCCGGATACACATAGTCCAAAACTCCTTTACTAGTATGAGAAGCAGCTTTGAAACTAACTCGTTTCTGCTTCCCAAACACACAAAATTTGCAGAAGTCCAGCTTGCATGATTTCACTCCCTGCAACAACTTGCGTTTGTGAAGTTCCAGCATACCTCCCTCACTCAAGTGTCCAAGCCATTTATGTCATAACTTAGAGTTATCATTGTAAGAACCTAAATGAGTTGATACTGAAGCTCCATCTATAATTGTGTTCCCCATCAGTTTATACAAATTTCCAGTTTTTTGAGCTTTCATTATCACCATGGCACATTTGCTAACTTTCATGACTCCACCTTTTATAGATATACTGCAATCTATAGAATCGAGTGTGCCCAAGGAAATCAAATTCTTCTTTAAGTCAGGTATGTACCTTACATCACCTAGGGTTCTCACAATCCCATCAAACATTTTAATTTTAATGGTACCTATCCCTATGACTTTATAAACAGCGTCATTACCCATTAACACAGTACCACCGTTACATAGAGTAAGACAATCAAACCATTCCTTATGTGGGCACATATGAAACGAACATGCAGAGTCAAGAAACCATTCCGTAGAAAAACTGTTGTCTCTAACTGATAAGAGATTACCTTCTTACTGCTCAATCGAGGAAACCAAGTAGAGATCACCATCGCTGCTTTTGTCATCTTCTTCAGCAACATTAGCATTGTTCACATGTTTCTTTATGTTCTTCTTTTCTTTCCTTTCTGGACACTTTCTTGCAATACGACCAATCTTTTTACAATACCAGCATTCAATACTGGACTTATTCTGCTTTCCATGAGACTTAGACCTGTCCTTTCCATGTCCTGAATTTCTGATTCTAGACCGACCTCTGCCTCTTCCATGACCATTCTTATTTTCAGACCTTACTATCAGACCGTCCCTTGATTGCTTGAACTCGTCCCATCACTACAAGAAAAATAACCTTTAGCGACGGAAAAATTCCGTCGCTAAATCCTTTAGCGACGGAAATTCCGTCGATAAAGTTCCGTCGCCTAAACCCTCGTCGCTAAAGGTTTTACCGACGGAATTTGTGTTCCATCAGTGATGCCTTAGTCTTTAGCGACGGAATTGGTCATCCTTTAGCGACGGAATTTCCGTCGCTAAAACTATTTTGCAATTTTCAGAAAATTAACTTTTTTAAAAATAAATAAATATAATATAAATATAATTAAATTTTTTTTTTTAAAAAATCATTATTCGCAAAACCATATATTGGAGCTTATATTTTCCGTCGCTAAAGGAGAATTATTCCGTCGCTAAAGGGAAATATTCCGTCGCTAATTCTGTCTCAAAAATCATATTTCTAGGTGCTAATTGATTTTTTCCGTCGCTAATTCCGTCGCAAAAATCATATTTAAGAGCTAAAAATTTTGAAAATAAAAATCATTAAATATGCATAAATAGATTATACTATTCTTAATTAATGCAACAACTATTGACAATAATAATCCATCATTAAATAATCCAACGTCAACATCCGATAATGAACTAAAGATAACAAATATTCAACATTTGTTAAATATCACCAAAAGTGAACAATAATACATCTAAATCAATCAGTTGCTTGGTTACCAAAATGAACAAAAATCCCAACAAACGTAACGTCAAATCTGGTCACATAAGACAATCATCCACCTAGCTCGTCGAATGTTTCATCATTGTCATTCTCAGTAGCATCAGTCGCGCTAACTTCGGCCTGTATCAAAGCAATTAAAGGCATGTTAAAGGATGTATTTCGTGCAGTATTAATGAAAAATTATCTACAAATGCTTCGTTCTTAAAAGCATATTCAATAAATACTCTCACCCCGTCTCGAAACTCATCACTTAGCCCCCTATGATCATCCAATCTTTTTTCCATCCAACTACGATCAAGCGACATTCTCAAAAGTCCTGGGGTTGGTCCTAGAGTGCAAATTAGAGATTAGAAAAAAAAAAAATGCAAAGGGTACAGTTCCACATCATTACTTGATATATACAAATTTGAAACAGATATTGACAAATTCAGAACAATTTGAGGGGACAGAGATGAAAATGAAAGTATAACAAATACTAACTAGCTAGCTTCATTGAAAAAAATAAAAATCATATCGTGTGGGAAGAGGTGTTATTTTCCGCCATATAACTCTCACTTTGTCCAAACAATGTAACTGGTACAAGTGACAATAAAAACTATTAAGTTGTATGATACACAGTCCCAAACAAAAACATAACACCACTAAAACTAACCCTAACCCTGCTTCATGGTAATCAAACAACCTTCACCATCAAACCTGCCAAAACAACTCAGTCCCAAACAAAAACATCTAGACCCACAACCCACCAAACAAACAGTACTCCTAGATTGGGAGCAACTATAACCATCACCATTAAATCCACCAAAACAACTCAATAAACATCTGTACAATATTATCGTGTGTCCGTTTTGATTTTGCATTTCATGAGATTTTGCCATGTCGAATATCTTGGTTGTTAACCATATCACATATTGCATGAAAATATATAGTATGCAATCTTGTGCCAGTGTGTGCTCTAGATGTGCTCGTTCCAGTTAACTATCTTTAAAGTTCATGGTTATGACACAGTCAAGGCAGTCGATAACTTTATATTAAGCACAGAAGCAGCAGTTTAATAAGGAATCCATAAGTCGATAACTTTAACGTCATGCTGAAAGATCTTCCTGAAAGCAAAGCACATACTGATTAGAAGATTGAACACTTCAAAGAAGATTATCTTAATAAGGACTTGCCTTCTTTATGCTGGCCCTGTTAACTTGAATGTTCAGGACTTCAGCATGTCACAAAATTCCAACAATTTCTCTTTGATGCATTTGTCAAGCTTCTCCTTTACTTTTGCTCTCTGCTTTTCCTGCAGAAGAGGTGCAAATCAGCTGCTAAATCCAGAGTGCGAAGTGAAAATGTGCAAAACATTACTAAGAAATGGCTGAAATCATGGCAGCTTGTGCATAATGTCAAAGGGGTATCTAGAATCTGGATTGGATGGAATCAAAATAAGGTGGAACTCAGTGTAGTAGACATGCACCCTCAAGTCATTACATGCCAAGTGAAGATGAGAAATGGTCCACTGGACTGCTTTGTCTCTTGTGTGTATGGAAATAATAAAGGAATCAAAAGAAGAGAGCTCTGGATTCAATTGGTGCAAACTGCTGCAGATATAGGATCTAAACCATGGATTGTGATGGGTGATTTTAATGTGGTCAGGTATGCAAATGAAAGACAAGGACTTGGGAATAAGTAGATGTCTCATCATTAACTGAACCTTCAGTTACTAAAAGCTACAGAGGTTCATCGAAAAACAATGCAACTGATGTTCCTGAAGTTTACGAGAGTCCCATTCACAATGGCAAGGGGACCCTGCTTTTTTTTTTTTTTTTTACTAGCTACTGCCCCAAACTTCTAGAAATGAAAAATTTTCAAGTGAGTTAATATGTCATTGTCCAGCCACCAAAAGCAACAGAGATTTGCCCAATAAGAATATAAGTGATCTGAAATTTCAAACCAGTGAATTAGGGCATTAAAAGCCTGCTTTTTAAATTTTCTCAGGTTACAGAAATTATTAATATATTATACGTAACATGAAAAGCAATGAAAGTGATTTGCCTTCATGAGAAACACACTCACAATATCAGATCATCGGCTATTAATTGCAAAGATAAACTAGCCCTTAAGAAATTGCTAAACTGAGTACATGTTCCATCATTTACTGAACCTTCAGTTACTAAAAGCCACAGAGATTCACCCAATAACAAGTGATCTGATCAGAAGCTTGGTTTTGAACCACAATTTCTGGCTGAACTTACTTCTAGAGGATAGTTTAAGAAACAAAGTCCAAGTTCTAACCCACGTTCGCTAAGAGGCCAGGTCAGATTCTGTTTAGGATGATTGGGCTATTTTTGCACAGTTTTGTCACTAACAGCGCATCAGCGGCAGGATTTATCGCAATTTCCTTCCCAGCTTTGTAAAGGGTTAAGAATGTTTCTGCAATCAACATATGCAGATGTGCTGCAACAGGGTGGATGGACCACAACTTTAAAATGGGAACTTGTCCCTTCAAACCAAAAGCAAAATTGTGGTCCCTTCTCACTTTTAAACACTGTTCCTCAAACAATATGAGCTCTAGAACTAGTGAAGCTTAGGATAGAAGCCATGAATAGATAAAGAACAGTGTGAGACAATAGAAGGGAAAGGTCTCGAGATTATACGGCTGCTATATATAGATATAGTTTCAATCAAAACTTTCCTGACCATCGACCACCACCTACCACCGCGCCATCAAACACCAAAAAATCCCAGACTGAAAATGGTCTTAATACCATGGAGTATAGTATGATTTAGACCGAAAATCAGAAACGGAATCAAGAACATACGCGAAACCCCAACTCAATAAAAACAAATCCGCAAGATCACTACAAACGAATCAAGAACATACACAAAACATACAGAAAACTTCTATCAACTGGAAGGAGGCTTCGCACAAACCTTCAGAGTGGGAGTGACGGAGGCGCGTGCGAAGGGTTGCTCCACAACGACGACGGGGGTGAGCGGGACGGTGGCGCCGCTCTCCTGTTCGGTTCTTTTGGCCGATGAAAACCTTCTTCTTTTTGTTTTGTTTTTAGGGTTTTGTTTTGTTTTTTTATGTTTATTATATGTTATTTTTCTATTTTCAATAATTAGTAAAAATATTTTTCTCTTATAAAAAATTAAAATAATACCTTTATCGATGAAAATACTTCCGTCGGTGAAATCCGTCACTAAATTCCGTCGCTAAATCATTTGTGACGGAAAATTCCGTCGCCTATTTTTCCTTCCCGCGCATTTTTTCCCTCCAGCGTTTTTAGTGACGGAACCTAATTCCATCGCCTAATTCCGTCGGCAAAGGTGGCTTTTAGCGACGGAAACAGTTCCATCGCTAAATTCCGTCGCTAAAAAGCATTTTTCTTGTAGTGCATTAACTCTGCTCGAGTCCATAAGAGCCGACATAACATCATCAACAGGCAATGTCTACTTCCCAATAAGCAATGTAGTCTGCAAGGGCTCAGATGATTTTGGAAGCGAAGATAACAACTAGATCACCTGATCTGCCTCCTTGAGTTTAACATTTATACTCGACAATTGAGACACCGACCGGTTAAATTCTAATATATGATCACCCAGATCTGAACCTTCATCCATCCCTAACTGGTACAGATCTTTCTTCAGATATAACCGATTCGACAAAGATTTTGACATATATATCTTCTCCAATTTCTACCACAGAGTCGTTGGAGAAGTCTCTGTCAAAACCTGGTACTTAACCTTCGGGGCTAGATTTAACCGTATCGTAGATACAGCCTTAGCCTGTAATTCCTCCCAATCGTCCTGATCCATTGACTCAGGCTTATTCCCCAGCAAAGGCTTGAGCAATCCTTGCTGCACAAGGATATCCTTCACCGTGCTCTGCCATATGCCAAAATTCGTCTTTCCATCGAATTGTTCACAGGCATACTTCATGGTCGTGTTGTTCGACATATTTATCCTCTCAAATCGATTTCAATTTTGCCCAAAAAATAAACATGGAAGCTCTGATACCACTTGTTACGAAATCGCTCTAGATAAATATGTATAGAACACGATAACCAAATAAGAAAACACAAGAAATATGAGAGAACTCAAATCCACTTTGCACAAGTCAGATTTACAACGTTCCCTCACGTGTATCTCTCAACTATTTTCCTACTCAAAGAAGGACTCTTCTTTCTTTGCCTATCCAAAGAAAGACTATTCTCTATTTCCTACTCAGAGAAGGACTCTTCTATCTTGGCCTACTCAAAGAAGGACTCTCCTCTCTTGCCCTTAAACACAATACAAGACATAAATCAACAAAATCATTGGTAAAATATTGAAAATTATGTCACTGATCTGAATACAATACGATCATTACGACAATGACAAACAATTTTTGTTGGAGGTGGCTTTACTGGGTTTCAGTTGGTGAGGGTGCTGGTGGGTTGGGTTTTGGCAGATCTCGTGATGTTGGTGGTTGATGGCGGGGTGGTGGACTCTTGGTGGTGAGAATTTTTAACATCGTTTTAAGTGGTTCAATACGGGTGGTGGACAGGCAGTTGCGGCGGGGGCTTGCGGATTTGTTACCACCGGAAGTGTTATGCGCGGTACAACACAAATCATATGAGAAAGTTGATAAAAAGGAGAGAAAAAGACCAGTACATTACATACTCTGATTGCCACTGTTTGGATATTTGATTGCCACTTTCGCATTTTAGCACATTGTCCTAATTTTTCTTCTTATTTACATCTTTGCCATGGAAATAGAAATGCTCTCAGATCCTCCGGAGATTGAACACGATGCACTCCATGGCAACCAACCACCGTCTCCTCTTAGTGGGAAGGATCAGCAACAACTCCAAGATCACCTTGTTATCGGAGAGGATGACGTTGTTAGAAGCATTAAGAAGGCAAAGAACATACATGAACAGGGTTTGGGCGGTGCAGGCCCTAGCTCCTTTGATCTTAAAGAAGGAACATCCCAGGCTCATGAGAGACCTTATATCCTCGGACTTAACAAGCCAAAATTGTACAGAGATGCGATCTCTGTATCAGTCCCTAAGGCAGTCTATTTTGAGAATAACGAGGAAGAAACTTCTGAAGAGGAAATGGAAGAAGAAGATGAGGACTTAGTGCTGGAAGATAGAGAGGGAGATATCGAGGATGAAGAGGAGGCTGATCCTCTCCTACCAAAGATAGCTTTCTCGCCAAATCTGTTAAAGAAAATCCGAAGACAGTGGAAATCAAGCCTTATTATTAAACTGTTAGGCAAGACTATTGGTTTCCGAGCTCTGACTACAAGGCTTATGAATCTCTGGCATCTGCAGGGAGATTTTGATCTAGTCGACCTAGATTAGGGATTCTTCGTAATCAAGTTCAATTTAATGGAAGATTACAACCATGTCTCAAGTGGGGGGCTGGATCATCCTGAGTCATTATCTTACTGTCCGAAAGTGGGAACCCAATTTTAAGCCCTCTGAGGCCAAAGAAACCAAATCGGCGATATGGCTACGGCTACCCGAATTACCCATCGAATACTATGAGGAAAAAGTCATATTCAAGATTACTACGAAGTTTGGGAAACCTGTTAAGATTGATATGAATACAGCTATATCTACTCGTGGGAAATATGCTCATATTTGTGTCGAGATGGACCTATCCAAACCTCTGGTCCCGGCTTATATGCTAAGAAACAGAAAATATAGAGTTGAATATGAATATCCGAATAATTTTTGTTTCTTGTGTGGCAGGATAAATCACCGGAAGGAAATATGTCGTGAATCGGCGACAAAACTACCGGAGAAGACGGACACAGGAAGGGGAAGCCACAACGGTCGTCATGACATGACTGGTACCAACTCTGCCAGTGAAAACGTTCATTTGGAACAGAAGGGACCCACAGATATTTCTGAGAGCAGAAGTGAGGGAACGGACACGAATGGATTTAGTCCTTGGATGCTAGCCAAGAGAAGAGGACGCAGGCCCATAGTAGGGAAGACCAATGAGAGTGGCAGCCCTTCTAACAAATTCGCTCTTCTGAGAACAGACAAACCACAAGAGGAAGACCCAACTACTTCAGCAAGACGCCCCAAGAGAGGGTCAGGTGAGAACCAAAGCCTAAAAGTAACCCCCCACACATACAAACCAGCCCCCAATGATGGGCCCATTCTGGAAGCCCCTACAGACATCGAAGCATTTGAGTCCATTAAAGGCACGGACAAAGCCCAAGATATTTTGGTAAGTGTGGACCAAACATAATTCACCACCGAAAAATCCCCACCCAGTATCCCCACCCGGCTCCTTGAGGGGAAATTCTGGAATGCCGTTATTGACCCTGCCAATCTCGAGCCAGCTATGGAGATCGACAGGGAGTCTCCTGTCAAATTGCCCTTCAACAGCCCTAACCTAATCACAGCCATCCCCGGTAGTAGCAATCAGCCTCCTCCCAGCTCCTATCTCCCCCCTCGTCATCTTGTCCTCTCCCTCTACCGGAGACCCCTCCCCACCTCATCCGATCTCCTGATCCCCGTCCGATTGATGGAGGACACACCGATCCAAGACTACATCATGAACCGTAACATGGTAGCACCAACCGTCAAAAGAGACACCCCAGAACTTCATATCGTATGAATCCATTGGACAAACAAAGAAGCACGTCTGAAGATAAATTTCAACAAAGCCAAAAACACGCTGATGATGGTACATCAAGCTCAGATCGTCCCCGTGAGAGGTTAGTTTCAAGAGGAAGACAGAATCAGAAGGATATTACAGATCCCCAGTAAGGAGGTTTTACCAAGTCTTATCAATCTTAACTCCATGAATATATATATCTGGAATTGTGGTGGAGCAGGTAACGGAAAGTTTCAGAATGATTTTCGAGAAATTGTGCGAAGATTTAATCCTAATGTGGTTGCTATACTGGAGCCTATAGTCCAATACGAGAAAATGGGAAACTTTGTTCATAATCTTGGTTACGGGGCCTCGGGTAGCGTTAATCCGGAAGGCCGCATGGGAGGCATTTGGCTGTTTTGGGACTCTTCTCAAGTTAGCCTATCGATCATACAAGCTACGAATCAGGTTATTCATGCGGTTGTTTCTCGCAGAGACTTTGAAGATTGGATCCTATCCGCTGTCTACGCAAGCCCGAACCCCAGGAAAAGAGAGTTCCTGTGTGAAAATGTTACTGATTTTGCGTCAAGGTATAACCTGCCTTGGCTTATTGGAGGGGATTTCAACGATATTATGGATGTCAGCGAACGAAGATGAAGGGGGGGCAACACCGAAACCATCCGTATCCGCAAATTCAGAGAAAACATTGACAAGTGCGGATTAATCGACCTCGGATGCACAGGACCTAAGCTAACCTGGACTGACCGTAGACAGGGGTGGGCGAATGTCCAAAAAAGGCTGGATAGGGCGTTGGCAAACCCGGAGTGGTGTGTCATTTTCCCCGAAGCACGGGTCTGCAACTTCCCTAGAACTACTTCCGACCACTGTGCTATGATCATAAATTGCTCAGGTACGCTCCTCAGAAACCCCCTCTGTTCTTCTCCTAAACCCTTTAAATTGGAAGCGGCCTGGCTGAATAATGATAGTTTCAAAGATGTTGTGAGTAGCTCCTGGCATAACCAAAATGATGTTATAGATGCGATTGATTTATTTACTGTTAATGCTAAAATTTGGAATTCTGAAGTGTTTGGTAATATCTTTAGAAGAAAACGTAGGCTGTGGGCGCGTCTTTTGGGCATACAATCTGCCTTAGCCCTAAACCACTCCCATAATCTGGAGTGCCTGGAAAGGGAGCTACGAAAACAGTATATTGATACTTTAGCTCAGGAAGAATTACTATGGCTCCAAAAGTTTAGAGTGCAGTGGCTCTCTCAAGGAGATAAAAATACTAGGTTTTTTCATATAGCCACCATAGCCCGCAGGAAGAAGAACAAAATTTTAGCTTTAAAAGACAATGATAATGTGTGGATCTCTGAGGTCTCTAGTCTTAAAACCCACATTGTTGATCACTTTACCAACCTCTTTAAGGAAACTGACCTGAATAGCAGCCTTATTTGGAAGGATCCCAACTCCCCCCAGAATTACCGAGAGTGAGAGTGCGAATATGATGGTGCCTTTAAGTAACCAGGAAATTAAAAGTGCTTTCTTTAGTATTAAAGCTTTGAAGGCTCCTGGCCCTGATGGTATTAGCAGTATTTTTTTATCATAAGTACTGGGACATTGTTGTTAATTTATGTTGCTGTTTTATAAAAAAATGTTTTGTTAAGGAGGAGATGCCTGTTAACAATAACAGGGCCCTGATTACCCTGATCCCCAAGATTGATATCCCCTAAAATATCTCCCATTTCGGCCCATAAGCCTGCTGAATGTGACTTATAAGGTGCTTGGAAAAATTCTTGTTAACAGAATCAGACCTATTTTGTCTACCCTCATTAGGCCTGCCTAGAGTAGCTTTGTGCGGGGTCGTTCCAACATTGATACTCCACTGGTTACCCAAGAAATCCTGCATACAATAAAAAAAAAAAAAGGGAAAAAAGGAGGCCTTATTTTTAAAATAGATCTTGAAAAGGCGTATGAGAAACTAAGATGGAGTGTTGTTAAAAATGTCTTGGATGAATTTAATTTCCCTAGTAAGTGGGTCAACCTCATTATGAATATGATAACGGGAGCTAGCCTTGAGGTCCTCTGGAATGGCCACCCCCTTCCTGCTTTTAAGCCCCAACGTGGAATTAGACAGGGTGACCCTCTTTCCCCCTATTTATTTGTGCTCTGTATTGAGAAGTTGTCCCAGATGCTCTACCAATGTAATCGATCTAGAGAGCAGATAGGACTTATAGCTTCCCGGAGTGGCCCCTTAATCACCCACTTGTTTTATGCAGATGACCTCATCCTTTTCTGTAAGGATGGAGAGAAAGAGTGTGATTTGCTTATGGAAACCTTAGCTAACTTCTGCAAGATCTCTGGCCAAAGCATAAATTTTCATAAATCTAAAATGTTTGCCTCTCAAAACATTTCTAAGATCAAAGCCCAGGAGCTTAGCAGGAGATGTGGTATTCCGCTTACGGAGAATTTGGGCACCTACCTTGGTTTCCCCCTTATTCATAACAGACTGTCCAAGAAGGAGTACAATCATGTGATTAAAAAAGTCCAGGATAGGCTGTCTGGCTGGAAGACTAACCTCCTCTCCCTGGCTGGAAGAGTAACCCTTATCAAATCGGTTACCTGTGCCATTCCTTCTTATGTCATGCAAGCCCAGGCCCTTCCCATATCCATCTGTGATAAACTTGATAAAATTAACCGTGCCTTTTTGTGGGGGGACAACGTCACTAAGAAAAAGCTCCATCTTGTTAATTGGGATAATGTTTGCCTCCCTCAACGATTTGGGGGTTTAGGGATTAGAAAGGCTAGAGAGGTTAACATTGCTAGCATGGTTAAGCTTGGATGGAAACTTCCCACCAAAGAAAAACTCCTGTGGGTGGAAGTGATACGTGAGAAATATATAAGAGATAAGGAGCTTAGGGACTGGAGCCTAAGCAAAAATGGATCGCACGTTTGGAAGAGCATCCAAAAAGGAATTTTACAGCTCAGACAAGGAGTCAAATGGATTATTAATAATGGTGAGAAAACTAGCTTTTGGGAAGATTGGTGGCATGGTGATGCTCCCCTAGATGGCCCCCAGCTGCACCCCTCAAGAGATAGAGAAACTAAAGTGGCCACCTTCATTACTAACGGTAAATGGGATATCCATGAAATTAAAAAGTGTGTTAGCCCTGAAAGATTAAACGAGATCATTAGGACACACCTACCTTTGGACAACAGGAAGGATGACCAACCTTCTTGGGCCCCTAACCCGTAAGGAAAGTTCACCCTTGCCAGTGTGTACCATTTTATCAATAATTTTGAGGACCAAATTGATAGTGATCACTGGAAATGGATTTGGGCCCTAAAACTCCCCCATAAGATCATCCTGTTCCTATGGCTCATCCTTTGGGATAGAGTGCCTTCGAATGAACTTAGGAAAATTAGAAACCTCACCAATAATGACAGCTGTCAAAGATGCAACGGGGCGATGGAAACCACTATTCATATTCTTAGAGATTGTCCCAAAGCCCGTAATGTGTGGAGGAAATGTCTTACTATCAGGCAGATGGACATAGCAGCCAACCAACCTAAGAATCAATGGCTAAAAATGAATATTATGGATAAGAATATTGCTGATTTTGCAGGGTTTCAATGGAATTATGTTTTCAGCTCCGTTTTGTGGCAGATATGGAAGGATAGAAACAGGGAATGCATTGAAGGGTTTCGTACCCATGAAGACTTATCCTTCTCCTTTGCTCTGAATCTTGCAAATGACATTGAAAATACATTTGCAAAATCAGAGCAAAGGATGCCTTCTGAACCCAGACTAATTGTGTGGTTTCCTCCTCTTGCAGGAAGGATCAAAATCAACTCTGATGGCAGCAAACTACAGGGCAACTCAGGAGGATTTGGAGGCCTTGCCAGAAGCAGTGAAGGCAATTGGATTGGTGGATATATGGGCTACTTACCCATCTGCAGCGTGTTGGAAGCAGAGCTTTGGGGGATTCTTAGAGGCCTCCAATTCATCAAAGACCACGGACACACATCAGCTGAGCTAGAGACGGATTCGGAAATGGCTAAGAAACTGATAACACAAGAGTCCAGTCCATGGCACCCTCTCAACAGCTTGATCATGGACTGCCGGCTTCTCATGCGGTCTACCGAAACAACCATCTTCCACATCTTAAAGGAGGGTAACAAATGTGCTGATATTTTAGCTGGAATGGGAGCACGTCAGGAACAAACTTATGTATACATTGATCAACCGCCTGCACCTGTCCTTATTGTGTTATAAGACAGGATTCTGAGGGAGTAGGACACCCACGTCTTTCAAACGTTTTTATTTAGTTTTTTTCCTTTGCACCAAAAAAAAAAAAAAGGTTTGGTGGTGTTTGGGCGTGGTGACATTAGGACGCGTGTGCTTGGGTTGACCGTGCTACTTACATGTCCTTGCAGTGGGTAGATGGTAGGCATCGGATCTTGGCTTTATTTTTGTGGCTTTATTTTTGTAGGTGGTAGCCTTATTTTTGTTTGTCCTTATCTATTTTAAATATTAAAAAAAAGGAAAAAGAAACTTAAGAATATATGATTACAAATGTTGCTGATTATCTTGTTTGTTGCTCTTTTATGTCAAAACATTATCTTGCTTTTTGTCCTTTTATATTATGATCATATATTTTGTTATTTAATATTATTGTTGTCCATCAGCTGAGGATGTCATCCGGGTACGTTTCTGCATAAACTTTTATATTAATATAATTCTCCATATTAAGCTAAAAAAAAAAAAGAAGAAGGAAAAATCAGCAACAAACAATTTAATTGTCTCAGAGTCGTAACATAATGATAAACACCAAAAGATATATGAGGACAATTTATTTGAACGATGGAAGAATTTTAAAGAGTACTTCTTGCACCTAAGAATAGATCTCATGCAAAAAATTCTTAAATAGGCTCCTACGTTCAACCTAAACTGCTTAGTCCACGCTAAACCGCAACATTATTTTAGTTTTTATTCATAGGCTGCCCACTACTATATATAAGTTTATAAGTTATAACAACCATAAAACCACATAGATCACGATAAAACCCAATATCCTTCCTTATTGAATTTTATGAAAACCAATATACTTATTTTTGCTCATAATATCTATGTTTTTTTAAGGGCGGACGTTATACAATGTAAGCATTTTGAAATCGTGCACCAAATTTTAGCTTGAGGATCCACTTAGACAACTCTTGGATAATCATTGCTCCATCAAGATTATGGAATGACATTCCATTATCGTTAAGCATATGGCGTTCGTAGAAAACCAAATCAATATCTAGTCTACCACCGAAGCCTAGTAGCCTTCTTTTTTTTTCCCCTTTCTTTCTTTCTTTTCTTTCTTGAGAGACGATATTCTCCAGACAAATGGCTCACTGCTCATGGAGAAGCATTGCCATGGCTTGTACGGTGGGTGCATCCACGCATGTTTGAGAAAGAGAGAGAGAGAGAGAGAGAGAGAGAGAGAGAATGTGCGTGTGACGAGAGAGATAGAGAAGTGAAGTGCGGCTGTCATACGAAGAATGTTAGAGAACTTAGTAGGTATTCTAAATGGGGATGCTAGGGTTTAGTCTTAGACTTAGGCTTGGGTTTGGGCTCTACTTTTATAAGCAAGCTTGGGTTTCGGTCTAAATTATTTTTGGGTAATAGGTTTAAACTTTATTTATAGTATAATTAGTTTATATAGTTTCTGGCTTCTAGGCTTTGAACATGTTATAATTAACTTATTATCCAGATGAGCATATAATGAACATATCCATGAACACTTTGAAATTCATGGTTGACTCGTTTTATGAACGAAATCTAAAATTCTGTTCATATTCGGTTCATATATTATTCGATTGAACTTGAACGAGTTCTTTGTGGAACGAACTACTCACTATTCACAAACAACTCGGTTTATTTACGATCTTAATAGCTAGTCAGAATTTTCAACTAACAATGTATTTCACACAACAATCTAAACAACTCAAGTGACACATTATGACTATGACGTAGATAATTACATAGGAAGCCAGTCCCTCGTAGCCCAAAGGCCGAATCTATTGTTACTCATATAAGCCGAAAACAGTCGCTGCTATGGGTTAATAAAAATGTGACTAGTCTGAGTAAAATATTAGAGTGTCACGACAATAATAGACAACACATTTTGTTAATATTAGAAACAAACATAAGAGTACAAACTAAAAAAGATATGACAGCAAATTACTCAAACAACAATAAAATTTTGAAGAGGTGATGCCTCCCGTACCTCATATCTTGAGCGGAACAATTACATAAAATAGGTTATCCTGTCCAACCTAAATCACATAATTAATAGTATAAACTAACACTCATCTCAAGCATCCGAACTTATCGATCCTAAGATTGTGAACCCAACATCAGACCTTAGAGCTCACAACACTGATTTTAAATTCTAGAATCTGATATTTAGGTTAGTAAAGTCTGGTAGGTTGAATCTTAGACCTCTTATATGAAGTATGGGTTAAAAATCCTATAATTGTTGGTAAAGCATTATAATTTTGTAGACTGGTTTTGGTTGTTAAAATATTATTATGGTAATCAGTGAGAGTACTAAACTAAGAAAGATGGTTCAAAGTTATATCATAAAGCTGTGATAAATTCTCAAGAAAATAATTCGGGGAGTACCGTTAAATATTGAACGTCGAAAATCCTTTGAGAAGCCGCCCCCCGGCCCCCTCTCTCTTGCCCTTTTTGTTATTAGAAAAAAGGGAATTATTATTAGAAAAAGTTGTTAACAGAGGGTGCACTTGATATAAGCTACTAAAAGCATTCAGAAAAGGAATGTAAAACTTTGTAACTTAGTTCTGAGAGAATAATTACAAACTATTATAACACAATAGGAATTATTACTAGGAAAAGTCGAGAATAATTAGTCCAGTCACAAATCTTCTGCTTCCTCGTTTTTAAACCCTAGACGCTTCATCTCTCTGTCTCTCTTACTTATTTTATTTACATGAGCTACCCGTTAATGTGAATATAAGACCAATTACCCCAGCTAAGGCCAACTATTCTTTCCCGTAAAATTTATAAAAAATACAATATGCTTTACTTTAGGATCCCTTTACAAAAATATCTAATATAATTTACAAAAAGTTCAATGTAAGTGCTATGAAATCCATGAAATCCACACTGGATTTCAGCTCTACTTTAGTCGTTAAATTGTTGCTCAGGGTTATTCTTCTGCTTGGGATAGCTTCTCGATCCATACTCTAACATGCATGCATTATGTACTACTTGGTCTACACTTCCAATCTCAAAAAACTTTCATCCTCAAAGTGTGCATGATCTAGCTAGCAAACTAATGACATCGAACTTAACACCTTGATAAAGTTTCTAAATATATCCTTTGTTGTGTGACTGATAATAAACAACATCCTAGCTACTCTAGGCACAAGAAGCCTTAAAGTAACACGCTCATATTTAAACCTAACGCGTATCACCCAAACTTTGCGTTCTTATATACTGATCATATCGTTGAGTTAGACTTATCGTCCACGTCATATCTTCATGCTCTGATACCATAATCGTAATGCCCTAAAATCTAAGGGCCTTCCGACAACACCAACTATCCACCAGACAACTAAAGATACAACTTATAATTTGATAGCAGACCAACTAAATTTTGCTTCAATAGTCATCTAACAGAATAGTTAATAGAATTGAATCTTTCCTATCTTAAACTCCCAAACTAGATTCATTTTTTTCCCCCGTTAGAACAACGATAAAATTTTAATTGACAAAGCAAAAATATCACCAATTATCCACTCAATTAAAGCTTATCACTGACTAGCTTATAAATCCTTGTGTAACGCCCCAACTTTTGAAGTTGTTACTAAATATAAACTCTTAAAGTGAAAATATGTTCCACTACACTTACGGTTACAAAATATATATATGAAAGCCGAAGTTGAGAGAAAGCTGCTACATCACTGTTTATGTGAATACTTTCTCAGCTCGTCATGTGGAATTTTCTTTTATAAACTTTTTTAATTCTAAACTTGAATGTCTTTTCCCCTCTCTCTCTAGACAATCTACAATATTGCAACCTAAATTTTGGCTATTATTATCTTCATACCTGAAATATCTAATCTTATTGAGTAAAAGACTTAAACATGAGTAATTATCTTCTTTGATGATTTTTTATAATGTCCCTTTGTATGTTTACGTATACATCTCTTTCCTTTTTCAGAATTTTGCTATGTCAATTTAACTTGAAAATGTATTCCAAATTTTTTTAACTTAATGACCTATTTAAAATTTCAAAATTATCTCTCAGAATAAAATATACTAAGTTGACCTTTTCGTCCCTTCGTTTGAGAAAATCACATTGTATATATTCTAAATTTTTAAAATTAAATTTTGAAAATTTTAAATCTACTAATCCTACTTAATTTCCAAAAATATCTCTCACAATATGATAATGTGTCGACCATAACCTCCCTTGAGATAATCTCATTTTATAAAACTTAAAATTTGACGATTATCTCTCTGGTGAGTCTCTCTCTCTCTCTCTCTCTCTCACAAATCAACTTTCTCTTTTATTGCTTTATTTCTTTTTTTATTTCATATAGCCATCATATTTTGTTCCTTGTGATATCATGCTCATTTTGTGACTCAAATGAACCTCGCCACGTTTCTACTCCTCTATTTAGATTTGACTGCGATGTTCATAGTTCTTCAATTTAGTTGTTATTTTCTAAATGTTATATTTTGTTGAATTGTACAATATATAATATGATGGGAGATTTTTCACCATTATTTTATCACTTTCAATTAGTTTTTATGTTACGTTTTAATCTTATATGTTTATTTTAGATGACCAGTATTTGGATTCTATCGCTTTTTGTTCCATTCTTTGTAAAAAAAACTTTAGTATTGTACTTTTATTATTTTATTTACGTTATTTATTATAGTTGTTACCGTGTGCAAGACACGGGATCAAAACTAGTATGTATATTACCACACAACTACTCCATAACATAGAGACCGGAAGAGAATCCATACTAATAGTAAACTCACAACTTAATCCAATTACAAGTTTCTAATTTCAAATCAAGCCCGGAAAAAGTTCTAATAGGTAAAGTGAAATTGTTTGATTACAGTGATTAGCAAATGCTCGAAACTCCGCAAGCGTGCTAGAGCCTTGAGTAACCTGTATCACCTGTCGTAAGGGACAATGTAAACGAGTATGGGGTGAGCTTTAATAGCCCAGTAATGGAGACACAAAGGGGATCGAAAACAAACAATACAATAATCAAAAGTCACAAACTAAGCGAAAACTTTGACGAGCAAGAGACGACTAATCAACGGTGATGCAAATGACATGAAGCAAATAGAAGAAATGAATAATAAGTGGTCCAAAGGACCCAAATCAAACGCAAAACCTGGATAGAAAATGCACATATATAGATAGCGTAATAACCGTTGTCAAGAGGGCTATCCCAAAGTCACTAAAAAAGGTACTAAGTTACAAGGTGACTTTAAAAAGTAAGTACAAAAGTCACTTGGTAACTACAAAAGTCTTAAAAGACTCCCATTAATAAGGGTTTTTCATCTTGATGTTTCATAATCAATTACACAAAAAGGGCAATTCAAATAGATCAAGGATTCATATCAGACCAGCTCAACCTCACAAGACTATCCCATTACAAGGTGGCGTTAATGGTGTAAGGTGAAGGTGGGCAAAGTAGTCAGAAACTACTTCTTTCAGCACTGACCAACATTATTTGAAGATGGTTCTACTAAGAAATAAATAGATTTTGATAAAACACAAACTTAAGAGTCATAAAGGTCTCCCTGCCCATTTCAAAATGTCCAAGTTCATACGAAAATGGATAAGAAACAGTTAATCTAAAGCAAATTGAAGTGGGCTGATCTGCAACATGCCAGAAATAGCATATCTTTGCACATGCTAGTTTCATTCATAATCGCCATTTTGAACCAGAAATATGAAGTATCATGGAAAAGTTAAAACTACAAAGTTAAGGAAGACGTGGTGGGGTTTTCATAAAGATAAGAATCACTGAAAACCAAATAGTAATGAAGATTTTAGCAAATTGAAGTGTTTGCCCGAAACAGCATATCTCTGCATAAACTAGTTATGTACAATATTCGTTTTGAAGCAAAAATATGAAAAATCTCAAAAAACTCAAAACCAAAAAGTTAAAGTTGACTTGTTAACGTTTTCAGAAAGATAATAACCACTAAGAATTAATTAGCAACGAAGATTTTATAGTAAATCAAAGTAGGTGCCAGAAACAGCAAAATTCTGGTCTACAAGGCATTGATTTTAAAGTCTTTGTTCCGTATGAAAAAACCGATATTTTGAGAATACTTGGACCTAATAAGTTGATGTGGACATCATAAAGTTTTTAGAAAGTGTAAGACCAAGGATGAGTAACAAATGAAATATTAGCAATCTAAGTTAACAAAAAGAAAATGAAAAAAAGCAATGAGAATATGAATTTGATTGCACAAATGAAGTTACAAATAAAAACTTATGACCACAATCAAAGATCAAGTACAACAACGAACTCGATTTGTTAACATGTTCAGGGTACGAAAGCAAGAAAGCTAGAATCCCTTATCTTAGTCAAGTTATTTCGACAATTAATGTGGCTGAACGACACACCACCCTAGAATTCTAACACGCAACTCAATCCCTACTCTCCTGGTCTCTCACGCCTAGGGGATCAATAAGAACCAAATGGGGGCTAAAAAATCCCAATTGTTATCTTATAAAAAACCTTAGAGAATTTCGTAAAGACTCCACAACTTTAGGTACTTATTCAAAGCCCATTAAAACATTCTAATATTACGAAAAAATGGTATAAAAATATTTTCTTAGAAACTTATATTGCTACAAGAAGAAAAAAAATAAAGAAGCGGGATATTACACCTTGTCAACCTATGGGGACGAAAAAGGGAAGGGTGAAGGGGTGGGTTTAGCTCTAACAGCCATGTAAGGTAAATACTACGTGGTGCGAACAAATAACAGCTAAAAACAATAGCAACAATAAAAGTTATTACGCAAATAAAGGCTCAATAGCAATCTTAATTTTCAGCTAACAATCTATCTCACACAACAATCTAAACAGCTCAAGTGACACGATATGACTATGACACAGAATATGATAAGTGCGGTCGTCTGGTGCTGTCATTGCTGTTATTGCACTTGCTACAGACCAGTTATGGCATCATTTTGCTGTAAAAAAATCATAAGCAAGTGTTGGTGGTACGATTATGATTTATAAATCTCAAATAGGGGTAGTTCTTCGCTTAAGACTTATAGGCTGGGTGGTGCCATTTGGTGGTTTCATGGTGCCTGTGGTGGTGTGTGGTGACATTGGTGGACAAGGGCGAGGATATGGTAAGAGAAATAGATGGGGAGAGAGAAGAAAAAAAAAAGTTGGCTAATGGTGCAACGTTAAAGGACCAAGAGCTTTAAGAATTATTAGTTTTGGGACTATTTGAGCAAAGCGTCAATATTACACGTATCATTATGGAGGTTCCTTCATTGAAATAACTCTTTTGCTTTTGTCATGGGAATCTGACCAAAAAAAAAAAAAAAAAAATGGTAAAATGACTACGTTAGCTAACAGAGTAAACTTACAAGGATTATAACAGCTAAAATTATAGTAAAGGGACTAAACTGACTATAGGGCATAAGTATACGGAACTTTAGTGAAAGTTTCCTAAAAAAGGAAAAAAAAGAAAGAAAAAGAAAAAGGAAAAGTTGTAAGAATCAATAATCGCACATGAAGTTATCAATTCCAAAAAAGGAGAAATTTGGCAAACCATGTTGCCATGTATCATTTCTTATGTTATGTTCTAACGAGACATTTACATCACAAACACCCAAACTATCGAAATTTGTGATTGCACCCTTAATCCAATCTACAAAACCACAAGCCACCGCCACATATTCTGGCACCATCTTTCACCGGAACCCGCTCCTCTGTACTGAAGTATACATGCCCCAAATCGTGGTGCGACTTGAGGCGGGTCGGTGCAGATCTTCCGAGTTGGATATCCCAAAGGTGAGGACGTGGAGGAGGGTCGAGATGGCCATAATAGATATCCGTCGTGGTGTGTGCAAGACTGTGCAGCATCTGTTGTGGTGCAGCATGGTGGCTTTGTGCGTGCGCTGTTGTTGCATAAAGGAAGATGTGTGGAGGCGGCGGCGGTGGCCGTGGGTTCTATTGTAGAAGTCACGGTTGTTGGTTTTATGGTGAAGGTGGTAGGCCACGGAGGTAGTGTGTGGTGAAGGTGGTGGTGAAGGTGGAGGGGTCAAAATACGATAAAAGTAGGTTTGGGTTTGTTAAATATAAAATAGGTTTTTTTGCAACCTTTGGCAACATGATGTTTTGTTGCCAAGTTTTTTTATTTCCAAAAGGGAGTGTAAATAAGACTACAATCGTGGGGGATTTTATTGGTTACTAATACTGGTTAGTGAGCTTTTACAAAGACCAAACTTGCCCTTAAATTTTAATGCCTCTTAGGCTTTTTCTACCGTGCAGAAAAAGTTCAATTTTAAAGATAATTCGAGATACTCATTTGATACGTTGAGGAGATGAAGTGATCTAACTAGATTTGATCTATACTTTGAGACACATTTTTTACATTAACTTTACATATTTGTTTTATTTACATGGGTTGCCCATTAATATAAGTTCTAACAAACATACAATCAATTAGCCCACACTAATGTCCAATATTGTTCCCCAGTAATATTTTTGCTACTCAGATCTTACGTTCTCCCACCTAACAATATCCCGTCCACTGAATTTGCCTATTGGCAATTTCAATGTCAACGCTCTGAAATCTTACAATCAAGTTTCAGCTTAGTTACTTATTAAGGAACTTGACAACTTCCAAACTTGGTTAATGGTTGCGAAAATTAAAGTAATTCATCTGCTTGGATTGTTCTCAAGTCTAGACTATAACATTCATGCATTATTTACACCTTGGGTCATTACGTTCCTCCCATTTTATCCTCAAAATGTGCGTAGCCTAGCTAGCATGCAAATCAGACCAAACCACACCATATGAATCAAAGTTCTCAATACATCCAGCTAAATAAAATCAATCTCTAGTCCGCCAAATCGTACTCTAAGCTCAAGCAGCTTGAAAGTATCATGCTCAAGTTTGAGCCTAAGGTGTACTGATGGACCAACCTCCCCTAACTACCTGGATCTTACAACCCATAACCCTAACTCGCACAACCACATCCCTACTCTTTGCTTTGATACCGTAACTCTAATGTCAGGAACTTTAAGGCCGACCAAATCACAAACTCCCATTTAGGCAACAAAAGAGAGTACTTATATAAGCTGATAGAGGTAGCAGAAAGCAACTAAATAATTCGTCAGTTTTCATTTGCAGTATAATTAACCATAGACATGCAACCTCAAAAACTTTCAAAACCGGGATTATATATCCATAAGTCTGAACAATGACAAATACTTAACAAATTATTGATCATCCACTCTAGAGCTTTGTGATTAGTGCCAGCTTATCAAACCTTTTCAACCAGGAGCTAGGGAGGAGGGGTAAACACCAGACAGTGCAAACATTAATTATCTTGGACAGTATTTGATTTGTTGGATACAAAGGCCACTTACTTACTTTCAAAAGTCACAAATTAGAAGGTAGACGTGGAGAATCTTGATGAGAACTCACAATATAACTTAAAATTTATTTTCTCTGCTTTTGCACTTTTTAAGTAAGTCTTAAACATGCAATTAAGCTATATATCAATGATCTAGTATTTCACACATTTACTAGTTACTACTTTTTACTAACATATAACACTAATGTACTTGTAATTACATATATCACGTGGATCATCTGTATGTCAAAATTATCTACTGTTTTTCGACTCGTACACACCGGTCCCCATGCTCATCGGTGACGAGCACACCCATCACGACTCAAGACAACCTGAGACACCACCACTACTGCCTCTGTTCCCTAATCCCATCCCCACTCCCCTAAAATCTCCACAGACACCGTGATCGACCCACACAAAGACACATAGACATGTACACAAAGTCACACGCGCGCGCGCACACACGCCCTGAGTCACACATACGCACGGCACGACATACACACAGACACCCTGAGTCAACGCAACCGCACATACACACACGAAACATATAGCCACACATGCACACACACCCCCGCAAACACACACGCACACACACACACACTCACTCACTCACTCACATTCAACCGAGACCATAAGAGGCAGCCAGAAGATCGAGAAGCGGAGGTGGAGGAGAAATGAGATAAGAGCAGGCAAGGCAGCTGGTGGCGGATTGCCGTGCCAGAGGAGGTGGCACATTGGAGAGATAGAGGTTCTGGCCGAGGAAAAAGGACAAGTTTGATTCTAATTTTTCCATCTCTTTTTTCTTATCGCTGGCCGAAGAAAAAGG
Source organism: Escallonia rubra (assembly GCA_033065855.1). NCBI lineage: Eukaryota > Viridiplantae > Streptophyta > Magnoliopsida > Escalloniales > Escalloniaceae > Escallonia > Escallonia rubra. The sequence continues at coordinate 207,255 of JAVXUO010002083.1, forward strand.
ACAAGTTTGATTCTAAAGCGCAACACGATATCGTTAGAGAATTTGTTTGCTTGGGCCTCTTTCAATCTCCATCAACCTTTAATCTGAAAGAAGCAGACGTCGCGCGCACACACAGCCTCACTGTAACAATCCCGCCGCCTCCCCAACCCCCCAAGTTGTGTAGTTAGGGTTCTTTGTGTTTGTAAGAGAGATTTTTTTTTCTTATATGTGTTTGGAAAGTGGTGTATATACAAATTTGCTCAGGAAAGAGTTTGATGGCTGCTCTTTAAACCAAAGTGTTATGGGACTTCGTAGAAAGAACGAAATACCTAACATCTTCTTCTTTCTAAATTTTACCCAAAAAAGAAATGTAAAAAAGAAATCAAGAACGAATGATCCACAAAGTTATCAAACGCCATCTTAGGTTTTAATTCAAAATTGAATCATTTGCGCTTCACAAAAATAGAATCATGACTATCATATACTCCGTATTTGCAAAAACAAAATGGAAATCACGACTCACCTTATAGAGACTGGAGATAGCAAGATCTAGCCTCCGGTGTTAGAAGACGCCACTGGGAAAACAAGTAACCAAGCTGCGACCTGAAAGGCAACGAACACCATGACGATCCCAAGTTGTTCAAAGACAGCTGCAGTTCTAGGCATCAGATATCGCCCCAACAATCCAACCATAATCCCAACAAATCCCATCAGGCAGCATGCCCCAGCGAATTTCCCGTAAAAGGGTACAGAAGTTTGGTCCTTGAAGCACACCACAGTAGAGACTGCTACGCAAATAAACGCTTTACCCAGCTCTTGCTCTCGCACAGCTTTTGTTATGGCAGTAAACACTTTACCCACTTGCTCTCGCACAGCTTTTGTAACGGGGTTTACCCAGTTGTTGGTGAACCGGCTACCACTGGAAACGCTTCCGGTAAGTGCAATGCCAGTCGCCGTGGTGTGCTCGCTTCCGGTATGTGGAAAGACAATCTCCATGGTGTGCTCGCTTCCGGTAAGAGGAAGGGTTGTCGCCATGGTTTGCTGGTGGTGGGTGATTTTCAGAGCTCGTGAAAAGGCTAGGGCAGACTTAAGTCTTCATTTCACGCCTCTCCCTGACGTCAAATGAAGTGATGTCTTCGCATATAAGTTACCCAATTTAGTATGGTATATTTATTTCTCTTTCAACATGCTTTGGCTACCCCGGTTGTAGGAATCTTCCTCCAACCCCGTATATAGTGACAATTAATAGTCGCAAAATGTTTTTAGTGACTTTTCTTCTATCACTTTCAGCGAGAATTGTTAGTAACACTTTTTGAGCGTCACTAAATAAAGTTTAGAGACGATTGATTGTCGCCAATATCTTACTACTCTATCATTTACCACGTGTGCAATTCTTCTAATGACATGAACCTTCCTTCGCTTCCCACCATTTTTTTTCCGTCGCTTATTTTATTGAGAGATTTCATCTTTGGATAATTTTTACTGCTATTAAGGTCGTAGAAATCTTCCTCCAACTCGTATGTAGTGACAATCAATAGTCGTAAAAAATATTTCTAGTCACTTTTCTGCTAACACTTTTAGCAGTATTTTATTAACGCCATTAAATGAAAGTCACTAGAAAGATTTTAACAACTATTAATTATCGCTATATAGGGATAGGATGAAGATTCCTTTAATTCGTGTAGCAGTCAACATTTTTTCTTTGCCTTTTGTTAGCAATTGCCCATTATTAGATTGTTGGTGTCTGTTTTCGCATTTCTCCATCTTTAAATAGAGCTTTCATTCTCCTGTTTTACTCTAAGTTCCTTCGGAGCTTTCCCATAGTGAAACTCCGAAAAGTCTACTCATTGCACTCCAAGCGTAAGCTTTTATTTTGGTTCTTTTATACCCTATTACAAGTATAAATATACATTTATGTAATACATATATATACATGTATATGTGTATATATCTATGTATTACATATATGTATATATTATAGAAAGAAAGAAAAGAATAATAAAAAAATAAACAGTTACAACTTTGCAGCATAGCAAGGAACCGGTGGTATTGAGCCTTTGCACGCGGAAATCAGAGACTATCAGATCGATGCTACTAATCCAATGGACCGGTGATAGATTTCCTTTTAATTTCAGCACAAAATATTGGTTCTTAGAAGTTTTTGCCCGACAGCAATATTGCTCTTATTCCTTTTAATTTCAGCACAAAATTCCTACATGCAACACCTCGTTCTCTCTCTCTCTCAAGTTAGTAGCCACAATTTGCTTAGTATATAATGATTTCTGGAGAAAATCATGTTGCCTTCTAAAAATGTGTATATAAATATAAGCGCGTGTATGGATACACATTACAGATATTTTTGAAGGTAGCTAGATGTCCCTCAAGCTCAAAGGCCTTTTATTGTTAAGAACAAACTTTGACCGCTATTTGGATCGTAGGAATCTTCCTCCACCTTGTGACAATTGATAATCACTAAATGTTTATAGTGACTTTTTTGGTAACACTTTCAGCGATAATGCTTAACAACATTTTTTAGCGTCACTAAATAAAAGTAACTCGAAATATTTAGCGACCATTAATAGTCGTTATATGAGGATAAGAAGAAGATACTTTCGATCCGTGTAAAAGCCAAAAAATTTTCTATTGTTATTATAAGAAAATTTCAGTGAAGAAAAAGTCCACCACCTTCCCAGGGAGACGTACTTGGCCTTTAAACAGCTAGCAATATTTTAGGCACTTTTGCCGGACTTTTAGCAGCCACCAACTCTCCCGTTTTGTAATCAGGGTTTTGCTGCAAGAACCGAGTCCAACTCGAGAAAAACTTTTGCCGGACTTTTAGCAATAATTAGAAGAAGCTCTTTTTTTTTTTTTTTTTAATACACGCCATTGCAACTCAAGGCATTACAAACTTCATAATGAAAGAAAATTGACCAACATAAATTCTACAAAAGAAATGATAGAGAAAATACATACATGAAAAGAAAGAAAATTGTGGAAGCAATGGAGCGCAAGTTAATTTGCAAGAAGGAGAAGATGGTCAGAAGTTAGGTGGTGGGACTTAAAAGTTGTAAAACAATTGATTATACGTTGATATTCCAATTTCTTAAATAACCATCTCAAGAAAAAATTGAAGAATGAAAGAATGAATTCAAAAGAATGAAAAAATGGTAGAAGAGGTAGTTCAAATAAGGGCTTAACGGTGTTGGCCCTTAATAATAGTATAGATATTGCTTGAACACCTTTAATTTGCAGATGCGGATGTAGTCGCTATAAATTATTAACATTAGTCACAAAACTAAATGAACAAGCTGTATAGTTTGCTGTTTTAATTGGTGATGTAATGCTGGATGTATACATAGCTTAAAGTTCTTTTATGGGTACAGGCCATTGCAACTCAAGGCATTACAAACTTATTAGTGAAAATACATACATGAGAAGAAAGAAAATGGTGGAAGCAATATTGGAGTGCAAGTTAATTTGCAAGAAGCAGAAGATGATCGGATTTAGGGAAATGGGAATGGGCGGGTTGGGGGGGGGGGGGGGGAGGTTTGTGGGGCGCGGGGGGGGGGGGGGGGGGGTGTGGGGTGTTGGGTTGAGGGTTATTAATGAATAGATATAGAAGAAGGGGAAAAAATGTTAGGCTTGTGGAATGGCATAATCACGAAGCAGCAGAACTAACAAAGAGTACGATGACATTGTGGAGTGATGAATATGCATAAGTTGTCGCACAGTATACAACATAAGAGCGTAGCTCCTGGCACTTACCATGAATCCAACAGGTGTGATCCAGTGTTCTCAAATATGAAAACAGGGAAGATAGTCGGCCTGCAATGGTACCAAAAGAATACTTAGAAATTTCAAGGTCGTGTAGTCTTGGACACTGGTTGTATGGAATCAATTGTAATTTAAGTACTTTTTCAACAGCTTCTTGGATGCTGCGGCCGCAAGGATCAACCTTGTCAAGACTTTGCAGCTACTTAGATGTTTCTGAAACAACAAGCAAAAATAGAAGTTACATGCCTTCTATAGGCTATAGCAGCAGAACACAAGCTTCAGCTTGCTTCATTCAGCAAAAATAGATGTTACATGCCTTCTATAGGCTATAGCAGCATAGCACAAGCTTCAACTTGCTTCATTCAGCATCTCCCATTTGGAATGTTCCCAGAAAACCATTCAAATATTTTCTTTAGGAACTTAATTAGCTTTGGGTTTGATGACTTACTCTTTCCGAAGCAGTTGAGAAAGAGCCACTTTTTGATGGTAGTCAGCCAGTGCACGGCTTCTGATCTATCAGGATAGTGCTGCACATAGGTACGAAAGATAGATGAAGGTCTCTTAAGGTCTGACCAAGAGCAAGCACCAACGTCCAAAAATTTTGACAATTTTGCAGTAAAAACATTTTTTTCCCCTTTCTTTACAGAATGATCAGTCCAAAAGTGCTTGCAAAGATGGTACGGAAATAGCAAAATCTAGCTGCCATGCATACAAGGGAGGAAGAGAATTTCACTGCCAAGAAAAAATGGAGATTTAGAGGTAGACAGTTTGGTAAACCATTGGTACGTGGCTTATAAAGGACATTTTTTATCTACTAAGAAGAGGAAAGGTCTTGAAGAACTTGCAGGGTTTGATAAGCCTTCTTGACATTGAGAGTGTAACTTCGACCGTGCTAAGCTTTCGAGCTCCAAACAAACCACCACCAAACAGGTCTGCGATTATGAAAAATCTGAAACTGGACGACGTGATAAAGATTAGGAACCATGAACTGAAGAACACAAAATTTACCGAAAATTGAAACACTAAATTGGGTTCTTTTCGTGCCTATAGCATTAACATTTGCCTAAACATTCGAAGACCTCCATAGCCATAACCCAGATGGGTGTATTCGGTAATCAACATTGTCCACAACACATCACTCTTCTCACGCATATCTCGAAAGACCATGCATGCGCCGTCCATATTAACGTGAGCGTACATGTCCAGGGGAGCATTGTCAATGTACACGCTACCATTCACTCCGTGCTTAACAAGCCCATGTCGAAATTGAAAAAATCAATTTCACATCCTGTAAGTTTACAAGATGTGAAACATAGTTGTAAGTTGCAACTTTACTCACCTTTGCAATTCTTTATTTTTGTCGGTGTGTGTTTGGATGGGTGGGTACTAAACATATCAAGAAAAATAAAAATAAAACTAAAACTAAGATTCTTAAACAAAAGCCTGTTGCTGATGCAAGTTACGACGTCATTTCTGGTATTGGTATCATCTTCCTTCTCATGTATGTCAGCCTTTCCAAGTATTTAAGTCTCCCATGTTGTATTTTGATCAAATTCGCCGCATGAAGTCATTTTGTTTAACCTCTGTGATAATTAGGGAACCAAGCCAATGCTAGCCCGTGACTTTCTTACCTTAAGTCACAACTAAAATCATCAAAATCTTGGTCAATTAGTGGTAGGATATATCTGTATGGTAAAGTTTCATGCTATGTTTTCTATCAGCATGTTCTTTTTGGTTTCTTGTGCATTGAATCAATATAATAACCAATTATAAGACTCTATTTTGTCCATTATCTATACATATATAAAAAATTATGGATGGGGTTAAATGATTAAACTTTTCTTTTCTTGAAATGTCCTTTTTATATTAAAGTCCTCATAAAAGGTTAGGTGATTAGAGGTGTTTTTGACTTATAACTTTTTTATCTCATAAAATACCCTTTTTGAATTGAAGCGTTATTAGAATATAATAACATGGTTTTTGACTTCTCATAGGATATATACTTTTGTTAGATTGAAAAGTTCTTTTCACTTTTACTAAAGAAAAAGAGAAAAAAATTCCATAGAAATCCCATAAAATTGCGGGTTAATTTTACGCTACACCCTGGACTTAGGGGTCAGTTGCACCCAGCACCCCAGGGTTTTAAAATTGGCATCCAACACCAAACAATTCAAAAATCTTGACTTCCATCACCAAATGACGGTCAAAATATATGTTGACCAAACGACTGTTAGTTTTTTAGGGGCAAAAAGGTCTTATCAAGCAACTCAATGACTGAAATGGGAAAATGCCATGGCTGCTACTGTGGACCTTCTTGCATAAAGTACGCTAGAACGATGAACAACCCAGGAAGAAGGCCCAGAACGCGACAGCGGCCCAGGTTCCGGCCCCGGCCTCTGACGCCTGCAACGGCATTTTCCTCTCCTACGCCCACACGTCCGGATCCAAGATCCCCCCGGACCTGAGGTCCGACCCCAAGGCCCAGCCATACCGGTTCGAGTCCACCCTCACTATGCTCAACAACGGCCTCGAGGAGCTAAAATCCTGGCAGGTCTTCGTCGGGTTCCAGCACGACGAGTACTTGGTATTCGTTTCCAATGCCGTTCTCGCAGACGGGTCAAGTGTTCCGGGTCTGGTAAGGAATGTGACAGTTTTTACCGGGTACCTCAGTGGCGATCTAAAGACTGGTATTAAGACCGCCGACGATTTGACCCAGATGTCGGCGAGGGTTGATCTGTTGGGTACCCAGTTCGGAGTCGGCGAGGGTTGATCTGACGGTCAAACATCCCCTTGGCCATACCAAGCTGAATTTCGGCGCTCAGTGTTGCAAAAAACGGCACAAAGACAACATCCGCCTCCTTGGCGTCGAAAACCCGCCTCGCAAACGATCCAGTTCTAAATTTCTCAGGCGTCATCAGATCGCCCATGATCCAGTACTCCGCACTGTACTGCTTGATCAACGGATTCTCGGGGTAAGGTGGGTAATCGAGCCTTTTGGGTAAATGGGCTGACCGGATTTCTTTGTCTGCATCGCTTCCGAGCCTCGAATCGGATTGGAAAGACCAGTACTTGTCGAGGAGGCCGTAGTTGAGGGATCTGTTCAGGTCTGAGACGTAAACCTTGATGGAATTTATGGGGGAGTGAGAGGTGTTTTGGGAAACAAGAGGTGGGTGGGGCCTGTAGGAGAGGAAGAAGAGGGAGAGTGAAAGGGTGCAGACGAGGGAGAGGGAGATAAATAGTGAAGAAGAAACGGAGCAGGGTGAGGTGGAGATAAACAGTAACCATGACCGCTCAATAATCCCATTTTGTCCTTGAAAAACTAGCAGCCGTCTAGTCAACAGGCAGTTTGACCATCATTTGGTGTTGGGTGCCAATTTTAAAACCCTGGAGTGCTGGGTGTAACTGACCCCTAAGTACAGGGTGTAGCGTAAAATTAACCCTAAAATTGCTATTGAACTACTGCATAATCTCTGAACATCGTTACTGAGAAAACCCTCTCAAAACCTACGTCCATATTTGTTAAAACTAAACCGCCCTAGAAATAGATTTGAAGGAATCCATTAGAATAATTTAAATAAACGAAGTTTCCTGCGGAATGAACTCCGGGAGGGGAAAGCCAAATTAATATAAATAATATGATATACCTACTACACTTATCCATCAAATCTGATCAAAGAAAACAACTTGCATATATAACAGAGTTTTTCATTGTGCATATATATAGATTGCAATACAAATATATTAGTATATTGATGCTATCATAAAACTGAGGTTTATTTGTAGGTTTGATTACAAACATATTGGTGTGAGGAAGTTAGCGTAAAACCAAAGTAACACAATTTTAACTGACAAAGAACTTGCATTGAATCAACTTATCCCGAGCTTTGAGATTTTAGATGAGTTCTGTTTGCATCTTATTAACTATATCTCTAAGAATTTTTTTTAATGGTTCAACACTTAGTAAGTTATCTTAACTTGACAAATTAATATAAATTTATAAGTGCCAATAAATTAATATATATTAAGCACACACTTGCACACATCCATGCACCTCCGTAATAAATGAACATCGAAAACACGTCACAAGTTTAGATCCAAAAGAACAATGCTTGTGTAATCATCGGGCCATGTTATTAGAATTTCTTTTTTCACTCACTTATATATCTGAAACCTATCAGAAATTTCGATTAATTTGATAATCAATACACTACAACAAAACTGTTCTGTGGTAACAAAAAGGCCTACGGTATAAAAGGAACCGTAGGTACAAGTTCTGTACACCTACGGTTATTATTGCACCGTGGCCATTGGTGCTGCTTCAAATTGGAAGCAGAATCGCGACGGTGCTTACCGTGGGAATTAGGCGGACAATCAGGAATTGAGTGAATCTCGCAGAAATGAACATTTCACCATGTCTGGGTTTGCGACTCTCTCTCTCTCTCTCTCTGCGACTTGTCTCTCACAGCCTCACCCCCCAAACAGCAGACGGCCGACGGCAGACACCAGCTCCTCCAGTCGACTCTCTCTGTTGAGAAGAGCTCAGATCTGGAATGAGTGGCCGGAGTGGAGCCGTGGAAGGAGACGGCGAGTGGACCGGCAATGACGTCTTCTTCTGTTCAGATCTGGAAGGATCAGTGACCGGCGAGTGACGACGGCGAGGCGAGGACTCCACCGGCCAAGAACCCACTGCAGGCGACGACCGTGACCGGCGATTTAGGTACGCATTTTCAGATTGCAACCACTTCATTTCTCAGGTTCCTATCCCTCTCGCCCTCTCTCTTTCTCTCTCTATTTGTATTTTTAATTCCTGCCACTAGAGATGGTGATTCTGATTAGAGTTATACGTTTGGAATTAATGGAGTTATACTTACGCATTTCAATTCTCTTAGTTTATTTTAACTTATTCGTTGGATTGGAATTGATGGTTTACATAGACATGGTTGATTGGGTCAGAAGAAGGTGATTTGGGCAGTGGAAGTTTAAAGGAAAGTAGGAAACCAGTCAATTTTTGTGGATGGATTGTTGGTTGATCTAATGTGGGATGTGCATGATTAATTGGTTCTACCATCGGTCATCAGGGGAAACGATTTTCATGTTAGGACAAGAAGTGGGATGTGCAGCAGGTTGTGGTGGAGGAGAAGTTGCTGCAGAAAGAACTAGAGAAGATTGAATTCTCATTGTTGATGTATGCATTATGCACGTAAGAGCCCATGAACAAATTTTGTGATTCTTGGCTTTTCTTGTTCCATTATTTTAGTTCCTTCCTCACTTATCTTCTTTTCATTATTCTTACAAGGAATAGATATTTATTCTACCCACAATATGATCAACTGTTAGGTATTCTACATATTATCAGGAAAGCATGTTCTTTTTGTTGCTCTCAACTTTTCAGATGTAAAAACTAATAGATATATCTATTAGTTTTTTTTTGATTTATTGGGCACTTCATGCATGATTGTACCTGGGTATTGCCAAAGGATCTGTTAATGGCTGATTTGATAATGGAGTTTCTTTACTCCAATATTTCGTGGGTACTTTGTATCAATTGAGGGTTGGAAGTGATAGTAACCTCATGGGTGTTAGTTTTTTCATTAGATTCGTAACAAAAACCCTTTCTTTTTGGTAGATGAAGATTATTTGACTAAACCAATCTTCATTTTTGCCCTAATGTTTACAGATTCACAAATTTTCTCTCCTACTTAGCTATCTTGTAATTCGATTTTGAAAATAAATGAAAATTTCATGTCTGTTTGAATACCATTAATTCAGCTACTTAGTTACCTTTTATTTTCGTTTTTGAGCCAAAATGAAAACGGAAAATGCAAGAAGATTCGTAATATATTTTTAAGAATTTTTAAATAGTGCCTTGCAAATTAAAAACAAGGTTTAATGATATATAAACACAATATTCGGAAAGTGCAAAAGTTAGAATGATGAAAAGCTTGTAGAAACAGCCTTACGAAAGTGCTAAATCGACACATTTTCTGAAAAAAGTTATCACCAATGTGGGGTTGGGGGTTGCTCTGTATTGTGATTGGCTTTACTCATCTTATCTTTGGTGAGAAGCTAGTGAATGATAACTGTGGAAGTGAAGTGGCAGACTAAAATGCAACAGATCAATGATGCATAATTTCTTTCTTTCAATTTCTAATGGTACTTCTTTTGTTTTTCTTTGGGCGAATCTCTAGCTTTTGATCAATATTTAGCTGCACACTGATAATCAATGTAAGGAAATGGACTTGACTTCTTACATTGGTTTTGCTAATACCGTTTTCTCCTTTTGCATAAAGCAGGTATGGTTCCTCTTTTAAGGTAATCCCTATTTCCACCTCTAAGTGATTTGTATTTGAATTTTATATATTTCATGCGAGTAAAAACTTTATTCGTATATTCTCCTGCAGATTTTTTCTTTACGAATTAAATTTGTTCATTATGTTCCTTATAAGGTGTACAAAAGTAGGTCCTTTGTTGTCATTTTCATTCTTGTCATATATTCTTGACTACAAATATACGGATTACTTTTTACTTGAGATAGACTTTGAATTGAGAAAGTTGATTGATATAGAATGTTTATTTGGTAGAGGTAGACAAATGATAAGAGTTGGATAAACCAAATTAAGAACACTTCCATATCTAGGTGGAAAACAAATAAGGATGTGTCAGAGGAGGGATCAAATTCATCTCACAGGGGTAAAAAGGTAGCAGCAAAAGTTTTGCATTATTTATCATTGAAACCAAGGTTATAGCAGCATTGTTGCAAGTGACCAAGTCTAAGACTAACATTATGCTTTGTGGCATGAGAACACACCCTTGTAAGTCTCCTGTTTTCCAGTTTGATTAGATAAATTGCATAAGAACACTTCCATTATTGATTTAGTCTCAACCTTTGTGAATCCGTATATAAGTTGGTTGGAGTACTTGAATTGTCCACAAGCTGTGTTTTTGTGTTTGCATATCCTTTTGAAAATGAAACGAGGGAAAGCTATTTAACCAGGCAACATTCTGGCTCTGAGAAATAGGATGATGTACATGTGTTGATGCTTTCCATACAGTAAAAGGCGAGCTTCAGTTTTAAGTCTACTCAGATTTGATAAGAGTCTCTTTCATCAAGTCAAATTACGTGCCTTAGGTAGTTATCTACCTGCTCTAGTAATATTTTGGTAAATTGTTTAAAGGCAAGTGACCTAGAAATAATTAACTTTATATACTTGTGATGGAAAATTGGTGCGAAACAAGCTCTAATTGAAACTGCTTTTGGATTAGTTTCATGAATCTTTAGCGAGATAAGGATATGAATTATACGATCTTGGTAGCCAGCATGATGGACTTTCAACCAAGCGTCCTACTTTTTTCTCCTTTAATCCCTACGGTTTAAACCGTAGGGAAAGGCTTCAAAAATTTTAAAAAAATGGCCACAGCCTACGGAATGTAACGTAGGTATAGCTTAGGGTATCTATAGACTAAACATATCCCTACGGGGTCACCCGTAGGCATAAGATTCAAAAATTAAACTTTTCCTTACGGTGTCACCCGTAGGCATAAGCTCCAAGAACTGTCGCTATAAGTGGGTTAATACAAATTAGGCATAGGTATATAGGCTACTGTATAACCGTAGGAATAACTTTCATCCCCGTAGGCATAGATCTAGGTGATCGCCACTTATGGCTACGGTATAGTACCGTAGGGATAGACTATGCATACGGTACATGGCACATATCCCTACGGAACTGTACTGTAGGCATATCTTGATTTTCTTGTAGTGATAAGAAGGTTTTTGGCTGAATTTAAACATTCTGTCACTAAAGAGGTTAAAGTTCAGTAATATTTTTTGGTGACAAAAGTGTATGAATTTAGCGTAAACAGTGGGGATTAAGACTCATCGTATAACTCTGTGCATACCACCAAGCACGTAGGTCAGCTAGTAAAGAGTTGTCCTAACTTAACCAGAGGTCTCGGTTTCGAGCCCTGAGAATGCAACTACGTTAAAACTTGGTAGGAAAAACTTTATCGCCCATGTGGTCCTACCCGGCTCGGAGGTGTGAAAAACCTAATCACGCTTTTTTTTACCAAAAAAAAAAAACTCTCTGCGCACCTTAAAAAGATCATGTCAAAACCTAACCTCAAAACTTGCGTGCATCAAAATCGATAATAGAACATTTTCCCAAGGTGCGCACTTGGTGGTATATATATATATATATATATAAGGTGGACCGGTTATATCATCTACTAACTTTTGCACATGGTGGATGCAAACTTAAATATACGAACATAGGACCATACTGGCTTTTTAGATGAGTAGGAGTAGTTTTTATTATATAAATGATATATGATAAAAATAAAAAAAAGTTGTGGTGAATATATGTTGAATTACGTACACAACAAAATTAATAGCCTAATATGTACTATTGGGATTAACAAGGTCATGCTACGTTAAAACAAAATAGATTTTTAGAGTATAATATAAATAGTTTAGTAGTAAAAGAGTAAAATAAAAGTAACACTATGATTAAGCATAACTCAAATTGCACTCGAATTAGAACTTAAGCTAAAAAAAAATCTCTGTGCTTCAATTTTCCGAAAAGAGATACAATTTTTTTTTTTTAATAGGGCTAGATCATTACCAAAAGAAAATAAAATGGATGGGCTGTTTTGACCCCTAACTACAATTATTTTCAGATATGGTCATCACTCTACATAAAGAAACAAGATGGATAATGGATAATGGATAATGGATAATGGATAATAATGAAAGTTCTAAATGATAATCTTTTGAATTTTAATGGATATGCTTGCTGAAAAAAGAGCCAAAACTTTAAAGTGAAAGGTAGAAAATTTAGCAACATTCTTAAAAGTTATAGCTACTATATTTGTTGCCTAAATATTTGAGTTTTTATACGTGCTCTGCTAGGTTTCCTGATTTCATTTGATCTTGGTTTTAAATATACAATATTTAAGCTCCTAAATCCTTCCGTTCTATAAAATTTATTATACATTTATCAATCCTAAATCGTTTCCATTAGACTCTTTACTTTTAATGATCTTTTAGGTTACAAATTTTAAAACTTTCGTTAATATTACTTGGTTATAATTCAAAGGAAAAAAGTTTAACTGCTACTCCGGTTGGAAGAATCTACCTCATACCCCCTATATAGCGACAATCAATCGTCTCTACATATTTCTAGTGGCTTTTATTTAGTGACGCTAATAAAGTGCTGTTAATAATTGTCACTAAAAGTGTTAGAAAAGAAGCCACTTGAAACCTTTAGCGACTATTAATTGTCACTATACACGGGGTTGAAGGAAGATTCCTACAATTTGGGTAGGAGCTAAAGTTTGTTCTAATTCAAATATGTTCTTAATTTCTAACTTTTATGTCACACTTCCTAAATTTGTATACATGCCATAAAATCATATTACAAGAGATTGGACAACTCCAGTATATACACTTTATATTACATTTTAATGGATTTAAATTATCTGTAGAACACTTTCTTCACTTCTATTACCGCGATACGTACCGAATTTATATTGATTGGTGAGAATTATATATTTCTCAAAAATATTTGAAACTGATTATAATACTAGTGTAGCTTGGGTAACGAGATGTAATATGAAATAGTCACGATTCTTTATGTGACAATAAACAAGCATCATGAATAATGACAAACATTGTCAGAAATTGGCATTAGCAATTCGCATTTAAAAGTAAGACCATATTTTATGCAATAAACTTTTCATGCTTTGATTAGCAGTTCAAAATTGATTTAATTATTATGATTAAGCTAAAATAGTCGTACTAATCAACTTTAATTTTTTTTCAAAGGTATATAATATTTTTATTTTGAATCACTATTTAACGTGTAAAGCACGTGATGCTTACTAGTAAGAACTAAAAGCAAACAACCTCCATAGTAAGAGTTGTCACTTTTGTGCTTGAACAATTTCGCAATTTAAAATAATTTAAAAATGTAAGATTGTCCACTTAGAAACTAGAGAATGCAAAATGCAAGATTTTTAGATAATGCATCAAACATGAAACATAAAGGTTGTGATGATTTTTATCAAGCCTAAAGGGTTTTGACAAAGACATAATGACAAAGATAATGATTGAATGTATTTTCTGAATGATCCAAATTTAACTTGGGGGTAAATGAACTTTGCCTCCCTGTACTATTAGCCATGAGCGGTTTGACCACCTATACTATAAAAAGTTGTTCTAAGTTTAGGAAAAAAGTTGGATGCTACCCCAGTTGGAGGAATCTTCCTCTCACCCCCTATATAATGACAATCAATTGTTTCTAAATGTCTTTAGTGGCATTTGTTTAGTGACGCTTAAAAAGTGCTGTTAATAATTTTCGTTGAAAGTGTTAGAAGAAAAGTCACTAGAACCATTTAGCGACTACTAATTGTCACTATATAAGGGGTTGGAGGAAGATTCCTACGACCAGGGTAGCAGCTAAAGTTTGTTCCTAAGTTTACATGTACTCCCGAAAAGTCCGCACAAGGATGGATCATAATAGATTTAAGTAGAATTGTCATAAATCACTACACATTTTTATACACAAAAAATTCCCATCAAAACCATTTTCTAACTTTGTTCACCTGCACACCTCCTACCACGCACCCATCACCACACCCACCCCCCTCACCTCTGCACAAACATGCCCCTCCACCCTATCCCACATACTGATGCACCAAACCTAAAATTGTACACACGACACAGACTCACATACACGCGCACGCACGCGCGCACATGTACAGCCCTTCTCTGGCCATCGCGACACACACACACACACTGTATTCACACATAAACACACACCCACATACCTGATTTACAACTACCTATCTAGAATACTAGCCTTTGGCACTATGAAAAAATTGTTAAACAAATGACGGGTAACGGTGATATCGGATGTGGGTTTAAGTGAAAGTGGTTGTGGAGGTAGCGGAGCTAACATGCAGTGGTGATATAGGAGGTGGGTTTCAGTGAAATTGGTGGTGTTGGACTTAGGATTCATTATTGTGGTGGCGGCGCGATTTGGTTTTGTTCTAGTGAAGTTAGATAGAGGTTGGTTGTCTAAAAGAAATTGATGGAATGTTGCTTTATGTAGGCGGCGGTGGTTAGCCGTGGCAGGTGAGAGAATGAGAAATCAGATATGAGAGAGAAAAGAGAAGAGAGGAGAGAGAGATACTAAATGTTGAATAGTGACTTAATCCCCTGCCACTTAGAGGTGTCAATGGGTCGGGCTTGGGCCGGCCCAGCCCGGGCCTGACGTGAAAAAAGGCCGGGGCCGGGCCAAGTAGGGTGGAAATTGGGCCGGGCCGGGCCAAATGAATGGGATATCTAGGCCCAGTCCAAGCCTTGGCCCTAGGCCCAATATATAGGGCCGGGCTTAGGCCGGGCCCGGGCCCTTTTTCTTTTATTTTTTCTCCTTTCAAAAATTCTAGTTATTCAAATTAAAAACTTGAATTGCAGTTTCCCTCCAAAAATTTTGTACATATAGTAATATATGTATATGCAATTAACTAAAAATGCTTAGACATGCATATATATATATATATATATATATATATGTGTGTGTGTGTGTGTGTGTGTGTGTGTGTGTGTAGACAATAATATTTCTAACATTCAAATATTCAAAAATAAAAATAAAAAAATCTTAATTGGTTTACTAATGCTAGGGCTTAAAATGTCGTAGTCTTTTAATCCCTTTTTGGTCTAAAGATATATATGTCCAAATCTTTTTATCGAGTTAACGTTAAAGAAATTTCACCAAATTCTTTCTTTTTTTGTTGAAAAGTCATTTATATACTAAAGAACAATATGCAATATACATCATTTACGGTAGATGGTGATAATAATTGATGGACTTAAATTGAAGATAAATTTGTCACAGTGTGTAGGGCCAAATTGAAGATAAAATTGTCACAGGGTATAGGGCTTGTGTGTAAGGCCATAAATTGGGCCAGATTAGGGCCAAAACTGGGCCAAAAGAAGGCCATTTTTCGGGCCAAAAGAGGCCCGGGCCAGCCCAGCCCTAAAAAACGGGCCAGTTTTGGGCCAGCCCATTTTTTAGGGGTCGGGCCAACCCGGCCCTTTTGACACCTCTACTGCCACTATACCCCTCATCCCTCCTACCAAGTGGAAGAGACTATGGCATTTCCCTGTGCCAAAAAAAAATCATAGGATTCTTGTGGCTTGTCCTCCATGATAGACTCTTGACCAATAGTTTGAGGAAAACTATATGCATTACCGATTCCAATCTTTACCCCAGATGCAACAATTATGAGGAATCCATCCTCCACGTTCTTTGGAATTGCACCTTTGCTGGCAAAGTTTGGACTTCCTTCCTAAATAGTAAACAGATGCAAGACCTTCAAATTTTGGATGTGGTTCAATGGTTCTGGAAGGGTATTGATCTTGAAGTCATAGATGGCCATGAAGGAAAATGGGAAACTCTCTTTCTATCTATCTTGTGGACTAACTAGAAATGCAGGACTAGAAAGATCTTTGACAATAAAGATTGCTCTACAGAGGAAGCTGTCCTTGTCAGCACACAACTTACAAGGGAAGTCTCGAACGCATTTAAAAAAAACTTTAGATCCCCCTAAACTGAAAATTTGTAGACTAATCAAATGGCAGTTTCCAGTGACAGGATTTATAAAAATTAATACGGATGGAGCGTCAAGAGGCAATTAATACGGACATAGTGTCTATGGAGGAATTGCAAGGGATGATAGAGGATGCTGGTTAGAAGGATTTTTTGGCAGCATCGGTAACAACTCAAGTCTTAATGCAGAAGTCTGGGGTATTCATCGAGGCCTAACAACAGTTCGAGAAATAAATTGGAGGCAGACGACACTAGAATCAGACTCTACTGCTGCACTCATTTTGATTAAGAAACAAAAAATTAAAAGTCACCCACTGCAAGCATTGGTAGAAGACTGTCGTGTAATAATAAAGCAAACAGGATGCGTGCTGACACACACCGTGAAGGAAGGCAAAAAAGGTGCCGGCTAGCTAGCAGACCTGGGAGCAATCCAAGGAACATTTTACGTCCATCTTGAAGAAGCTCCTACTGAGTTGGGAAGTTTTATTGTTGCAGACAGGAGTGGAATTGCCTTTGAAAGGCCCTCCAACTAATTTCGTTGTATTTTCTCTTCCTTTGCACCAAAAAAATAGTGGGTATGGTGGCGGTGTCTGTGTCAAGTACTTGATGGAGATTGATGAAGTACGTGGAGAGCGTTGATTAGATATGGGTACTATTTAGGTAATGGATAAAACCAACCAAATTAAAGAATGACACAGTTAATCCACAACTAAATGGGTTAAGCACCCATTCATACCCAACCCATTTAACTCTTATCAAAACCTGATCCACCCACTCATTTTGCCACCCTAATTCAAATTTAGATTATGGTAAGCATGACACATCGATCTCCTTTAAATCCATTTTAAAGCGGATCCTTTGTAACACCACTATTGACTTTTGAGGCAAATATTTCTTTGTCGCACAATTTTCGCTTAAGAGTAGCACTACGTAAGGCTGTAAATGAATCGAGCTATTGATGAACTGCTTGTGATTCATTCGCCAAAGAACTCGTTTATGTTCATCTGTATAATATACGAACAAAAAATGAACAAAGTTTTAGAACTCGTTTCACTAAACGAGCTGAGCATGAACACTCCAAAAAGTTCACGAATGTGTTTGTGAACGGCTCACATGGATAATAACTTAGTTATAATATGTTTCAACCCCAAAAGTCATATGACTTAATTATAATATAATTAGTTTAAATTTGGAAGTCCAAAAATCAGTTAGACAATGGATCAAGTAAGATATAGTTCTGATTTGGAAATAATTGTTTTGAATGAGAACACGAGTTTTCAAGTTCGAGTTCGGTTTATATAAATAAACGAACGAACTCAAGCCGAACACGAGTTTTGTAAAACGAACCACGAACGAGTTCAAATAAAATTTTGAAGATTAGACGAACATGAATAAGGCCTGAAACTAAACAAATGAATTTGAACATACCTTTATTCGGCCCAAACTCGGTTCGTATACAGCTTTAAGCACTACCATATAGGCGACCTTTTTGTGGATTAAGTCCCGTTTTTTCACTTAGGCAAGGTTTTAGGAAAAGTAACAATAACTTTTATCAATAGCCATAAATACACACGTCCCACGTACTAGCCAAGATAAAATGTGTTCACTATAACTCACAAGATGCTTTGGACAAATAACTACTTACACAAACTTCTGTGGATGATTGAAGCTAAATTCCATGATAGTAAAATAACACTTTATGTTTTTAGAAATGAAAAAATGTTAATGGTTGGTTCTTTACATTTTCATATATTGTTGAGAAATTATAGACATGAAAATAAGAAGTCCTACTTCGCTTGCAACCATGCATGCACAATAAATTCTTTGACAATTCAAAGAGCATGATTAATCAAAATTGTCTTGTGGATTGGCTAAACCATTTAGAATAAGGTTAAGCTATGGTTTGAAATGCATCATATAATTATTGTAAAATTTACTACTGAATGACCAAAATTTTATATTAAATGACCAAAAGATACCGTTATTATGTAGAATTTAGTAACTTTACAGAATCATAAACGTTTCGTAAATCGGACCCACACACATTATTGACTGTTTCAGTAACAACTTTTGTTCATTTAAGAATAAACTTTTAATGTATGCTGTACACTAACTATTAAGAATACGCTAGAGAATTTCCCTTTAGAGTCCGGTGAAAAGTGGTGGGCTATGATATTGAACGGCATCCAACCTCTCTATACATATTTAAGTCACTTAACCCATTCGAAGATGGTTATTATGAATAGCTCCTATACAGAGAACTTGTCTTAAAAGCTTAAGTCGGTAAGTCTCGAATTCATTTATCTTTATGTTTAGATCACCTTACGCAGACTTAGATCCAATCTTGGACTAACGCTACTCACACCTGCACCTCTGAAATCTTCTCCTCGCATGCGAGTCCACCCAATATCGAGGAGTGCTAGACCCACATTGCAAAACCATGGCCTGTGATGCCAAATGCAGGGATATGGTAGGTAGTAACAGGAGTAAGTGTCCAACGCGAAGGACATATGCAGGATGGCCAGCATGACTGAAAAGCTTAAGTCAATGAATCTTGCGTTCATCGGTGCATCTTCATCATATTCTTAACTTTCACATTTATCCGACATAAATATTACACAATTAACACGCAAACCTTAACTACCTTAACTTCTAGGTCTGTCAGTGGACAAGGAACTATAAACGTACCGTTCGCATCTCTACTGTAAGAGAATGGTGCTACGTCAAAATGGTCATTGGGAACTGAGTGGCGAAAAAGTATGGCAATCTTCTGCCCCGAATATATAGCACTTGTTCATGTTAATGTTTTTTTTTTACATCAAACAACGATTTTGAAGAAAACATGCGTGTTCCTTGGCTGTAGAAACAGGACGCAAACACATGTATCGCATGTTTTTTGGTTAAAAACGCGTATAAACTGCGTATCGACTAGCTGTGCTGCTTTCAACTAACAAATTCTAATCTTTCACTAAACTTCGAAAAAAACTCACTGTTGGTAACAGTGATGACTTGGTGTAACCAACATGTGAGAAGTGAAAATAGCAACATTTTGATCTCCTATTATCTGAGAATCTATCCGTCTCGTTAGATTCTACTTGCCCGTTACACCATGCTGTATCTACTACTGTTATCATATTATCCTGAAGATACGATGAACTTCCATTCACGTAAGAGTTGAAAAGTGCGGGCCGGGGGGGGGGGGTTAATGCAAACATGCAACCTAACAGATTGAACGCTTTGATAACAGGGAGTCAGCGTGTGTGTCAAGTGATCAAAATTGGCATGGACATATGGGAGCTGGGTTACCTTCGTACATGAAGAAAGTTATCCGGCACAAGCCTGGTGTTCTGGTCGTCGGTCGACCTCCACAGAACTCATTGGCCACCACCTTGTAACAACCACACGTCTGTTTCTCTGTGCAAGTACATCTTGAAGCATTCTTGAAATACTATATGTCTTAATTAGCAGCAAGTAAGCCGGATCGGGATCCATTTATAAAGTAGACTATTCAAATTCCTCAGGCTGATGGTTGACAAAAGCTCTATGATTCGTTTACTTTTTCACTTCAAGTTGTTTATTTCTTTTTTAATTTAGAATTCTCTGAATCCTCTCTGTTTAACTTTATTTGATTATTATGATGGAAGCCACTTACAGTTATTCATCTATATGGATTCCTTCGGAGATGATTTCATGCACAATCATCTGGAGGTCGTGCGTCTGAGCTACAACCGACATGTTCTCCGACATCTTGCAGTCGAAAAAGCAGCTACATGCATACTTATTTTTTTCGGCTTCCTCAGTATCGTATTTTTGCTGCAACACTTTCCACATTCTTTTGGAAGAATTGTAAGTATGCGTATAATAATCATCAAGCTCATTGGAAAGACAATGGAGCAAATAATTACGATAATCTTTTTCATTGTTTTCCCACTTCTCAATATATTTTTCATGCTCCACCAATTTCTCCTCATTCATATTTTCTGCATCCACCTTTCTTTGGATTTTTGGCTATTAAAACACACACTACCTTCATCAACTTGAGATAGAAGAATACCTTGCTAGCGCACATTTTGAAGTTTCATCCACCAAATCGAAATGGCTTATTCATGTCATTTGAGTTGATAACAAGAGTAGCAGAAGACATAGTGTAATGCGTCATTGAACTCGTCTTAAATTGTTGGAAGTGTTGCAAGAAAAGAGCAAAACAACTCCCAAAAATAAAGTAACGTACTACATGCGTACTTCTTTTTTCGACTTCCTCGGTGGCATTGTGGCTCCCTTCCCCTCTTGTATTTTTTAGCCCCTTACCGCTCTTGTACTTGGAAAATGTTGAATTTTTCTGGCATCAGATGACATTTGTACATATTTGTGTTAAAGTACAATAGAATTTGACTACTGTGTATATGCATGCATATATTAATTACTGATGGATCATCAATTATTTTAGTCTTGTAGACTGGGATGCTTTGTAGACTGTGTGGTTGGATTAGAATTATAGGGCACAAGTTCGGGACTTAAAAAATTTTAAAATTATTTTAGCGATGCATTTTTTTCGTTGCTAAAAGTATCAAAGGACATAATTGTGACAGGTTTTTAGCGATGGATTCTTTCGTCACTAGAGGTTATTGCCGTTGGACCTTTAGCGGCGGACTGTCCGTGGCTAAAGGTCTGACTTTTATCGACAGATCTTTAGCGACGGACTTTCCATCGTTAAAAGTTTTTACCTACAATTTTTTTTGCGAAAGACAGTCCGTTGCTAAATGTCCAGAATAATAGGTGACGGACTTTTAGTGATGAAATTTCCGTCGCTAAAGTTATTTTTAGCAATTAATTTCGAAAGATAATTAAAAAATAAAAAAAAGGAAATTGCTTTTAGCGACAGAATGCCCTGTCGCTAAAAGTAATTAAGTCCGTCGGTAAAAGTTGAACCTTTACCGACGGACTCAATTATTCTATCGCTAATCTTTTAGTGACGACCTTTTTTGCAACGGACTTTTAGCGACGGATAGTCTGTCGCTAAAAGTGTTATTTCTTGTCGTAATGTGAAATTACCTAAAAAATAATCAAATTTTTTTTACCACCCCTTATAAGTTGACCTTTCAATTTACGTAAGTCTTAATACACTTATAATTATCATGTCCTAAACTAGAACATAAAATTTTAAAGAAAATGTATATTAGCATATATGCATTTTATACCGTAAGTACATCGATATTAACCATATGTGCAATTCTCCTGCACGTGGTTAAATTCATTTCCTTCATCGAATTTCTAGGCATAAATAAACATGCAAAGTGCCATACATGAAAAATAGAGAATTTTGTTTTTGGTGAAATGTCCTTTATTCCAGTAAAGTTCAAATACAACTCTTCAATTTTTCCTCCCCACAGTTAATCAACAAAGCCCAAGTCTATCCTTCTACTACTAGACTATTTACATTTCATAGAACTACTGATGTCTCTTCCCTCTGTATTAGAACACAAGGGTATAACTTCTAATTCTTGCATAATTGGTTGTTAAGCTCTGTAGATGGTGCCTTACTCTTCCAGCTGAGACCTCTGTATTTTATCCACACCTCAATCTTGGCCATGATTTCATTCTTCTCATTGCTCTGTCCAGTGAAGATTCTTGAGTTTCTTTCCTCCCATATTGAAGTAGTGAATTCCAGTTGGAGAATTGCTGTGAGATTTACAACTTCTGCAGAGTATTTTCCCAATTAGAGCGAGTAAAAGGACAGTTCAAAAGCAGGCGTTCCATAGTTTCCTGTTGTTGAGTACCTAAGCTGCGTTTGTCATCATTGATGACATTCCAAGCTTTTATCTTATCCTTAGTTTTCTCCTCTTATAGACCATCTATAGGATCATTGCACACTTAGGGATATAGAGAAAGTTAATTTTCTGGTAAAAAAGAAGATAGGGTTCCTGACGAAAGTGTTTCAAGCACCAACACAACCGGAAGTTCATAATGATATTATCTTGCCTTTGGTACTCCAGAGAAACAAATCAATTCATTTGATAACCTTATTAGTTGATGAAATCATAACACTATCAATACCCATAAACAAATAAGTAAAAGAAAAAGAAAAATAATAAAATCATGTTGATTATATCACAATTTGGAGATACCAATATTTTTAATTTATCATTGGCAGGATACTACCTAAAAGAACCTCCACTTTTAATCATGTCGACTAATTCCTAGGTGGGGACGAATTATAGTAATTTGTTACAACCCAAGACAAAAACAAAGACAAGGATAATCATACCCGTTAGGCTTACTCTTTATTCACTTGAATCAAAATGCCAATCCGAACTTGCAATTTGTGACGGTTGTTCTGGCTATATAATCCGTACGTGATTAATAAACCGGTGAAATCAAAGGGCATTACTTGAATGCTACTGCGGGTACATGCGAAGAAATGATAAAAAGGGCGGTATTTGCCAGAGAATTGGGAGTTCCTATTGTAATGCATGACTACATGCCAATTCCAAGAGCTAATCGGAAGTTGATATACGAGTAAAAGCCGTCATCCAAACAAATTATACTTTACAAACGTGCAGAAATATATATGTGCACAAAGAACATTAACTCCATAACTCTTCCAAATAATTGAACTTTAGACTTCATAATTGTGGGTCTTTCTTCCTGGTTAAGGGGCGATTGAGCATGCAACGAAGGTAAGCTTTGAGCCTTTGAGCTCCCTCCTCCTTCTTGTTCTTCTCAACCCTATCTATCAACCGGGATTATAACCGGATTATGCACATGTTATAAGTGCTTAACTTTAGAATCTTGACAGCCCATAACAAATACCATGATCTTTTTCCCTTCCTTTTTTGTATAGCTTACTTTTTGGGCATAGTTATAGGATTTCCATCTTTTACAGCTTCATTTTAGCCCATAGATTTAGTTCTTCAGTATATATATATTGCTACCTGTAAATGAGATTAGACACAACAATTGATACCATTCTGTCATGGTATCAGAGCATAATATTTCTGCTTAGCCCTCTTTTTTTTTCTCCTCGTCTAGCGTTCATCCTTCTCGGACCACTGTCACTCGACTGCGTCAAATTCTAGCCTATTTTTTTTTCCAGCCGCATAGTAACTGGCCTTCACGTCATCGGACTCTTAGGTCCCGTATCATTCTCTGCTAGTGTGCAAGCAATCCGACAACACCTCTTCTTTCTCGGCAATCACTACCGACGCAACCAATCAAATCTGCCATCAAGGAGCGGTGTGTTCCCATCTTCATCGACATGGCCAAGGATGCAGAAACCTCCAAGCCTAAGCACATCGATCCAACTTTAGAATACTACTTGTCCAGTCAAACAAACTCAGGTAATTCCCTTACTGCACGGTCTTCTGGCCTTGTTTCAGCCACTGCAAGGTACCCAGATGTACACCTACGGGACGGCCCTGGTGCACGTTTTGTCATCGGGTGGGTCACACACAGGAGAAATGTTATTGCCGCCTTGGTATTGCTCCGCTTGGTAAGGGGCGGGGGCGGGGTCATGGATCCTCTGCCATGTCACAGAACGCAACCGGCTCCTCATCTGGCCCACTCCAGGCCTCTG
This sequence comes from Escallonia rubra, assembly GCA_033065855.1. NCBI lineage: Eukaryota > Viridiplantae > Streptophyta > Magnoliopsida > Escalloniales > Escalloniaceae > Escallonia > Escallonia rubra. The sequence continues at coordinate 231,192 of JAVXUO010002083.1, forward strand.
CCGCCGCGACACAGAATAGCAGCCTTTCTTTTAGCCGCCGCCACTATTGCTTTTCCTGGCCTGACACCCGAGGAGATGCAACGCCTCGTCACCTTTCTGGAATCCTCTCCATCGGGTACAGACTCTCTTGTAGGTAAATCTCTGCCTACTACACATACTTGGTTGATTGATAGCGGCGTCACGCACCATATGACAGGAAACATGAATATCTTTTCAAGTATCTAGGATATTCCACCTTCTCCAGTAGGCTTACCAGACGGTCTTCGCCACGTGCTCTATGTGCCAAACTTGGCTGTTAATCGTATTTATGTCTCGTGTTTAGCTACTGACGCTAACTGCTTTGTGGCTTTCTCCCATGATATATGTGTATTGTAGGACCGCACTTCGAAGAGCCAGATTGGACTGGGTAAGATGCATTGGGGGGTGTTCGTGTTTCAACCACTTTCTACTGATACAGTGGCCGCCGTCTCTGAGTCTGAGTCCTACGAGCTCTAACACCCGCACATGGGGAATCCTTCTAGTCAGCCCCTTATTCGTCTTCCTACAGTTTCAGTTGTTTCCCTTTCCCTTAAAACTATTTGTGATGTGTGTTGTCATGCAAAACACATTGGGATTGTTCTTCCTGCCAGTACTAGCCGTGCTATGGATATTTTTGGATTGATACATTGTGACATTTAGGGCCCCTATCGGGTAAGCACTATTTCTAGTGCAAAATATTTTTCGACAATTGCATGTTGATGACTATAGTAGGGCTGTCTGGGTTTATTTAATGCATGATAAGGGTTAGACTTGTACCTTGCTTCGAAACTTCTGCAAAATGGTCCATACTCAATTTGGCAAACTTGTCCAAATAATTAAGAGCGATAACAGCCATGAATTCGATTCCCAGCCCATGACCCAATTCTATAATGATCACAGTATATTACACCAAACCTCTATGGTTGGTACACCCGAACAAAATGGGAGAGTTGAGAGGAAACACCGTCATATTCTAGAGGTCGTCCAAGCCCTACGTTTTCAAGCCAACCTACCTATTGAGTTTTGGATGTAATGTTTACTTACCGCAGCTCACCTTATAAACTGTACTCCCTTGCCCATTCTCAAAGACAAAACACCCCAGCAACTCCTCTTCCAAAATGTTCCATCTTATCCTATCTTCGGGTCTTTGGGTGTCTTTGCTATGCTGACACAAAATCCACGGACAAAATTGCCCCTAGAAGTAGACGCTGTGTTTTTCTTGGGTATCCCCCGGGCAAGAAAGGTTGGCGGGTATATGATCTCGAAACTAATCAAGCCTCTTCTCCCGGGATGTGAAGTTTGAGGAAACCATCTTCTCATTTACCACACCTCTTGGCCCTTCTCCTACACCCGAGACCATTACTTTCTGCCCAGCATGGGACTGTGCTGAAGATCCTATGGCATCCCCTCTGGTGATAGGGGGAGATACCCCATTAGCGACAAGGGGAGATCCGCCACTCTCACAGGCTGCCACTCCTTCCCCTGGTCCGCCGGGTATCACTGCGGGTCCTGACCTCAAGATCTTTTCTCCGGCTTCTCCATCGAGCTCTCCTGCTGCTCCGTCTCCCACTATTGGTCATGGAAAGCGACAAAAGAAAGCTCCTTCTGTTCTCAAGCACTATGTATGTCACACTGCTCAAGTTCTCCCCCATCCCACCTGCATCTTCAACATCCACCAACGGCTCTAGCGGTCCCAGTTATCCTCTGGCTAATTTGTATCTTATAAGTCATTTTCTGCTACGCACACTCAATTTTTGAATGCAGTTTCTTCCGGCTCTGAGCCGCGTTCCTACAAGGCTGCATCCTACAATCCAAAGTGGCGTGCAACCATACGAGCATAAATTAATGCTCTTGAAGCAAATGGTACCTAGACTATTGAAGACTTACCCCCTGGCACGAAGCCCACCGGCTCAAAATTGATGTACAAAATTAAATTCAACTCTAACGGGTCTATTGAGAGATACAAGGCCCAGGTTGTGGTTCGAGGGGATACTCAAGTTGAAGGACTTGACTATACCGATACTTTTGCCCCAGTTGCCAAAATGGTGAGCGTCCGGGTATTCTTAGCAGTTGATGTTATTAAAAATTGGGAGCTCTATCAAATGGACATAAATAATGCCTTTATGCATGGTGATCTCCATGAAGAAGTATATATACGGCCACCTCCGGGGTTCCCTCCTTCTAGCCCAAATAAAATTCTCCGTTTGTGCAAATCTCTCTATGGTTTACGGCAGTCACCCCGCAACTGGTTTGCAAAGCTCTCCACCGCCCTACGTTCTTATGGCTTTCTTCAGTCCCATGCCGATCACACACTATTCACCTACCGAAAAGGGGACGTCTTTCTCTCTGTCCTTGTGTATGTGGATGATTTGATACTCGCTGGGAATAACAGCACCGCCTGCTCTTCATTCAAACAGTATCTTAATGACCGCTTTAAGCTCAAAGACCTCAGGCCTCTCAAGTATTTTTTGGGCATCAAAGCAGCACGTGGACCGTGTGGCCTCTTTCTCTCTCAGCGCAAATATGCACTAGATATCCTCTATGAATCCAGTTTATCTGCGTCCAAGTCCACTGCATTCCCTATGGAACAGAACCATGGTCTTGCTTTTGCTGACGGTCCTCTCCTCTCCGACCCAGGACCATATCGGCAACTTATTGGTCGCCTTGTCTACCTCACCATCACTAGGCCTGACATTTGATATGCGGTCCATGTCTTGTCCCAGTTCATGCAGTCTCCTCGTTCCCAACATTGGGACGCCGCACTTCGGGTTTTACGGTATCTCAAAGTCACCTCGGACCAAGCTTGTTTTTGCCTGCTGATAGTCCTCTTCAGATCTATGCCTTTTATGACTCGGACTGGGCCAGCTTCCCACTCACCCGACGTTTCGTTACCAGATATTTTGTTTCCTTGGGAAATTCCCCATTTCATGGCGTACCAAGAAACAACTGACAGTTTATGGATCATCTACTGAGGCAGAATACCGTTCGATGGCGGTAACCACTTGCGAGCTCACTTGGCTCAAATCTTTTCTTCTCTCTCTTGGCGTTCACCATGATCGTCCCATGCTCTTCTGTGACAATCAAGCGGCATTACATATTGCTTCGAACCCAGTCTTTCATGAAAGGACCATGCACATTGAGATTGACTGTCACTATGTCCGAGAGCGGCAACATTAGCACAACACATGTTCGCACAGCACATCAGGTAGCCGACATCTTCACTAAGGCACTTGGGCGTCACCAGTTTCATTATCTTTGCGGCAAGTTGGGCATTCAAAATCTCCATGCTCCAATTTGAGGGAGAGTATCAACCGGGATTATAACCGGATTATGCACATGTTAAATAAGTGCTTAACTTAAGAATCTTGACAGCCCATAACAAATTCCATGATCTTTTTCCTTTCCTTTTTTTATAGCTTATTTTTTGGGCATAGTTATAGGATTTCCATCTTTTACAGCTTCATTTTCGCCCATAGATTTAGTTCTTAAGTGTATATATATTGCTACCTGTAAATGAGATTAGACACAACAATTGATACCGTTCTGTCATTATCAGCTTTATGGGTGCCTCCAGTTTAGATACCTCGAATATGGAAGAGGAATTGGGTATTGAACGTGTGGACATCTGGTTTTCTTTGATCCAAAGTTCTGCGAATTCAAGGCAAACGTTGGGCCAATACATTCATTGCGAAATTTTTCAACAATAGGGTATTTACTCAACACTTTGTTCAAAGGATAGTGGATCATTTCTGGCGACTTCGAGAATCTGTTGAAGTGGAATCAATTGGTAAGTTCTTTGCTTTCCATTTTACAGATGCAGTGGACATGGAGTGTTTGTTAATGGAAAATCCTTAGGACATCCAAGGAGCTTTAGTAACTGGTTTTAGTTAAATGGCTGCCTTATCAGTGTTTATCCAATTTAGATTTCACAACCGCTGATCTCTGGGTTCGTTTTAAACGATATCCCCGTAGAGATGTTCTACTAAGACGCTGTGGGACAAATTAGTGGCTATTATGGTGAGGTTATGGCGATCGATTGGTCTTTAACAAGGCAGACCAAGTGTGACCTTTTTTGTGTGCTAGTGCGATCTGAACCTCTGGTTTCTTGGGTTTTTGTTCCAACGGTTGGCCAACATGGTAGTTGCGTTTGGGCGGCTTATGAGAAACTGTTCCGTGTTTGTTACCGATGTGGGATTATGAGTCTAATGTTCATCAGTTAACTTTGGTTTCCTTCGCTGGGCTGTTTGAATCTGAAGCCGGCACTAGAGAGAGATCAAGCAATCATTTGCACAAAAGTTTTGAACAAACTTAGTGAGAAATAATGTTTAGGACCAAGTAAGCCGACTTACTCCAATCACAAGAGGTACATCTTATCTAGCTTTCATCACTACAAGAAAATCCACTTTTTGGGACATAATTTTTCGTCACTAAAAGTGGGTAATACGTAGGTAAAGACTTTTAGTGACGGACTGTTGGTAGCTAAAAGTCCGGTGACACCGTTGCTAAAAGATTAGCAACGGCGGCAAAATTTTTACTTTTACCTACGAAAGATTTCGTCGCTAAAGGTATTTTCTATATTTGTTTTAATTTTTGAATTTCTAAAAAAAAAATTACGTCGCTAAAAGTCCATCACAAAAGTCTTTAGCGACATTAATTTTGTCGCTAAAAGTGTCTCTAAATCATTTACCAACAGATTTTTAACGACAAATTCCGTTGCTAAAAGCCTGTCTTTAAAAATATTTACCATTTTGCAAAAGGATGATTCCGCAAAGACTTTTGTGACGGACTTTTTGCCAAATCTTTAAAATGCCAAATCTATTTCAAAAAATTAATTCTAGTCAACTAATCCATCAATAGTTTAATTATTTAAACTAGCATTCATCTTTACCAAATTTCAAGTAAAACAAATGAGATTTAAGTAAGATGTTCACTGAATATAATGTATAATATATTACATCATACAATATCAAAAAAACCAAGGATTTTCTCCAAAGCCTGCACAAGAAAAAAAAAATACAAGTTACTTAAAAACAATTTGACTGCAATTAGTTATTATCTTACCTTCATCTAAGCACAGTAAAAGCCCATGCAGTGATATTTCCTATCAAGAGATGGCGGAAAGATAATAATCTTGTAATATAGTTAAAGATAACTTTCATAAAAGAGATCGGCTGCTATAATTTATATGGATGCTTTTTTAAAGTCACATTGTGTCTGTTGTACATATTAACTATTCTTCTTTCGATATTAGTGCTCCTTCCAAAGAATGAGGTTTAGAACCATACCAGAATTAATGCCGAGGGATTCATGTCACAAAAATTCCAATAGACACTAAACCTAGTATAGTTCCCAATCATGATATCAGTAAGGTAAATACAAATAACAAGAACATTGTGCACCATCCCAAAGACTATTACTTGAGCATTCAACTAAATTAATGTAATTGAATTCAGATATCCCCACATTATAAAGGTTAACATTGCTTCCCAGATTACCTCAAATGGAAAAGGCTCACCTCATGTGAAACCTGCCTCACAAAACTAAATATCCAAACATTCAATAAAGCAATATAATGCTCAACGCACATCTTACATATCAATTTTATCACCAAGAATATTTGACAATTCAAATTTCTAAATTTCGCTTCTTACGAATCCTCAAGTCTCCTAACCGACCATTCCTACCGCCTGGTATGTGAAGAAGAAATCACCTTCAACAAAAAAATATGTTGAGAGGTGAGAAGTTAGATGGTCTAGACGAACTTCTCGATCAGATGAACAAGCATTGCAGAAAACCAACAGGAGCACCCAAATCAGATTAATGATGAAATTACCTGATACAAAAATCCCAATTTTACCCTGTTATGCAGTGACCAGGAAAAAATTCCTTCAGTTCTAGAGAGTTATTGATGGCATAGTCACTTGAATAAATTTTTATGGAGTATCTAAGCACTAAATTTAAAGCAGAAAAGCTACACATCAGTAACATAAGTCAAACATATACAAGAAAGGTATACCTGCAAGAAATCAAATTGAGAATAGAAAACAACCATAAATGCCCTAGACATGATAAGCTTTAGGACTAAGTAGTATTCAGCACAAAATAGACAAAACCCAACAAATTTTTAGAAACGGAATTGGTTAGCAAAAGTTGCAAATAAGGAATATCCCACAATAGTATATTAGCAGCTGGGAACAAAAAATACTGTGTGTGCGCGTTTGGTGAAAGCACAGCTTACAGGGAAGAGCAGCCCTCCTTCAGCAACTATCCACTTCAACCCAAAGAGGGGTCATGGGAAGAAGGCAAAAGAGGGTGAAAGGAAAAAAGTAATGGGAAAGTTGGATTACACTCACTTGATTCCTTCTCATTTTTATTTATTTTCTTTTCATTTTTATGAATTGTGCACACATGATTCCTAGTACTTTGAATAGAAGGATCATGTACAAATGGCGATCTCGTGTTAAAACTTAGGTCTATAAGTGGAAATCGACGGGGCAGAGGCGCCGGCGGGGGTGGCATGGGGTGCGGCAGTGGAGATACGGTGGCCGATGACAGTAGAGATCGGCGAGTCAGAGGCACGCCGGCGGGGAGTGCCTAGCTGTCGGTGCCAGCGGAGCTGTGGTGACGGGGGTGGCATGGGGGTGCGGCAGTGGGAGCTGTAGAGAGAGGTAGAGAGAAAATAGGGAGAGAAGGTTGTGCAGCGGCGGGGGGAAAGGAAAAGAATTAGGGTTTGTGTCCATTTAAGTAACTTTTAGCGACGGATTTTGGTCGTCGTTAAAAGTCCGTCACTAAAAATTATTAAAAAATTTCAAATAAATGGACTTTTACCGACGGAACTAATCTGTCACTAAAAGTCCGTCGCTAAAAGTAATTTAAAAATTATATTCCAAAAAAAAAGTTTTACAAAAAAGGAAGAATTTCACAACTTCAAATTAGCGAAGGATGTACCGTCGATAAAAGTCTGTCGGTAAATGTCCGTCGCTAAAGATATTTACCGACGGAAAATTCCATTGGTAAAATCTCTTTAGCGACGGACATTTACCGAATTTTCCGTTGATAAATATCTTTAGCGACGGACATTTACCAACGTACATATCTGTCGCTAAAAGTGCTTTTCGTCTCTAAAAAACTCGCGCTAAAAATTGTTTTTCTTGTAGTGCATGTGTTAGCTAGGTCATATTTGTTTCATCAACATTCTCATCTACTAGCCTTTGCCGCCCAGGGCGCATACGCTTCAATCTCTTTCTATCGATCACACTTGAGTACAAATGCTTAGTGTAAACTTTTACGGATATGTGGCTGATGATTTAGCAGCCGCGCGCCAAGCGCTAATTCTCAAATTCATTGTTGCATTACTTTGTTGAAACTATCAACGTCTTAACACAACAAAAAGAACTAAAGTAATGGTAGAACTTATTATTCACATGTCAAATTTTAAGTAGTACATTTCTACTTGGATGTAGCGCCGCTATAAATTGAGCCCCTCATAGAGGTGTCATACAAGAATGTCAGCTCTAGCATTGTAAAGTACTTCTAGCCATATATATAAGAATATGAACATTGGATATAAAACTAGCACAATTTTCTATTAGCTTATTTTTCTGCCTAAAATCAAAGGAAAAATAATGAGTACGAACTTTGTTATGCTTGGAATCACATTATGCCACATATGCTTACGCTATCTTTATTGAGTTCGACTTCTTTGCGCAAAATTTTTGAATATTGTAAATTGCTGTTGATATTTATGTTCATGCAGGAGGCAAAGCTCGTTGCATTCAAGCAAATACAAAAGCATGCTCCTTTGCAAGACTTTCAAATTATATTACATCAAATGTTAAATTATTGGCATATATGCTATACTCTATATCATACAATTAAATTGAGGGTGTTGCCCTAGCTTAATGGAAACCAAAGGTTTGCCTCGGTCTCTATCCCACTGGTTTGAACTTCAAATAGCAATCCTTTAACCACCATCCTCATGCGCACAAAAAACTTGTTAAGAAGGTTGTGCATAGTTCCCCATCGATATAATCAAAAGTATCCCTCCAAGAGCCCTAGGTTAAACATGTGCACCAAATGCGCTACATGTATGAAAAAATAATAATTACCACTCAATTGGACATATATCTATTGCACGCATAAAATAATATCATTCAACGACTAGACATGTATACATTTTCAAACGAAATAAAAACAGACATTAGTCTTAGGAAGAACGATTGGTAAGCCTTTTAATTCAACATTTTATCAAGGAATGCCATAATCAAAATATCACATTAAAGAAAATACTCTATAGACAAGAATGAAATTTTAGGCATTTTCTTGACTATCCTGTAATTTTGGGATTACTAAATTATGCTAAAATCCAAAGAAAATAGGTTTTGAATAATCCAAAAATTACTCAATGCAAAAAATAAAGAGGCAAACTGGAAAAATAAACTTTTCAAAAATAAGAAATAATCTCCCTAATAAAAAATAATTTTTATGTGCTCTAAACACCAAAAAAAAAATCTGAACAACATCTTAAGAAAAACAGAGGGGGGGGCATCTTCATCAAATCAAAAAATTAATTTCGAAGAAAATGGTTCCACCATGGGACATGTATCGCACGTCTGACAGCATGGCCCACAGACTGCTCTCACGCATATGCAAGTGTCACCATCCCACTTCCTCCTCAGACTTCAATTTTTTTTTTAGGTTTTGAAGGAAAGTCAGAGGCGCGTGACTCTCAAGCACTGCCTTAAGGGCGACGGATGGCAGCGAGGCTGCTGTAGTTCTCTTTGTTTCGCAATTTTAATTAGGCATGTTTGTCCCACTAACAAAGGAGAGAGAGAGTGATGAAGAGAACTATTCTTTAGCTCTGTTTAGCAACACTTTTTTTTTTTTTTTAAACTGAAAAAAAAAAAGTGTTGCTAAACACATTTTTTTTTGTTTTCGGTTTCAAAAAAAAATTAAAAATTTAAAGAGCAGCTTAATTTTTTTATTTTTTTTTACAAAAACAAGTGAGTGTTTGGTAACCCAATTTTTATTTTGAGTTTTTTATTTTGGTGTTTGATAACTCATTTTTATATTTTTAATTTTTTTTTGTGGTGGTTTGCGGTGGCGGTGGTGGGGCGTGGTGGTGGCTAACGGTGGCTGGTGGTTGCCGGCAGTGGTCACCGGAGGTTTCCGCCGGTGGTGGGAAGTGGTCGCCGGCGGTGGGAGGTTGGTGGTCTAAAAAACAAAAAAAACCAAAACTGAAAAAAAAAACTCATTTTTGGAGTTTTTTTTTTCTTCTTCAGTTTAAAAATTGGTTTTTTAAACTGAAGAAGAAGAAAAAATGGTCACCAAACGCAACTTTTTTTTCCAATTTTCAAAACTGAACAAAAAACTGTGTCAAACAGGGCTTTCGTCTTTCTCTACCAATTTTCAGAACCTATACAAAAAATCCTAGATTTTGGAAAATCCATTTCTAACTCAAATCAAATCCTTTTTTGACCAACTTTATATAATTGGAAAGCTATTCTGAGTATATTCTGATGGCTGAAACTAGAAACCGTAAATCAAATCGTGCAAGGATAAAACATTTCGGGTTTCAAATTAGAATTTGAAACATCTTTTGATTTGCAAATCCATTCATACTCAAAATTTGCAGATATGATCTACTATACATAAGTAACAACATATAACATGCCATTAATAAGTTACTAGTTTTTTAACCTGTGCGTTGCATACGGAAATAAATTTTAAGAAATGCCACATAAAATTAGAATTAAAAAATCTTATGCAAAAGAACTACTCTAGGAGCAAAGATGAGAGACATAATAGGAGATTTGAATTTTGATTTTCAGTTAAGATATGAAATTACCCTGATTGAGGAGATAATGATTAAGAGATAATATAGGAATCAATTTGAAAAGAGGGTAAACAATAATGACCTAAGTTGGAAATTCTAACTGTACACAAAGTATTGTATATTGAAAAGGAAAGAGAATATTTGTGTCAAATAATTAACATTTCTTATATGACATGTGGCAAGCGGAGAGAATTTGATTTTGGGCAAAATTTTTGGGAATAATTGTGGAATAAGATATTAATTAGATTAATGAGATAATAATAATTATAGAAACTTGATTAAGGTGCAATAATTTTTCTTATCTGTTTAAATTTAAACTGATAAGAAAAATTTTAACCGATTGGAGAGAGATAACTGAATTCAAAAATTAAAGTGATAATGGTAAGTAATTAAAGTTAGTTTATATAATAATAAATTAAATCCACATGGCGAAAAGAGAGAATGTCCACGTAGGCGGTGACATAACAACATTCTCTCAGCTTCGACTTTCATATAAATATATATATATATATATATATATATATATATAATTAGATTTAAACCCAAAAAAAAAAGCTATTAATTGAACAAATCTACTATTTTAACATGTTAATCATGGCACAAGGAACATTTTATAGGCACAAAAACAGCTTAAGAAGCTCTGACACCAATGAAGGAATTCGAGACTAACCCGAATACGAGTTTGTGTGAACGTTATGTACCACAATCTCTAAGATCTCATCGCCATTTCACATTTCAACGAAGATCACAAACACATGTGCTGCGGTGGATTAGCCCGATCTGTATTTTTACCGTCCAAAGGCCTTTTTCTTTTAATCTAGCTAGGTTTGCAGAGGAATGGAGAAAATCTTAATTTTTCTTTCTTCTCATAATTTTTCCAGCCAAGAGTCATCCTCATACATTATCTCACAAAGAGACATTATTAAAAGATAAACTTTAACGCTTATGGAATTTTTGGTGTTACACTCATTAACCACATCCAAACCCTTTAGCTTTACGGGTCATGAATAGGACCAGACATAAACGTACGGGTTCGACCTGAATACTAGCTAACACGAGCATTACAAGTCTTACAACAATCGCAACATGTATAGATCATTTCATATTCTTATCAACATGAACTAATCGAAAAGAATAGAATTACTTAGATAAGAAACATGCAATTCTCCCACATCTTTCTTTGGTGCCTCGGTAGGCACTTTGTTTGTGATATGGGAAGAAAATACCACCTAAGAGATGGTGACACGTGTCACCATCTGATACTCTCAAAACTGCCACTCCCTTAATAGAGAAGTGGGAAGTGGTAACCGCTCACCTTCCCACTTCTTATCCGTTATGGCAATAATCCCTACTTAATAGCAGTAACTACCCACTAATAAGAGTAACCCCTCGTTAGTCTGGTAACTCCCGAATTAAAGGGGGAATAACTAACCACTAAGGGAGGACTCTATAAAAGGGAAAGAAGGAGAACAATTAAGAGGTAAGTGACTTAATCCAAGTCTACGCAAAACACATCTTAAGTATTTTTACTGACTTAAGCATCGGAGAATCCCCGCCGGAAATCCTTCCGGCAAGTCACCGGTGTTGTCTTTGCTGTGCAGGTCTGTTCACGAAGCAAGTTCCAGATTTCATCTACAACATTTTGGCGCCATCCGTGGGACCGAAATTTGTGAATAGACCATGGCTCAAAATCTTCATCCGCAAGTTCAGCAAGACGGAGCACTCGCGTCGAGTTCATCGTCAACACTGCTCTGTGACCTTACTCGTGGTGGAGCCACCTCCCAGCCGACAGATCGTGGAAAAAGAGTGGTGGAAACCCCGGTAGCCACCGCGGCAGCGCCAACAACCGCAATAGCTGCGCTACTCCCCACGAACCCTGCCTCAACTCCACTGCACCCTGCTGGTCCATCTGAACCTCCTACTGTCGGAATCACTACGGTCGCTACCGCCAATATCACTCCACCTATTGTCGACCACCAAGTTGATCTACTCGCTGTCATTCAGACAATGGAGCGATCCATCGAAAAGCTGCAAGCCACCATTGAAAACCAACCTTTGCAACTGGAGCCTCCTAAGGGAAAGCATATAACTGATGCACAGAGGCAATCTGTCCATCAGCGATTGAATTTCCATGAAGAAGAAGGCGATTCCAAAATTCAGGACAGGGCACGCAGCAACCGACATGTGATACAATTGGAAGATGAATACTCCGACGACGAACGACGTAGCCCCCGATCCAAAAGACATGAAGAGAGCTACTACGAGGCTCAATCCACCAGAAACACTTACCTTAACACTGGTGGCAACCGAGCAGAGCGCTACTCCAGTGCTCCAATCATCGTCGAACGGCCGTTGGTGGAAGAATTTGATCTCTTCCCCAGTTCCCCCCAACTTCAAAATGCCTCCATATGAGTCATACGATGGCACAGGAGACCCAATGGAACACTTGGCCCGTTTTACCTCGAGCATGAGCTTGCATCTGGTCCCCGACCAAATCATGTGTCGAGCGTTTCCCGTAACGCTAAAAGGAGTCGCACATGTGTGGTTCCAGCACCTAGCGCCTCGCTCCATCTCATGCTGAGCTCAGTTAGCTGAATCTTTTCGGAGCAATTTCCTCACAAGTCGTGTGCAGAGGAAGAATTCATCGGCCCTCTTTCGTATAGTCCAGGGGCCAAAGGAATCATTAAAGTCGTACTATGCCCGCTTTAACTCTGAGAAACTTCTAATTGATCACTTTGATCCAGGTGTGACATTCGCAGCAATGGCTAGGGGAGTAAGACCGACCATGCCCTTACGTTTCTCGTTAAACAAGCGCCCGCTAGAGAACATGTCGGACCTCCTTGACAGGGTGGAAAAGTATCTTCGAGCCGAAGAAGATTCAACAACCTCGCAGCACGAAGAAATGCACACTGGGCACAAAAGGCAAGATCGTCCTGAAGAGGGAAATCCGAATGAATCCAAACGCTCGAGAGCAACGCTCCCCAAGACGTTTACCCCTTTCAATACCTCTTGGTGGCACATCCTAAACCAGATCAAGAGTCAAAGCATCCTCAAATGGCCAAAACCTATGAGAGGACCAGCCGAAAAGAGAGACTATGAACTATATTGCCACTTCCATAAAGATCACGGACATACAACCGATGAGTGCAAGGTGCTTCAGCGCGAGATTGAAAATCTCATAGCTAAAGGGCATCTCAAGAAATTCATCAAAGCCAACGATCGACCGCAAAATGGAAGAAAGAATCAGCGGAGAGCAGATGAGACGCTCTCGAAGGACCCCCCAATGATAAACACCATTTCCAGAAGACCGAGTGCTAGAGGACTATCTAGATCTTCCCGAAAGGCCTACGCTCGGCAAGTTAATCTAACATAAGGACCAGCTAAGCGGAAGAAAGCATCCACCTCTTTGGAGTTTGACGACGCAGATCTTGACGGAATAAGCCTGCCACACGATGATGCTCTAGTCATCACTCTGCGTATAGATGCTTTCCAAGTTAAACGCATCTTGGTCGATACAGGAAGTTCAGCCGATATCATCTTCGAAGATGCATTCAATCAGATGAAGATTTCTGACGACAGGGTAAAGCCAATATCTTCTCCTTTATATGGCTTTACATGTGCCTCTGCACCAGTGAGAGGAATTGCCTCTCTCACAGTCATTGTTGGGGAAGTGCCTCGACAGGCAGTGTAAACACTCGATTTCCTCATCGTCAAGGTCAAATCATCGTATAACGGGATTTTGGGTAGCACAGGCCTTACCCCAACAGGGGTTGGCTTTGTAAAAGGTGATCAGACCCTTGCTCGAAGGTGCTACGTAGCCTCTTGCAGAGCTGAAGAGACTCTCTCAATCGATGATCAGCGCGATGAGAAGGCATTAAGGCGCGTAGAGCCTGTATGAGATAACGAAGGGCAAGCAAGGATTGGCTCTACGCTAGAGCCAACAATTCGAAAGCGGTTAATCTCCTTCCATCGGTCCAACATGGACATCTTCGCGTGGAGTGCAGCAGACATGCCAGGTATAGACCCATCTGTGATCACACACCGACTTTCAGTCAATCCCATGTGTAAACCCGTTAAGCAGAAGAAGCGACCCTTCGCACTAGAGCAGCAAATGATAATCAAGAAGGAAGTTGATAAACTCTTGGATGCTAACTTCATCCAGGAAATTGATTACCCCGAGTGGGTAGCCAATGTCGTCATGGTACCGAAAAGCGGAAGAGCAAGTGGAGGATTTGCATCGACTACACTGATCTGAATAGGGCCTGCCCGAAAGATAGTTACCCGTTGTCATGCATCGACACATTGATTGATGCCACGTCGGGTCATCAACTCCTTTGCTTCATGGATGTATTATCCAGCTACAACCAGATCAGTATGCATGAAGACGACGTAGCCAAGACAGCTTTCGTCACGGATCAAGGCCTATTTTGCTATAAGGTCATGCCCTTCGGATTGAAGAATGCTGGTGCTACTTACCAAAGGTTGGTCGACAAAATCTTCAAACCACTCATAGGGGAAAGCATGGAGGACTATGTTGACGATATGCTCGTCAAAAGCCTTCGAACTGAAGAGCACATAGTTGACCTTCAACAATGCTTTAATCTCCTTCGAGAATTTTGCATGCGTCTTAATCCCACCAAGTGTGCCTTTGGAGTATCATTTGGAAAATTTCTCGGGTTTATGGTCTCAGAAAGGGGAATTGAGGCTAACCCCGAGAAGATTAAAGTTATCCAGGAAATGGTCGCACCAAGGCGTGTCAAGGAAATACAGATCCTGACAGGACAAATTACTGCCCTTAGTAGGTATCTTTCTAAGTCGGCCGAACGTTGCTTACCATTCTTCAAGGCATTATAGAAAATGAAAAGCTTCGAATGGACGACTGAGTGTCAAACCTCCTTTGACGCATTGAAGGAATATCTAGCATTGTTGCCACTTCTCTCCAAACCTGTCATTGGAGAAGATCTTTTCCTCTATTTGGCCATTGCTGAGTCTGCGGTCAGCGCAGTCCTAGTCTGAGAACAAGATGGTCAGCAGCTCTCAGTCTACTATGTGAGCAAGGTTCTTCAGGGAGCCGAGCAAAGATATCCTAATGCGGAGAAGTTGGCATTTGCCTTGTTAATCGCCGCAAGAAAGCTTCGGCCATATTTTTAGTTTCACACAATAATTGTGCTCACCGACAAACCGCTTAGACGGATATTACATAGGCCAGACCTTTCCGGTCGTCTTATTCCTTGGTCGATAGAGTTAGGCGAGTTTGACATATGCTATAGACCTCGACCCTCAATCAAAGGGCAAGCCTTGGCCGATTTCATAGTCGAGTGTACACTTCCCATTGAAGTCGAAGAACCTCTCCTCGAGGTCGAAAAGCCTCTCCTCCCCGTCCAATCTGGGTTGTTTACATATACGCTTTTTGTAGATGGATCGTCAAACGCAAGTGGGAGCGGAGCAGGATTAATACTGAATGGGCCAGATGGCCTAACCGTAGAGTACGCTCTTCGCTTCGACTTCCAGGCTTCCAACAATGAAGCAGAATATGAAGCCTTGATAGCAGGCATGCATCTAGCCCGTGCAATACACGCAGCGTCCCTTCATGCTTTCAGTGATTCTACGCTCGTCGTGAAACAGATGTCAGGAGAATACGACGCAAAAGACCCAAAGATGGCTGACTACCTGCGTAAAGCAAAAGAGCTTACGAACACATTCAATCTTTTCAAGATCACGCAGATCTGCAGAGAAGACAACACTTCCGTAGATGCACTCTCAAGGTTGGCCTCTCTTGACCCATCAGGTTTCGGCCGTACAATCCATCTGAAACTTTTGCATGAACCGAGCATCCTTGCGAAGGAAGTCATGCAAACTGAGCATGAGCCGTCTTGAATTGATCCCATCAAGGCCTACCTTCAGGACGGCACATTGCCTACCAATCGGAAGCAAGCCATGAGCATCATCCTTCACTCGACTCGATACACCATAGTGGAGGATGTATTATACAAACGTTCCTTCACTCTTCTTTACCTCCGTTGTCTCACCCCGTCGGAAGCCAACTATGCACTGCGAGAAGTCCACGAAGGCATATGCAGACAACACTTGGGAGGACGTGCACTAGCACACAAAGTTCTGCGCCAAGGATATTACTGGCCGACAATGCATCGCGATGCCTTGGACTATACGAGGAAGTGCGATGCTTGCCAACATTTTTCCCCAATTCCCAGACAGTCACCAAGTCCCCTATCATCACTGAGCAACCCCATACCATTCACAATGTGGGGAATGGACATCATGGGCCATTTCCCTCAGGCTACAGCTCAACGCCGCTTTGTAATTGTGGTAATCGACTACTTCACTAAGTGGGTTGAAGCTGAGGCCCTGGCTATAATATCCAAAAAGAAATGTGAGGATTTCTTTTGGCGCGCCGTTGTTTGTCGCTTTGGAATCCCGCGTGTACTCGTCACTGACAATGGAAAACAATTCGACAACCCCACCTTTCTGACGTTTTGTGAACCTAACCATTGAGCAACGCTTTACCTCCATGGCACACCCACAAACCAATAGGCAGACAGAAGTTACGAATCGTACACTTCTCCAGGGGATAAAGAAAAAACTGGATGGAGCGAAAGGACTATGGGTAGATGAACTACCCAAAATCCTCTGGGCTTACAATATGACGACGAGAACCTCTACAGGCGAAACTCACTTCAATTTATCATTTGGGACAGAGGCCATCATTCCCTTGAAGTAGGATTTCCATCCCTTCGGCTAACAACCCACGACCCTGTCCAAAATGAGGAAGATCTCTGAGCTAACCATGACCTCCTCGACGAGCGACGTGAACAAGCGGCAGTGCGCCTTGTAGCCTACAAGCATCGAGTATCCAAATTTTATGACCAGAGAGTCCGACATCGCGCATTCCGAGTAGGCGACCTCGTCTTGCGCCATATCGAAGCTTCGGCTCCACGCAAAGCGGTTGGCAAGTTAGCACCAAACTGGGAAGGTCCTTATAAAGTGGTCAAGCTAGGAGGCCCAGGCACCTATCAATTAGAGCACATCAATGGAAGAGCCATACCTCGCACGTGGAATGCAGCGAACTTAAGGCGCTACTATGCATGAGCAAGACCGAGGGGGCCCATACACCACCGCCTCTATGATTGTTTTCGCTCTTGTTTTAGATCTTGCTCATGCTTTAGATTGTTCTTTTTTTACTCTACGGCTTTGTACAGCCTAGCAGTCCAAAGTTCTTTTTCCATTTTCTTGGACTTGGCTCAGCCATTGATGTATCTCTCTTTATCATAAATGGAAAAAGATTCGCATAATCACTTTGGCAAGCAAGAACAAGCAAAAAATAGGCCTTGATTGCATTAAAGATGAAAAGTTACGCAATAGGCTCCAAGGCCATACAAAAAAAGTGCAATAAAGGATCCTAAAGGACTAATCTAATAGACAAGGCAATCCTAGTCTATTCTGAAACATTCCCTTGTTGCCCCGCTTCATGAAGTTCCTGTCTTGAAACAGTCCCAGATGCTGAGCCAGAAACACCCAAGCTGTGGCTAACAGAAGGACTAGTGAGCGACCGAGAACTCACAGCCTTCCTTCGTTCGGCTTCTTCGTTCCGACGTTCAATTTCAGCAGCAACCTCACGGACAAACTTGTGCTCATAGATGCTCATATCAAGATCAGGATGATCTTTGGAAACATTACTCTTGCACTCATTATAACCATGCACAAGTGCCCCCTTCGAATCGCGGTAGCGCTATGAAAGCCTTGGACCTCTTGAATTGTTGAACAGCCTGAAGAGCGACTGTTGCTTTCTCGGCCTCTAAATGAGTAACACGAGCTGAAAGTTTAGCATTCTTGGCAGTCAAACCAGTGTTGGCCAGCTCCAGTCGCTCCATCTTCTTGCTCAAATCATCGACTTTCTTCTCGGCCTCCCTGTGAAAGTTATTCTCTATCATAACTTTCTTCTTCTCTTCATCCAGTGCTTTGTCCACAGCAATCAGTTTCTATGCTCCAATCTGCACATGCGTCATAGCCTACACGACAAGAGTTAGAATCATAATGAAACTTTCAATAAAAAGAAGAGAAGAAACCAACCTGTGACATCAGTTGAACCATCCCATTAGCTGTCTCAGTAACGCCATAGGACGACAGTGTCTTGCAATCCATAGGGATGATCGCATGGCTAGACCAGTCCCACGCCGTGCGAGGGGACTTGAAAATTGATTCCTCAACAGAAACCCCCCAAGCAGGACGATGAGGAGCATCAAGACGAGTAAAAGACGATGTAGCTCTACTTCCCGCTCTACTCGGCACTTTTCTCTTCCTAAGAGCTTCTTTGGTTTTTTCCGCCGTCAACAAACCCAAGACGAAGTCCTTAGTTTCCGTCTGGGTCAGTTTTGGTCAAGACCCTGAGACCAGTGCACCAAAATCCAAGTCCTGCATTTCCTCCTCTTCAACACCGTGTATGGAAGCCAGCTCGTCAGGGATGATGTCCCTCAAAACCGCATAAGCGTTGAATAGCAGAGAATCCCCCTGTGCTCGAGATGACATGATCTCTGCACACAAAATAAGAGTAAGAGCGCTATTAAAAGATAGACAAACATAAGGCTTGAAAAGGGCATTACCGAGATCATTCTCACCCTCTTCTTCCTCCTCGTCATAATCATGAGGCTCAAGAGAGAAGATGATTCCACACTCGTGAAGTTGAGCACTACTCAGAGGATATCTGGATTCTAAAGGCTCAATTCCTTTGAGCTTTTCAATGTGCTCAAGGTCAGTCTCCGATAAATCATTTTCTTTTAATTTATTACAAGCTTTAGTCTCGCACTCTGGAAGCCACACATTGCACACTTCGTGCCGTTGAGACTTAGGCAATTTGACAAACAGGAACCACTCTTTCCAATGATGGTTGGATGAGGGTGGGTGTGGGAATAAGTTGGCCTCAGCCTTTGGACGTCGACTCAAAAAATACCAACCTACATGTTTAGTGATCGTACAGGTAATAAAAAACCATATGAACACCCAAACTCTAGCCCTCAAACCAAGTTTATGGCATTGATAGATGAAAAAGCTCATAAAGCGCCATGCGTGTGGGGAAAATTGGCCGGGCGCAAGCCCATAGGCATTCAAAACCTTGATAAAAAAAAAGGGATGAAAAGGAACCCTAAAACCATTGAGGAACATGTCCCAATAAACACCTATCTCGTCGATTGTAGTCATATTAGCTGATTCATCCTCGTCAGGAAGTCTAAGTTTTACAACTGACGGAATCTCACAATGCTCTCGAAGAAGCTTTAAGTCGTAGCTGCTTAATTTACTCCTAAGTGTATGCGCGTCAAAAGGCTTAGGAGACCGAGCGTTCTCCCTTAGAACTTCCTTAGCAGGAACTCTCCTTGATTCTTGGAAAGGCACCAAAGGAACACCAGTTTCTAAAAATAGGGGGTCAAAGGTAGGTTCTATCCTCACCCCTTGAGAATCGGCATTAGGCTCAGAAACATGTTCTCCATCATGGCCAGACATAATTCTAGATCAAAATAAGAGATTTCAAAGAGATTGGGAAAAGTTTTGAAGCTTACATGAAAAGAGGACGATCTTCAAACAACTTAAAAAAACCTTCTTCAAAGCCCCAATCTCGCTCGCTCTCTCTCTTACACTTGAAGAATGAAACAAGTGAAGTGAGGTAATGAAATTTACCCCTTTAAATAGAATCAGAACATCCATCCAACGGATGAGATCTTGTGACTGTTACAATACCCTAAACACGTGGCATGCATCCAATAGTATCACTGGGGGGTAAATTTACCCATTTGCCCCATGACAATAACTTCAACATGGCCGAGTAGACGAGCTACTTTGGTCCTAGCCTCTGCAGAGCAGACGAGCGCATTGGACTACACGCCTCTACTCTAGCCGAGTAGATGAGCTACTTTGGTCCTAGCCTCTGCCTAGCAGATGAGCGCATTGGACCACGCGCCTCTACTCTAACCGAGTAGACGAGCTACTTTGGTCCTAGCCTCTGCCAAGTAGACGAGCGCATTGGACCACACGCCTCTACTCTAGCCGAGTAGACGAGCTACTTTGGTCATAACCTCTGCCGAGCAGACGAACGCATTGGACCACACTCTTCTACTCTAACCGAGTAGACGAGTTACTTTGGTCCTAGCCTCTACCGATCAGATGAGCGCATTGGACCACACGCCTCTACTCTAGCTGAGTAGACGAGCTTCTTTGGTCTTAGCCTCTGCCGAGCAGACGAGCGTATTGGACCACATGCCTCTGCTCTAGCCGAGTAGACGAGCTACTTTGGTCCTAGCCTCTGCCGAGCAGATGAGCGCATTGGACCACGCGCCTCTACTCGGTCAAGCCTAGTAGACGAGCCCTTGACGCACCTCTATTCGGCCAAGCCAAGTAGATGAACTCTCAGAGGCCTCTACTCAGCCTAGCCGAGTAGACGAGCCCTTGACGCACCTCTACTCGGCCAAGCCAAGTAGATGAACTCTCAGAGGCCTCTACTCGGCCAAGCCGAGTAGACGAGCCCTTGATGCAGCTCTGCTCGGCCAAGCCGAGTAGACGAACTCTATGAGGTCTCTACTCGGCCAAGCCGAGTAGACGAGCCCTTGATGCACTTCTACTCGGCCAAAGCCTAGTAGAGAAACTTCTTAAGGATTTCCGATGGGAAAATCTGTAGTGATGCTATAATTCCATATCCTTCTTCGAAAAAGAACATGGAATGGGGAGCAAATGATATGGGAAGAAAATACCACCTAAGAGATAGTGACACGTGTCACCATCTGATACTCTCAAAACTGCCATTCCCTTAATGGAGAAGTGGGAAGTGGGAAGTGGTAACCGCCCACCTTCCCACTTCTTATCCGTTATGGCAATAATCCCTACTTAATAGCAGTAACTATCCACTAATAAGAGTAACCTCTCCTTAGTCTGGTAACTCCCGAATTAAAGGGGGAATAACTAACCACTAAGGGAGGACTCTATAAAAGGGAAAAAAGGAGAACAATTAAGGGGTAATTGACTTAATCCAAGTCTACACAAAACACATCTTAAGTATTTTTACTGACTTATCAGAGAATCCCCGCCGGAAATCCTTCCGGCAAGTCACCGGTGTTGTCTTTGCTGTGCAGGTCTGTTCACGAAGCGAGTTCCAGATTTCATCTACAACAGTATGATTAGTTAACGTTGCATTTTCAGCCATCAATTTCTATTCATGCCGTAAAAAATCAAACCTTCTAAAACTTACATTGCCAACTTTTTGTCAATCCGATTGTGCAAGCGTCAACAACGCTCTTTTTGTTCAAGCTTTCATCATTTTGTGAAATACTATCTTAAGCTTGTTGAAAAGGAATATAGCAAACAGGGATGGAAAATGCTTAAGTGTAATGCTATACACTCTTGCCTCATATACTACAATAAGTTATTCTCCCTAGATAAAACAAGTCATCATTAGAGACTATTCATAAAAAAGTAAGTAAGGAGGAATTAAAATTTATGAGAGAGAATATTAAAAAAGATTAATTTTCAATTAAAGAAAGCTTTACAGTTATTTATAGTGCACTAAAAGTGTTTTTAATAACTTATAACAGATTCCTGACATGCGTTAACGGCCGTCCCGGTGAACCTCTTTTCAGATCCAAGTGTCAGTCATTAGGAAACTTCTAACAATTATTATTAAATCTATAAAATATCTGCGACCCCAAAAAGCAGGCTGTTGTTGCGTTGAATATGAGAATAGAAGAACAAGTAAAGCTCAAAGTCGTTGGTTCTTACGCAATATATAAACCTAATAGAAAACATATTCAATCATTCAAAAAAATATATATATATATATATATATATTGGTGATATCTCAGTTAAGTAAGACTTTCCAACAATTGGATTGGCGTGGTCAGGGCCATCATAGAAGGTTTTCAACTTTCAAGAATGTTATAATAATGCTATTTGCTGCCTCAAACATCTGCCATAGGTTTTTGTTAGTTTTCAATAGCCAAAGTCGATCATGTCAATTAAGCAACACTTTTTAAACATAATTTTTTTTAACATATAATTCAATCGCGTGACTGACTTTTCGCTTGCAATAAAATTTATAGCTCCTAATATCTTTTTCACATATTCCTTTGAAAGCAAATTTTAGTAACACCTTTTCAACATAATCAATTAACTAATCATTTCCGATTATGTTTAATTGCTATTATTTATGACCATGTGGAAGAATTTTAGCTTCCCTCTCGAATCCAAATTGCTCCTAAAACTCTTTCTTTATAAGTGCTTACTATTCAACTTTTGAACCGCACTTTACGAAGAGCTATTTTAGTACATAAACGTTAGTCTTAGAACTCGTTCTTAGCCCTTAGCTGGGCCTTTCCCTAGTGCATGTTCTACTCCATTGCTCCGGAATGTGCACTTTGTTAAGGCACGAAAGAAAAGTTATTTTGTTGTTTAGGTTGTTAATTTGCAAACTCAGCATATGTTGGGGTAACTTTCGTCGACTAACCCTATCTTAAATTTGAACTGGTTTTGGAGTAAGAAAAACCGGAACTACTCAATTGAGCAGGTAATGCTACCCGTTAAAGAGACTACTTTATTATCCTTTATATAATAATACTTAGTATCAATAATGTAATATAAATAGATTCGCCAACAGAAAGAAAAAGAAAAAACCTAAAGTCTTCGCCGCCCTCTCGTATAAATATTGCTAATAACCCTCACAACACGTCAATGACGTACCGCCCAAATAGAATAGCAGCAAGAATAGCCACCTTTTTCATTTCGTCATGATCCACGTTCCCTCATGTCTCAGGCCATAAATTTCGGCAAGATTTGACGGAAACGATCATGAATTCCGGAAAGGACCGACCTGTCCCTGAATCTCGGCCGTTTGAACAGAGACACAGTTTGCCAACACAGAACTTCGCTCCCCTCTTTCTGTGTTGCTTGCATTTGAGACGGCGGATCGTGACAATTTCTCCATTGACAAACTCGACTCAACGCGCTTGATTCCTCTAAAGAGTTAAAGTTGAGGGTTTAAAAAAGCACGAATTAGGATTTATGTGCGGGTTGGAGAAGTGCTGATAGAGCTCGATATTACATCTGGCAGTTGGTGCGGGCACGGAGAAGAATGGTGATTGTGATGATGGTCATGGGGTGGTGGAGGTGATCGAAAGTGGTGGCGATGATGGGTGCAGGTTGGCTGAAGGTGGTCGTGGTGATGCTTATATCTGGTACGACCTAATTTGATGGAACCAGACTGCCGGTAGCATATATCTCTTCAGGTCTTGTCACATAAGTTGGCTTGTAAACATCCAATTAGCTTGCTTCTGGATCAGGGAAGGACTTATTACATTTAACCCCCCAGCATTTTCCTCAATAACTCTTATAATTTTTTTTCAAGGCAGTTGGGGTTTTTTTTTGAATAAAATAAGAAGCCCATTTTCTTGAATTGTGACAAGATATGGATATTAGGGTCCCGTTAAAAACAAAAGGTTGGGATTTACATAGTGAAAAGATTAGGAGGAAGTCTTTTGTATTGCTACTCCATAGAAAGTTTTTTTATGGCAAAGAATAAAATGGTATACCCTTACTTAAAGCTCATGTGTAGTAATTCATAAAAAGGTACAAACGTCATTCCATAAAACTTACAACCCTAACCCTAATTCTTGTTCTTTCTCCATAGCCACCAGTACCACCACCACCATGCTAAGTCGCCGCCACTATCCTCACCGTCACCGCCATTTCCCTGCCGCAACCCACAACCTCCCCCCCCCCCGCCTCTACCACGATCCCCAACGTCACTCCATCACACCAGTAACCCTTATAGCCTCCCCACCTACCATGGTAGCCCCCATGGTTGCCCCCACCACTTTAGTGCCACCACCGTAGCAATGAACCACCGACAGGATCCAACGAACCGCTGGTGGTATTCAAGGACAATGCGGGGGTGGGGAGTGTTTTACCAACGATCTCACCGCCATTAACGGCCCTGTTATCGCCACCCTTGCTATGCCGTGTTGTAGCCGCTGTTTGCGTGATCTGCGACTGTCACCGCTGTGCACTGCGAGCGACAGTAACAACTGGGAAGAAAGTATATGTAGGGTTGTTAAAATGTGATCTAGATATTACATATTTACCCTTGATAATTTAATTTACTGGGATTGGTATAAGGGCATATATACTTGTCTTTTTGCAGTCATGCCATAGAAAAAGTTTCTATTGCATAACAACACAGCAGTTTTCCCCAAAGATTAATAATAGGGTCTATTATTAGATATGTGCACACGAACTTTGGATTTAAATTAGTAGTTAATCCTTATCTTAAATCATTCATGTGTTTTGAATTGGCTGGATTAGTTGCAGCAAAAAAAATTTTTGTTGCTACCCTGATTGTATGAAGATAGCTGCTACCTCTTGTATATCGATAATTAAATATGAACAAACTTTGGCTCCTACCCGGGTTGTAGGAATCTTCCTCCAACTCCGTGTAAAGTGACAATTAACAATCTCTAAATGTTTCTAGTGACTTTTCTTCTAACACTATCTGCAACAATTATTAGCAGCACCAAATAAAAGTCACTATAAACATTTAGAGACGATTGATTGTCGTTATATAGGGAGTATGAAGAAGATTCCTCCAACCGGGGGTAGCAGCCAATTTTTTCCATTACATATCATAGTTTTTTTTTTTGTGTTTTTGCTAACACTTTCAGTGACAACTCTTAATAGTATTTTTTTAGTGTCACTAAATAAAGTTATAATAAAATTTTAACGATATTTAATTGTCGTTATATGAGAGGTTGTAACCATCTTCTTACAACTTCGATAGCAGCCAAAAGTTTTTCATTGTAACCACCACTTTAAGGATTCAATATTACACCTTCAACGTCTAAACTCATTATGCCCCGCGTCAAATGACAGTCAAATCCCATTTTGACCCTGCGTTGGTTAACTTCTGGGGGCAAAAGAGTCACTTTGCCTCGTTATATCCACGGGCCTCCATGTTAATTACTTTAGGCAAAGTAGCAAAAGACTAGCATTTTTTTGGATCTGAAATTTCTATCACCTCCATCACAAAGTGGCGCTGCCACCACCATCGCCACACCCGCCCTGCCGTTACTCCAACCGGTATCATCAGACACCTCACCAAACAATCGCCACCTCGACCGTTATTGTCACCAACAACCGCATCAATCTATCTCTACGACCATCAAATCCCTCACAAGTATCAATCAGATATGAAACATCATTAAACCTGAACAAATGCTAATCAAAATTGCACACATGCTTTAAGATCTCAATTCTGTGACAAATCCACAGATTGGGGATTCTTTGGCATGTAAAATCCATCCATATCGCCACCTCCGCCGTTCTTGTGCATAACGATTTTGAATGTTCAAGATGCTAAATTTCAGTTTGAAACATTCGACGCGTTGTGTGTGTAATCGACTCCAAGTGTGAGGTGCTTGGTTAAATTAATGAGACGTGCTGAAGGGTTAATCTCAGATAGAAAAGGAGGTTAGCCTGTCACCTAATGAAGAGAGAATAAATGGTTAAAAAACGTTTTTTTTTTCTTTAATTTCCCGAATTGGAAAATAATAGAACTGCAGATATGGGTAACCCTTAGGGGAGGGAGGAATCGAACACATAACCTCGAGGTCACTCATCGAGGCCCCTTGCCAACTCAACCAACCCCTCTGGGTTGGTTAAAAAAAGGTTGAAGTGGTTGGTCTGCCGCCTCTATCGGAAAAGGTCAACACCAAACCCACATGGGTAAGTCAGTGGTATATATATATATATGTATATGTATGTATACAACCCTATAGTGCACACCATTTGCCGAGGTTCACGATGAAAGAATCTGGCACCATCCCTGTTACAGTCAGTGATCTGTCCAAGGAGACGAGTAATAGATTAACATCTTTCGGTCTTTTAGAAGAGGTGATATGTGGGGTGACATTTGTGACCATTTTTGCACTTCTGCAACTGCCATGCGAGAAAATACAAGGTAGTCGAGTCCCAACTGTCATCTTTAAGGGCAAGCCTACTATCTTTCATGCCTTTGTTGTGAGCCTCGACTTTGCCTTCACCGCTGCCGTAATGACCATGTCACTACGTCGGGGGTATCCCCACCTAGCAAGACACTGCCGTCTGCTTGCTATTTTTTCTATGGCTGCCGTGTCGGGAATACTGATATGTCTAGCCATAGACCCTCAACTGCAAGCGCTGAAGTCGATAAAATCTTCAGCACAGTGATGACAGCTGCAACATAGTGTAATGGACAGGTGTGATCTAATGAGGCGGAGAAACTTGTAAATATTGTGAGCTAAGGTTTCGTTCTTCTCCTCTTCTGCAGTAGCTCCACGTCATCACTATCA
This sequence comes from Escallonia rubra, assembly GCA_033065855.1. Taxonomy (NCBI): domain Eukaryota; kingdom Viridiplantae; phylum Streptophyta; class Magnoliopsida; order Escalloniales; family Escalloniaceae; genus Escallonia; species Escallonia rubra. Next base: position 257,418 of record JAVXUO010002083.1, read on the forward strand.
CCGTTAAATTATTCAACGAAGTTTTTTCGTTGAAATCACCCATGCGCTTCTATACAACATCAACTTTTAAGTCATGTGCCGGTACCATCAATTCTCATTTCTTACTAAGGAGTCCATATACTTTTTAGCTTCGTTTGCCTTCCACAATGTGTGTATTGTACATGTTAGAACAATTTTTGGAAAAAGTTTCAGTCTGTTGTAATTTTATCAAAACATATTATTGTACACTCATGTGCTTTTTCACTTGTTCCAGTGAAATATAGTTCACAATCAGTCAATCACAATAAGCCAGATTCATCTGTACCATACAATTAGGGTTGTATACGAGCAAAGTTCGAGCCAAACATGAATGTCATCATACTCGGTTCGTATAAGTTTTGTGTTCAAGCTTGGCTCGAGTATGCCAAGAGCCAAAACATCAAAGAGGCCTACTGTAATATGAGTATAAAAGAGGCCTCCAAGTTTTCATTTCAGTAAAGAAGAAGGGCGTAGAGCCTTTAATGTCCATGTGAAATACACAACCTCTCTCTTCTTCTTGTTCCTTTTTGTTCTTTCAATAATTTTATCAGTTTGTTCTTTCAATAATCTTGTTCCTAGAGTTCTATAGAGAATAGTAATATTACCATAAATCTCCCTCCTTTATGTTTAGTTTTGTTAAGAAATTATGCCCAGTTGCTTCAAGTTTGGAAGCATGAAAAGCTCCGAAAATCACTTCTAAAACAGATGCATGATATGACACAATTTTAAGAACACAAGCATGTATTTGTAAGAAATCTGGAAATATCTCCTCCAACTATACTTACACCGAAAATCTACCTAACCAGGAAGTAGAGGTGAGCACGGTCTGGTTTAGCTCGGTTTGTGGATCAAACTACAAATCGAACCGTTATCCCTCGATTTGGAAAACTATGAACCGAACCAAACCAAACACCATCTGTTCGGACCGTTCTGTTCTATCGGTTTAAACAGTTCGGTTTGGTCGATTTAAATGATTTGTGCTTACTTAATTAAAGACATCATTCTTTTGCAAATTACTATTGAATCTAACAATAATAAAAAATTAAAGTTATATATATATATATATATATATATATATATATATATATATATATATATATTTCTAAATTGCATATTATCTTGTTGCAATCGATATATAAGTGCTCATTGATATATGAGAAATAATGAGTAAATATAAAATAGATATTGGTTACGAAATTTTTGTGTTATAAGTGTTCTCATTTTTTTTTCTTTTAACTTTCAATATATGTTTATTTGGGTTTGCCTAGTATCATGTATGTGAAATTATTAACAAATGTTACTAAAAATAGATTAACTTATCATAGTTTGATTTGGTTTGTAATCGGTTTAAAAAGTGTGAACCGTGAAGTGAACCGAACCAAGGTCGGTATGAGAAATGTGAAACTAAACCGTTAAGATTTTTAGACGGTTCGGATTGGAGTGGTTCGTTTGAGCGATTCGGATCGGTTTAAACGGTTTGATGCTCATCCCTACCAAGAAGCACGCTCCCCCACTAGTTAAAGTCAAAAACCACCTATGAATGTAAACTCATAGAACAACCAAAAGTCTCAAAATCCATTCTGTGAATGTTATTTGGAAATTTCTTTTGTGACTAAGATGAGAATGTCAGTTAGAGGCGCGGGTTGGGACATGCAGAAGCAACAAATGAAGATTAGATGACAGAATAGTGAGCATAGGGAAAGGCGGGTTGGGAGTGCTACTGGAAAAGGCGAGACGGATCGGGACGGGAACGGGTTTTCTAAACGAACTTAGGATCGGGTATGGTAATGGATTTACATGACCCGGTAGCGGGGCAGGGCGGGGTTTCAGTGCTAAGGTGGGTATGGATTTTATGAGATCCGCATCCGCCCCGCCCCATTGTCATTCCTATTCATGACACTTGTTGGTTCATTATAAATAGGTCTTTTGTCCATAGATTTGCTCATTCCGAATATTCGTTCTCTCTCGCAGAAAATTCCTATCCACCGACTACTTTGCAATAATCAAAAAGTTCTGTGCTTATCTTGGAACGTAGATTTACTGTTACCCATATTCAGCTTATAAAAGAGCAAATACTGTTTTAAAGAAACAGTGCATATCATTCGACTAGAGAATTCTCCATTCATTCTGCGATTACGGTGGAACTCGAGCTTTGGTGTGGACGTTGCTCAATCCCTCTTTGGCCAAAAACACGTCTGCAACATGACGAGTTTGTTCTATAAGCTTTTAGGGGTTGTTAATGAAGTGTTTAACCACTAACAATTTGTATGATATTTCTATTTATTGTGGTTGTTGTGATTTAGGGGTTATTAAGGAACATAGTTTGAGGGTTATTCTGGCAGTGATTTTGAGTTTATACAGTGAGAGGAGCTGATGGGTATTCCCCTCGTTCTTTAAATTATTTTCCATCTTGTTTATGTTATGCTGCTATTTATCCCTGTCTACAAATGTTGTAAATCCATGAAATTTTTTGGTTGCAACCCGAATTTTAGCAAGAGACCCTGCAACAAACCGAGTTAGACGAAGAGCCTCTGACCCCCTAGAACCAAAGTGTTTCCATCCAGATGCCAACTTAAGCAAAATGATGAATACTTTGAATCTGAATCCCTCTGTAGAATTCATATTACAGTGTCTTCAAAGTTCTCTGATTGCAGTTTTTGGTGTCGCCCAAGTGATTAGCTGGTTTGTCTAACTCAAAACTACACACCAGATTTTCCTTTGCTGAAACTCTTGGTGTTTCTAATGTCAATTGATACTTGTTTTCTATAATTGAAATGTTGATGTGGGATGCACTTAAAAGCACCAAAACACAGAGTCTGATGTTGCATTTGCCCTTCAGACTATACGAGCATGGTGCGACAGAAATGTTTTTCTCGTTCACTGTCCATGGACTCATTTGTGTCACTCAATAATACCAATGAGAACTTGGAAAAAGACATACATGTAGCGGTAAAATTCGTGAATTTTAACTATTAGAAAGACTGGTTCGCTGATCTTCATGCTGGCATATTCAGTAGAAGGCGCCAGCGCGATTTGAATTTGATTTTTGTACGTAACATTTGAAAAATTGCTGTGTGCATTCAAGAAAATTGTTGGAGCCTCTAGTTTAAGAACAAAGTTGATCAGGTTGTGTTCCCTAGCCCGGCAGAGCAGCTGGAATCTCACGCTCAAAAGACTCGGTGGTGCATTCAAAATGGTTTGGAATGACCATGCTTTCAGTCGACCGCAGCTATTGGATTAGGTCAAAAATGGTAACCGGCTATCAAATCAAATATGATAACCGGCAATAATCTTGCAAGCTACCTCTTGAATGTTATCTGGCACAAGATGACTGACAAATTATGACACAGAAAGTTGAGAAGCAAGTTCGTCGTAGCTCAAAGTGGGAATCCATGGCTTTATCTTAATAAATAAGTGTTCCAAAAATGTTGAAAGCTATGTCATTGATATGAGTACCATACGATCATCACAACATAACAAATAGATGTTACTGCAGGTGGCTTTGGTGTGTTCTTGTTGGTGGGGTGTTTGTGCGTGTGAGAGAGAGAGAGAAGGTGCGACTGTAATGTGTGTGTGGCGAGAGAGACAGAGGTGAAGCGAAAGAGGGTTAGAAAACTTACTAGGTACGCCAAGGGTGTATTTGAAATTCATTTCAATTTTTAGTTTAGTTTTTTTTTAGAACCTATTCGAAACTCTTTTTGAGTTTTCTTCTTTTACTAAATTGATAGGTTGTTTGAAATAGTTTTGTATAAATGGTTTTTACTTTTGTTTTTGTTTTTTTCCCTATTTTATCTTTCTTATCTTTTCTTTCATTTTTCAATATTTGAGAAGTTTTTATGAATTTTTATGTTCAATAACAAGAAGCGTCTCCACCATGACTAACTACCTTCTCTGCCACCATCCTACTACTGCTATAGCAGTAACACACTAGTTTGCGTATTAAAGTTTCATTGGTTTAATTGGAGTTTGATTGGGTGAATGGGTTTGATTGACTTGAAATTTACCTGCGCAGATCGAAGATATTAGGGCTAATTGATGGATGAAATCTTTTGATAGTGTTTGTTACAAGAACAATGGTGGTTGGTATGATGGTGATTTTGATTTAGAAATGTGATGGTGCCGTGGTGGCGACCGATGTTAGAGAATTTGGTGTTCGACGGTGTTGATTACTGGTGGTGGTGGTTGTTGTTGTTATCAGTGGCTATGGTGGTTGGTGGTGTTCGTCGGTGTTGGTCAGTGGTGGTGGTGATGGCGTCGTGTTGGTCAATAGTGGTGGTGGCGACTGTCAATGGCTGTGGTGGCTGGGGTGCTGGCAAGTTTGATGTTCGGGTGTGTTGATCAATGATGGTGACAGATTGGCGGTTGGTGATTGTGGTTGACAGTGTTTGTAATTTGGTGTTTAGGGGGTGTTAGTCATTGGTGATGGTGGCGATCAATGGTAATGGTGGTTGACAATGTTGGTGTTCTTGGGTGGTACGTGTTGGCGATGCAAATTGAAGGAAAGAAGAGACATAAATGCTTTCAACAAAAGTTGAAAGATGGATTAAAAAAAAAAACTCAAAACTGAAAACTGAAAGTTGAAAATTTTTAAAATAGAGTTTTTAAAAATAGCCCAATTTGGAAAACTGAAGGTAAAAAATAAAAATAAAAACTGTTTGTAAAATGACGATATTTTTTTTTGTTTTAAAATTGAAAATAAAATATATTTCAAATGTTAATTAAATGTGGCTGTTAGAATTTGGACTTAGGCTTGGGTTTGGGCTCTATGTTCATATAAGTGGGCTTAGGTTTTTAGGCTAAATGGTTTGAGGGCTTACAGGTTTAAACTTAATTTATATTAGAATAAGTTTATATGGTTTTTGAGTTTTGAATATATTATAATAGTGTGTTTGGATGTAGAATTTCAAAGTACCTTATGTTTCAAAATTAATTCAATCTAAAATTCATTGATTTACAAATTTATAGAATTGCTGATTTAGTATTTGGTCGGTTTTTAAGAAGTGAGTATTTTATATGTGAATTTACATCTGAAAAATTGAACCCAGATAACAATTTGATGGTGTATGGAATATTACCAGTGAGAGAGAGATTTCTTTTTTAGTGGAATAAGGTTGCTAAAATTATGGAGATAAAAAAAAGTCACTTTCTACCTACTTTTGTGGTAAGAATTTGCCAAATAACTAGTCTGGACTAGTTATTTTGTGGAGAGGTTTTAGCACACCAAATTCCCTTTTCAAATCCCTCCTCAAAGTTGGTAAATCCATCTCATCATAATCCAAACAAGAAATTTGGTATGATATATTTGCAAATCTTCTATAAAAGTGAAATCTCCAGTTTAATTACCTCATCTAAACACACTCTAATTGACTAATTATTCAGGCGAGTCGTTAATGAACATATTCATGAACACTTTAGATTGTTCATGTTCGACTCGTTTTATAAACAAAATTTAAAAATCTATCCATACAATCGAAGATAAACGAGTTATTTGAAAAACGAATAACGAACCGGTAATGAATAGTTTTGTTCATATATAGCCCTAAAAGTTAGTTAGAATTTTCAATTTACAATCTATTTCACACAACAATCTAAACAAGTCAAGTGGCACATTATGATTTTGACGTAGATAACTACACAAGAAGCTTGTCAATTCTAGCCTAAAGGCCAAATTTATAGTTACCCATATAGCCAAAAACAAACGTTGCTAAGGGGCGAGTAAATTATGTCACTAATCGGAGTACAAATATAAGAGTACACACCATTTGTTAAGATTAGAAACAAGTATAAGAGTACACACCAAAAAAGATAAGATAGCAAATTATTGAAACAATAATATAATTTTAAAGAGGTGATGCCTCCTCCCTTACCTCATATCTCGCGCGAAAATTATTGTTTTCTTTTCTTTGTAGAATAAAAGAATGGCGTTAATTTATAATAATTTTAATAATACACGAGTTCTTAGGGCACCTTGTGGTGCACTACAACTTTCAGCAATTATCAAGACAGACCATGATTACTCCAAATTCCTATGGTGCACTACGGCGGAGAGATGGTGGTCGTTGTGGTGGCGATTGTGGCGGAAATAGGGCTCTTGGTGGTGGTGCTTTGGGGATGGAATGGTGTCGAATTGGGGCCAGAGATGATTTTAGAAAGGAAAAAGGAGAGTTGGACTGTTTGGCTATAGATATACGCTGTACGGCGTTGGATTTGATCATGGGTACATTTATGCTGACTTTGTATTTGCACACGTATCGCGTGTATCACGGTAGCTCGTACCGAAAACTTGATTTGGTCTAATATTTTTTGGTATTACGTAACTATCAATCTATAATAATGATAAATGACATTTCAAATTTTTTTATAAAAATGACACAAAATTAAAATTTTTAATTGATAAGTAGTTCCTACAAAAAACGATGAACTACTAGCCTGTTGGCGAGTAGAAAAGATACTACATTACTCTTGGGTCCGATTGGCAAACGGAATTGAAATTAGAATTTGGAATTGCAATACAATTCCAATTCCATAGGAATTGGAATTGATTTGGAATTGAATGAAATTTGTAATTCCATTGATTGGTTAGCACAAAAAATTAGATCTAAGAATTGAAATTGCTAAAGTCAAAAAAATAAAAGGTAAATATTCAAAACGAATGTTTCAAGTTTTTTTTTTTTTTTTTATCAAATTATACCCTACGCCACCCCACCCAACAAAAGAAAAAGAAAATACACGTAAGATGACTTAGTACAAAATAAAAATAAAAATGAGCTCAGTAAAATACACATGATGAGACCAAGTATAAAATAAATAAATGAGTCAATTTTTTTGTTCTTTAAAGATAACATCAGTCAACATTACCACAAATCCAACTAAAAAAATATTCAACCAACAACCACCATAAATCCACCATAGTTCTTGAGAATGCACCACATATTACGTTGTTTCAACAATAAAATAGCTCCTAAGAGTAACATGCCTGACATACAGTAATAAGATATCCATGAGATATACAATAATAAGAAAATATATGCTAAAGAAATAACATTTCAGATAGGTAATTAGCTATTGTATCAAACTCCTCGTCCATGCCTCGCTTGATATTCGGCGAACATGTCATTAGCTAAATTCTCTCTAAATGTTGTCCATTCAGGCGTAAGTTGAACAGATCTTATAACTTCCTCATCGCTCGTGTCATCTCGAATTTGAGCAGCTGCTAATTCTGCATCAACCTCAGTTAATAATCTTGCTTCTTGTCCAATTTGCTCCTCTCGTATGAAATTGTGCAAAATGCAACATGCATTGACTATTTGAACCTAGAATACGAAGTACAATGATAAAAAGAATCAGTTTCTCACCTATCATATACTATATATGTATGCACAAAATTATAAATCAACAATCTACCACTCACTATATCACCTGTATTTTTACATCAAAGAAAGACGCGGTTCTAAGAATTGCCCACGGTTTCTTCAGCAACCAAAATGTTCTTTCAATCGCATTCCTTGCGGTTGAGTGAGAAGTTTAAACAACTCTTTATAAGTACTTGGATTATTCCCACTAGCTGCCCATTCATAAGATGGTAATGTGTTAAACGATAAGGAGCTAAAAAACCAGGTCCATTTGCATATCCAGCATCAACTAAATAATATTTTCCTACATTGTAGAATTTGCATCATAAACTTGAATTAATCCATTCCCATTCTCTCTAGGATTGAAAAAGACAGACAAGTGACATACCACGTGGCACGATATAGGGGCGCACTCGAGTTAGGGCATTCCTCAGTACCCTAGAATCTGATGCAGATCCCTCCCACCCGGGTAATACATAAACAATTTTCATGTCTTTATCACAAACTCCGAGGACATTAGTCACGATTTGTTGCTTCCTATTTCCGTATCGACCCTGATCTTGGCGATGAACGGTAAGAGGAACATATGTTCCATCTAAGGCTCCAAGACAATTCTAAGTAAAAGCACAAAAAATGTCATATTAAATTGACTATACAAAGCAATACAAAATGTGCATAATCACATAGATCGTCTTTCTCATCTTAAACCATCTCCATTTTTCATCTTCCACAGCCTTTAAGTTTGCCTCCTGGACTTTATATAATCTTCAGTCAACTTAAGAACCGCTTTTAACACTTTACCAAACTGCCTACTAATAGTTTTCTCCAGAACGAATGTAAAATCCTTTTATTACCCGAAATTTAGTATTGTGAGTAAGAACATGTAAAAACATGGTTACTGCTTCTTCAACATATACATGCCCGCAATCACGCAACCCTCCTTTCTTACGTAAGATACCACAAAGTTTAGCAAATGAATTTTTAGTTACACGTAACTGGTCATACCAATTATCATCACTTCCATTATATAAGTGCCTCAATATTTTCTCCCTTAACGTGTTCGAGTCATCAGTAGGTTGTTTCTCAACATATTTTTTATGATACCAAATTGCTAAAGATGCCACGGTGACTCCAATTCCTTGTAACATTAACCTTCTCCTTTTCACTGTCATAATCCCATCCTCGTCATTTTCGTTGGATGAAAAGGATCTTAACGTAGTATTATCCATATGACAGATACAAAAGCACTCTTAGATACTATCAAATAGTTCTACCAGTTCTGCACAGATACAAAAGCACTCTTAGATACTATAAAAATGAAAACTGAATTGGTTGCAACCAACGACAGCAATAATTTTAAACTCAAGCATCAGTTGCACCAACTTTATCAAATCAGCATTTTAAGAGAGAAGATAAATACGTTCTCTAGGGTAACAAGGTTTTCTGCCTCATGTTCTAAACTCAAAAGGCATGCTGTATCATAACACCACAATAAGCTCAATCAACATCAGCATCTTAGATTCAAAATACCAAAGTCTCCGAACATCATACAACCATTCTATCCAACATCAACAACAACAGGACAAGTTTACCGGTTTGTTCGTCTTCCAAATATACACGAATTGGAGCATCCTAGATGCATTGTAGTCGGAAGTCTGCCAACCTTTACAATATGGAACGGTGCTACAGTACTTACACTGTACAGTAAACGTGGCCCCAGCTGTTTATATGTGCATGCAGGTGCAAGAGCGGCAAGAAGGAAGTGCTTGCGATGGGTGTGGTGCACATGAAAGTGTTGAGTATGTGTTGAATGTGTGTGGGAATGTGAGAAATAGAAAGGAGCAAGACTGGAGCAGCCATTGTAGTGAAGTGGTTGGTGTGTGTTTGGATAATTGGTGCACGACATAGTGCGTGTAGTTGTAGCAGCCAAGTGTGTGTAATGTGTGTGTATATGTGTGAGAAGATGTCTTCGGGGGATGGAAAATGGGTGCAAGGCAGCTCATGTATGAGTGGATGCAGAGGGTTATTTTCATGGTGTGACAGTTGGTGAAGGTATTGAAATTGAGTAAGATGGGTGTGGGTAGATTTAAGGATGATGTGTAGTATGTTGTGTATATAGTGTATGTTTTGGTGGGTACAAGAGACAAGTATGAGAGAGAGTGAACTGAGTGGTGGTTAATGGGTGTGAGAGTTACAAATGGGTTTGCAAATTTTATATATTTTGATGAGAGAGTGAACTGAGCGATATCACTAATGCTGAAGTACTGCAAAAGATGAGCAGCAAACTGACCACTCTCACCTCTCTGGATATGGATTCTGTCAATGGTTCAGATCTTCAGTTATTGATGGAAGAGTTGCTGGGAAAGAATATATCACTAAAGAAGTTGAGGATTTAATATTGAGTATATGTAGACTCACACAGAGACATGAATACCTGATATGCCTCCATTGAAATCAGTTTCATCGAACAGTTGGTGTGCATTTCGTCACTCTCTATCTAACGCCTATTTGTCAGGGACATTTCGTCGAACAGTTGGTGTGCATTTTACGCAATAAACATAAATATTGCAGTGTTGCTTTATGGGTCTTTTCTGTTTTTCTTCTTCTCGATTCATACTCTTCTTCTTTTTATTTCTCTATGATCGAGACCACTCGCTTGCTCTTGATACGTTGATTTGCCGTTGCCCTCTTTTCTTGGTTGCCACTGCTTGTTCTTGTATCTATCTCTCTTTGCCTAGAAATGTTACTCTTCATCTATCTATCTCTCCCCTCAGGTACCCAGTGCGTGTTGCGAATGTATCTAAGCAACATTCGAATTTCTGAAAAAAATAATTAAGAACACATATATAATGTTGGATGTGCACCTATCCGCATCCAAAACGCACCAGCACCTTATCGGCACCCGGTGCCGATACTTTGGCTAAAATGAAGCACCCATGCTTCATAATAAGACATTTATACTCTAGCCATATAAGCAGGGGAAGAACAACACAAATTCTACAGAAACTGTGGGGAATCGGTAGAGAGGAAGATGAACCAACCTCAAGTACAGTAAGCAGCGAAGGAGAGTAGGTGAAATTGCAAGTTGAAACCCAACTTCTTAAGCCATTGAAGAAGGAGAGTGATGCTTAGCTGCCATGGTGAGGTTGATCAAAGAAAAGAGAGGAGGAAGATAGCTCGGACAGGCGGGCGTCGGGCAGAGGCTGTGAGTCGTGAAGAGAGAAATATAATGCGCTGCAATTCGAAATTTGACACTGGGCAATAAGAATTGAATCATGAGTCTTATAGTGCATTTTAAATTTCTAAGAATTGGGCTTGAATTGTAATTCAAATTCTAAATAATTTGTCAAAACAGCAGAATTATAATTCTTAGGGTCCAATTTCAAAATCAATCTCAATTCCAAGGCCAATTCTTATAGTCCGATTGGATCACAGAATAGTTATCCATATGATAGGTCATATGGATAACTATTCTACAAATAGTTATCCATATGATAGGTCATATATTAAGAAACAGACAAAAAATGCGACGTAGGAAAGAAGATTCCTTCGTAGCAGCATGTCATGTACCCGGTCAGTGGCGGAGGGGTGGCACAGCGGGCACGTTCCCACCTCCACCATTTGGCATGAAAAAGGCTTTATGCTACGAGTTTTATATTAATAATAATAATATAGTCTTGTTACTTTGAAGCCCTTCCGAAAATTTATGGATTTCAATAACTTTTTCGAAGACATTGTTCTTTTTTAGTGTACACAAAATTATTACTACCACATAACAATCAACAAATTCTAATACTTGGTTTTACTTTCACTTTTTTCGCTATAAATGTCCAAAGCAGATACTTTTTCGCTATAAATGTCCAAAGCAGATACACATTTATTTATTTTAGGGATACTTTATTGATTTTAATGTCCAAAGCAGATTGCAAGTACAAAAGAGAGAATGCGAAATTTATAGTAAGCTTCATCTTTATTAGTTTTGAACCAAACACATTAAGATATCTCTAAAACTTTGGTGCCCAACTTATAAAGGATTTCTGGCTCCGCTACTGTACCCAGTCGTGGGAGATGTCAATTTGTGCATGGCAAGTAAAAGCGGCTAACTGGATTTGGACTGTCGATGCCCTGTAAATAATGTATTGGTGGAAGTCTGATACTATATAGCAAAATTCGTATATAATAGGGCTAACTGGTTCAGTGATATCCCTAGTGTCCGACATCTGAGAAAACATAAAATGAGGAGTTTGTCTGTAATGCAAGTTGAAACAACTTCTTCTCTTTAGCCCATTTAGTAGCGATAAGTAATCCTTTTGTCAACGCAATTATTTCATCAGATGCTAAGGTTGGTATTGCTGCAGAACCGCATCCGACGTTTCTACTTTTCATGCTTAAAACCCAATACCAGCTTTCAGAGTTATTCTATTGAAACATACAGCCAACCACAGTGAGATTGGTTTTAATCTTTCACAAGAGCACAGTAAGGGGGTAATATGGATTATAATTGTTAGGGGAAAATTAAATCTTGTTTTTCCATAAGGGACAGGTTGGGTCATGACTTTATTTGAACTGTACTAAAAAATGTTTTGGGAGAGGTCACTGATGTTATCAATAGTGTGTTGAGGATGGAAATTTTTTTGGTGAAAGATGAGATTATTCCGATGGATCCAGATGCACCAAACTGTGGACAAAATCTAGATAGTCTTAGGAAGTTGAGGCTTAGATGTTTAGGGTCACTGAAGCAAGTTATCACCCATTCCATTAGAGAGGAGACGATGTCATGACTGCGAATACCATAGAGGCCTAAGAGAACTATAACTAAGGAAGGGGTGATCCGCCGTTTCTGGAAGACTGAGGCATACTGGATAGAGGTCCGAAGCAGTGATCTGTACTTTATAAAGGTGTATGTGCATAGGTAGTTTCCCCAAAGAACTTGCCTGATTAGGAAGTTCATTTTTTGAGGGGTGGGAAAAGCCCACATTTTTTCCATACTCTGGATGTGAGAGCAGGTCAGTTGGACCGAACTCCACGAGAATTGAGTGATCTCTCTCTGATTTTTTTATAGCATATGATATGTAGAGGCATCGGCGAAATCCTCTGAAGTGGTTTTACTGCATACTCGGGTATTTTCAATTGGATGAGCAGAGATGTGGATAGCTAGGACCCTGAAGTGGTTTCATGACTTTATTCTTAACAATACCTACCGGATCATGGGATAGTTGCAAACCTGTGGTAGGTGTTCGTGCAATATTAGGAATCCATTGATCATCCCAAATAAAAATGTTGTGAATCCGTGCCATTCTTTAATGACTTTACTCCTCGTCAGAATGCACCGCCATCGCCATCACTTTCAAGACTATTGAATAAGGTTTTCCTAATGCAATACTTGCCAGTCAAGACCTTTGCAAGCAGACTGTCCGGCTCTTTCACGATTTACTAGCTTGTTTTGGCCAAACTGCTTGGTCATTGAGACCAACATCCTTGAATCCAAGACCACCCTGACTTTTGGGAAGGTATGCCAATTGATCCAGTGCACTGTTCTTTTATGTTCTTCGCTTTCCACAAGACTTTTGGGGGCACACCGTTCTTGAATTTTACGAAAAAGTTCCATAAAGAACTCCTCCTACGTGTAACAATATCCATAGTACCCGTAACATTAGACCTTAGAACTCACAACTGATTTTATGTTATAGAATCTCATATATAAATTAGTAAAGTCTTGTAGGTTTAATCTTAGGCCTCTTATATGAAGCATGGGTTAAAACTCCTAAAATTGTTGGTAAAGCACTATAATTTTGTAAATTGGTTTTGGTTGTTGAAACCATGTTTCGATGAGAGTACCACGAAAGATGGTTCTCAGTTGTATCATAAAGCTGTGATCAATTTTCAAGAAAACAATTTGGGTCGCACCATTAGATATTGAATGTCGAGATATTCTTTAGAAAGGGCCCCCATTTTTGTCCTTCTACTTATTAGAAAGTTTTATACAGCTAGTTACATTAACAGAGAGTGCACTTGATATAAGCTACAAAAGTACAAAAAAGTAATGTAAAATTTTGTAATTTTGTTCTGAGAGGAAAATTATAAAAATAGTAAAACAAAATAGGATCTTTTACTAGAAAAAGTCAAGAATAATTAGTTCAATCACAAATCTTTGCTTCTTCGTTTTTTAACCCAGCCGCTTCATCTCTCTCCGTCTCTCTTACTTATGCCTATCAACGTAAGTATAAAACCAATTAGCCCAATTAGGGCTAACTATTCTTCCACGTAAAATTTACAAAAATTCCAACATAAAATTTTCGCAAGTAAGATCTATATTTTAAGGGCGGGATATCATATTTCCCCCCCCTTTAAAACTCCTCGAAGTTTGCTTCCCCCCACCCCCCGGGGCCCCGCCGCGACAACTTTCAACTTCGTTATATTGTTGCTCAAGGTAATTCTTCTGAATCCATAATCTGACCTACATGCATTATATACAACTTGGTTGTTACACACTTCCAATCTCAGTGCTAGCAACCTAAAGAAACCGAACTAAACTGCTTGAATCAAAATTCTATACATATCCAAATAAAAGAAACAAAAATCTTTGGCCTCCATAGTAGTCTAGGAACAAGCATCCTTAAAGTAACATGCTCATATTTAAGCCTAACGCGTAGTGATGTACCAACTAAAAATCATAACTGCCTATATTTTCTAATGTCAACAATGACTCTAGCTCACATTTGAATCATATCCCTGAGGTATAGACTTCTCGTCCAGATCATATCTCGATGCTCTGATACCATAATCGTAATGCCTAAAATCTAAGGGCCTTGCAGCCAACGACCCAGACAACTAACAAGTTGACAGCAGACCAACTAAATATTGCTTCAGAGTCGGCTACCAAAATAGTTAATAGAAGCATTCCTATCTTAAACTCCCAAACTGGCAAAGCAAAGAAATCAAGATCATTGACCCTGTAGCTTATCACTGCTTATCACTATTAGCTTATCAATCCTTGTGCAACGCCCGTAACTTTTGAAGCTGTTACTAAATTTAAGCTCCTAAAGTGAAACTATATTTCACTACATCACGGTTATGCTATGTATAATATAGCACAACTACTCCACTACTGAAAACATGTCTCCATTAGATAAAGACCTAATGAGAATGCATACTCTTCAAAATCCAACCAAAAACATAATTGTAGACTCACGACTAAATCCAGTTACAAAATTCTAATTGCGAATCAAGACAACAAAAGTTCTCAAAGGTGAAGTAAATTGTTCGGTTACACTGACAAACAAAAACTCCCCTAGCTTGCTAGAGGCTCGAGTCACCTGTATCACCTGTGTTAAAGGACAAAGTAAACAAGTACGGGGTGAGATATAATATACCAGCAAGCAGGAACCAAACGGGGATCGAAAACAAACCGTACAATAATGCAAAGTCACAAACTAAGCCAAAACTTTGATGAGCAAGTGACGACTAATAAAAAATGATATAAATGAGATGAAACAATAAACAAAATGATCATTGAGAATGAACCAAATCAAACACAAAACCCAAATATACAAAAAGCATATTGATAACGTAATTGCCGCTGTCAAGAGGGCCATTCAAAAGTTACTAAAAATGCAAAAAATTTATTAAGTCACTGAGTGACTATAAAAACAACTACAAAAGATACTGGTACAACAAAAGTCTTAAAAGACTCAATTTAATAATGGTTGTTAAGATGGTCTTAATCAAATGCACAAAAAAATATAATAATAATTAATGATTCATATCTGCGAACTGAATCTCACAAGAATATCCAATAACAAGGTGCCCTTGATGGTGTAAGATGTAGGTGGCAAAGTAGTTCAAAAACAACATTTTTCAGCACTGACCAACATTATTTGAAGACAATTTCGACTAAGAAATATTTTTTTTAATAAAACACAAAACTTTAAGAGTCATAAAGGACTTCCTAAGGATTTCAAAATGTCCAAGTTTATATAAAATGGATGAGAAATAGTTAATTTTGAGCAAATTAAAGTGGGCTGATATGCAAATGCCAGAAATAGCATATCTTTGCACATACTAGCTAGTTTCGTCTGATCACCGTTTGAGACAGGAATTTGAAGTATCACGGATACAAAGTTAAGAAAGACTTGCTGAGGTTTTCATAAACATAAGAATCACTAAAAATCAATTACTAATGAAGATTTTTGTAGCAAGTCCAATGTCTGTGCGAAAAAACAAATCTTTGCACAGACTAGTTTTGTAAAATGGCCCTTTCCAAGCAAAAATATGAAGAATCACAGAAAGCTCAAATCTAAAAAGTTAAAGTAGACTTGTTAAGATTTTTAGAAAGATAAGAACCACTGAAAACTAATTAGCAATGAAAATTTTATAGCAAAGTGAAGTAGGTGCCAGAAATAACAAAATTCTAGACTTGTACAAGGCATTCACTTTAAAGTCTTTCTTGGGTACCATATAACTGAGATTTTGAGAACACTTAGAGCTAATAAGTTGATGTGGACATCACAAAGTTTTCATAAAGTGTAAGAATACATTAAAAGGATGAGTAATTAATGAAATATTAGCAACCTAAAAGTTAACAAAAAGAGAAAGAAAAAGAAAAAACAATGACAATACAATTCTGATTGCGCAAACGAAGTTACTAATAAAAACTATGAGCATGATCAACGATCAAGTACATCTAGGAAGCTCGACTTGTTAACATGTTCAAAGGTAAACAACACCGAAGACAAATAACATGGATGATCCCTAACCAAACAAGAAAGCTAAATTCCTTACTATAATCAAGCTATTCGACAATGAAATTAATGACACGTCACCCTTGAACTCTAACACTCACTATTACTCGGTAAGTGAAGCTTCTTCAAAAGGTCAAAAATCCCTTAAAATTTAATGCGCCTGATGCTTTTTCTACAAATAATTTAGGTACTCATTCAAAATTCAGGAAATGAATTACTCAAGTTAGAATTGATGTATACTGTGGAATAAGTTGGAATACAGTTTTGACATTAACTTTTACATATGGGTTTTAAAGTTAATGGGTTGCCCATCTATATAAATTATGAGGTAAATACCACGTATGCGAATAAATAACAGCTAAAAACAACATACAGCCAATAAAAATAATTTCGCAAATAAAGGCTTAACAAATCTGAATTTTTAGCTAACAATCTATCGTACACAACAATCTAAACCTCAAGTGACAAGATATGATTATGATATAGATTTTGATGAAATCATCGATCAAGTTGCTGTTATTTAATTGGTGAAGCATCACTTGAAAATAATCATGAGTAGATTTTGGTTGAATGGTTTATAAATCTCAATTTGGAGTGGTGCTTCGCTTAAGACTTATGGGCGTGGGTGGTGCCATCTGGGGGTTTAATGGTGTCCGTGGTGGTGTGTGGTCATTATGCGGTGGTATTGGTGGACTAGTGGTGGTACAAGGAAAAAGGATGAGGATATATGGTAATAGAAAAATAGGTGAAGAGAGAGAAAAAACTTGGCTATGGTGCAACTTTAAAGGAAAAGAGCATTAAAAATTAGCACTAATTCAGCAAAACGTCTATATACATGTACCATTATCGAGTATCTTTTACCAAAAATGACTCTTTTGCTTTCAAGCAGAACTCAAAAATGGTAAAATGACCACGTTACTAATGAGTACCAAGGACCCAACTAATTAAAAACATGTAAAGGGGATTAATTGACTAGCCATAAACAGTAATTTATAACTCACAAAAAAAAATGAAAAATTGATCTAGTTGCATGAAGTATCTATTCCAAAAGTAAAACTTGGAACTGTTGCTGGCAAAGACCAAAATCCTAAAAAAAGTACCGTATGTCCATTTCTTAGGTTACTTTCTAGTGAGACATTACATCAAGTTTCAGCTTAGTTACTTGGAGAATCCACTTGACAACTTTCAAACTCAAACTCGGTTAATGGTTGCTTAAAGTAATTCATCTGCTTGGATGAGGTTCTCGAGTCTAAACTATAACATTAATGCATTATTTACAACTTGGGTCATTACACTCCTCCCATTTTATTCTCAAAAAATGTGCATAACCTAGCCAGCAAGCAAATGAGACCAAACTCGACCACATGAATCAAAGTTCAATTGCACATCCAGATAAATCAAATCAATCTCTAGTCCACCAAATCACAGTCTAAGCTCAAGCAGCTCAAATTTGAGCTTAAGGTGTACGTACTAATGCACCAACCTCCCCACTCTTAGCTTTGTACCATAACTGTAATGCTTGGAACTCTTAAGGGCCCGACCAAGTCATCGACTCCCCGTTTAGGCAACAAGAAAGACTACTACATAAGCTGATAGAGGTATCACAGAGCAACTAAATAATTCGTCACCATTCATTTGTAATATAATTAGCCACAGATATCCAACCGCAAAAACTTTAAAAACCGGCACAAAAATCCGTAAGTCTGAACAATGACATATTATATTATAGTTGATAAATTATCGATTATCCACTCTACAGCTTTATGATTAGTGACCAACCTATCAGACCTTTTCAACCAGTAGGGAGGTGGGGCGGGGGGGTTGGGGTACGTGGGGGGCGGTGTTGATAGCTTTAAAAGGCCAATAAGGTAAACACCAGGCAGTGCAAACAAATAACAGCTCAAAACAATATTAAAAGTAGGATGAGTTTCTTTACAAATGGGGCTCAATAAAAATCTGAATTTTCATGAATCAATCTATCACAACAATAAACCAACTAGCTGAGCTAACACAGTATTCCTATGACATATATGTATATGTCCATATATATACGTGCGCGCCCATGTGTGTATTTATATGTTGTAACATGCGTAGTCCAAAAGTGAACTCATCATAGCCCAATGTCAAAATCTACCGTAGCCTCGGGGTGAAAAGCATTCACTTTTAATGTATTCGTAAGTAATGTCATTAGTCAGAGTACAATTACAAACGAATCATCTCATCACAACGATAACTGACAACAAATTTTTTTTAGGATTTGAAACAAAGATAATGCTGAGAGATATAAACCCACATCGGATAAATAATCAATATTACTTCAACATATAAGCCTTGTAGGCCTCTCTCCTCATAACCAATTGATTTTGAGGTAAATGCTTTCACACATAAGAGTTCACATGGAAGAGACACGATATCAAATAGTTTGTACAACGGTAAGAACTCCAAAGAGGCGAAACTTCTCTTACCTTATCTTTCCTCGTGCAGAAACAATCTCTTAAATAAGCTCCTCCTTCAAACCTGAATCATATATTTGTATAAATATATCACAAGCATCCTAATTATAATTGTCATAAAACTATGAACCTAACCTTAGACCTTAAAACTCACCAAAACTGATTTTGAAATTCTAGAATTCGATATTTAGATTATCAGATTCATTAGGTTTAATCTTAAACCTCCAATGTGAATGAAACATAGGCCGGGTTAAACCGTAGAATTGTCACTTATGAACTGTAAATATGTAGAATCGATTTGGTTGCTAATATTAAGGTAATTTGTGATAGTGCATACATATATAGTTCTTATATATATATATACACACACACGCGGGCGCGCGAGCATACACACACATACGTGTGCGTGACCTAATCTACCGCTAGCGTTGGCAACTTCAGCGAAGTTGCTGGTGCGATCTGGCATCCGTCCATCTGCTCAAGTTGTCAGTGCGATTTGAACGTCCATCCTTGACGGGTCAGAACCGGCTTTCATTTATGCCCCCCCCCCCCCCCGGTTGTCCGCAACATAATGATGAGGACAATGCTTTTGACCAAATTGCTGGGGGAAGGCAAATAGCTAGTGGGAAGCACAAACAATGTTGCGGATGGTGAAAATTTGCTAACAAAAATTATAATATGGCTCGTCTAGGCGCATAGTGTTTGCTCAGCTCCCTAGATGTATAAACATATTCATATACATATACACACTCACTTTCGCATGTGTTTATTTGTTTGTCTTTCCCCCCCCCCCCCCCTCCAATATAGCAAATTATTAACGATAAGCACCACGGTCAAAATCCCCAGACACGCACGACACACATAGACGCACACAGCGAACACAACCACAGATACACACACGACACATACAGCCACACATGCGTGCACAAACCTCCACCCCACCCCACCACCGAAACACACACTGACTTACACACACTCTCAACCGAGACCATGAGAGGCAGCGAGAAGATCGAGAAGCGGAGATGGAGGAGAAGAGAGATAAGAGCAGCCAATGCATGCAGCTGGTGGCGGATTGCCGTGGCAGTGAGGCACATCGGAGGAATAGAGGTTCTGGCGGAGTAACTAAGGACCCCCCCCCCCCCCCTCCCAAACACCCACCACCACCCCACCAGCCCCACCCACCCACAAGTTGCGTAGTTAGGGTTCTTCGCGTTTGTAAGAGAGATTTGATTTTTCTGTTTTGGGTTTTTGTGTTTGTAAAGTGATGTTTATACAAATCTGTTTAAAAAAGAGTTCGATGGCTGCTCTTAAACTCAGTGTATTCTGGGACTTCAACCAAAGAACAGGATCATGACTATCATCAATTTGCAAAAATAAAATGGAAATCACAACTCACCATACAAGAGATTGGAGATAGCAAGATCTAGCCTTCGGTGTTAGGGGTATGACAAAACGCCGTGACAGCGAAACATGAGATGAACGAGATCCATATGAGTACAGGAACCCAAATAGACGCGGGAGGAGGAAGAAATGAACCCAGAGCGACATGAGTGGCAAGGAGCACCATGGTGATCCCAAACTGTTCAAACGCATCTGAAATTCTAGGGATCATATATCGGCACAACAATCCATCCGTAATCGCAACAAATCCCAGCACGGAGCATGCCACAGTGAATTTCCCGTTAGAGGGTAGATAACTTTTGTCCTTATAGTACAACAAAGTACCCATACCAGTAGCGACTGCTAGGCCAATAAATACTTTACCTAGATCTTGCTCTTGCACTGCTTTTGTAAAGGAATTTAACGCATCTGGCTGTGTTTGAGCTGCTGCTGGTGGTGTGGTTCCAGAATTAAGGTTTTGGGCTGAGTTGGAGCCACGAACAACGGATTGTTCGGTTGATGGTGAAGAAGATGAAGGTGATAACGTCATCGGGATGCACCTCATGAAAAAGCCAGTAACAGGTTGAAGGTTCACCGGAATACACCTCATTACAAAGCCAATAACAGGTTGAAGGTTCACCGGAATACACCTCACCACAAAATCAGGTTGAAGGTTCACCGGAATTTACCTCATCATAAATGGAACGCCAGTTGCCATGGTGTGCCGTTTGCTGGTCGAATCTAATGTGAATGAAGTGATGTCTTCTGATACAAGTAACCCGGGCTACTTTGGTATATATAGTGACATCAAGGGCGGGGGCGTGGCCACAACCCAAATTTTGGATTATATTTTTTTTTTAAGTTTGTTAAATATTGAAAAATTATATTTAAAATAATTACAAAAATATTGCTGTTTTATAAAATTAATGTGTTGGTGTTCTTTTTTGTTGTATTTTTAACTTTTTTGTTCCACCGACCATCATAATCTTTGTCTTTTTCTTACTCTATCTTCATATTTCTAAATTTAAATTCCAAATATTCAGATTACAAAGAAATACGAATATAAATCAAAGTTTATTTTTTTATTTTTAGTTTAAATTCTTATAGTATGTTAAGTTATACATACACTATTGTCTTCATATATTAATTATCACACTAATAGTACGTATTTACATGTAAGAGTTAAGTTTCTTTAATGCAAAATTAGTAATTTATTGACTAACCTTACCGAGTTAAATAAGTCACTACGAATGGAAAAAATATACGATTAAAGAAATTATATTTTTGTGAACTTTAACTTCTGAAGTTTTTTATGCTAAAAGTGTTTGATTGTCCACTTAAAAGCTAGAGAATGCAAAATGTAAGATGTCTGGGTAATGCATCAAACATAAAACATAAAAGTTGTGATGAATATATATGACTAAGTCTAAAAGAAGAAAAAGAAAAGCCAAAGAAAAAAAAGTTACAAATAACGATAAGACAAAACATGAAATTTTTTTCTCCCGAAGGATTTAAAATTAACCGGAAAGATATAATAACAGAGATAGTGAGTGAGTATATTTTCTGAATGATCCAAACTTAAATTAAAAGACGGGAGGTATGAAGCCTAACTGAATTCAAATATGAGAGTTAGAAGAGTCAAGTAATAACTGAAAAAAATTGTTTAAGGGGGTAACAACGTCTTTTCCGGCTATATTGACTAGTAAAAGTTTAGAAAATCAGAAAAAAAAAAGCAACCTAATAGCAGTTGAATGTTCAAGAACAGTGGTTAATGTAAAGGCAATAGAGACTAGCTAGAGACAGAAATTTTAGGAATTCATAATTTGGAAACTAAAGAAGGAAAATAAGGAAAAAAAAATTATTCAGTAGAAATTACTTTAAGTCTAAATGGCGAGAGAAGAGTATGTCCAAGTGGACGATGAGTTGGCAATAATCTTTCCGCTTTAATTTTATTATATACGTGATTATATTCGGGAGCCTCTTATCTACGGATTAATTTTACTCATCACCTTCAAAAAAAAATAAAAAAAATACTCATCACCTCATACTTGGGTCAATTTTTGTTCTAATTTTGACACTCGTTACCAATATATTGGAAATGCTAATATATTCGGTAA
This sequence comes from Escallonia rubra, assembly GCA_033065855.1. Lineage (NCBI taxonomy): Eukaryota > Viridiplantae > Streptophyta > Magnoliopsida > Escalloniales > Escalloniaceae > Escallonia > Escallonia rubra. Next base: position 279,479 of record JAVXUO010002083.1, read on the forward strand.
CAATTGACAGTCACGATGGGCTTTGACTAAACGGTTGTTAGTTTTTTAAGGATAAATTAGTCAGTTCAAGATGGTATTCACACACTTGTTGAGCGTCCCTGCAACAGACAACTTATCCAGATTACCTAAATATCCTTATCGAAGAAAATGAAAATGAAAAAAGGGTTCACTGTCAACCGCCCCTGCAATTAACAGGCGGTTGATAGAGACTTGACAAAAATGGTTTTTTCTCTCCTCTCGTTCGCCTTTGATGGTTGGACGGGTATTATCCCCAAGAACGCCCTTGTGGGCCTGTACACAATCCCAAACCCCTCGTCGCGAATCACATTCTCATCAACCAGTCCACTGGTCGCTGCCTTCAGCTCCCTCAACCTTGTGCCACCAACTCCATCCCAAACGCAAACCCTCATGTAGGAACCCGCCGCCGCCGCCGAATGACGCCGTATCACCAACGCTAGTCCCCCTGATCTCCCCACTGGACTGCCGGTAGGAAAAGACCAAACTGTGCTTCATCTTACCCATGTTAGGGAGGGTGGGGGAGGGGGTGGAAGAGGGGAGAAGAAGTCAACCTTTTCTTCTTTTGTGTGTGTGTGTGTGTGTGTCTGGTGGGTTTGAAGGGTGTGGTTGATGAGGTGGTCGTGGGTTAGGGTTTGGGGTGGTAGATGACGGTGGGCGGAAAGTGAACGATACCGGCTGCCGCTGATGAGTGTTGGTATGGGATGATGGGAGGGCATCATATTTAAGAAGGACAACTTGCGGGGGCTAGGTCTTGGCTGACCGTCTGTCCACGTGGACAGCCTGATAAAAACGTAAAGTGCTCATTGACACAAATTTAGGGTAAAACTTTAAGAAAAAATTTAGCTGCTATCCCGGTCAGAGAAATCTTCATCCTCCCCATATATAGCGACAATTAATCGTTTCTAAATATTTTTAATGACTTTTACTTAGTGATGCTAAAAAAATATTATTAATAATTGTCACTGATAGTGTTAGAAGAAAAACCACTAGTTAGAAACATTTAACGACTATTAATTTGTCACTATATACGGAATAGGAGAAAAATTCCTACAACCCAGGTATGAGCCAAAGTTTGTTCAAACTTTTAATGAACTTTTAACTATACCTTTTTATTTATGTTTTAACAGATGTTGTAACAATACTAATACGAATGCTAATACTAATTTACTAATATTCGTCACGATGATTCGAACACTTCCAACATTTGGTATATATCCTACTACCCTCGATCCTTTTTTCTCTCTCACACACACACACCGTTCAAATAACAACATTGGATCTCGTCTTTAATAACTCTTTTGTATATCTCTAATTGTATTTAAAACTTTAGGGTATGCTGTTGGTATCTTTGTTTTTTGGCAATTGTATTCACATTTTTTTCGCGGATCCCTTACCCGAATGCTATCCAATTTATCCAAGATGCTTTACGTACACAGAATCAGTGAAGGGGATGGGTTGTGGGATTGGGGTTGACTGATTGTGGTTGCGGTTGACTCAACGAGTGAAGGATGGATGGGTTTGTGATAGGTTTTGGTGGTGCCAGTTTGATGGGGTTGTGGGAGTGGGAGGATCGGGGATTTGGGGAGTATGTAACAGTGTGTGAATGCAATATTGGACAAAATAACCCAAACAAACCAATTTACCCTTAAAAAAGTAACAGCCATTTAGTCAAAGCCCATATTGACTGTCAATAGTACAGAATACAACCATCTTCAAAATTTTGGTATGGGGTATCAAAATTAGAACTAGGGGGTGCCGGGTGCAATTGACCCCAATCAGTTTTGAGGTGGTGAGTAAAATTAATCTCCAATCAGATATGAGCCAGAATAGTCCAGATCTGGAGTAAACCTGGAGTAAACCTATAAGTTTTGGGGGGAAGGATGCTCATCTTCTACATGTGATGCTTGGTTCTGAAATGGCGGCGATGGCAATGGCATTCGTAGTGGTGGTGCTGCAGAAACAGTGCGGAGCTGTGGTGGTGGATATGGATATGGTGACGATGGACCCGTGGAGATTGTGGTTGGCGGTTGCTTATTATTGCAGTTTGGTTTTGAAGTGGTGGGTGTGGGTGCCGGTGCTTGAGATCTTTTCTTGGCTAAAGTCCCACTATTGGACACATTACAGAAACGGAAACGTTTTCTAAACCGGACCCACTATTGGACACATTATTGGCTATTTTATTTAGTAATAAGTTTTCTTCATTTCATAAAATGCTTAGAATGTATGGCATAGAATTACCATTTAGAGCCCCGTCAAAAGTGGTGGGCTATGATACCGGAGTAACCTCTTACATATTTAAGTTACTGAACCCACTTGAAGGTGGTCACTATGAATAGCTGGTACATAGAGTACTTGTCTTAAAAGCTTAAGCCGGTAAGTCTTGAGTTCATTTACTTATATGTTTCAGGCGCCCTATGCGGACTTAGATCCGATCTTGGACTAACGCCACTCACACCTGCACCTCTAGAATCTTCTCCTCACACGTGAGTCCATCCAATGTCGAGGAGTGCAAGACCCAGATTGCAAAACCATCGCTTGTGAAACTGAATGCAGGCATATTATAGGTAGTAACGGGGAGTAAGTGTCCAACATGAAGGGCCATGTATACGTGACGAACCAACATGACTTAGAAGCTTAAGCTAACAAATCTTGCGTTCATCCGTGCATATGAGTTCATCATACTCTAAATTTTCAGATTTATTCGACGTAAATCTTAGACAACTAACTCGTAGACCTTATCTACTATCATTATACTGAAGATTTCATCATGAACTTCCATTCATGTAAGAGTCGGAAAGTGCGAGCGGAGGGGATCTTAGTGCAACCATGCAACCTAATAGATTGAACGCTTTGATAACAGGGAGTCAGCGTGTGTGTCAAGTGATCAAAATAGCATGAACATATGGGAGCATGGGTTACCTTTGTAAATGAAGAAAGTTATCCGGCGCAAGCCTGGTATTCCGGTCGACCTCCACTGAACTCATTGGTCATGGCAACCATTGCCCCATGACCATTGCCAACCTTGTAAAAGCCACAAGTCTGTTTCTTTATGCAAATATATCATGAAGCTTTCTTGAAATACTATATGTCTTAGTGAGCAGCAAGTAAGCCGGATCGGGATTCATATTTAAAGTAGACTAAGCAAATCTGTCAGGCTGATCGTTGACAAAAGCTCTCGGATTCGTTTACTTTTTGCTTCAACTTCTTTATTTCTCTGTTAATTTAGGAGTATGTGAATCCTCTCTGTTTAAATCATTTGATTATTACGTTTGACTGTTTAGAAATTCTTAAGGATAGATTATTATGTAAACTTTGATTTTGTTTAAGCATAATATCATATGTTCTTTAGTTTAGGGGTACACTATAGTGAACAAATTTTGGCTCTTACCCAGGTTGTAGGAATCTTCCTCCAAACCCGTATATAGTGACAATTATAATCGCTAAATGTTTTTAATGACTTTTCTGCTTACACTTTCAGCGACAATTGCTAACAACATTTTTTTAGTCACTAAATATTTTAAAAGATTCACTAGAAATATTTAGCAACCATTAATTATCGTTCTATGAGGGGTACTGTAACACCCCAGAAATCCGGAGCTCCGTCGCCTCGAACTCCCGGGTCGTTAACATATCGAATCACATCAAACCTGTCTGACCTGTTCACTAATACATATTCCAAATCATCTAATTCAGTATCAACTGATCAGATTTATCAAAACACTGGATCACAATTGCTTAGCTTAAACTATTACAGCTCACGCTCTTCGCCATCCAAATTTTCTAAGAACAAATAACGGTACCGACCCACGCAGGGGTCTTACTATACCGTTGTGATGGGCTCATCGGAATCTCACTTAGTCTCTAACCCATTTTCGAGCAATCTACTACTGATCATTACCTGCAGAAGTGAGTCAAACGAAGGTAAGCTTTTAAGAGCCGAGTAAGGTCGTACAAGGACCAACGAAAGAATCCAACTGACAAAGATTTTCAGAATAATTTAAACGATCAAAACTCAATAATTTCCAAATATGATCAAAATTCATCAGAAATAAGTACCAAAATAATTGCCAAATATAATTACAATGGGTCCCAAAACAATCAACAAAATATCCTTTTCAAAGTCATAAATTTCAATATACGATGATGGTTTTTCAAAAGATTTCAAAACGTACGCATATCATCTGAGACTTTTCTTTCCAAAATACACTGAAAATTTCCCATAAAGATTTCAACACGAGCACAAATTATTTCAGAGAATACTTTCCAGTCATTTTTGTAACAATCATGCTAATAAAATAAAAAAAATCAATGTTGATCTTGGGCGATTACAATGCCATTCCGGCAAGCTAACAGAATGTACACATGCATGATGTACCAAAATAATTACTAGTCCACTTGGGTACTAGCCTGCGTTTCCTGCAGGATTCAGACCAGCCTTATTACGCTCTCCCACAGAACAGAAACCCAGGTCAACACATAAACATCAACAATATCAATGAGCGTTAACATAAGCTCAATTCACCATAATCAGATCAGATTTTAATATCCGTAACATACCGAATAAGTCATCATTCGAAATTCCAGAAGAAAATCACAAATAAACAGAAAAACGATTGCAAATAGTTATCAGATTTAGGCACAACAATTCGGAAGAATGGATACAACAATTATTAGATTTGCTCAGCATGAAATACATGCGAGCATTACAAGATTTTCAAATAATCGATTCAGGTTCAACATTGGGATTTTCTGAGCAATAATATGCTAATATCAAGACATAATTCAGAGTTCGGCATTAGCCATAAGTATACCAAATGAGTACTTACGAGTATGAGTTATCAGAATAAGGGTTCGGACGAAAGCCCTTACCCTGTGTTCAGTTAGAATCCCGTACCTAGATCCGCAACTAAATTATCCTAACCGAAAATCTTTAGCTTTAACCTAAACGGAATAATCAAATCATCAGACCATAGCATACAACATAATATTATAACTAAATACGGACTCACACTTACTCCCAAAATGAACCGCCCCTCACCGCGTATGTAAAATTATCAAAATGCCCCTAGGCATCAAATTACCAAAATGCCCCTCTCGAACTTAAATCACCCAAATGGCCTTCATGTAAGTAGAATCACCCAAATAACCCTATTGTATGTCAATTTACACGAAAATACCTTTCTTCGGTCAAATTACCAAAATACCCCTTCAGGTGGCAAATTACCAAAATACCCCTCGTTACACTTAAATCATCAAAATGATTTTTCTGTAAGCCAAATCACTAAAATATCCTTATCGTATGTAAATTTACTCAAAAAATACCCTTTATGGGTAAAATTACCAAAATACCCCATCGGGGTAACAAATTACCAAAATACCCCTGGAGTTTCCGACACCGAAAAAATCCCAAAATATCTTAAACGCTATTTTAAGCATCCTGATATCATTTTTGTACTAAGAAGTATTTTAGCAAATCTTCCCCCGAAAATCCCTAACTTGTGTCCAGATTGAGCGTTAAAAGGCCAGTTTCATGAAAAATACCTATCAGCCTCAGAATGGCCCGAAATTTTATGATATGAAATATTTCAGTAAAATTATATTTTCATAAAATTTTTAGATCAAAATAGCTTGGTTTGCTATGCTAAATAATTAATGAAAATATGTTCGGTTATTGCAGTGGAAGACCGTGTATTTTACATTTCTTATTGATGAAATGCAAAGTTCGTCTTGAAATTATAAATCTTAACCATAAATCAAGTTAACATATTACAAGAATAAAGACGTAGATTCATTCTTTTAATTTCTCCATTTGCTTTTATTTTCAGCAGCACCATCAAACTTTTCTTCAATCGAGAAGCTTACAAAAAATTAAATATTCTAAACATTGAACTGATTAGGATTGCGAACATGAAATATGCATTTTTTTCTAAAACAAGTCACAAAAGAAATAAGAACACAATTGAATTACATTATTTTGATCCAAAAAAAAATGATAATACCGCCTCAAACATAACTCTCGATTATATCCACGTGCAACACATGTGCTTTGTACTATATATATATATATATATATATATATATATATATATATATATATATGGATTTGATTTTGACCATTAAGATGAACAATCCTTGTTAAAGGGAGTCTTTTAAGACTTTTGTAGTCATCTTGTGATCTTTATAGTTACTTTTTATAGTCTCCTAGTGACTTAGTAACTTTTTTTGTCACTTTTGGATAGCCCTCTTGACGACAAAATTACGCTATCTATATGCGTTTTGTATTTTGATTTTGTGTTTGATTTGGCCTTAGGACCATTTGACGATCATTTTCAATATTTATTTTATCTCATTGGTATCATGTCGAGTATTCGTCACTTCCTCGTCAGAGTTTTCGCTTAGTTTGTGACTTTGGATTATTGTATTGTTTGTTTTCGATCCCCATTTGGTTCCCCCTTACTGGGCTATTAGAGCTCACTCCACACTCATTTACATTGTCCCTTACCCCAGGTGATGTGATATAGGTGACTCGAGGCTCTAGCAAGCTTGAGGAGTTTCGATCTTTGTTAATAAATGTATTTGGACAATTTACCTTTAAGAACTTTTCCCGTCTTTATCTGAAATTAGAATTTTGTAAGTAGATTTAGTTGTGAGTTTACTAGTAAGTTTATTTGAAATTATGGGAAGAGTGGAGAGCACATGATAGAAAAATTTTGAATTTCTTTTTCTAAGTCCCAGAAATGGAAGAGGAGTTCGGGCAAGGGTGTCGAGGGAGGCCGCTGAGGGTGGTGACCCGATCGCGAGCAAGCACGGTGAGAGGGAAGAGGGGGCGAAAAAAGTTTAAAATTTTTCTAAGTGTTGAGAAAATTTTCCAAGTGTTGGAAGGAGCATAGAATGGAAGAGAGAAAGGGGGGAGAGTGAAAAATTTTGTTTCTAAGTTTTGGAAAGAGGGTGAGGGGGTTGGTGGAAAGGGTATGAAAAATGTTTGTTGAATTTTTTTTCTAAATGTCGGAGAGAGAGGATGAGGGGTGGTATGTGGGGGGTTAATTTTACGTTACACCCCATACTTAAGGGTCAGTTGCACCCAGTACCTCATGGTTCTAAAATTGGCATTCAACACCAAAAATTTAAAAATCTTGGTATGAAGCACTAATTGACGGTTAAAATGGCCTTTGACTAGACGGTTGTTACTTTTTTAAGGGCAAATTGGTCTTTCCACCCTTGAAATCCTAGTCAGCTTCAGCCCTTAAGCCACATAATTTGTTTTCTCTCTCTCTCTCTCTCTCTCTCTCTCTCTCTCTCTCTCTCTCTCTCTCTCTCTCTCTCTCTCTCTCTCTATGACTGCCTCTCTCTCCTTTCTTTCGTCGCCTTGTCCGTCCCACCATCTTCACTCCAACAATACACCAAAAAACCTTTTACTTGGAGAGAGAAAGCAAGATGGAGAGCCAGCCAAACCCCATTTTCGATTTCTGCTTCCCATCCTAGCTCACTGGTCAAAATTGTTTAATTTTCAAAACAAAAAGAAGAAGAAGAAGAAATGAAACACCCATTTCTGCTTCGCATTGAACTGGGTGTTTTAGTTTTCTGGGTCAGATCTCTTGATTGCTTCAGCAAAGCGGCCTTCTTGATCTAACGGCCGTCACGTGCTCAGCAATTTTTGGTCAATGATTGAGGCGATTTTGATGGCCGTGGCGGATTGCGGCGACGAGCTCAAGGATTGGAGGGATGGGATAGTGGAGCGGCTCAAGGATTGAGGCAATTTCGATCGCCACTGTGCCGCGACGAATCGTCGGATCAGAACCTCAAACGTCAAGGCAAAAATCGAGAGGGAAGCTCTGTCGAAACTCGTTGACTTTGTTGTCGGTGCAGAGAAAGGATGAGGCGTTGGACCTGTTTGGGTACGCTATCTGATGAAGAACATACAACGATTCTTAGGATTAAAGAACAGGGGCATGTGGTGATGGGGAGAGTGGTGGTGGCGATGGTCGTACGCTGGACATTGTCTTCGGTCGGAGGTAGTGGCCTGTCAGTCGGGGCAGGCCGTGCGTTAGGAAGACCGAAGATGATTAGTTAGAGAGAGAAAAAGGTGCGAGGAATTGACGTGGAGGGCTTGATGATAATTATTGGTGTCATTTAGAGCTGATGTGGACGAAAGGTGGATAGAATAGGTAAAAAGACTATTTTGCCCCTTAAAAAGTAACAGACGTATGGTCAAAAGCCAATTTGACCGTCATTTGGTGTTGGATACCAAGATTTTAAATATTTTGGTGTTGGGTGTCAATATTAGAACTACGGGTGCTGGGTGCAACTAACCCCTAAGTATGGGGTGTAGCGTAAAATTAACCCGGGGTTGGTGGAAGCGGTATGAAAAATGTTTGTTGAATTTTTTTTCTAAGTGTCGGAGAGAGAGGATGAGGGGTGGTATGTGGGGGGGGGGGGGGGAATGAGAAATTTTGTTAAATTTTTTTCTAAGTGTTGGAAAGAGGATAAAGGGGTTGGTGGGAAGGGTATGCAAATTTTTTGTTGAAATTTTTTTCTAAGTGTCGGAGAGAGAGGATGAGGGGTGGTATATGGGGGGGGGAAGAGATATTTTGTTGAAAATGTTTCTAAGTATGGAAAGAAGATAGAAGGGTTGTGACCCGACCGCGAGCAGTCAGGGTGAGAGGGAGGGGGACCTTAGGGTGGTGGGCTGACATCGATGACTGGCTGAGTCTAAGGGCAAGGGAAGGCTGTCGAGACGTGTTGCCTGCATACCTGGCATGGGCGGTCATGAGGATTGGGGAAATGTCAGCTGACTGAGTCAAGACTTAGGCAACGTGGTTCGAGCCACCTCGCGCACCACCTACCAAGCCACTATGCAAGGTGAGGTAGAGAGGGGAGAGGAACCTGGCCTACTTGGGGTAGGGAAGGGGTGAAGCCCCCATGGGAGTGGGTGATGGTACCAAGGGTGGTGTCAGGAGACTTGTGCAAGAGCAATGTAGCTTGAAAATTGTCTAAGTCTAAAAAATATAACTTCATTGATAAAAAAAAGTAGGCGACATGCCTTGGTATATGGGGACTGAGCACATTCAAATTTGCGAAATGAAGGAAAACAATTACAATTGTGGAAAATGCACTAGGTAGGCCAGGTGGGGCACAGGTCCCGCACTTAGAGTTTGAGCTCGCCATAAACAATATTGTCAGCGAAGGCAAACTTGAGGCCCTTATACTACTTAAGGCCGTGACCAAAATTTTGATGATAAGGGCAGTAGTTGGGATGGGCTGGGTCTTCTGGGGTAGGTTCAATGTCGGTATCGGGTAGGGTTATGGCATTGTTGTTGATCTAGGTCTCGAGGAGAGCTCTAATTGTCTTCAAGTCGCAAGGGTATTCTGGGGCAGGCGTCGGCTGCCTTCTCTTATCAGAGTGCCCATCCTTTCCTTGGGATTGACGTTTGCGGCAGTTGTCGTTGTCACTGGCTGCTTGCGCCGTCGCGGCCAGGGAAATATGAGTTTGGGGCTTTGGGGTCTTTGACGGACCGACTGAGTCATAAATGCGTCGTGCAGCTTCTTTGAGATGTCCCCAAGACCTAAGCTAGAGGTTTTCAAGGTAGACCCTGTAGGTGTCTTTCATGTTCTTGATGCAAATGGGTACAAGGGTCTCATCTTTGCTGAATTCAGTGCACTCCAAGCACTTGTGATATAATCGTGTAACATAGGCGTTGAGGTCTTTCCCGGGGTTTTGGCGGATTTCGACAATGTCAACGATGGTCACATGTTCCGTTTCATAGTGAAACTTATTAAGGAAGAGCTGAACCACGTCAGACCATGAGTGGATAGTACCATCGGGGATCTGGTGGTACCAAGAGTAGGCGAGACCAGTTAGGGACTTGTGAAATTCCCGAAGCTTCAAAGTGTCGTCCTCCCCATAGTGCTCCAGGGTGTCAGCAAAATGGGTCACGGGCGACGCTATGTTTGCCGTTAAATAGGGCGAAGACTCGATCATCACTTGTACTTGACATGGTAGGGCTTGTTAGCGAGGTGGCCAGAGTATGGAGCATGGCCATACATCTTAACGGGGGAGTGTGATATGGATGACTGTTTAAGACGACAAAGGATGGCGTCAAGGCCATGCTTGGTGACATACGAAGCATGCGAGGGTTTGTGCCCTGTCAGGATGATCCTGGCACATTAGCCCCCAGATGGAGCGATTTGTGGCATTGAGAGGATGGCAATGGTGGAAAGGGGTTGGTGGTGAGTATTAACTTCTTGGGGTTTGGTTTGCATAAGGGTAGTGTCAGCGACTCGAGGCCGGTGTCAGGAAGGGCCGACTGAAGTAAGTCGGGGACATGAATTATGTTTAGGTGACGATTGGTTATGTTAGGGTTAGGCTCCATCTCAATTAGTCTCTGAAGTGCTCAGCACAAGGGGAAGGCGTGGCGTCAAGGGTTGAAGTGTCGCGAGTCCTACTATTGAGGGCCCAGAGGACCAAGGCAGTGGTGGTCACGACATGAGGACCTGAGTAGTGTCCAGAACTAGCCCAGGCTCTGAAGGCTGAATCTGAGGAGGAGGGGTCAACCTCAGAGCTTGTGATGTCACGGGGTGAGCATCAGACACATGGTGGGGAGCTCTGAGTCCTTGAGAAGTCGGCGTTTGTGAAGTCAAGACTTGGATCGATTTTTGCATTTCTAAGATGACAGCCATGAGAGAAGATTGAGAGTCTTAGAGTTTAGTGATGGTAGGAGTAAGGTGTTGGATTGTGGTCAGATTGGGTGCATCCATCTCGGGGGGAGCGTGGAATTGGTTGTGGCTGGTCTCCTCTTGGTCTTTGAGGTGATGTCCTCTTGGATGACTAGGTTAATGCTTTGGCTAGTAGTCCTGCATTGCTGAGGCATGGTTGCTTGGGTGTGTTAGGCAAGGGATGAATTGCACTGCAATGCTCACCTCCTCAGAAGAGTCGTCAAAATGATGCCAAGGAAAGTGGGTTCGCAGTCGATGTAGAGGTGCCCAAGGAATGCAGTCCGAGTCAGATGCTAAGTATGTTGATGTAGGACACATCAAGGGTGGAGCAAGGGCAGAGACCAAAGGCTTCCCAGATAGAGCCTAAGGGTGGCAGTGCTGCGAGGGCGATAGCGCATGATGAATATACGACAACAGTCACAGTTCGATACTTAGGTCCAGAGTTAAGGTCCTGTATGTTTCTCTCTAGAATTCCAGAGGTTTTGGATTCTAAAGTGAGAAAGTCATTTTTGTCAAATGAGAGAATTCTGTTGAAAATAAAATCCAAAGTCCATTATTTATAGGGAAAAATTTGCTTATGTCATTAGGGTGTCATCAACTGACACGTGTCATCCCATGGTAATGACATGTCACCAGGGGGTCCATAAATACAGGTTCTTTGCAAACTGTCGGATCGCATATTCACCCAGCCTGCTCCCCATAGCGTCGCTCTATCTTTCTGGAAAGACTGGCTCCCATTGCATCGATATGGCCAGATAACCCCCTTGATCTAGCCGCCAATCTAAGGCCTTTGCAGAGTCCCACCGGCCTGGCAGCGGTCGGGAAGACCCGATGCCCAACTGCCCAGCGGACTAGGCGCGATGCCCTCCAAAGACCTGCTCCCGTCTCAAAGTGACTTGGGGGTCATAGTCGCTAGGGTACTGATGAAGCCCCCAGTGCTGGAGCACGTAGGCCAGTCACATAGACATCCGGGCAGAGAAAGTGTCCCGGAGGAGACGCTTGTCCCGTGGGCCGAGGTAGCATCCCGGAGGAGCCATCTACCTGGTAGAAGAGGAGTCTTTGTGCCAGAGCACTTAAAGCTCCCTAGTAGAGATAGTGTCTTAAAGAGCGAGCCTATCCCGTAGGTGAGTCCTCGTGCCGAAGCACTCGAAGCGTATCAAGGTAGCATCCCGGAGGAGCTGCCTACCTGACGGGCAGAAATAGCATCCTCGAGAAGCTGTCTACCTGGTGAAAGGGGAGTTAAAAAGCTCCTTGGTGGAGAGAGTGTCCCGGAGGAATCCCCTATCCCCGCTGGTGAGTCCTTATGCCAGAGCTCTTGGAACGTATCAAGGTAGTATCCCGGAGGAGCCGTCTACCCAACGGGCTGAGGTAACATCCCAGAGGAGCCGTCTACCTGGCAGAAGGGGAGTTAAAAAGCTACGTGGCTAAGATAGTGTCCTAGAAGAGTTGCCTATCCCCGCGGGTGAGTCCTTGTGCCGGAGCACTCGGAGCACGTCAAGGTAGCATCTCGGATGAGACGTCTACCCGACTGGCCGAGGTAACATCCCGGAGGAGCCGTCTACCCGACTGGCCGAGGTAACATCCCGGAGGAGCCGTCTACCTGGTGGAAAGGGAGTTGAAAAGCTCTCTGGCAGATATAGTGTCTCGAAAGAGTTGTCTATCACCGTAGGATGCTGCACACTTCGGGGAGTGGGTCAAAGCATGTTTCATGACCAAGGCAATATGCACATGGTGTGGTAAAAGGATGGACCAATGCAAGGAGCATAGTAGTGTGACAGAGAGCCAAGTGGCATGACTGTATCAACGCTGCAGCGCATGGGCGCGACATAGTGTGTATGGTGCCAAAGGCACGGTAATGTGAGAAGGAGCCTGGGGACGTGACTGTATCAGTGGCGCGGCGGAGTGCGTATGGTGCCACGGGCATGATAATGTGACAGGGGGCCAGGGGGCACGACTATACCAGTGGTGCGACGCATGGGCGCCGGGGAGTGCGTATGGTGCCGGGGGCAAGATAGTATGACAGGGAGACAGGGGGCGCGACTGTATGAGTGGCGCGACGCATGGGCACTGCGGAGTGCGTATGATGTCGGAGGCACGATAGTGTGACATGGATTCAGGAGGCGCGACTGTATTAGTGGCGCGACGTGGGCGCGGTTGAGTGTGTATGGTGCCGGGGGCACGATAATGTGCAAGGAGCCAGGGGCGCGACTGTATTATTGGTGCGATGGAGTGTGGGAGACTGCACACGGGCACATGCGACATGGATCGTGGAGAAGGCGCTTCGGCTCGAGTGACAGGAGTCGCGAAGATGGCAAGCAGGCACGGGTGACTGGCGTCGCGGAGACCGCATGCGGGTGCAAGTGACGAGGGTTGCAGAGATGGCACCGGGCAACGGGCGTCGCAGAGTCAGCACGCTTGTGCAAGTGACAAGCGTGCGTAGGCGCGGGTGATGGGGGTCGCGGAGACAGTGCCCGGGCAACAGGCATTGCGGAGTCGCCGTGCGGGTGCGGGCAAAGGGTGTAGTGGAGACGACATGTGGGTGATGGGGGTCATGGAGACGGCGCACGGACGACGGGTATCGAGAGTAGGCACGCGGACGTCGACGAACGTCGGGGATGGTGCCAGACCAAAGGAGAACATGTGTTGAATGAGACGTGGAAGGCACGTTGACCTCTTAAGGGGGAAGGTGGCCAACCCCCTATGGAGGGTAGATGGTCACCCCCAAGGGGGGGAAGGTGGCCGACCCCTAAGGGGAAGGTGCACCAAGCTAGGATGTTTCACAAGGAGAAAATGCACGTGCCTTGAGTGTGATATTTGACCGGTTGAAAGCGCTAAAGAGTTGACCGTTAAATATGTGACGTGTCGCACAAAACGGGACCACTGGTGGGCCCTTGGGTGCGACCAAAATAGGTTGGGAACGGGTATTTATTTGGTACTTTTGAAATATTTTTTGGTCATAAGTTGTACTGCAATGATACTTCAGGATACAAATTTGAGATTAGCCTCAATATCTAAACTATTATTAAGGCACAACACCCTCAAACCTTTTCTGAACTTCTACCCTTTTTTCATTCTTTTGAATTCATTCTCTCATTCTTCAAATTTTTTTAGTAATGGTCATTTAAGAAATTGGTACGGTATGTCAAATTATAATCAATTGTTTTCCTAGTTTTAAGTGCCACTACCGAACTTTTGATCATCTTTAGCTTCTTGCAATTAACTTGCACTCCATTGCTTCCACCGTTTTCCTTTTTCGTGTACATATTTAATTTTCTCTATCTTTTTTTTATATAAAACTTTTTTCATGATAAAGTTTTGATCCCAAGGAAAATGGGTTCGTACCTACGTGGAGGTGCCACAAATGATGCAGTCCGAGTCAGCTTCCAGATGTACAAAGTGACAGATAATGAGGGTGGAGTAAGGGCAGAGAGCAAGGCTTTCCGGACAGCCCGTGAGGAGTGGCAATGTTGTCGAGACAAGGCAGAGACGAACAAGTCCGGTAGTCAACTGTCCAAGCTAGGGTCCAAATTGAGGTCCAATGTCACGGTCGATATTATGTTCAAAATCCCAAGACAATTGTGTTTCTCTATCTAGAATTCAAGAGCTCTGGATTCTAGAGTGAGAATTCAAGAGCTCTGGATTCTAGAGTGAGAAAGTGATTTTTTTTTCAAATGAGAGAATTTTATCCAAAATGAAATCCAAAGTCCACTATTTATAGGCAAAAGTATGTCTGTGTCATCAATTGCCACATGTCATCCCCTGGGAGTGACACGTCACCAGGGAGTCCAAAAATATCGGTTCTCCGTTGGACAGCCTGTTCACAAACTCGTGCTGCCTGCCCCACACAGCATCGCTCTACCTATCTGAGAAGACTGACCACACCGTGACAGCATGATGAAAGTAAGCCCGTTGCCCAAGCCACCGGTCCAAGCAAGCCCTTACTGAATCCCACAAAGGTGCGTCAAAAGACACGCAGAGAACCTGACAGCGATGAGGGTTGCCCTTGTAGCCAACTGCCAGGTGGATTAGGCATGATGCCCTCCAAAGACCTGCTCCCGTCCCAGAGTAACCCGGGGGTCATCGTCCTGGGGGCACCAATGATCACCCGTAACGTGGGGCGCCGATGATCACCGGTAACGTGAGTGGACGTGGTCGCAGCTTAGTGCCCAGTGTCATGCAGGTCACCCCAGGCGGCGATAGCTTTGTGGTAATGAGCCTATCTCGCTGCGAAGGGTCCTCGTGCCGGAGCACTACGCCCTTAGAATGTTGCACACTCCGGAGAGTGGGTCGAAGCATGTTCCACGTCCATAGCGGGGGTGCATGGTGTGGTGAATGAGTGTGGTGCCCGGAGGCATGTAACATGATTGTGGCGCATGGGCGCGATGCCTATAGCATGAGACATTGATTGTGGATCATGGGCACGACGACGACTGTCGCGAGACGATACCTGGTGCCGGGGGCACATGTGATAGAAGTGGCGCATGGACGCGGTGACGACAGTTGCGAGACAATACCTGGTGCGAGGAGCACATGTCATGGAAGTAGCGCATGGCACGGCGACAAACGTCGCGAGATGGTCTGCTGGCAACGACGCGCGACTGTGAGCAACGGTTGTCATGGTGTCGGCGTTCGACGATGGTCGACGTATGGTCGCGGGTGATGAATGAGCATTGCGGACCATAATACGTTTGCATAAGTATAAAAAATTGTTGGCAAAGCTTCCATGGGGTAGGGGTGGCAGACCCCCCCCCTTTAAGGGAGAGGGGAGGGGGGGGGGAGAGGCAATTTTGTACATTTTCTAAGTGTTGGTGGGGCCAAAGTCGCTATATATGTTGGCGACATAAATAAATTTAGTCATGAATTTGAAGTGAAAAGTCAACAAAAAAATGCATGTGACTTTAGTGTGCGTATTTTGACCGGTTGATATAGTATTGAAAAATTGACCGTTGAATATGTGACGTGTCGCGCAAAACGAGATCCCTGATGACCTTTAGATGCGACTAGAATAGGTTGGGAACATGTTTGTAACGTCTTGAGTTGTGACGTTGACGTAGTGTACCCTAAAAAAACTTGTTCTAATTATTGCTAAAAGTCAGGCAAAAGTTTTCTCAAGTAAGACTTGGTTTTTGCGATAAAACTCTGACTACGTCCACAAGAAAGACTTTTGAGCACTATTACAGGTCATACGGAGTCGGCATGAAGTGCCTAAAATATTGCTAGTCTAGAAAGGCACTTTGGGGTTTTGGGACATCAAGCTAGTCTAGAAAGGCACTTTGGGGTTTCCGTCGGCATGGACTTTTTTCTTCAGGTGACTTTTTCGTATATTGACAATAAAAGGCACTTTGGGGTTTTGCTAGTTACCCCCAAAAGTACCTGTGACACGTATGCACACAGACGCATTTATACAATGTTATTGCTGACAAGGCAACATGATTTTCTCCAAAAGTCATTGTATATAAGTAATTTGGGGCTACTAACTTAAAAAAAAAAATGAGTACGAGGTGTTGCATGTCGGAATTTTGTGGTGAATTTAAAAGGAAAAAGAACAATGATTTTTTGGGGCAAGAACTCTTAGGAAGCCATCGTAGTATAATTTTCTCCATTGTAGTGCAAATGGATTCAAGAAAAATCAATCACCGGTCCATCGGTCTACTAGCCTCAATCCGATAGTCTTCAATTGCCGCATGCAAAGGCTCGGTACCACCCGACCGCTCTCGATGCTACAAAGTTGTAACTCTTTTTTCTTATTTCATCTTCTTTCTTTCGGTATCACATATACAATATATGCAATGCATATATGTACATATGCATATTCTAAATAGGTGTAATTATACTTGTAATATGGCATAAAAGAACTAAAAGAAAAGCTGTGTCACTAGGCTTAGGGTTCGTTTGACAAAACTTTTCTTTTGGTTTTCAGTTTTTAAAGAGCAGCTTAAATTTTTTTTTTTTACAAAAACAAGTGAGTGTTTGATAACCTTTTTTTTGTGTGTTTGGTAATCCTTTTTATTTTGAATTTTTTTTTTAGTGGTTTGCGGTGGCGGTGGTGGGGCGTAGCGGTGGTCGACGGTGGTGGTAGCCGGAGGTGGTTGCCGGCAGTCACCGGCGGTGGTTGCTGGCGGCCGGAGGTGTCTGCCTGCGGTGGCTGCTAGCAGTCGCCTGAGGTGGCTGCCGGCGGTGGGAGGGTGGTGGTAGTGGTCCAAAAAAAAAACCAAAAGTGAAAAAAAAAACCAGTTTTTGGATTTTGTTTTTTTACTCTTCAGTTTAAAAACTGATTTTTTAAATTGGAGAAGGAAAAAAAAAATGGTTACCAAACGCACTTTTTTTTTCTAATTTTCAAAATTGAAAAAAAAAAGAGAAGAAAAAAACCGCATCAAACGAGGCCTTAGAGTTTCACAATGGGAGAGCTCTGAAGGAACTTGAAGTGAAACGGGAGAAGGAGAGTTGTTGAGAAATGTGGGGACTGACGCCAACAATTAGATGTGCATTACCAGCCCAAGATGAAATCTCCCTCCAAACTAAGATGAATATAATAAAAATGGTGGGGGAACTGGAAGAATAAAATTTCGCTGTTGACTGGGTAGCAGTTTGTTCCTACTATCATGTCACGTGGCAGCTTCTGAATGGTCCACGTGTCCGGGTGCCAACTTTATTCCACGCGAGCAGCTTTCCATCAGATAACGGCTTGTTGCCGTTAAACGGCACGTTCCTTCCATCTCGGCAGATTTTAGGTGATTAACAAGTTGTAACTTGGTAGGTCTCTCTCTCTCTCTCATGCGGCAAACTCCCCTCGTTTTTCCATCTTCCGGCGAGCTGTTCGACAGGATTGTTAACGTAGAAGTACTCGGAAGGGAGGCCGCGGCCGTGGTCAGGCACGTTGCGAGCAGGCTGAAGGCGCTGCACAGGTTTGTGTCGCAGAATTGTTCACCTGTTCTCGTGGGAGCAAGCTGTTCGACGGGATTGTTCACTTGTGTTCGTGGGGACGAAAAAACCATCTCTACTTCAGCTATTTTCTTCAGCTCATTTGGTCTGGTTTTACACATTCCTGGAAGGAAAAAAAAACAGTAATCTTTTTGGTGGGTTGTTCATAACTTGGTGTTTCATGAGAATGGTGGGGCCTATATCTGTGGTGGTCCGTGTTTGTGTGTGGATGCATGAACATCATCAGCTTCAGTCATTAAAAAGCCTTTGCCGTGGAGGCCGGTTGGATCATTGGATTTGAGCAGTTCTTTTGGATTTCGACCAAAGCCAGCAGGAGTTCCAAGAAACAGCAGCAGAAAAGTAGGAGCCTCTGTGATTGTTAATGGCCGTAAAGGATCAAGCTTAAGGGTTTTGCCGCATGAGAGAGAGAGAGAGAGAGCTACCAAGTTACAGCTTGGTAATCACCTAAAATTTGTCGAGATGGAAGGAATGTGCCGTTTAACGGCAACAAGCCGTTATCTGATGGAAAGCCGCTCACGTGGAATGAAGTTGGCGGCCGGACATGTGGACCATTCAGAAGCTGCCACGTGGCAGGGTAGAATTCGAACCGGAATGTTCATGTCCTTAAAAATGCACACCGGTTAGTAACGAAATATGTCGACATGCTAATGGTTACTTATACAAGAAGAGATCACTTCATTTGTTTAAAATATATGTTCATGGAAAACTCATTGACTTCAGGGAGATTCGCATGAGTTGATGCCAGGTTTGCCCTAGCCTACGTCTATTGGTAAATGAGAAACTTATCCACCGCACGTCATGGCGACCGGAGCTCCACTTACTGAAAGCGTTTCCATATGGTAGCCGGTTAGCATTGAAGCTTCAAACTGTAATTTGCTTTCCGATGACGCTTTCATCTTCATCTTCTTCACCATCAACTGAACAATCCGTTGTTCATGGGTCCTTCTCGGCCAAAAACCTTCAACCTGGAACCATAACACCACCAGCTCAAGCGCAGCCACATGTGTTAAACGCCGTCACAAGAGCAGTGCAAGAGCAAGAGCTAGGTAAAGTGTTTATCGCTCTAGCAGTCCCTATTGCTATGGGTACTTTGTTTTACTATAAGGGCAAAAGTTCTTTACCCTTTAACGCGCAATTGACCGTGGCATCCTCCCTGCTGGGATTTGTTGTGATTACGGTTGGATTGTTGGGGAGATATTTGATCCCCAGAATTGCAGAGGCATTTGAGCAATTTGGGATCGCCATGGTGCTCCTTGCGTTTCATGTTGTGGTGGGTTCATTTCTTCCCCCAACGTTTATTTGGATTCCAGTACTTATATGGAGCGCAGCTATCTCATATTTAGCTTTCACGGCGTATTGTCATACCCCTAACACCGGAGGCTAAATCTTGCTATCTCCAGTCTCTTAAGGTGAGTCGTGATTTCCATTTTGTTTTTGCAAATATATGATAGTCATGATTCTATTCATGTGAAGCGCAAATGTTCTATTTCCGTTAAAACCTAAGATGGTGTTTGGTAACGTCGAGTTTAAAGAGCAGCCATCAAACTCTTTCTTAAACAAATTTGTATCTATATATAATATATAATAAGCGAAGCGAGAAAGGTATTGATAGCTTCTTTGCGCAAAACACATCATCGTTTTTTTATATGACACATCATCATAATTAACTTCTATCTTTGTAAGTCTTATTTAATTTAAAAACTAATTCTAACCATTCTAAAACTCTACCTAATCAAATACTATTCTATTAAAACTTCTTTTTGACAATTATGTCCTTAAATATTGACTATATAAAAGTTCGTATATATAAAAAAACAAATATAATACTTTAGATTTAGAAGAAAATTATATATATATATATATATATATATATATATATATATATATATATACACACACACACACACACGCACTTTCGATTTAGAAGAAAAAATTCATATTATAATTAAGATTAAACAACTTACGGGACTTAAAAAAGAAATGATCTAAGAATCGATTTGAATTTTGATAGGTACCTTATTTTTTAAATTTGATTAATTTCGCAAGAATAACGAGGGTTGTATAATTTAAAAATTAATTCTAAATATTTTAGAACTCAACCTAATCAATCTACTAACTTATTATGCCTTCATTTTGACTATTGTATTCTACTCTTTGGAGTGAATATTATAAAAATTCACATATCAAAAAAACAAAAATAATGTTCTAATTGAGTTAAATGTACTATCACTGTTCATATCTATGGATATATACATAATATACATAAGATAGTCATCGTTAAAGATAAATAATGTGATATATAGATTTAATGAACGAATTATAAGTTAGCATTTTTTTAAATAAGACCTCATGATCACCAAACTGGTTTTATCCTAAATATAAATTAAGAATACAAAATAAAACTATAATTTATTGTTGAAAAATTCATGCTATAATTGTCGCGATATTTATAAACCTTAAAATTCCTAGAAAATTAATTGTATAACGTTTAAACTCTATGCTAAGACATTTATTTACGTATTAGACTTTTATTTTGGTTATTAAACCTCGGTTAGATTGTCATGCAATTCTTCCACAATATTTGCATACGTATATTTTTTGCTTTGGTTCCTTTGAACTGTAAGTTGAAAGAACAATGATCGATCGAGTATATTGTTTTACAGTACCGCCATTGCATGACCATCTAATCAAGACTACAATTTTAAATGTGTATGAGACGAAAAAATGTGCTACTGGATATCATGTTCGTATCTTAATAAGTTGATGATTTCTTGAAACAATGATTCATGAAGAAGATAAGAATGGACTATGACATTTACGATTCCAAAGATAAAGAACTCTTAACCTAACTTTTTTAAGTTAAGAGACTTGGTTTTGAAAGGTTACATGTTGGAACACTAAAAGAATTTAATAATAATATAGTCTTGACAAGTTACTTGAAGCTGTTACGAATAAAGTATTAAAAATTCTTACCATCGATTACAGTTTTAGCAAAAGTACATTTTTTATATCCATTAGATCTTAATCTTTTTTTATTTCTTGAAATGTGGTCACATTGATACACTTTTTGTAACTTTTTCAAATATTTTATTAACTTACACAAGCTTGACTCAGCATCCTGAGTTTTAATATCTAATAACTGAGGCGAGAAATATAATGATAGCTTATGACATATCATTGCATTGTGTTTCTAATATAATAAGAGTTATAAAAACTAATGTTACATATATTAATGTTGCTAATGATCTCCAAACATTATTTTGAATGAGGTCCTTAATCTGCAATTAATTAAATTGACAACTATAGTAAATATTTAAATAATAAGCCTTATGTAATTGGAATATCAATTCAAAGCATTCAAAATTTTCTAACCAATATAGTAACTTATTATGACTTTATTTAAATATTATATATCGAAAAAGCCCTCTAACATGAAATATTAACTTATAAAACAAAAATTACTTAAGAGATTTAATAAGAAAAACTATGTACTATTCAGATTCATATTTAAGTTTTCTATAAATTAAAATATGAATCTAACTTGATAAATATATTGGTTAAAAATTTTGGTCAATAATTTCCTTACTCTAAGGATTTGTATTTGTCCTACTTAGTTGCATTGGTTAAATGTAAAAATACCATAATATGAAAATTCAATATGAGATATATTAAGAAAATAGTGTAAACTTAAAACTTTAATTTAAAAAGATATTAGTTAAGTTGTGATGAATGTAGACCAAAACTTCAATTGAAAACCTTATTAATCTTACTTAGTAAGCATGCTTATTGTATACTTTGTGAAATCTTGATTAAATTTTATTTAATAATTTTCTTATTACGATGTTTTGAGTTATCCTATATAGTCATGTTGGTTAAACTTTTTAAACTTTATATAATTTTCTCATGTATTGATTACTATTTTCTCTGTATACTTTGTCGGTAGATTACATTTGTTTCTAAAAAATGTCACATCATCATTACTTAATTAGTCATGTTGATTAACTTTTATAAGTCACGTGGTATAAACAAATATATGGGCCAAAAGTTTCTCTATCAAAATTAAACTAATATGCAATTAACGTTATGGACAACTCATTCAAAGGTACAAATTATTTTTAAAAAATACTTAGAAAATAATAAAAATGTCGTGTGCAATTGCAAATTGATCTCAATATGTTCTCCGCATATTTTTATCAGTAAAATTTACTTTTTCTTTTTTTATGTACTAAATAAATTAATTCTGTCCATCTCTGTAGTTACCAAATCAGAATTAGCATATATGCACAAGGACATTGCTTATTGATATTTCTTCAGAAGGGTTAATTTATTTCATTACAAGAAAGTTCAAGCCAAAAATTAAAGTAACTATTTTTGAAGAAATAACCATAAAATTGTACAATATATTTTCTTATGCATTTCAAAACGACTAAAATAAATTACTATTAATTGACCATCCCGTGCTATTCTGGGCTAGTTTGTATAAACATCCCTAACTATGCAACCTGGTGCTACAGTGAGGGTGTTCGTGTGTGTGTGTGTATGTATGTGTGTGTGGGTGTGTGTGACCTCTGCTTCTTTCAGGTTAAAGGTTGATGGAGATCGAAAGAGGCCCAAGCAAACAAATCCTCTTTCGATATGGTGTCGATCTTTTGCGACCTCCGCTGAAGCCACTACTACCACTTCAATCTTAATTTCCCTCGCCTCTCCAGTCCACTGGGCCGCCAACGATAAGAAAAAAGAGATGGACAAATTAGAACCAAACCTGACCTCAGTTATCCGCCAGAACCTCTATCTCTCCACTGTGCCACCTCCTCTGCCACGGCAATCCGCCACCAGCTGCCTTGCCTGCTCTTATCTCTTTTCTCCTCCACCTCCGCTTCTCGATCTTCTGGCTGCCTCTTATGGTCTTGGTTGTGTGTGTTTGCGGGGAGGGGGGTGGGGGAGGGAGGGACATGTCTGTGTGTGGGTCGATTGGGGTGTGTGTGCGAAGATTGGGAGTGGGGGTGGGATTAGGGAACAGAGGTGGGATTGGTAGTGTGTCTGGTTGCCTTGAGCCGGGATGGGTGGGCTCGTTGAGCATGGTGACCGCTGTGTACGAGTTGAAAACAGTCATAATTTCGACATGGAGATGATCCACGTTATATGTAAGTTACAAGTGCAGTTAAGAGCGTTATATGTTAGTAGAAGTAGTGACTAGTAATTGTCTATAGCTTATTGCATGTCTACGAGTTACTTAAAAAGTGTAAGAAGTAGAGAACAAAATTTTTAAGTTATGTTGTGAGTTCTCATCAAGATTCTCGGTGTCTGCCTCTTAATTTGTGAGTTTCCAAAGTGAGGTGGCCCGTTACAAATCAGATGCTGTCCAAGATAATTAATGTTTGCACTCCTGGTGTTTACCTTACTAGGCTATTAAAGCTATTACCCCTGGTTGAAAAGGTTTGATAAGTTGGTCAGTAATCATAAAGCTGATACTTTAATAAGAATTTGTCATTGTTCAGACTTTAAGCCCGATTTTGAAAGTTTTTAAGGTTGTATGTCTTTGGTTAATCATATTGCAGTAACGAATTATTTAGTTGCTCTGTGCTACCTCTATCAGCTTAGACATAGTACTCTTTCTTGTTGCCTAAATGGTAGTTGGTGACTTGGTCGGGCCCTTAGAGTTCCTAGCGTTATAGTTATGGTATCAAAGTAGAGAGTGGGGATGAGGTTGTGTGAGTTAGGGTTATGGTTTAAGTTGTAAGATCCAGGTAATTGGGGGAGGTTGATGCATTAGTAAAGCATAGGCTCAAAGTTGAGCATGTTAGTTTGAAGCTGCTTGAGCTTAGAGTACGATTTGGTGGACTAGAGATTGATTTGATTTATATGGATTTACTCAGAACTTTGATTCATATTGTGTAGTTTGGTCTCATTTGAATGCTAGCTAGATTATGGACATTTTTTGAGGATAAAATGGGAGGAGTGCTAGCTAGATTATGCACTTTCTTTTTTTAGGATAAAATGGGAGGAATGTTATGACCCAACTTGTAAATAATGCATGAATGTTATAGTTTAGACTTGAGAACCTAATCCAAGCAGATGAACTATTAACCAAGTTTGAAAGTTGTCAAGTGGATCCTTAAGTAACTACGCTGAAATTTGATTGCAAGATTCAAGTGGATCCTTAACTAAGTAAGCTGAAATTTGATTGTAAGATTTCAGAGCGGTTACATATTGCCAATATATAGGCAAAATCTGTGGACGGGATATTATTAAGGTGGGAGAATGCAAGATCTAACTAACTCATTATTTTTACTTTCTTATATGTCGGATATTGAGGACATTATCGAAAATCACTGCTCTAATTATATATGATTTTTGCTACCTAGTATCAGACTTTCACCAGTTTATTATTGACAGAGCCATGTCGTCTCAATTAAAGGAATCCAGATAACTAGTCGCTTTTGCTTGCCATGCAGGAATAAAGGTCTTCCAAGACTGGGGACATGTTGCTGTGAAGAGATCTCTTATCCTTTCTTGTCTTTTGGTTGTAATATTAGGCTTATCCTTTCTTGTCTCTTGGTTATGTATAAAGTTGTAAATATTAGGTTCTGTTGTAATATTGGTGTGTTGGAAATCTAGTTTCACAGATTGTCTTAAAACAAATACCGAAAATGTAAGCCACCATAAGTGCCCAGGACAAAATTTGTACTCCTTTATTATCAATGTCATTCTCCTTTCTATCAAAAAAAAAAAAAGAAATCTAGCAAACATATTACTGGGGAACAATATTGGGCTTTAGTGTGTGCACTAATTGATTACATATTTGTTAGAACTTATATTAATGGGCAAACCATGTAAATACAATAAATATGTAAAAGTTAATATCAAAATTGTATTCTAAAGTATCCGTCAAATCCAGCTCAAGTATTTCATGTCCTGAACGTATAAAATGAGTACCTCAAATTAGTTTTGCAGTCGAACTTAGTCCGACGATAAAAAAGCCTAAGAGGCGTTATAGTTTAAGGGCAATTTTGGCCTTTCTTAAAAGCTTCACTAACCGGTATTATTAACCAAAAAAACTCCACCGAAAACTTTAATGTAATTCACTTTATACTTCCTTTTTGGAAGGAAAAAAACTTGGCAACAAAACATGATGTTGCCAAAGGCAACAAAAAAAAACCTTAAAAGTTGCCATGTTTCCTATTTTATATTCAACAAACCCAAAACCTACTTTTATTCTTATTTTGACCCCTCCACCTTCACCACTATACACCACCACCGCAGCCTACCACCCTCGCCGTAAAACCAATAACCGTGATCTCTACCATACAACCTACCGCCGCCGCCGCAGTCAACCACCACACGTCTTCCTCCATGCAACAGCGCACACACATGCACACGGCCATCACTGCCGCACTACAACAGATGCTGCACAAGCGCACTCACACCACAATAGATATCTACTATGGCCATAGCGACCCTTCTCCACGTCCTTGCCTTCGCCATATCCAGTTTGCAAGATCTGTACCGGCACGCCTCCAGTCGTTGCCATCTCTTTCTCAAGCTCCCACCCCCTTCCAGTGGGTACGAGATCAAAAGGCAACCGCAAATTTGGGCATGTATACTTCGGTTCAGAGGAGCAGATTCCGGTGAAAGTTGGCGCCAGAATATGTGACGGCAGGTTGGTCATTGTGTAGATGAGATTAAGGAGTGCAATCACAAAATTTGAAAGTTTGGGTGTTTGTGTGTAAATCTCTCATTGGAAAATAACCTAAGTATGACACATGACACTTTTTTAGGCTATCTTGCTCTCTTTGCCGGTAACATGGTTTGCCAAGGTTCTCCCTTTTTGGCATTGATAACTTCACGTGCGATTATTAGTTCTTAAAACTTTTTTTTCCTTTTCTTTTTTATGAACCTCTCATAATGTTCCCTGTACTATGGCATATAGTCAGTTTAGTCCCTTTATTATATTTTTAGCTGTTACGATCCTTGTAGTTTACTCTGTTAGCTAACATATGTTTTTTTTACCTTTTTTTTTTTATCAAATTCCACATGATAGAAGCAAAAGAGTCATTTCGCTGAAGGAAACTCCATAGTGGTACATATAGTATTGACGCGTTGCTGAAATAGTCCCAAAACTAATTCTTTAAAGTTGCAATCCTTTTTAACGTTGCACCATTAACATGGACATGGACTCTGTCTGGATAGATTGGTGGCTGCCTTAGAAACCCCCTGAACAATTGCAGTTTTTCTGTACGGAACCAAACAAGCACCGGAGAGTTTCAGACTTATTCATCCAGCATTCCAATCTCTGGAACGTTCAACTTTTGTTTAATACATTCCTTCCTTCAATAGTCTTTCTCATCTTTCAATTAGTGGCTTAGGAAATACATTCCGTACGTATCGTCTGAGGCACTGAAGAGGTTTTGCAGCTATCTTCGGCAATGACGTTTTTTGCTTCCAGTTCAGCTCAGGATCTGAAAGAGGAATGGTTTGATGGTGTTTAGCCTGTTCTGCCTCCCTGAATTGCACTATTGCCACTGTAGTGACTAGGGCTTCTTAGACTGTTTTCTTGTTTGTTATAATGTCTTTTTTGTACCTTTGGTTTTGTAATTCTGGATATCGTTTTGTAAGATGCTTTCTTTGGTATATATTTCTTAATTCTCTCAAGGGGGAAAAAAAAAAGTTGCACCATTAGCTAACTCTCTCTCTCTCTCTACCTATTTCTCTTTTACCATATCCTCAACCTTTTTCCGTTATACCACCACTAGTCCACCAATGCCACCACATAACCGCCACACACCACCACGGGCACCATTAAACCACCAAATGGCACCACCCACCCAATACGTCTTAAGCGAAGAACCACCCCAGTTTGAGATTTATAAATCAAAATTGTACCACCACTATCTGCTCATGATTTTCTTACAACCAACCGGTGCCATAACTGGTCCAACTGACAGCACCCGACGACCTCACTTATCATAATCTATGTCACAGTCATATCGTGCCAATTGAGCTGTTTATATTGTTGTGGGAGTAGATTGTTAGCTGAAGAATTCAGATTTGCTATTGAGCGCTTATTTGCAAAATTATTTTTATTGTTGCTATTGTTTTAAGCTGTTATTTGAATCGGCCTGGTTCTTGCACCCATCGCTTCAACCGACGATAATAAGACGTGGAATAACCCTATCCTAGGAAACCAAGGTTTTCTTTGTAAAATTCAGGTCCTCACTGCAAGCCTAAAGAACTGGCAGAATCATATTTTTGGGGTATATTTTTAGAAAGAAAAAAAAGACTTTTGGCTAGGCTAGCTGGAATCCAAAAGAGTCTAGCAAGCCATGCCTCCCCTTTCCTGTCAAAATTAGAAACTGATCTTCAGAAAAATTTTAATTCCATTTTGGCCCAAGAGCATGAGTTCTGGAAGCTCCGTGCAAAAGTTCAATGGGCTTGTGACAGTGACCGTAACACCAATTTTTTTCACATATCAATTATCAACCGGCATCGTAAAAACGACGTTGTTCATCTAAAAAATTCAACTGATTGTTGGACAAACGATCGATGAAAATGAAATTCGGGACCTATTCATCAACCACTTTCAAAGTCATTTTCAAATCCAGTTCACGGTTTACAGTAGCCTTTATCGTAGCTGTGCGGAGGATCAAAATGAATCTATAGATTACTGTCACCTAAAAGATTCTCCCATGGATAATGAGATTTGTCGTGCTCTCTTTGATATGAGGCCAAATAAAGCTCCCAGTCCTGACGGATACCATTCCGGGGTGTTCCAAAAATGTTGGGATACCTTTGCCCCTGACATTTACAATTTTGTCAAAGCCTGCTTCCACTCCTAATCAATGCCTTTAGACATAAGCGAAACTCATATCTGCCTTATTCCAAGACAGCAAAATCCAAAAACTGTGTCTCACCTCCGTCCTATCAATCTGTGCAATACCAGCTATAAAATAGTCTCCCGCATTCTTGTTAACCGTCTACGACCTGTCATCGAGAAAATAATCCATCCAAGTCAAACTAGTTTCCTCAAAGGACGTCGTGTTGCCGACAACATTATTATTGCAAATGAAATCCTCCATACATCAGACACAAAAAAGGTAAGGGCGGTCTTTTCATGGCCAAACTAGACCTAAAAAAGGTTTATGACCATCTTTCTTGGGATTTTATCTTCAGTACTCTCAAAAAACAAGGTTTCCATTCTCAGACCATCAACATACTCATGAACAGTGTCTCAACGGTTCAATATGTTGTTCTGTGGCGTGGACAACCTTCGCACTTCTTTGCACCCTCGTGTGGACTCTGGCAGGGCGACCCGCTGTCACCTTATCTTTTTATCCTTTGCCTCAATTATGTTTATCCTTCTAAACCAGGCTGAGGAATCAAACCACATACGACCAATAAAGGTGGCTTGATCTAGAATACGTATCTCTCACCTTCTTTGCCGATGATATCCTACTTTTTGGAAGAGCAACTAAGAAAAACGGTCAAAACTTTATAAACTTGCTAAATTCCTTTAGCGCTAGTGCGGGGCTTCATATAAATGTTTCTAAATCAAAAATCTTTTTTTTCCAAAAACACTAGCCGAGACATCATATTTTTTTTTAAACAAACCACTAATCTCCCGTTCACAGAAAAAATTGACGCTTACCTGGGGGTCCCGCTAACTCAGGGCCGCATTGTCAAAGATCAGTTCTCCCACATTTTGGAAAAATCCCGCACGAACCTAGCTTCCTGGAAAACAAAATGTCTATCTTTTGCGGGTAAGGCCACTCTTATAAAATCAGTGCTAAACGCCATTCTAATTTATACTATGCAGGCTTACATGATCCTTCCCACGATTGCAAATCAAATTGATAGTTTAAGCAAAAATTTCCTTTGGGGACACACTGAAAATGATCCTAAATGGCATGCCATAAGTTAGAATACCATCTCCCGTACAAAAGATATAGGGGGCTTGGTATCCGTCAGACAAATACGATGAATCACGCCATGTTCATGAACCTTGTCTCGCGCTTATGGAGAACTCCTGATGCTTTGTGGGCCAAAATAATCAAGGATACGTACTTTCCCATTGGGTCTATTTGGACAGCTACGAAAAAGAACTCGGGGTCTCACTTTTGGAAAACCCCTTTTCTGCTCGAGATCAAATGACAAAAATTATCTGTTGGCGGGTGGGAAACGAGAACGACATATCTTCTTGGCACTATAAATGGCTGCCTACGGGCACCATTAGATCTCAAATGATCGGTCCCATTCCTCACGACGTTGACAATCTAACCGTCAACACTATTATCCACGAACGGTCTTGGAATATCCACGCCATCCAAAACCTTTTGCCCCCATACATCTCAAGCCAGATCTTAGACATCCCGATTCCATTGTACCATAACCCTCTTGACAAGATCTTATGGCCCTTAGATCAGGGTGAGTGTTCGGTCACCTCCGCCTACAAAGCTTTAACGCCTACCAAGCTTTCCTCTCATCAGGATTGGACTTGGATTTGGAAACTCCACCTTCCTCCCCGAATTAAACATTTTCTCTGGCGATGTAGTCATTATGGCATTCCTGTTCGATCTCGCCTCCCATGGCTAACAAACAATCAATGTCCCCATAACTGTGGTATGCGTGAGACTATCGACCATACCCTTCACCGATGCCCAACCATTCATACGCTCTAGCTGAATTTAGCTCCCAAAAAAGCGCACCATCGTTATAGACACTTTTCGTTCAGTCTATGGTGTAAAGCCATGGCAAATCTTCACTCCGCACAAAGGGATCCAACAATATACCATGGCCCACTTTCTTCGTGTTCTTCTTATCCGTGGTCTGGCATAATAGAAATAAACTCGCCATCCTTCAAACGCAGTTCCCAACCCAACAGAATATTACACGGGAGACCACGATCTTAGCACAAGATTATTTGTGTTTTTACAAACCACATAAACATACCCCCGGCCCGGGTCTATACTACATAAGTTAAATGGAATCCTCCCCCGTAAGGATGGTAAAACTTAACACAGATGGAAGTGTAAACAGACGCAATTATCGAGCCGCAGCAGCCGCTATCATTCGCAACTTGAGAGGTAAATGGATATCAGGATGCTCTAGAACGCTAACAACTGAAAACAGTCACACAGTCGAATGGTGGGCTCTTCGAGATGGTCTCAATCTCGCGTGGCAAAACAATTATCGACATGTTATTTTGGAGGTTGATGACATAAGTGTGGTCCAATTTACATGATAAACCCCCCGCCCCGTTATTTAACACTTTAATTCTTGATTACAGGGCTCTACTTAAACGTCCTTGGCAAGTTCTTGTTTCTCATGCCTATCGAGAAACAAACTTTTGTGCGGATCAAATGGCTAAGCAAGCAGGTGATCAGCAGCATGCATACCATATATGGCAGCATGAGCCGATCTTTTTGTTAAACCTGCTGTAAAATGATATTAGTGAGAGAGTCACCCCACGCGCTGTGTGACTCAAGCTTTCTCTCAATGAAATAAAATCATCCTCTTCTAGAAAATAAAATAAAAAACGTGGTATTTACCTTAGCCCACCCTCACCCTTCCTTCTTCATCCCATAGGTTGTAAGACGTAATATCTCGTTTATTTATTTATTTTCTTCTTATAGCAATATAAATTTCTAAGTAAATATTTTTATACCCTTTTCCTAATATTAGAATATTTTGGTGGTTTTGAATAAATACTTAAAGTTGTGGAGTCTTTACGAAATTCTCTAAGGTTTGTAATAAGATAAGGATTGGGATTATTTAGCCCCCGTTTGGTTCTTATTGATCCCTTAGGCGTTAGAGACCAGGAGAGTAGGGATTGAGTTACGTGTTAGAATTTAAGGGTGGTGTGACGTTCGTTTTCATTACCGAATAGTACGATTGAGGCAAGGGATTCTAGCTTTCTTGCTTTGGTTAGAGATCATTCATGTTATTTGTCTTCGGCGTTCTTTACCTTTGAACATGTTAACAAATCGAGCTTCGTTGGTCTTGCTTATAGGTTTTTATTAGTAACTTCATTTGTGCAATCAAATTCGTATTTTCGTTGCTTTTTTCTTTTTATTTTACCTTTTATTGACTTAGATTGCTAACATTTCATTCATTATTCATCATTTTCATGTATTGTTACACTTCTGAAAACTTTGTGATGTCCACATTTACTTATTAGCTCTAGACGTTCTCAAAATCTCGGTTTTTAATGCCAAAGAAAGACTTTAAAGTTGATGCCTTGTAAAAGTCCAGAATTTTGCTGTTTTTGGCACCTACTTCTATTTACTGTAGAATTTTTATTGCTAATTAGCTTTTTAGTGGTTCATATTTTTCTTAAAACCTCAAAAAGTCAACTTTAACTTTTTAATTTTGAGTTTTTTGAGATTCTTCATATTTTTTTCTTTAAAAAGGCCATTGTACTGAACTAGTCTATGTAGTGATATGCTGTTTCGGGCAGACACTTCGATTTGCTATAAAATCTCCATTACTAAATTATTTTTAGTGATTCTTATCTTTATAAAAACTTCAGCAAGTTTTCCTTAACTTTGTAATTTTGAGTTTTCTGTGATACTTTATATTTCTAGTCCAAAACGGCGATTAACTAGTCTGTGCAAAAATATGCTATTTCTGGCATTTTGCAGATCAGTGCAATTCAATTTTCTTTAGATTAACTGTTTCTCATCCATTTTGTATAAACTTGGACATTCTGAAATCTGTGGGGAGTCCTTTATGACTCTTAAGGTTTGTTTTTTTATTATAATCTTTTTATTTCTTGGTCTAAATTTTCTGCAAATAATGTTGGTAGGTGCTGAAAGAAGTTGTTTCTGAACGACACTGCCCACCTACACCTTACACCATTAACGCCACCCTGTTCTGGGATATCTTGTGAGATCAGCTAGTCTGATATAAATCCTTCATTTATTTGATATATTTTTTTGTGTATTTGATTATGACAGTTAAGATGAACAATCCTTATTAAAGGGAGTGTTTTAAGACTTTTGTAGTCATCTAGTGACCTTTATAGTTACTTTTTATAGTCACCTAGTGACTTAGTAACTTTTTTTTTGTCACTTTTAGTCACTTTTGGATAGCCCTCTTGACGACGAAATTACGCTATCTGTATGCGTTTTGTATTTTGATTTTGTGTTTGATTTGGCCTTAATTAGGACCATTTAACGATCGTTTTCAATATTTACTTTATCTAATTTGTATCATGTCGATTAGTCGTCACTTGCTCGTCATAGTTTTCGCTTAGTTTGTGACTTTGGATTATTGTATTGTTTGTTTTCGATCCCCATTTGGTTCCCCCTTACTGGGCTATTAGAGCTCACTCCACACTCATTTACATTGTCCCTTACCCCAGGTGATGTGATATAGGTGACTCGAGGCTCTAGCAAGCTTGATGAGTTTCGATCATTTGTTAGTAAGTGTAATTGGACAATTTACTTTACATTTAAGAACTTTTCCCGTCTTTATCTGAAATTAGAATTTTGTAATTAGATTTAGTCGTGAACTCGAGGCTCTAGCAAGCTTGAGGAGTTTCGATCATTTGTTAATAACTGTAATTGGACAATTTACTTTACCTTTAAGAACTTTTCCCGTCTGTATCTGAAATTAGAATTTTGTAATTAGATTTACTCGTGAACTCGAGGCTCTAGCAAGCTTGAGGAGTTTCAATCATTTGTTAATAACTGTATTTGGACAATTTACGTTACCTTTAAGAATTTTTGTAATAGCACCAACTCACTTGCAGCCACAAGCCCAACGCCTGACACCTGCCCCCACTGCTGCAATATGTCCTCGACCACCGTGCATCCACTCTGGCACCAAAAAAGCCACCTTTTTCGGCCATCTCCCTGCTGCCAACCCTCGGAAGCCCTCATAACCACCGACCATCCCCTTTGACCCATCAAAGACACCGACCGAGACCCCCGAAGCACCAGTCCTCCCGCCAGGGGCGGAGCCCAAGCATGACCAGGGGGGCCATGGCACCCCCCCCCACCCCCACCCCACCCTATAGTTTGAGAAATTATTTTTTTGCTGTCTTAAACAATAGATAAATATGTTTAAAATATTTACTAAAATGTCAATATATTATAAATGAATGTATTAGAGTTTCATTTTGTTATGTTATTTACTTTTTTGTGCCGCCGGCCGTTGTAGTCTTTATCTTCTTCGTTCTTTTGTCCATCTTCATTTTTTCAAATTATAAATCACCATATTATAAAGAAAACACTAATAGATCAAGGTTAGTTATTTTTTTTTCTTTTTTATTTTAAATTCTTATAATATTTTATACATGACTATTGTCATCATACAATCGGTAATCGCACTAGTAATACATATATACAATAAGAGTTAAGTTTAATCCATTCAAGATTAATAGTTTGTTGTTGACTAACTTTATCAAGTTAAATAAATCACTATAAATAGTGATATTATATGATTATTAGTCAAATTGAGCAAATGGGGGTCTCTAGAAAGCCCGTTTTATGAGATAATTTCTGGTAATAGATCCATAATCAAAAATTTATTTTACATTTAACGTATTTAATCGTAACGCGAATTCTTTTATGTTAGGCGTCAATTCTTTTTATGACTTTTGGTCCCCCCCGGTTGAACTTCCTGGATCCGCCCCTGCCTCCCGCAACATATGTCCCTCAGTCATCTACAATCAGAAGAGAACCTAGACTATCAGCTAACCATGGAGCCTCTCAATCACTGGCAACTGCGTTCTGCAGAAGCACCGACCTAAACCAACCTTAACCGAACAGCTACCAACCTTCAATTGCAACCCTCAAAACCTTTCTAGGGCAAAGGGGAATCGACTAGGTGGGGAGGGGGGAAAAACCCTAGAAGAAAAAGCCTAACTCTAGACTCACCATCGCAGGACCAACCCACGGCAGCACTTCCCACCCGAATCCTGTCGGCAAAATTACACGACACTCAGAGCCACCACAACCCAAGCAAGGGCACCCCAAGAATCCGACAACTTGCCTCTTCCATTAAGCTCCAACCGATCACCACGAAAATTATGGAGAGCCACCGAACCGATTGAAAGTCATCGG
Organism: Escallonia rubra; assembly: GCA_033065855.1. Classification (NCBI taxonomy): domain Eukaryota; kingdom Viridiplantae; phylum Streptophyta; class Magnoliopsida; order Escalloniales; family Escalloniaceae; genus Escallonia; species Escallonia rubra. Next base: position 313,216 of record JAVXUO010002083.1, read on the forward strand.
AGCGGCGACGCCCGTCCAGCTCGGCATCACCCCCAAGATCCACACAAAAACCCTAACGAGACCACAAACAACTAGACCACAACATCACAATCTACTTTACCATGCCATGACGCGTCGGAGGAGACCGGCGATGGCAGTGGAGACCCTTCGTCGATGGGGGAGAGAAGAGGAGTTCTTTTTTCCGCGAGAGCACTCAATATTGAAGCCATATTTAGTTGGTGTGCTATCAACTTATAAAGTTGTGTGGCGTTGTCTGGGCTGATAGTTGGTGTTGTGGCAAGGCCTTTAGATTTTAGGGCATCAGATTATGTTATCAGAGCATGGAGATATGATTTGGACGAGAAGTTTATAGCTCAAGGATATGATCTGTATCAGAACCCAAATTTTGAGAGATGGGATTCAAATATGGGTTAGAGTAATTGTTGACATTATTATAAGATATAAACAGTTATGACGTTGGTACGTCACTACGCATGAGGGCGTAAATATGAGAATGTTACTTTTAAGGCCGCTTGTGCCTAGAGTAGGATGTTGTTTATTATCAGAGTCACACAACGTTTAAATATGAGCAAGTTACTTTTAGGGCTGCTTGTGCCCAGAGCAGGATGTTGTTTATTTTTCGGAGTCACGCAGCGAAATTATGGTAGGCCAAAGACTTATTTGGTTTATTTGGATATGCGTAGAATTTTATCAAGTTGTTTAGTTCGATCTCATTAGTTTGCTAGCTAATGCACACTAAGGATGAAATTTTTCTTGAGATTGGACGAGTGTAATGACCAAGTTGTATATAACGCATGTATGTTAGACTTTGGGTTGAAAAGCTATTCCAAGCAGAAGAATTACCTTAAGCAACAATTTAGCGAAGTTGAACATTGTCAAGGGGATCCTAAAGTAATTAAGCTGAAATTCAGTTGTAGGATTTCAGAGAACTTATACTGAAATCTTTGGAGGCAAACGTCGAGGATGCAATTTAATTAAAGATGAGAAAATATAATATCCCGCCCTTAGAATATAGATCTCACTAGCAAAAAATGTACATTCGATTTTTGCAAAGTTTACGGGGAGGAATATTTGGCTTTAGTTTGTAATTGGTTTTATATTTACATTAATGGGCAGCCCATGTTCACAAATACGTTCATTAACTGCTCGTCTGAATAATAAGTTATTTATAACATGTTCAAAGTCCAAAAACCATATAGACTCTTTATAGCATGTCTGAAGCGAATCGTTGAGAGCACCATTGTTGACTTCTGAGGCAAATCTTTTTGTCGCAAAATCGAACCCACTTCTTGACACACCATTGGCTATTTTAGTAATACCTTTTGTTCATTTAATAAAAAACTTACTGTATGGAGCACACACTAACTATTAAGAGAGCACTATAGAATTTCCCTCCCGTGAAAAGTGGTGAGCTATGATATTAAACTGCAGCTAACCTTTCTGTAATTATCAAAGTCACTTGACCGACTTGAAGGTGGTCATTATGAATAGCTCGTATATAGAGAACTTGTCTTAAAAGTTTAAGTCGATAAGTCTTGCGTTCATTTGTGCATATGTTTCAATCACATTATGCAGACTTAGATCCGATCTTGGACCAACGCAACTCACACCTGCACCTCTAGAATCTTCTCCTGACATGTGAGTCCACCCAATATCGAGGAGTGCTAGACCCAGATTGCAAAACTGTGGCTTGTGATATCAAATGCAGGGACATAATAGGTAGTAAAAAAGAGTAAGTGTCCATCGTGAAGGACCACGTACACGTGATGAACCAAGATGACTTAAAAACTTAAGCCGATAAATCTTGCGTTCGTCTGTGCATACATATTCATCATATTCTAAATTTTCATATATTTCTGACATAAATCTTATACAAGTAACACCTCACCTTAACCACCTTAACTTCTACACTTGTCATTGGACAAGGAAATATATACACAAGGTTCGCGTCTCTATAATAAGAGCATAGTTCGACATCAAAAATGTCATTGGAAACTAAGTGGCCTACGACAATCTTCTGCCGAAATACATAGTAGTCATTCATAATCGTGTTTTTTTCACATATAAATAACGATTTTGCAGACAAAAGGCGTTTTCCCGTGAGCGTATATAAGATGGGTATTTACTAACTATATTGTTTTCAATTAACTAATTCTAATCTTCACTGAATTTCAACAGAAAAGGAAAAAAAAACCTCGATGTTACAGTGATAATGATGATATGGTGTAACCAACAGATGAGAAGAGAGAATAGTAGTATTTTGATTCCCTATTACCTTGGAATCCATCCGTCTCGTTAGATTTCACTTGCCTGTTACACCATGCTATCTATATCTACCATTGTTATACCGAAGATTTTATGATGAAATTTCATTCACATAAGAGTCGGAAAGTGCTAGCGAAGGGGATCTTAATGCAACAATGCAATATAATAGATTGAACGCTCTGATAACAGGGAGTCAGCGTGTGTGTCAAGTGATCAAAATAGCATGAACATATGGGAGCATAGGTTACCTTCGTACATCAAGAAAGTTATCTGGCACAAGCCTGGTATTCCGGTTGATCTCTACTGAACTCATTGGTCATGGCAACCTCCGCCAACCATGTGAAAGCAACACGCCTGTTTCTCTGTGCAAATACATCTTGAAGCATTCTTGAAATGTATGTCTTAATTAGCAGCAAGTAAGCCAGATGCGTCAGGACCCACATTTAAAGAAGACTATGCAAATTCGACAGAATGATCGTTGACAAAAAGCTCTAGGATTGGTTTACTTTAATTTTTGCTTCAATTTTTTTTTTTTAATCTTTGTCAATTTAGGAATCTCTGCCTCCTCTCTATTTAATTCATTTGATTATTATGTTTGCCACTTTAGACTTTCTTAAGGATAGATTACTAAGTAATGATTTTGTTTAGAGATAATATCACTTATGTCCCTATATTTATGAGTAATTTACAGTCAAAGATGCAGTTTTCACAAATGACCACCCGCATCCATGAAATGTAAAAATTTCGTATAAGATTTGCGCAATGTTAGGGTTCCGCTACCCTAACTAACGATTTTGGGACGTGACAATTTCGTATTTTAAAAATACCAATACTAGTCTTTATTCATACTTAGACGCTACATATATATGCATTTTATACCCATCTATTTCTTCCAAACTTTCTCTCTCCTCTCTCATTCTTTCTCACTTTTCCCCCTTCTGTCTCTTCTTTCTGGTCTCCCTAACAAACCCCCACTCCGCGATTAACCATCACCCCTTCTAGGCATGCGTGCATGCCTATATGTGTGCCATTTATCTCGTATACGAGTGCATGCGGGCATATCTTTGAGTGTGTTAGGAAAAAAAAACAAAAACAAAAGCAAGGGAACAAAAAAAGCCATGTATTACCAGCGGGTAAACTTGGCCTGAGGTGAGTTGGGCGATACGAGTTTAAAAAAATGCTATACCGCATTAATTAAATAACAAATGAGTACCTATTTGTCAGATCTATATATAAGTATCAACTAATATGTGTATAGTTGCACGAATTCAGGCTTTGAAAATGTTCTTAACTAGGTAAATCAACCGGGTCCGTCATGGGCGGGCCTAAGGCGCTCAATGTCAACTCATGCACTCTGAAATGGGTCTGGTTTGGGTTATAGCTCAAGTAAATAAAAGTTAGCCACCGCCCAAACCTAATTGAGATAAAAGTGCATAAATGGGCGGATTCACCCTGTAATGGGAAAAAATATGAAAATATAAAGAAATTACGGAAAAGACCTTCATTTCGTCGACAAAGGCATTTAATTTCGTCGATAGAAGTAACGTTGTTACCGACGGATCACCAAAATATGTCACTAATCTTTTGGCGACGGGATTACTATCCACAGACTTTTACCAACAGAAATACCGTCGGTAAAAGTGTTTACCGATGGATTTGTGGTCTATAGTGACGGAAAAATCTGTTACTAAAGATATTTTTTGTTGTAGTGTCTCATAGTGTCATCATTTATATAAAGTTGTTCATTTGCAAACACTCTTGAAGGTAGATTGCCTTTTTCCATTGCATGATTTTTATGCTTGGTTTAATCAGGAGCGAGAATAGATTATGTAGGAGTAGCAATAACATAAATAGCTGAAAAACTAAAGTCTTAAAGTATTAGGCTAAAGACTCTGAGGATATTCACAAATCTTCGTAGATCGTTTGAAAGAAGTCAGATCAGACAATTTCCCTCAAACATCAGACTGCTTACCAAAATCTGGGAATTGTGTTTCGCACGTTGTCTCGTCATGACCTGACACAACTGCGCACCTCACACAATCACACAATGTCCGGCTTGCTTGAGCATTACAAAGCCAAACACTTTTTTGGCACACCCAATAGAGCTCAATTGTGCTATTATTATTATTTTTTTGTAAAATTGGTCCAATATACTGCAACTGTTACCACGAATCTGTCTGTTAGAATAAAGGATGCGACCATTTGATACTACTCTTGACTAAATAGCAACTAATAGAAATTAAATTGCGAAAGAGAATATGAAAAAATTTCATTATGAATTATGGAAAGCCTTGCAGTTATTCATAGTACACCAAAGGTGTTTTGAATAATATATAACCACTAATAGGATGTGGATCCCCTGCTGTAGCTAGGGCTACAGCAGGGGTGCTGTGGGAAAATCGTGGCCGTCCATCTCGATCCAATAGTCGTTAAATAGTCATGTCATGAAGCTAATAAAAGATGTCAGAAAGATGAGAATCTGGGTGTACAACGTCACAAGAGGTTGCTACCTCTTTCCTTTCTTCTCTCTCTCATGTCTCTCGCTCCTCCCCTTTTGTTTTTAATCTGCCATGGGAGCACCTTCAATCTGCGACAATGACTTCATTTTGGATCAAAATCGTGATCAAAGACAAAGAAAAGTTACGATCTCCATGTGCGGGCAACGACCAAAGATGTTGATGTGAAAAGCACCTTCAATCTGCATTGGATCAGTTATTTCAGGTTACTCCATGTGCGGGCAACGACCAAAGATCACGACTAAAAGCAACTTATGTCTACACAATATTAATCTATTATTTCATATTCATAAACAAGAGATTTGAAAGTTTGTCCACAACCAAAATTAAAAACTTAAGGCAAACTCATTTCTGGTGGTTAACTATTGTACATTAATTGCTGATTTGGTAAGTTCCAGTCATCGAAATGGCTGACTATTGTCGCGGCTTGTGTCTTTGTGACGGTCTCTTAGCCTCCGATGATGGCAAATACTGAAAGATCTCTCAACTGAGCCATTGAGGATCAAAGTAAGGAGAGAGAGAATAAGGAGATGTGGTAACGGAACGGGTTCTGCTCCGTCATTACAAAGCGGCATGTCTTAGGTACCGCCGACGTGGCTTTTTAACACCCACTAGATTGAGATGGACGGCCACGATTTCCTCTACAGCACCTCTGCTGTAGCCCTAGCTACAGCAGAGGATCCACATCCCCACCATTAAGTCAGAAGTCATCGTTAAAGTTGCAATTTTAGAAATAGTCACAACCTTTTTTAATTTTAGATCCAAGTGTCAATCATTAGGAAATTCTCTTGTTGCGTAGAATATGAGAATAGAACAAAGTAAAGGTCAAAGGCGTTGTTCTTACGCAATATGGATCTCATAGAAAACATATTCAATCATTCAAAAAACAAAAAAATGGTAATATATTCTCAGTTAGGTAAGAGATTGCAACAGTTAGATGGATTGGCGTGGTAGTCGGGGCCATCATAGAAGGCTTTCAAGAATGTTATATTAATGCTACTTGCCGCCTCAAACATCTGCCTTAGGTTTTTGTTAGTTTTGAATAGCCAAAGTCATGTCAACTAAGCAACACCCTTTTAACAAATTTTTTTTGACATATAATTCATCGTGTGACTAGTCGCTTGCCATTAAATATGTAGCTCCTAAGATCTTTTCCACTGAGACTTTCGAAAGCAAAATTTAGCAACATTTCTTTAGCATAATAACTAGTCATCACCGATTATGTTTACTTGATACTACTTGATATTTCTCTATCTACATTTAATACTTCAGTTACTCATTTTTTCCTTCTTAACTCACTTTCTTTCCCTCCTCTCTCTAAAAGGTAGAATGAAAACACATACAATATATCACTTTAATCCTTAATTCGCGTGCAAAAAAAGTTGATTAAATTATGTGGGACGGAGGAAGTATTATTTATGATAATATGAAAGAATTTTAGCTTCCCTATCGAATCAGAATTGCACCTAATATTTTTTTTTTTGCTTACTCGTCAACTTTTGAACCGCGTTTTAATTACGAGAGTTACTTTAAGATAGGAACGTTAGTGTTAGAACTCATTCTTATGTCTTAGGTGGGCCTCCCTTAGTGCATGTTCTATTCCGTTGCTCCGGTATCCAAGTCAACTTTGCCATTTCGTTTATTAATCTAGAATGTTACATAAAAATATGATTTTAATTAAAAAAAAAACTCACATATAACAAAGTTAGGAAAAAAATAATCTCCGGTCTGAAACATAATATACTCCATAGAATATACAATTCTGCGAGCTGCTTTGTTCATTTTTAATGGGCCTCCAGTTGAATGCTTTCAGAAAAAGTAAAACTACTTACGAGAAATTGGTGAGACTTGCGGTTAATCACGATATGCTACTAAGAAGTCTAAAACGAGTACTATCGCGATTAATTGAGGAACTCCAAAATACCCCCCTAATACGGCGAATTTAACGACTTTATCGCGATATTCACCAACATACTGCAATTCAAAATTCTTCTTCTTTTCTTGGAAAATGCTAGTAGAATCTTCTCCTGTGGGATTGAAACCCGCTTTACTTTGCTTGTTTGTGCAGTTTTGCGCCACCACACTACCACATGAGTTTTGTTCAATTCCACCAAAAGCAAGTACATATTCAATTAAGCCACACATACGCTTGAAAGTATATTAGCCTGAGGGTTAATTACCGAGTTATTTCCGGTTTATGGTACAAAGTTTATTTTTCACCTAATTATTTTCAGTTCACCGACAAAGTTCTCTAATAATTTTCGGATTCCGTATTATTGTCCACGCCGAATAATTTTTGAATACCGAATTTGTCACTATGCTTTTAGGTATTAAGAAATAGTATCCACGGGTCATCAAACAAACTAAAATTAGCAAAAATAGTTTTTACCCATTTGAAGGATTAAATGCCAATTTAACCCCAAGCTTTGCCTCTACGTATAACTTAAACCGTGATACTTACTCTTTTTTTTCTTTTTTTGGATAATTCGAACCTCGTCTCTTTAAATTTTTTCAGTTGCACCAAACCATTCACCGGCTTAACGGATTCAAGCTTCCTTGCCTGATGAAAAAGGTTATTGATTCCAAAAGTGAAAACGATTGTTTTGTCTCTTCCACTGAGCCAATGCTTAGAATTTAGAAGGCTAACCAATCTTAGCATATAGCAATTTTGCACATTAACACTCGGAGTAAATATAACATTATCCATCCTGGATATGTGGCAAAAGTTTTGGGAGTAGCGGCAGTGAGCTTTTTCTGTTAAGTAGAAGGGTATTTGGTCAGGTCGTCACTCAATTATAAGGTATAATTATGTAACAGATATGTTAAACTTTAACTTTACAAAATAGAGTATATATACTGATAAAAAGGGAAAATCGAATCACTTTCAACCAAATTTAACATGCTGGGAAGATAAAACCAGTCATTGAGGAAGACAAAAAGGAATTGCCTAAAGTTTTTTGCTGGGAAGCTGTCCATGTTCCAAGAACTGCAAATAGAGCAGCTCACAACCTTGCTGCTAGGTCTTTCTCTTGTAACTTCTCTCACTTTGTTCCCCACTCTTCCAAGCTTTTGACTAATTTGGAAGAAGGGTGGAACAATTCCTTTTGTAATTGAACTTTTATATTAATCTAGGAAGTTTCCTACCAAAAACAAAAAAAACCAAATTTAACACATGCAGACACACCAAAACATCAAACCAACCCACCACCAGTACACTCTCCCATGTCTGTCATTGCGGTCTGCCACCAAATCTTTAAAGTGGAAGCATCTTTGGCAACAAAATTTATTGCCCTCTAACCAAGGAATTGAAAATCGACTAAGGGGCATGGCAATTAGAACCCTCAGATTTGTTTGTGAAGTTTGGATTTAGATTCATCAGTGGACAATTGAGGATGTTACAGAAGAGATTTCCATTGTTGTTAGGGGACAAAAATTGCAATTTTGTTGCAGTTTTAATTTCTTTAAACTAAAAGTTGCTCAAAATGTGATCGGAATTTGAGTTTTGGAGTTGGTCATGGTGTCACGAGGTTGCGTCGTGACGGTGGAATTGGGTCGGAGTAAAGTGAGGGCTACAATGGAGACACCGTGATGTGGTGGTGAAGGGCGTTAGTGGCATGGTGCCGCTAATAGGTGGGTATTGCAACTTTAGCTAAACGTGCCCTTTGTTAAGGCACAAAAAAAAAATGTTATGTTGTTATATAGGTTGTTAATTTGCAAACTTAGCATATGTTTAGGTAACTTTTGTTGATTAACTCGATCTTAGATTTGAACCAGTTTTGTAGTAGGAAAAATCGGAAACTACTCGATTGAACAGGTAATACGACCCGCTAGAGAGACTACTTTATTACCCCTTATAATACTATTTTGTACCAAAATAATGTAACGTAAAGTTTGTCAATTCGCCAACAGAAAGAAAATAAGAAACCTAAAGTCCCCGCCGGCCGTCGTATAAATATTGCAAGTAACCCTCATAACACGTCAATGACGTACCGCCCAATTAGAATAGCGGCGAGAATAGCCACCTTAGCCATTTGGTCGCGATCCACGCCCGTCATGTCTCCGGTCGTAAATTTCGGCAAGATTTGACGGAAACCATCATGAATTCCGGGGAGGACCGATCTGTCCCAGAATATCGGCCGATTGAACTGCGACAGAGTTTGCCAACACAGAAATTCTCTCCCATCTTTCTTTGTTGCTTGCATATGTAAGAGGGGCAAATTGCGTCGCCGTTTGAGACAGCGGATACGGGGAAGAGCCAATAGGGGTCATTCTGCCCTCTTAGGCTTTGGAACAACTAAGCTGAAATTGGTAGAAATCTTTAACCATGAAGGAACCTTGCTGGCAGAATAACCAGATCAATCATGACAATTTTCTCCATTGACAAACTTCACTCGACTCGCTTGATTCTTCTAAAGAGCTAAATTTGAGGGTTTGACAAAGCGCGAATTAGGATTTTTCTGTGGGTAGGATCGGAGAAGTGCTGACGGAGCTCGATATTAGATCTGGCTGTTGCTGCGGGCGCGGAGAAGAATAGTGTCTGTGATGATGGTTCTGGGGCAATGGAGGTGGTGGTCGAAAGTGGTGGCGATGATGGGTGCGGATTGGCTGAAGGTGGTGGTGATGATGGGTGCGGTGGTGATGCTCATATCTGGTAGAACCCGACCGTCGGTAGTATATATCGTTTCAGGCCTTGTAACATAACTTGGCTTGTAGCCATCCCATTAGCTTGCTTCTGTAACCCCTCAGTACTTTTTTCAAGGCACATTGGGTTTTTAATAATAAAAAAATAAATCCCATCTTTTTTTTTTTTGAGATGAAGTAGGATAGTATAGAAAAGTAAGAGTTCATCGCCAGACGGTGAAGTACATGAGGTAAAGTCAGGACTACTGAGCTTTCATCTACAAATTTACAAGAGATACGAACAGAACTGAAATATGTACACAAAAACCAAAAAACACTCTCACGACACAAAGGAATTAAAGATTCTGTTGTGGCAAAAAGTCATGCACCCAGTCTTCGTAAACGGCAATACGTGCATGGCAGGCAAAAACAGCTAATGATCTGGATTCTTTAAGCTGAGACGTCGTGGCTCTGTCTACTCTAAACTGATGGAAATGCGAAAGTACATGACAAAAGTCATACATAATGGATGCAGTAGTGTCAGGGATCTCCTTCAAGTCCGAGATCTGATCAAGCAAAAAAATTGAATTAGTTAAAACATTTATGTGCAAAAAATTATTCCGCTTTGCCCAGTAAGAAGCAGTAAGTAAGCCTTTGGATATAACATCCAATTCGTCAGATGCTAGAAAGGATATTGCCGCTGTCACACATCGGAGACCGCTTTAAGAAAAACAGTAAAGCCCCAAACCCAATTTGTAGGTGACTTAATTGAAACTGATGTCGATGATCATTGTGAGAGGTCTCACTGTTTCACAATTGCACTAATTGATGTTGGACACCAACTCAACTGGAAGAGATAGGTCTGATTGTGAGGTATTTGAGATGTGCAAAGTAGGGGGTTTCTTAAAAGCAAAGGCTTTGCAAATATTTTGGGTGAGGGATGCATTACTATGTATGGCAGCGACAGGTTGAAAAGGAATTTGGCTGAAGACAAGATTATTCCTATGCTTCCAGATGGTCCACATGGTGGAGATAATATGAATCGATTTTGATAGTAAAATACCACGACATGCAGGGTTTACAAGCCAAGATTTTAGCCAATCGCTAAAGGAGTGTCCCACATTTTGACTATGCAGACTAGCCAAACCTCCAAACCAGATTGTTCTAATTGCCGGACAAGAGAAGAAAAGATGGTCGGTTGTCTCTGTGTAGTTTTGACAAATAGGGCAAAGTCGGAATTTGAGATTTTCAAGCGGTGGAGATTGAAGCTGCCAGAGGAAGAAAATCAATTTTGATGGGATTGGTAGCGACCATACGTGCTTCCATATTATCGGGTTAAAAGGTGGAGCAGATGACTGACGATCACGGTGGTCACTATTCTCTAGGTCTTGGTGGTGTAACATGTGATAGGCGGATGCGACGGAGTAGTCACCGTGCTTGGTATACCGCCACACCAAAGTATCATCAATATCATGAGGCGATATATGAATGGCTTGTATCCTCATAGCGATGTCAGCGGGAAAAAGGGAATTGATTAAGCAGGAGTTCCAAGTGTTGTTATGAATGAGATCTTTGATAGCAGAGGCAGGGTGATTTGTGTTGTTGGCTAGGAGAATAGGATTGGGGGGGGGGGGTTCCGCATTTGGAATCCAAACATCATTCCAAATCGAGATTCTTGATCCATTACCGACCTGCCATCTAAGACCCGATGTAATGACCTGGCGTCCAGCGAGAATACCCCTCCAACCCCAGGAGAAATTGCCTTTGGTTGGACAATTTCTAAAGTTAAAGCGGATACAGTATTTCCCGGTAAGGACCCTTGCCAATAGACTTTCTGGTTCCTTGAAAATTCTCCAGTTGGTTTTGGCAAGGAGAGCTAGATTATATAACCTCATGTTCTTGAAACCTAGTCCCCCTGCCGATTTTGGAGCACAAATGGCGTTCCAGTTTATCCAATAAACAGAGGATGAAAGATTCGACCCTGTCCACTAGAACTTACACAGGATCGAATTAATGGATTTGCAGATGAGTTTTGGGAATAAGCAGACCTGTAAATGATAGTTTAGTAGAGCCATGAGAACTGAAGAAATGAGGGTTGCTCTTCCAGCTTTGTTCAGAAAAGTACTTTTCCAACCTGCACATCTTGACTGGATTTTACCCACGAGGTTTTGAAAGAAGAGGCGTCTTTCAGTAATTATATCTAAGGTACAACCTAGATAGTTTCCGAAAGATTTGGAAATATGAAGCTCCAGATCGTGAGCTAGATGAGATGCCAATTGTTCTTCGGTATTAGGGCTGACCGTTAGAGAAGATTTGAGAAGGTTAATTTGTTGCCCTGATGCTTTGCAGTAATTATCCAGCTTTGATTTGAGGGCCAAGCAGTTGTTGGCAGATAACTTAGTGAAAATAAGAATGTCGTCCGCAAAGAAGAGATGGTTGATTGGTCGGCTATTCAGACCCACCTTCAGCCCTGGGATCTGGCTTGCGACTTGAGCGTTGGAAAGAGAGGCCGATAGGACTTCCGCACATAGGACAAAGAGATAAGAAGACAGTGGATCTCCTTGTCTTAGACCACAAGACGGATATAATCTTCTTGAATGGGAGCCGTTGATAAGGACTTAGTATGAGGTGGTGGTCACACATTGCATAATAAGGCGAGTAAGGTGGTTGGGAAATTTGAATTTCCCTAGCACTTCTTCAAGGAAGGTCCAGTCTACTCGGTCATAGGCCTTGCTCATATCCATTTTAATAGCTCCCAGAGATGATTTTTCTTTCTTGTTCAGCCTGATCTTGTTCGTAAGTTCTTGAGCAAGCAGAACATTGTCAGTAATGTGCCTACCTCCAACATAGGCATTCTGAGTGTCTGAAATGAGGAATTGAAGAAGGGGTTTTATTCTGTTGGCTATAGTTTTGGATATGACCTTATAGATTGTGTTGCATAAAGAAATTGGTCTGAAGTCCTCTGGTTTAGTTAGGTCGGCGCACTTGGCAATCAAGACGATGAATGAGCTATTTGCCTCTCTAAGGCATGTGGCCTGATCTCAGGAAAGACAAGACTGCTACTATGATAGGTCTTACCATAAAGCTCCAGCATTTTTGATAAAGAATTGCAGGAATACTATCCGGTCCAGGTGCTTTTAGAGCTTTGATTTGAAATAGGGCTAACTTGATTTCTGCCGCTGTGAAGGGACGAGATAAGGCAGAGATCTGGGAGGGGTTAAGCTGTTTGGAAATTTCATGGATGCATGAGGATGACACTCTACGCTGGGAGTCTTGCAAACAATAAATCTGGGCAAAGTGCCTCAAAAAACAATCAGTGATATCGGCGTGAGAAGTGTGATTACGACCATCCATGTCGTAAATATTGATGATTCAATTTTTATTCCTTCGGATCATGGTAGAAGCGTGAAATTTTTTGGTATTTCTATCTCCTAGTTTCAACCAGGATATTCTGGACTTTTGTGCCCAAAAAATTTCTTCGCAATCCAAGAGCCAATCTAACTTGATTCTTTCTGATTTTTCTAAAACTTGAGCATCAGGGTTAGGCACTAAGGATTGAAAGTGTGTTATCCGCTGAATGGAATCCTTGATCTGAAGGTCAAGGCGCCCGAAATTGCTTTTATTCCACCTTTTTAAATCTTTAAGCATTCATTTCCCCCAAGAAACCACTTTGAACAGGGGCGAGCCTTCCACACTATTCTGCCAGGAGTCCATAATCACAGCAATGCCTTGCTGATGGTTGAGCCATGATGCTTCAAAGCGGAGCGGACGCGGAAGGAATAGATTGACTGGTGAAGTATCAAGAAGCAGCGGTGCATGATCGGATGATTGAATGTCAAGGTTCTTGACGTATGCTTTGGTGAATAAGCTAACCCAATTAGGATTAGCACAACATCTGTCAAGCCTCTCATATGTGCAAGAGGGATCATCTTGATTGTTAGTCCAGGTGTAAGCTGGACCTAACCACTTGATGTCGATGAGATTGAGTTGTTAGAGAAAGTTATGAAGGTATGAATGTCCGAGGATGGACATGAAGTTGGGCCCAGTTTTATCGACCGAACAAAGAACTTGGTTAAAATCTCCTATAAATACCATCAGAAGCTGAATACCCGAGAGAATTCCAAGAATATAGTCCCAAGTATGTTGTCTTTTGGCAAGATTGGGGTTCCCATAAATGAAGCCGGAAACCCAAGGGAGATTGTTACCTGAGTGGAATTTCACCAGTATAATGTGTTTATCTGAATAAAGGACTAAACCCGATATGTCATTCGTCCAACCAACCCAAAGTCCTCCTCTGGTACCTAGAACTCCACCGTGATCTGTACCCGTAACTGATGAGAAACCTAGATTGGCAAATTTTGAAGAGACGAAACTGACTGGTTTTTTGGTTTCGTGAAGAAATAAACATGAAGGTTTGTGCTCCCGAGCCATTTTGATCGCTGCTCGAACTGTGCGTGCTTGGCCAAGCCCGCGACAGTTCCAGCTGATGATTTTCATTGAGGGTGAAGGGGTTGCGAAGGGGCAACACCTGAAACTCTCGAAGAGTAGGTAGTGGGATCAGAGACTAGGTACAAACAAAAAGGGTTGTCACGCTCAATCAGCGATCTTTTCTTCTTTTTAGAAAAGAAAACTTCAGAACATAAACTGTCAAGAAGTTCTCTATTTTTCGATAAGACCGTGGGAGACGGCTGGAGAACATGAAAAGAAATTTTCCTTCTCTTGACATAAGGGACAAAGGATGATAACATTATAGGAGGTCGAAAATTGTGAGAATCGGGAGGGCGTACCAGTTGGGGCTCTATATTTGCCACGCAGAAATGAAGGCATAATTTCTTTCTAGCAAAACTAACAGAAGGTATATCATGCTCAAGACGCCACCATTTTCTCTTGTGTTTCTTTATAGCATGCATAAACAGTAGCCAGAAAATAAGCATGGCAAGATGACTATAATCTTATTGATTTGTGATAAGATATGGATGTTAGGGTCAACAAAAAGTTGGGATCTCCATAGACAAAAGATCAATAATATTTTCTATGAGATACGTGCACACAAACTTCGATTCTAAATTAATAGTTAATCCTATAGCAGATTTTATTTACATCAACAGTCTAAGATCTCAGTTTTGTGATAGGTCCACTGATTGAGGATTGTTGGCATCCAAAACCAATCCATAACAGTTGTGGCTGAGGTGGTGATTATGGTGATTGTGGGATTCTGATGGTAGCGCAATTATTGGTGTAGGTAGATAGTGAGTCCGATGGTGTGGGAACTGGGAAGTGGTGTAGGTTTTGGGTATGGGGATGCGGTGGCTGGTGCATGTATTAGGCCGGTAGTAGGTCACAAGTGGGATGCCGCGATCGTGCGAGGGTCCGATGGCTGGTTTTGGCTGTGGGTGTGGCATTGTGCTAGCTGGTGCAGGCCCGTGGTGTGATTGTGCGGCGTAGGTTAATAAACACTCTTCTTTATTTATTTGTTACGAAAGACAAGATTAGAGGAGGAGGAATCACGAAAAATGCGAGAGCAGATGACCGTAGGCTATCTCTGGTCATCGAAAGTGACCTCTTTTGGTGGAATACAATAGATGGAAGAAGAAAGGGATGTGGAGGGGTATATGAATATATCACGAAAGTGACCTATTTTGTTTCGTAAAAACTAACAAATGTCTGGTCAAAATGGAGTTTCATCGCCTCTAAGTGTCATGCATAATGATCTTAGAAGTTTAATACACTAAATCTATATAATATATAATAAGCGAAGCAAGAAAAACATTTATAACTTCTTTGCGCGACACATCATCACTTCTTTATATGACACGTCATCATATCCTTATATTAAGATTAAATAATTTCTATATTAGTAAGTCTTATTTGATTTAGAAACTAATTCTAATCATTCTAAAATTCTACCTAATCAATATGCTAATCTATTAAGACTTATTTTTGACAATTATGTCCTTAAAATTTTAAAATTAATTCTAAGCATTCTAAAACTCTACCTTATCACTATATTAACTTATTAGGACTTAGTGTTGACTATTGTATCTTCAAAACTACTCTCTAATATGAATATAAAAACTCATATATATAAAAAAAAAATGAAAACAATGCTTTCGATTTAGAAGAAAAGATTAATCTAAAAACTAATTCTAATCTATCTAAAATTCTACCTAATCAATATACTAATCTATTAAGACTTATTTTGACAATTATGCCCTTAAAAGTATTTTCTAATATGAAAAATTAAAATCTATGGACCCAAAAAATAACTTATGAGATTTAGAATAAAAACGTGATCTAATAATTAATTTACATTTTGATAGGCTTTTTATTTTTATATCTAATTAATTTTGCAAGAGTAATGAGGGTTTTCTGTAAGCCTTATGTAATTTGAAAACTGATTCTAATCATCTTAAAACTAACCTAATCATATACTAACTTATTAGGACTTAATATTGGCTATTATATCTTCAAAACTACTCTTTAATATGAATATTAAAACTTGTATATATTTTTATATATAAAGCAAAAATAGTACTTTCGATTTAGGAAAAAAATTAATGTTACAATTAAGACTATACAACTTACAAGACTTAGAAAGAAAATAAAAATCTAACAATTGATTTGAATTTTATTAGGTACCTTATTTTTAAATATGATTAATTTTGCAAGAATAATGAGGGTTGTATCGACAAGTTACTTGAAATTGTTACAAATAAAGTATTAATAATTTCTTACTAACATAATAGTTTTAGCAGAAGTACATTTATTTTTTCTATAAGATGTTAATCTCTTTTTGTTTCTTGAAACGTGGTATGCATTGATTCAATTTTTGTAACTTTCAAAAATATTTTATTAGCGTACTCGAGCTTAACTCGAGATCCTGAGCTACAATATCTAATAACTGAGTCGAGAAATGTAATGATAGCTCATGACACCTCATTGCATTGTGTTTCTAATTTAATAAGAGTTACAAAAATGAATTTTAAACATATTAAGGTTGCTAAAGATCACCACACATTATTTTGAACCGGGTCCTTAATTTTGTTATTAATTATGTCCACAAATATAGCACATTCAAATAATAAGCCTTGTGCAATTCAAAAATCAATTCGAAACATTCAAAATTTTCTAACCTATTATGACTTTATTTTAATATTATCTATCGAAAAAGCTCTCTAATATGAAATATTAACCTGTAAAACAACAACTACTTAAGAGATTTAATAAGAAAAATTAGGTACTATTTCAAATTCATATTTAAGTTTTTAGAAAATTCAAATATGAATCTAACTTGATAAATATGTTGGTTAAAAATTTTGGTCAATAATTTTCTTACTCTAAGGTTTTGCACTATCCTATTTACTCGCATTGGTTAAATGTAAAAATACCATAATATGCAAATTCTATATGAGATATATTTAAAAAATAGTGCAAATTTAAAACCTTAATTACGTGAGTGTTTCTTAGATTCAACTAATTTTATGTTGGAAAAGGTTTGAACTAATTTTCTATAGTATTTTTGTTGTGAGTAATTAAACTCTTAAGTATTCTAAATTCTGCATTAGCAATATACCATTTATGATTTTATGTTAATTTTTATAATTCTGAATATAATTGCATATAAAGTCTAAAAAGATATTAGTTATGTTGTGATGAATGTAAAACTTAGATTGAAAACCTTATTATATCTGAAGATAAATCTTACTTAGTAAGTATGATTATTGTATACTTTGTGAAATCTTGGTTAAATTTTGTTTAACAATTTCTTCGCTACGAGGTTTTGAGCTATCCTATAAAGTCGTGTTGATTAAACTATTTAAACTTTATATAATTACCTCATACACTGATTACTTTGTTGGTGAATTGCATTTGCTTCTAAAAATGGCACATCATCCTTACTTAATTAGTCGTGTTGATTTAACTTTATAAATCACATGTTATAAACAAATATATGGACCAAACTTTTCTCTATTAAAATTAAACTACTATGTAATTAACGTTATGGGCAACACATTCAAAGGTATAAATTATTTTTAAAAGATACTTAGAGAATAATAAAAATGTCTTATGTTACAGCAAATTAATCTCAATATGTTCTCCGTTATTAGAATAATTTACTTTTTTCTTTTTCAATGTGCTACATAAACTTTTAATTTTTGTTCATCTATATAGTTACCAAATCAGAATTAACAAATATGGACAAGGACATTGCTTATTGATATTTCACCAGAAGGGTGAATTTATTTTATTACAAGAAAGTTCAAGCCAAAAATTGAAGTAACTATCTTTGATGAAATAATCATAGAATTATAAAATTGTGCAATATATTTTATCATGCATTTCAAAACTACTAAAATAAATTACTATTAATAAATTGTTCTGTGCTTGCCACGAAATTCTGGGCTAGTTTATTTGAAAACTTCAACGCTTTGTGTGTAATCGACCCCAAGTGTAAGGTGCTTGGTCAAATTGATGAGACGTGCCGACAGATTAATCTCACCGAATGAAGAGAAAACAAATGGCTAAAAAACGATGAAGAGGGTGGTACGCGGAAAAGGTCAACACCAAACCCACATGGGAAGTCAGTGGTGTATATGTATAAACAACCCTATAATGCACACCATTTGCCAAGGTTCACGATGAAAGAACTTGGCACCATCCCTGTTACAGTCAATGATCTCTCCAAGGAGACGCGTAATGATTCTACATCTTTCACTCGTTTAGAAGAGGCGATATTCGGGGTGACATTTGTGACCATTTTTGCACTTCTGCAACTGCCATGCGAGAAGATACAAGGTAGCCGAGTCCCAACTGTCATCTTTAAGGGCAAGCCGGCGATCTTTCATGCGTTTGTGGTGAGCCTCGACTTTGCCTTTACCGGTGCCGTAATGACCATGTCACTACGTCAGGGGTATCCCCACCTAGCAAGACACTGCCGTCTACTTGCCATCTTTTCTGTCGCTGCCGTAGCGGGAATACTCGTATGTCTAGCCGTAGACCCTCAACTGCAAGCGTTGAAGTCGAGAAAATATTCAGCGCAGTGATGATAGCTGTAACATGGTGTAACAGACGGATGTAATTTAACGAGAGACGGAGAAACTTGTAAATATTGTGAGCTAAGGTTTCGTTCTTCTCTTGTCTTTTCTGCTGGTAGCTTCATGTCTTCACTATTACCGTTAAATTATTCAATAAAGTTTTTTCGTTAAAATCACCCCTGCGCTTATATACATCATCAACTTTGAAATCATGTTGTACGCACTGACCGGTACCATCAATTCTCATTTCTTACTTAGGAGTCCATATACTTTTTAGCTTCGTTCACCTTCGAACAGTGTGTATTGTACATGTGAGTACAGTTTTTGGAAAAAGTTTCAGTCTATTTTTAATTTTATCAAAACATATTATTGTAGACTCATGTGCTTTTTCACATGTTACAATGAAATGTAGTTCACAATCATCAGTCAATCACAATAAGCCAGAGTCGTCATCCATACCATACAATTAGGGTTGTATACGAGCGAAGTTCGAGCCAAACATGGATGTCTTCAAGCTCGGTTCTTATAAGTTGTGTTCAAGTTCAGCCCGAGTACGCCAAGAACCAAAACATCAACTCGGCTTGAGTTCGTCACTGTAAAACTCGGGCTTGACTCTTTTAACTATATGCATGAGCCGAACTCGAGTTCGAAAACTTGGCCCGTATTCATGTTCAAATTCTAAAAGTTGGCCCGTTCATGTTCAAACTTGGCCCAATCAATCGGACGCAGAATGAAAGATGAACAACAAGAGATGGATCGGCAATGAAATCATCGACAATGGTGTGATGTAGCGTTGACGACGGGAAGATAACGTCATCGAAGACGAGGCGATGACGGCGTTGAGAACAGGGCAAAGGAGGCTCGACCATGGAGCTTCTCCATGAAGACTGAGTTGTTTTGAAGTGTACGGTGGAAGATACAGAGAAATAAGACCCTTTGTGTTTGGATGTGCTGATGTATTATTCCCCTAATTTTAGCTTTAGCTTAGATAACTGAATGGGTTTGACATCATCCTATTATTAGTATCAAAAAATTAGATTTATCGCTGTAAGTGATTTATAAATATGTAAAATACACGAGGCTAATGTTCGCGAATATCAATGAACAAACAATAAAATGGTCATGCTCAACTCTTTTAATAAATTCGTTTTAAAATGATGTTTTTGTTCATTTGTTGTTTGCGCTGCTGGGCAAACTCACTATCGATCGGTGCGCCGGTGGCACGACCGATTAAAAGTGCTGGATCTTTTTTGCCTCTAGGGCCTGGGGACTTCCCTGAAAGCGAGAAACTTCGACGAAGAGATTGAAATTGCATGTAAAAGATCGCGCGCCCATAAATGACAGAGAGAACTTCGATTGATAGCGAATGATTACACCCTAATGTTTCCAAGTCTGGAAACTGAACTTCCTATCGATGGCAGCAAAAGCCTCTAAACTAAACTAAAGAAAGAAAAAGACTAATTCTGGTTGATGATTGTTTGTGTGTCCTGTCTTCTTCTTTGACCCACTATATATACTAGAAGCTTTGTAGAAAATAACTACCATTACAAGAAACTACCCACTCTACCCACTTAGAAAATAACTACCCACTAATAAGTAACCAACCACACTTATCCCTTATCAATAAGGACACATTTCAGAAGTTGATTTCTTTCACTTCTTGAATCTTCCATTATTTCTTCAGAAATAATAAAAAGTAAATGCCATTTAGTGGCATTTAATCAAAATGAACTTATTAGTAAAATATATTTTGTGGTGCAAACATTGCCCCCCTGGCTCAAGCAATTGAATGCTTGGAAATTGCAAAGAGTCGTGTCTTTAAATTAGTAGTATTTTCACAATATCAATAGACTTTCACGATCGATATATAGTCTTTTACGATCGATAGCCTTTTACGATCGATAACCTTTCACGATCGATAGTATTTCACGATCGATAAGCCATCTATTGGCTTAAACTGCACCATCTTGATTTTGCATATATCAGTATCAAGATAACATTTGCAATCGATACACCAGTCACTGTCGATAGGCTTGAATTTTTCAAAGTGAAAATATTTTTGCTATCGATTAGCCATCGATTGGCTTTAGCTCTCTATATTCCAGTGTCAATGACCATAGTTGGCCAAGCCACTAAACAAACCATGACCATTTTTTGGTCAAGCTACTAACCAAATGAAAACCATTTTTGGTCAAGCCGTTAACCCAATCAACATATAAAATGGCTACTGATAAGCCAATCGATTGAGCATTTCTTAATTCAAAGTATGTGAATAAAAATAGAACAAATAATATTTGACTATATTTGCAGTTCTGGATAACCATTGAATTAATACTTTATCTTGGTGTGCTCTACAAACCCAAATAGGGTATCTTTCTCCAAAAAATGTGACACCAATTGGCTCCCAAAATGCATATTCTTCATCATTTTTCATGGTGTCAAAAGCTTCAAATTCACCAACAGTGGAGAATTTTAAATCAACAGCCACGGTTGGCTCGCTATACATGCCGTATGAAAATGGCTCTTTTTTGCTTTCAGCCAAAATAGGCTTGCAAACTTGCCCCCCAACCATATCGAGTAAATCTCCTTTTGACATATCAATCTCATATGAGAATGGACATGGTTGTTCAACTTTTTCAGCTATTTCTGGCACGATATCGATTTTACAAAAATTACTTACACCACTTTTGGTGTATGTTTTAGCCAGTTGTATAAATGCATTCAAATGTTTTCCCCACAATAAGAACTTTTCACGCAACTCACTGAATAACTCACTTGAATTGTCTGGAGATAACACTTGAAGTTGCCTATTGCACAACGACTCTTCTTAATAGTTAGTCGTGCAATTTTTCGTAACCATGAATTGGTTGCTTTCATCTTTGAAATAATGTTTTGTTTCAGCCATGTTTGGCATTATTTTATTTTCATTATCCAAAGAATAACTATCGGCTTCTAAATTTTTACCCCCAACAAACGTGGAAATGAGCAATTCAACTTCCTTCCTCATCCATCCAACTCTGTGAATCAATGTCTAGCATTCTTTTAATTCATCCTCTACATCCTCTAAAAAGGATGGATGATCTATTTCCATCAAGGTTTTGATATAGTTTTCAAACCGATGTAATTCATTTGAGGTATCTACCAAAATCAATGGTAGAATAGACTGACCATGGTTTGCATCAATGCAATCCATTAGATCATACCAAAATTTCATTAAATCATCAACTGTCGACTTCATATAAAATGAAAGAGACAATGGTTTAAAATTTCTGGGCACTAATGATGCTGAAGTACGGCATTTCATTAAATTTACCCAGAAATTGGCCCTTAATTCATCAAATCGGACCTGAAATTCCAAAGAATTGCTTGGAAACATATTGTTGGCATTTCCCACTTTCAGGTACAAGGTCCCACTGGGCGTGCCAATGTTTGCGCTGCTGGGTAAACTCACTATCGATCGGTGCGCCGGCGGCACGACCGATTAAAAGTGCGGGATCTTTTTTACCCCTAGGGCCTGGAGACTTCCCTGAAAGTAAGAAACTTCGACGAAGAGATGGAAATTGCATGTAAAAGATCGCGCGCCCATAAATGACAGAGAGAGCTTCGATTGATAGCAAATGATTACACCCTAATGTTTCCAAGTCTGGAAACTGAACTTCCTATCGATGGCAGCAAAAGCCTCTAAACTAAACTAAAGAAAAAGACTAATTCTGGTTGATGATTGTTTGTGTGCCCAGTCTTCCTCTTTGACCCACTATATATACTAGAAGTTTTGTAGAAAATAACTATCATTACAAGAAACTACCCACTTAGAAAATAACTACCCACTAATAAGTAACCAACCGCACTTATCCCTTATCAATAGGGACACATTTCAGAAGTTGATTTCTTTCACTTCTTGAATCGATCTTCCATTATTTCTTCAGAAATAATAAAAAGTAAATGCCATTTAGTGGCATTTAATCAAAATGAACTTATTAGTAAAATATATTTTGTGGTGCAAACATTTGTGAAGTGAAAAAACACGAACGAACTTTTCGCAGCGAGCTATTCATAAACAACTATGTTCATTTACAGCTTACATACAATCAAGTGTATAAACAAATCTCCAACCAGAGTTTTTTTTTACCGTAAGTAATTAGTAGGCTCGATGATGCATATGTGTCCACTTTACGTTCTGTTCAAGACTCTTGAGCTATGCCCCATCCGGAAAGGGAAAAATATATCACAATTAGTTATCAAGGAAGCAGGTAGCATGCCAGCAACCATGAAACCACAAAAAGGAATTAAAGCTGGTTAACTTTGGCCACGTTTGACGCGGTTTTTTTTTTCCTCTTTTTTTTCAGTTTCGAAAATTGGAAAAAAAAGTGCGTTTGGTAACCATTTTTTTTTCCTTCTCCAATTTAAAAAACCAGTTTTTAAACTGAAGAGTAAAAAAAAAACTCCAAAAAACTGGTTTTTTTTTTTTCATTTTTGATATTTTTTTTTGAGACCACCACCACCACCCTCCCACCGCCGGCAGCCACCTCAAGCGACCACCGCCGGCCGCCGACGACCACCGCCGGCCACCACCACCACCACCGACGACCACCACCACCACAACACCCCACTACCGCCACCCAAACGACCAAAAAAAAAAGTCAAAATAAAAGGGTTACCAAACACCAAAAAAAGAAAAAAAAAAAGAAAAAGGGAAATCAAACACCCACTTGTTTTTGTAAAAAAAAAAAATTAAGCTGCTCTCTTTAAAAACTGAAAACCAAAAAAAAGTTTTGTGAAACGAACTCTTCATTGTCAGTAATGAAAGTCAGCTAGATGGTAGTTGTTCCGGAAGAATTTACTTTGCTTTCTCCAAGTGGTGCTAGACAGAACTTGTATCCATCCGAGTGGTGTTAGGTGCGATTGTATTTTGTAGGGGTTACTGCTCGGTGGGCATTAAATATACTCCTTCTGTCCTAAATTATTTCATCATGTTTGATTTATACGCTCCTTTAGGATATGAGTTACTATTTTATGAGTTTTACATTTTACCCTAAGAGAGAGAAAGAGAGGGGGATGAAGAAAGTGGGCCAGGAGAGAAAATGAGTAGGTAGAAAAATTATATGTGGAGTGTGAAATTTAATAAAAAAAAGTTTAAAAAGGGTAAATATGAAGGAAAAAAATACCTACGAAAACTTTCTTAATCTGGAAACTCATCAATTTATTTGGAACAACGTAAAAAAGATATATGATCAATTTTTTTGGGACAGAGGTAGTAAAGGGAATAATTGTCAAAAAAATCTCCACTAGTCGCCGGAGGAGGGAGCGAAGAAAACACTTTAGGTGTGTGTGGTAGTGCTGTTGTTTTGTTGCTATGTGCACTGTGCTGAATGTTGACTTAAATTTTTTGAAGTTTGGACTTGGTATATTTATGTGAATTTAGCATTTGAAATGATCAAAGGACACTTCTTTTAACTATCCCCTAATATTTAGGTACTTTAACATGTAAAATGATCAAAAAGACATCTCCTTCATATATTTTTAAAACTTTTAGTGGGTAGTTTTTTTTTATTGTGAGCTAAATATATCATATAAATGGAGAAAGTATTAGAACAGCAGGTGGGCACCGACCCGCAGGTGGGCACCGACCCACAGGTGTCACTCGTTGGCTCCGCCTCTGGCCATGGGGCCGGACGTCTATGGAGGCAGCAATCGGCAAAGTCGGCCCGCGAAAGAGGTCAACGGTTGTTTCCGGTGTTTGCTGGTGGGGATGTGACAGCAGGTGGTGGTAGCTAATAGTAGTCCCTATGTATAGAAAGTTACCACCAAAATCTTTACTTTTACATGAACAGATTTTAAAAGCCCAACCCAACATAACTCGTTACAATCTTGAACCAATCAATCCTAACCCATTTTGTAATTTAGTGGATTGAGTTGGGTAAAAATCCTCTCTCTTCAGTTGTGTTGGTTAAACCAATAAAAATTCAACTCGATTCGAAGCCCTACGTACATAAACATCTGTTAGGCACACAGGAGGCTATTCGCAACTAGCAGCTCATCCCTGAGCGCAGTAGCGGAGGCAGCGGGGGGCACAGGGGGTCACGTGCCCACCGGCTGCCTTTGTATTCCCTCTTGTATACAGTACACCAACAATAGTGCGTTACCACCATGGGCGTAGGAAGAAGCATCGTGCACCAGTGCCAGGATGAGAGGGAAAGGGAGGTTGAAGTTCCTGTGGGGCTTGCAAGAGTACGATGCAGATTGCAGCATAGATGGAATTAAGTTTATGATCAATGGAGGTGGAAATGATAATCCAACCAAAAAGGCAGAACACAAACCAATCCATTCAGAAAATATAAAGAGCAATTTAGTGCTAAATGGTAAAACCCATCTCTGAACATCCATAGAAACAATTAGTGGCCAACAAATTACAAGAGTAATCTAAATACCGACGGACTGGAGAGTGAAAATAGAGTCGATGGCGATTTGCAGCTGCTCATGATAGCAACAGAGGCACCGTGTTGCCGAACTGGTTGGAAATGTCAAACCCAATTCCCGAACCACCACCAGTTTCCTCACGGTACATGCCTTGCACGATGAATCCATTTCTTCTTCTACTCTTGAAAGTTGGAATTTAAATATTCCTCTACCAGTTCCAAGCCTCGACTGTAACGACTCCTATATATGGTGGCTGATAAGTGCTGCCACATTCAGTAGCACACGTGTGTCAAAAATTAAAGAAGAAGAGTCCAGCTGTCCAGGAAATGAAGGGTTCTTTCAAGTTTGACAAGTTCTTTTTAGAGTGCATGTGTCCAACTTTTGCTGCCCGAAGTTTTATTGCTTTTCCACCTCCATTCATCCTACCTGTTCAAGGACATGTTCAGCATGAGAGAAATGATTTCATGCTCTATTATTTTATTCACATGGTTATCTATTAGCAATAGTAATAACTCGTTAATTTTGTGTCATGATTTGCTCTAAGAATTTAAATAAATTCAATAATGTTATTATGTTTGACATTCTTCATCGCATATAAACTTTTAATTAGACGCGGTGATAAAAATCATTGAGATATAAACATTGGTGTTCCACGACCAAGTTGCACTAATAAACGAGTGCAAATTACACTACTATTCTTGAGAGGTCAAATATGCAAGTGAGAATAGTCAAAATCAAGACCTTGCACAATGAAATAGTTAATTATGTAATCGGTTGCTCTAAAAATTTAAATTATTAGAGAACGTACTCTACAATGTTATCACGCTTTCTTATCGCAGCACCTTTGGCGATGAAATAAAGCATGGATAAGATATGAGTTTAGACATAACTTAAATAGCTGAATCAAATTATATATCAAGTGCCCACCCCGCCCAGATATTCTGGCTCCGCCACTGCCTGAGCGGGCAAATATTTAGCCAGCCAACAAGGTGACCAAATCCACCCAAGCTATAAGCTTCATTCCTTAGTGGTCCTGCCAGTAGCAGTGGTCAGGCCTGGACTTCCTGGGATGCTGACGTACAGGGAAAGTAATGTCCACAATAGCGCCCGTTTTCTACTTGTCCTAACCAGTAAGAATGCAAACAAGCCAATCTTGTCTATTGAACCAATCATGCACATAAGCAAGCAACTGTTCGTTGAGGTTCAGTAAAGTCAACAGTTACGAAAAATCTTTACATAAAGTGCATGCTTGAAAAAATGGAAGAATGCTTGCGAAAGTTAGTACACGTTCACTGTCCCTTGACTTATGAGAATACATCAAGCTGAGAATCCAAAGTTAATCGAAACATACATGGAAGTTATAAAACAATACCTATGGAATTCTATTCACATCAAGTAACAGGCATCTTCGTATTTTTCAGCCACCTCTTAGCATTTTCAATTGCTTCCTCCCTCATCCTTAGGAGTTGGCCGCAACACTGCTGAAACTGCAAATCAATTGCATCAAGCTCAAACTTCAGCCTGTAGGACAGATCATCGTCATGATCTTCGACAGTTAGAGAAGAGATGTTCAAGCTAGAATTGCTTGGTAGTACACCGCATGATTGTATCTCTGAGGTCTCCGCAAATTCACTTGGTATGACTGATCCATTAAAGCTCGACTGTTCAACACCATTCTTCACATTAGAACACCTCAATGGGTGCTGATCATTTTGTAGTACAGCAGAATCCCCATCTGAGGTCCTTACTCGACTCAGATCTGAAGGTTTCCAGCTCGGTACAAGTTCTAAAAGCCACCTGTCCATCACTGCAGTTACTGCAGCAACATCTTCAAAGGATAACTCGTCTTGCTCAACCATCTCACAAGCAACTGAAAGTGCTGTATCAGCATCAAGACTGAACACAAACTCATATTTGCCAACCTTCCATGGGCCAGTAACTTGTAAGATAAACTCGATCGACTTTTCATCGACTCTCTTCCCTTTCAAACCAAATTCTTTCTTTGCATTAGAGCTAAAATATTCTTTAATTGAAGCAGGAGGAGTTGCAATCAAGTTTTCCCTGGAAGTACCAACTGAAAGCTTACCATAGCTAGATCCAATATCCATGGAAATCTGAGAATCATGCGTCGACTTGGGGGCAATAGGTTGACAAGTAGTTTCCTTGGAATTCAAATTCTCAGTTGACAGAAATGGATCTTTTAGGAGCTCAGCCGCAGGCAACCTCTGAGATGCAGGAACTAGACACTTCTCTATAAACTGCTTGACTTGGAGATCCTTCACTTTCTCAAGAGCGGCTGGCTTTGCACCCGATAAGACCTTCTTGTACACCTGCCCAGCATTTTTGCATTCGCTATACGGGTATTCGCGAGTAACCAACTCCAATACACACATCCCAAAAGAATATATGTCAACAAGCTCATTATACTCATCTTCAAAAAGCTCCGGAGCCATGAACTCAGGCGTACCCATAACCGTTTTGGTAGTACCCTTCTGCAGCATAGTCGCAAGCCCAAGATCCCCAATCTTGACCTCTCCGTGATTCCCATTAACAAACACATTGTCACACTTCAATTCCCTATGAACAATCGGCGGATCATGCATGTGTAAGTAATTTAGCCCCTATAAAGTCTGCCGCGCCCAGTTCCTGATAGCCTTCATATCAACACCCTTATGCTTCTTTCTATACTGCCTCAAACTCCCCGATGTAAATAACTCAGTAATCATATTAACAGTCTTGTTCTCATCATCCACCCAAGAATCATAACACTTGGTGATGTTTTCATGCTTTAGTGACTTAACAAGAACTGCTTCTGACAGTAACTTATCAATAGTTAGCGACGATTGGAATAAGTCGTCGTCTATAAGCATCTGATTCCATGCAATCTCAGTTGCATAAACCTTATCAAAACCCTTGTACACAACTTTAAATGCTCCACTACCCAAGATTTCATTGTACCGGAGGTATCTACCGTTGGGTGAAATTTCCACTATACCCTCCTCCTCATGATCAAGTTCTTGTTTAGGTTTTTCAGGTCTTAAGTTAGAATCCATAGCAACTAAAAAAGAAAAAGAATGGTAGAGATTGAAACCCAAACCTGAGATATCGGTGGGATTAAGGAAAACCCAGATCAAAGATTGCCTCAATAGCGATGAAAAAGTAATCAACTGTTGAGCATATGCCAAATTGAGGACCCAAGACTTTGCTCTGCAGTGAATTTGAAACAAAGTTTCGGTTGGGGTTTATATAAATAACATCGTTTTAAAGTAATCTCACGTTACTGATTCGACAAAAGGTGAGGGGGAGAATGTAAAAGAAACCTTAAACCCTAGCAAAGGCGATTGGCAGTTGGGATCCCTAGGGATTTATCCATGAAATTAGAAGGAGTGGGATTTTGACTGGCATTGACCTCAATTTTTAATTATTAGATCCCACTTACCTCCAGTTTTTAGTAATGTACCCCTAAAGGAATGGCCCCTTTCATTTTAAAAAACAAAAATTTAGGTTGCGTTTGAAATCACTTTCAATTTTAATTTTCTATTTTCAAAAAAATAAAAATTAAAACCAGTTTATTATTTATTTTTTACAAAAATAAATGAGTGTTTGATTATCTAGTTTTTATTTTGAGTTTTTTTTTTTTTTTGGTGTTTGATTACCCAATTTTTATTTTGAGTTTTTTCTTTGGTGGTGGTTGCGGCGGCGATGGTGGGCGTGGCGGTGGCCGACCAAAAAATTAAAAATCAAAACCAGTTTATTATTTATTTTTTACAAAAATAAATGGGTGTTTGATTACCCAGTTTTTATTTTGAGTTTTTTCTTTTTGGTGTTTGATCACCCAATTTTTATTTTGAGTTTTTTCTTTTGGGTGTTTGATTACCCAATTTTTATTTTGAGTTTTTTCTTTGGTGATGGTTGTGGCTGCGACGGTTGTGGTGGGGTGGTCTCAAAACTGAAAATTCAAAATGGGAGTTTTAAAAAACAACCCTATTTTAAAAATTGCTTTTCAAAATTGAAGGAAAGAAAAAACGAAAATTGTATGTCAAATCCGCTTTTTTCTCCAGTTTACAAAATTGGAGAAAAAACTGAAAATGAAAACGTTTTCAAACAGAGCCAGTTGTTTTAATATTTAGGTGCACCATTGTGATGATTTTCTTACCGTCCAAACTAGAAGGAAAAAAAAAAAGAAAAGAACATTTCTAGTTTAAAGAAGTATCTTTTGCTAAGTAAAGATGCAATAAAAACAATTAGTGCAATATATATCCTAAAAAATATGTCAAAAAAGCCGGATGGGAAAAATCCACGGAACCAAACGAGTAGTATTCAGTAATGGCAAAAGAATGGTGCTTAGAAGGTTCCACACCTATTGGAGACACCCACGAGCGATGATGTGAGGATCA
Organism: Escallonia rubra; assembly: GCA_033065855.1. Taxonomy (NCBI): domain Eukaryota; kingdom Viridiplantae; phylum Streptophyta; class Magnoliopsida; order Escalloniales; family Escalloniaceae; genus Escallonia; species Escallonia rubra. The sequence goes on from JAVXUO010002083.1 coordinate 342,466, forward strand.
AATCCCACGTCTATTAACAGGCTCATTAATTAATAATTTAAGTTTTTAGATCAAGTTGAGTTGTGCCTCGTGTATTTAGCGCTTTTATTAAACTGGCTAACGACCCACTCTTTGTCTGGATAATAAGGGGCATCATAACCGAAGAATGTACAAAAAAGGAAAAATTGTGAATGGATCATGAGATAAGGAGGAACGAGTTGAAAAAAATCGCATCTAAGAAAGTTCAAATGTGAGGGCAACCTACGTGTGTGACGATGTGAAGATAAAATCTCACATATGTTAAATATGGAAAGAAAAATATACATGAAGTCGACTCATCACTTAATAACTTAAGCTTTTCGGTCAAGTCGGCTTTCATTATATGTATTTAGGCTTTTCGCTATAAATTACTCTCGACACATCATTTATCAAACTAACCACACAATTATTTCAAAAATCTGCAAAGCAAATTTAACTCAAATTAGGATTTATTGTAGTAATCTTCCTACTAACCTTGCAGCAAAATGTAAAAAAAATCGTTGTTGTAAGTGTTTCATTTTCCTTCAAACACTCAAGCAACTACTAGAGGCTGTTGCCATATATAGATGGAGAGTCTGTTCGGGATTGATTCTAAAAAGCAGATTTCAGCTTAAATCTTAATCAGTTTTTAAAATCAGATTTAGTCTACTTTAAACAAAATCAGTTTGTTGTTTATCAAAAGTTATTATAAACTAGCTGAAAGATACAAAAAGTATTTGGATAAAAAGTACTCAAATTAAGTTCACTATAATAAATAAATTTATGATATCCATTTAGAAAGGTAATGCTAACATAACTTTCATTTGTAAATAACTATAATATACAAATACATCATCGAAAAGCTATTTTCACCAACCTACAAAAGTTGTTTATTTTTTATTTTAAATAAAAAACACTCACAATTTCACATTAGTGCTTATAGTTCAATAATTTTTCCAAATTAGTTAAACGGTATGGTATGTCATTTTGTGAGAAATATGAGGACATAATTGTAAATGAGAATGTCAAACCTGATTATAAAAAAAATGATTGTTTTATAATCCTCACTTTCCAGAATTATTCATAATTAACTTTTAGTTTTTTGAGGCAGATTGAATCTCTTAATCTTTCTTGCCAAACACCTACACCTTATTTAATCTAGATTAACTCAAGTTTGACCATCTCAAAATCAATCCCAAAATCAATCTCAAAATCAATCTCAAGCACTCTCGGAATCGAGATCTCACAACTGTTATCCAAAGTGCCGATTTTTTACAATTTCTCCTACTTGGGGGGTTTTTGACAAAATGGTTGCAGCAAACCTTTCTTTACCTCCTTTTTCCATCACTTCTGTTCCAATCTAACGGCGCTTATTGCTCTATCATACATAGATTTCTGATACAACAAGCCCCAAAGATAAGATCACTGTCGTATAATGCTAATCTTAAACGAGATTTAAACTTACCCAAGAAAAAGATTGAAAGGCAGGATCCGTTATATAACCCACCAAAGTAAGATTTTACAGGCAGGAAAGATGGGGAAGGCTTCGTTTCACTTCATTTTGCTAATGCTCATGATCGTTGCATGTGGTTACTATCTAGACTAATTTTTTGTTTAAGTACAACATCCCTTTGTTTTATGAATGCTGGCGTGTTGAGTAATGGAAAAATTGCTGAATATATGGCAGGTGTTTTGGTAAAAGCAGAAGCAGAGAAACTGCATCCACCTCGGTGCAACGAAGATGCCGATTGCTTGACTGTATGCAATCCTTGCAAGTTCTGTCTCTGCTACAATAGCTGGTGCGTTCGTGGTTGTGACGAGCAAAAGCAAGCTTTTGAAGCCATCATTGGGTAGTAACTTTTTCTTTTTTGTTTCGTTTTTGCTTTGTGTTGTGTCCTCTAAATAAGCGGCAAAGGCGGCTGGACGGGCAATTCATCTAGTCTTTTTCATTTGCAAGGTTTACTCAAAATTTTGGATGACTCACATTTGAAACCCTAGCTAGTTTTCCTTTCCAAATGGCACCCACGTAAAATTCAAGCACTGCCATTAATCGAGTTGATGCGGGAATAAATGTGAACTGGAAGTTGTCTTTGATCTATTTGAGCTATCAATAAATGAGTAATGGAAAATACTGATTGAATTCAAATTCAATTGCGTGAAATGCACTCAATTGTTGTACCAAGATTGTCTGGTACAATCAACTCATTCGTTTGTGGGCATATGCAGTGTATGACTCAAAATTTTGGATGACTCACATTCGTTTGACGCCGGCGGTGGTGGCCGGAGTTGGCCGCCGGCAACCGTCTGTGGTGGTGGTCGCCGGTGGTGGGAGGATGGTGGTGGTAGTCTAAAAAAAACTAAAACTGAAGAAAAAAAACTCATTTTTGAATTTTTTTTTTCTTCTTCAGTTTTAAAACTGATTTTTTAAACTGAAGAGGAAAAAAAAATGATTACCAAAAAACGCAACTTATTTTTCCAATTTCCAAAACTGAAAAAAAAAACTGTGTCAAACAACGGGACCTTAATTTGTTAGAGTCTATTTGAGATTTGATTCAAGAGTATTGAGACTTGACTTAATTTGGATTAAAGCATGTAAGAAGGTGTTTCGCAAAAAAAGCTGGTTTTGCTATAAATAGCTTATAAACTGACTTTTGAAAAGTGACTTTTAGTGTCTAGATTTTGTTTTTGAGAATCAATCTCGCAAACCATTTGTATTTTAGTACTTTTAAAAACAAGATTTGAAAATTGGATAGTAAAAAGAGATATCAGTCCGAATTACATTTGGAGGGACAACATCATACTTTGTAAAAGTAATTTCTATCACTTGCAACAATATACTTTTTGGCATGTCTCATGTAATCATCGTGAAAGGGTAACTAGAAAATCCTTGCTGTAAATTTCGTTACAAGTCCAAAAAATATTCCAACCACATTGTTTGCAATTTTTGGTCAAGATCCATTAAAACCCAGTTTTCCATATTCATCACTTGGTCAGAGCTTTTGATTTTCCTCCAAAATCCAAGTTGCAGATTTTGGTGTCATCATATAGCCATAACACAGACGTTGATTCCATCAGATCGATCACATTACATTGTTCAACTAACGCAACTGGATCATTGTGATTTCATCGGATCAAATTAAATTGTTCAATTAACTTAACTGAATCATCAAGCGGTGCCAGTGGAACCTTTTGTTGAACCTGGTGTTCAACCCAAAAGTATGCTCAAGAGTTGGGGAAGCCCACCAGATATAAGAACCAATCTCAAACCCCATGTATTGTTGATGTGGGACTTGACACCCGCCTTCACAGCTTGGGAATAAGAGGTGTTTCTCTTGAATAAGAGGTGGTCCCGTTGGATCGAATGAGGCGGCAGGAAGCCTAGCTCTGATACCATGTTGAGCCTGGTGTCCAACCCAAAAACATGCTCTAGAGTTGGAAAAGCCCACCAGATATAAGAACCAATCCCAAACCCCATGTATTGTCGATGTGGGACTTGACACCCATGTTGAACCTGGTATCTAACCCAAAAGCATATTTAAGAGTTGGAGAAGCCCACCAGATATAAGAATTAATCACAAACCCCATGTATTGTGGACGTGAGACTTGACACCTTTCACCTATAAAAGTAGAAGAAACTCGGGTTACAACATTGTCCGCAGCATAAGCCCTCACCAACACTTGTTACTGCGTAGCACCGAGAGACATGGAGAAGTCTTCACTAAGAGCAGCAGCCATTTTGCTTCTTCTCTTGGTTTTCGCATCCAGTTAGACTCTGACTCTCTCTCTCTCTCTCTCTCTCTCTCTCTCTCTCTCTCATGCAGACACACATGTACGGGTTGAGGTTGCACTTTTATCAGGGTGATGACCAATATCTATTTTAACGCGTTATTTGTTTGTCCACACTTTATTTCGTCACTTGAGCAAAAATTTTCTGTTGCAGTTGATTGGAAGTTTGAATCATGGTTGTATTTGTTAGCAAAAAGTATAGAGCTATAAATTGACTGCAGAACTGATAAATACTTCAATAATGTAGCAGGTCTTTTGATGAGAACTGAAGCAAGGAACGTAGTGAGCTTACGTTGCCTTGAAGATGACGACTGTGCGACCCTTTGTGAAGGATGCCATTCCTGGGTGTGCAGAAACACGTGGTGTCACTGCATCAATCAGCAGCTAGCAGACCTGTCGCCTCAGAGCTGCAGCAGAAATCCCTGAAGTAAATAGGGTGATCCATTTTGGAAGGGCAATCCAAGTTTTGTTCTTACATGTTGCATTTCCCGTTGGAAGGGTTGGTTTTTTACTTTGCGGGAGTTTCTTTTGTCCAATTTGCTTTGCTTCTTTCTTCCCTTTTTGGATCAATACTAATCTCCATTGGACTTTTACATGCAAAGTAATATCATGATACTCCACCGTTGTATCAAAATGATAAGTTGTTTTTATCCTTCCTTCGAACCAAAAATATATATATATATATATGATAAGTTGTTCAAATATTCACTGTTTCTTGGGTAACAAGAGTATTGATTGGTATAGTGCTGTTAGGCTCAACAATTTGGAAGAGCACCAAGTATTCATGTTGTAAGAACAGAAGTGACAAGAAAAAATAGCAGTGGTGGCAGGCGCACCGCCAGCGCCCCCTTCCCGTCTTTCTCTCCCTCCGCCTTCCCCTCCCCCAAAAAAATGACAAGGAAAAACTGAAGCAAGATGCTTTTATATATAGATATGCTTTTATATATAGATATATGTGTGGGCAAAGTACGAAAAAAGTTTGTGATAGAGAATGTCACTACAACTGGTTTCTAATCATGTGGATTGATTGGTCGATACCACAAATCAAGCCGTCTAGATGTCGATATCTTCATAGCATACTTAAGAAGGCCAAGTCGAAATACTCATGTCGTGTTCATGGATTTTTTCCAACAGAAGCCACATAGAAATACCAAATGATTTGGAAGCAAGCCAAGTGATAGCAAGTGGACAATAATGATCCTCATCAGAAGAACCGATATGCAGAACATGTCCAGAGTCTCTCCTATAATATACTAGCGTAATATGGCCGACAGCGTTGCATAACTTAATGTGAACCGCCATCGGCACAAAGAAAAAAGGAGCTTGTAATAGAGGCAGAAAGAAGTTGGGGTCCAAGTTTTTCTCCCTCACTCGGAATATTTTCAGTTTGCGAGTTTCGATTTTTGTGCAGTTGAGAGATTTTGGTTAGACAATGTATTATTGAATATGCATTTTGTTTAATTGATGGAAATCCTTTGAGAAAGAGACTTTCATACATGACGGTGAAATTATCTTAGCACTACTTAGCAGCTTGTCTACGCGAACTTTCTCCATATTTTAGTCTTCGATTATCATGGATACAAAACTAGGAGAGAGTAAAATAAAGCAATATTTGAGTTAGGTTTATCAGTAACATTTGGCACTTCCCTAGGGGAGGCTTCACTATTCTACCAATGTTCATAAATCTGTAACTTCGAGCAAGATTAGAGATTATTTCATCTGTAATAATGTAAACGCAAGCCTTTGAACTTCTGTGGTACCAAGAGATTGCAGTACAAACCTCCTAATTTACTATGTTGAGAAGGTTGTTTTGGCGACTCCAGGATTGCTGGAAACCGCGGTTTGTTTGCTGCCCATATTGATACCAATTGAAAACTTGTAGAAAGTATCGAGTAACCTGTAACCCTTTTTCAGCCATTGGGAAGTTTCATAAGGAACTTGCAAGTCTGAGAAGCGAGAATCTTTGTACATATGGATAAATATACGTTTACCACCAGAGGTCCTAAATTGCAAGTTCAGTAGCATCCTATATTGTAAGTTCACAAGCAAACTCCCGAAGTTTTATGTGACATGGAAATACCGTCATATGCTCCAAGATTTACAGGGAATTTAGTCCATCAGTATGACAAGCAAATAAGGTACATATAGTTGAGAAGAACATCAAATCCATGCACCAAACTAACATAGATTAGGAGGATCAGAAACACCAATTGCAGGGCCTGGTTCAAAAACACAAGGGTGGATTATCTGAAATAACAGTATATTTGTGTGACAAAGTAACGAGTTTGCTGATACAACTGAGGATGCAACTTGGCCCAGAAGATAGGATAATCCATACGAGTACTTTTGCATGTCGCGCACGTCTTAGAGATTTGCTATGCGCCAATTAGAGTCCAAGTGGTCTGAGACTAACATTCAGGTTGCAGTTATATTACTTCTTCTATTTAAGTGAATCACGAATATGACTCAAGTAATAAATTGCCACGTTCCCTTTGGATCCCAATTCCAATAGATCCCCATGTTTCATTAGCACATACTGCTCCCGAAAGAATACCTATGGTTAAAAAGATACCCTAGACTAATAATCACACGATAACTCCAATTGAGAGATCACTGGCCCATTCCCGGAATAGCTTCTGTTGTCGCAAAGGCAACTATTAGACTGGCTATTGGTTTATAAATTTATCAGAATAAAAAAATCAATTTGTATCAAATAAAGTAAGCACCGTAAAGATCATTTGTGAGGTTTTGGACCTATAAAATAATAAATGTGTTTATACCCAAAAATAAAATAAAATTTGCAATGTATCGTTGTAGGCGGGGCTGATTCATTAAAGTCATCAACTTTGCCACGTCATCAATATCGAGTAATCGACCGAAGGAAGATTCTTCACTTAGGGCCCATTCACTCTAATATAAGTTGGGAAATTAAGTTGGTGACTGTCAATTCGAACCTTCAAATCAGAGACAGCAATGGCTAAATAGCATGTGGCAAGCTCTGAGCACAAAGTGACATATGACTCTTTTATATAGGGCGTAAAGTTTTTACTATACAACGTTTTGTCTAGGGAGAAGTTGCAAAAAACGTGGTAAGGGTCGGATAAAAACTTAGTCGAGAAGGTAAAACGAGGTCATATCCATTCCTAACACTTTGTAATGTCGGTTCAAGGAGACTTAGACATGCAGAATGGTGAAACAGGCACACCTATACACGTGGCAGCTCCATATTGGATTGTCTTGAAAGCTTGGCGTAACCAGATAAACTAATGCAGACTCGCTCAAAACACATGGCAGCTTCTGGTTTGATCGATTAGATGCCAAATGATTACAGTTCTGATATACAAGCGATAAATCTTGTCTAAATTAATCCTCTTCAGCACCACATACAAACTATCACGTAGCTCACCACACCTTCGTTTACTTCAAGTAGATAGGTTATCTTATGTTATGATAGAACATCAACCAACTGCATGTCCTGTCCAAACAATCCCAAAAGTATATATGATCTCTGAATAGAGTGCTTTGTACGTTCAAGGCATCATCGTTTTCACTCTACAGCTCAACTGCATATACAAGTAATTAAACTGCTTTTATTCATTCTACTATTTATGCTTGGCCTGATTAGAAGTAGAATTATATTAGTGAGTATATGACTTAAATATATATATATATATATATATGGGAGCTGATCCGTTGAGAGCGCTAGCAAAATAGGAGATCTTGCAAACGCGATCTGGCCGTCCATCCTGAAAGATGGACGGCCCAGATCGCGCCTTTTTCAAATACTGTTAGTCGTCCACGACACTATATCGCGGACGGACTTTTTCACCTTTTTGCCCCTCCGCCCCGTCCGCTAAACTATATCGCGGACAGACTTTTTTCTTTGTTTTTTTAAGCCCGTCCGCTACATAATGTACGGACAAATTTTTTGACAAAAATGACAGTCTGTTACGTCCGCTACATTATGTAGCGGACAAGTTTTCAGTCCATTTTCACACTCTCTCTCTCTCTCTCTCTCTCTCTCTCTCTCTCTTTAGAGAGAAAAAACCCATCTCTTTTTCATCTCTCTCTCTCTCTCTCTCCCCTCTCTGAACTACATGTTCTTCTTCTTCGCCTCCCCAGCCCCCATAGCCATCATCATCGCTAGCACCTTTAGAGAGAGAGTGACAAGGTTCACCACAGCAGCCTCGACATTGCAACCGTAGCCTCGACGCCCCCGCCGCCATAGCCTCAGCATATTGGGCACCGCTGCGTCTTTCTTCATTACATTTTTCTCCAGATTTTGTTCTATTTTGATTGGACTTAGAGATTCACGAATGGTCAGATTCATGATTTCACTTGCGTCGAGGTTTGGGGGTGGCAAAGGTCACATGGTGGTTGGGGGATGCGGAGGTTCGGATGGTGGTGGTGATGGGTTCAACGGCGGTGGCAGAGTGGTGGTGGTTGTGGGTGATGGAGACACTGCCTGGGATGAATCGGCCGCGAATCATTGTTGGTTTCTTGATGATTTTGACGATGAGTGACATTGTTAGATTCACGAATGGTCAGATTCACGAATGGGGGCTGGGGAGGCGAAGAAGAAGAACATGTAGTTCAGAGAGGGGATAGAGAGAGAGATGAAAAAGAGATGGGTTTTTTTTCTCTAAAGAGAGACAGAGAGAGAGAGAGTGTGTGAAAATGGACTGAAAACTTGTCCGCTACATAATGTAGCGGACGTAACAGACTGTCATTTTTGTCAAAAAATTTGTCCGCTACATTATGTAGCGGACGGGCTTAAAAAAAACTAAAAAAAAAGTCTGTCCGCGATATAGTTTAGTGGACGGGGCGGAGGGGCAAAAAGGTAAAAAAGTTCGTCCGCGATATAGTGTTGCGGACAACTAACAGTATTCGAAAAAGGCGCGATCTGGGCCGTCCATCTTTCAGGATGGACGGCCAGATCGCTTTTGCAAGATCTCCTATTTTGCTAGCGCTCTCAACGGATCAACTCCATATATATATATATATATATATATATATATATATATATATATATATATATATATATATAGTGGGTCGATACACACCCATCGGTGGGAAAAATATTTTTTCCCACCCAATCGCTTGACAGTCGAGCGATTGCTTAAAAAAAAAAAAGACGGCTGGACTGGGCCATTTATGGCGAAAAGGGGCAATGATTGGAATTGGGCCAATCGCATGAAAGTCAGGCGATTGGCTTTGGGCCAATCGCCTGACTTTCATGCGATTGGCCCAATGCCAATCGCCCCGATTGCCTGTGGCCCAATGGCCTTTTTTGCCTGCCCCCACCTCTCTTCCCCCCCCCCACGTGTCCCCACCCCCTCCCTTGCCCCCCCCCTCCCCCCTTCGGGGCAGTCACCCGAATTTCCCCTTGGCCCCCACCCCTCTTCCCCCTCCCCACTTGTTTATTTCCCCCCCCCCCCCTAGGCCCCCACCCCCCTCCCCACTTGTCCAAATTTTTTCCCAGACCCCCACCCCATTCCCCACTTGTCCAATTTTTTCCCTAGACCCCCACCCCCCCTTCGGCAGACCTTCCTCCCTCCAATTTGCTTGTTTGTTTTGGCCCCCCCCCCCCTCCCACGGCTCACTTTTCTGCCTATAAAAACCCTCTTCCCCCGAATTATTTCTTACACTCTCATCAGTCTCCCTATCTCACCTACATAATCTCCACAACAATACGAGCGAAAAAAAAATTTACGCTAGAAGATCGGTGGATAACCGCTAGAAGAAGATCGGTGGATTTCTTCGTCATTTTTTTCAAGTCAAAACAAGTAAGTATTTTGAATTTTCTTATAATTCAATGTTTATTTAAATTGTTTTTACGCTTAAATTGTTCTTACCATAGCCTAAAATTCGTGTTTAGGGCGTCAAAATTACGTTTTTACAAATCGGGGTATTACATTCGAAAGATTCGAAAATAGCGATTTTTTAGGCCGTCAAAATTATGATTTTTCACGAATTTATAAAAAATAGCTAGAGCTAGATTTTGCCAAAGTACAAAAAAGAGACCCTAGTTATTTTTAAAAGATCTGTATCAGGTAAAAATTTCAGATTTTTTCAAATACTGGAAAGGGGTTAACTGATACACGTAACCTTGTAACTTCGCAGTCTAATTTAAAATATCAAGCTAGCGCGGTTTCGCGCGAAATTTTTTTGAGAGCCCTAGGATGTTGGAAAGTTCCATTCCCCATGAATTCGGGCCATTCCGAAGCCGGTAGCAATTTTTTGCCGAACGGGCTTTTAAGCGCTCGATCCGGACACCGGTTCGGAATTTTTTGACGAAAAATCCCTAAACTACTTTTTAGATCAAGGATGCACTCAGCAACCTCAGAATAGCGTCTTAAAGCACGTTTGAGATTTTTCCCGATGCCAGGGGGCATTTTCGTAATTCGCCGCCCGATAGGGGTATTCTCGTAATTTTACGCTTTCAACTTTTTCGAACGTCTTTTCAGTCCGTAAATGTAAGCACACCCTAAGGATGTTGGAAAGTTCCATTCCCCACGAATTCGGGGCATTCCGAAGCCGGTTGCAACTTTTTGCCGAACGGGCTTTTAAGCGCTCGATCCGGACACCGGTTCGGGATTTTTTGACAAAAAATCCCTAAAATGCTTTTTAGACCAAGGATGAACTCAGCAACCTTAGAATAGCGTCTTAAATCACTTTTGAGATTTTTCCCAATGCCAGGGGGCATTTTGGTAATTCGCCGCCCGATAGGGGTATTTTCGTAATTTCACGCTGTCAACTTTTTCGAGCGTCAATACTGTCCGTAAATGTAAGCACACCCTAGCGACGACTGGGAAGTGCCATTCCCCAGGAATCCGGGCCATTCCGAAGCCGGTAGCAATTTCTTGCCGAACGGGCTTTTAAGCGCTCGATCCGGACACCGGTTCGGGATTTTTTTGACAAAAAATCCCTAAAATGCTTTTTAGACCAAGGATGAACTCAACAACCTTAGAATAGCGTCTTAAAGCACTTTTGAGATTTTTCCCGATGCCAGGGGCATTTTGGTAATTCGCCGCCCGAGAGGGGTATTTTCGTAATTTTGCCCCTTTCAACTTTTTCGAATGACTGCTCAGTCCGTAAATGTAAGCAAACCCTAGAGAAGGCGGCTAGGGTTATTAAGCGTTCGGAGTCGTTGGAAGTGAGGAATGGTTTTCATACATTAAAGTAATGATTTAATTACTATTGTTATTGCGTTGGTAAGCTAGGTTAACGATTCAGTTACAGTTTTGGAATGTAAATATTATGGACGCTAAGTTAATGTACGATTATATTTTGTTCTTACAGATATGGATTTCAACCCTGGACCTCATGATACATCAATCCTATACGATGACGATGACCACGTCGCGAGGCACGTATTTAACGGTGTCGATAGGGGTGTTTTGGAAACACGTCAAAGCACAAGTGGCCATTCCGAGTGGGTACTGAATGAGGAACAAATAGAACTACTGCGAGATCAAAATTTGACGGTGTTCACCGATTGCGGGATTTGGGCTCGGCACGACGATTGCCTTATATCTGCTCTAGTTGAACGATGGAGGGGCGAGACGAACTCATTTCACTTCCGGTTTGGTGAAATGACTATTACATTAGAGGACGTTGGATTTATACTTGGAATCCCATGTCACGGTAGACCCATTACTTCGAGTAATGGGTCTGCATCCATAGCGAAGATGGCTATGCAGTATTTTCCGGGAATTCCAAGGGAAGCTCTTACAACCAACGGCATAAAACTTAAATGGCTGAGAGAGCAGTACGGCGAGCTACCGGATGAATACACTCCTCATGATTTTTCGGTGTATACGAAGGCATTCCTTTTGTATATTATTGGATCTATATTACTTCCGACGCAAAAAAAAACACGGTGCATCCGAAGTATTTGGTGTTCTTGGAGGATCTTGGGGAGGTATACTCGTATTCGTGGGGTTCAGCTGTCCTTGCGCACCTATATCGAGCATTGCACAAAGCTACGAGAAAGGGTGCCAAGTCCATTGCCGCCTGCATCACTCTGTTACAGGTTTGAGCATTAATATTCTTCGTTGACGTGCCAATATATTCGTGATTAATAACTAATTCCATATTATGTTTGCATTCACAGGTTTGGTCTTACGAGAGGCTACCCACGGGTCGTCCACAGCCCGTAGCTGATTCCGATGAGACGTGGCCTAGGGTGTGGGCCTGGGGGCCTAGGCCCAGACGGACTAAACGGGTAGACCCTCACCACAATCTAATGTTCTATCGGGGGGAACTAGATATGATGGATGCATCCCTGGTGACGTGGCAGCCATATGGGAAGGTGATGCATCGGTTGGATGAGACGTGTTGGCAACTGCCGGTGTCGTACGTGCTGGTAGGTTTGGTTCGGGTGCCACTTATTCATTTCGAAGTATGTGAGTTTCAGATGCCCGATCGAGCTATGAAGCAAGCTGGCTGTCCACAAGGGATTCCAAAACTCGCTGTAGACATGCGGCCATACAGGGGTGGTCGAGGGCCGAACTTCGAGGTGGCTAATGCCTTGATTTTGTTGGGTGACGAGGTGGATCAGTGGAATACCTGGCAGGAAACGTATGATAGCCTTGTATCGCTCAAGGACGACGGCACCAGTACTGAGGAATACTTACAGTGGTTTCTCAGGGTGACGCGCACGAGGGTGAATCGCCCTTCCGAAGTGAGGACGTCATCGTACGCGCCACGTGAGGTCTATGACCAGTTCTGGGCATTGAGCATTGTAAGTCAGCTTGAGTGTCGTTTCAATATTGATTTGCGCACCTTCTCGACCATGCCTGAAATGATGACGGTGATTTTTCTATGCATGTTTGTAGGTTGACAAGGGCACTGAGATGTTCAAGCAGCTCGAGCGGTTTGACTGGTATGTCGCGCATGCGCCTGACAGTTTCAAGAGCTCCGTTGAGTCGTACAAGACTGATCTTCACAACTTTGGTGTTGCGTACCGGGGTTACCAAGGGGAACCGTCTACTCGCTTGCCTCCTGACCCGTTCGGCTCTCAGCCCCAGCCCCAGAGTCAGGTGTGGGAGCCGTCTAGTGGCTTGCCTCCTGACGCGTACATCCCACAGCCCGAACGTCAGGTGTGGGAGCCGTCTAGTGGCTTGCCTCCTGACGCGTACGGGTTTCAGCCCCAGAGTCAGGTGTGGGAGCCGTGTAGTCGCTTGCCTCCTGACACGTACGACTTTGTGCCCCAGAGTGAATTCTGGGAGCCGTCTAGTCGCTTGCCTCCTGACACGTACGACTCTCAGCGCCAGAGTCAGGTGACCCAAGTAGGAATCCAGGCCTCGCGCCCAAGCAACCGGTCGGATAAAGGACAAGCGACAAAGCCATTGGGGCGATGGAAGCGGGGTTGGATCGACCGGCACTACTTCGGGCCTGAGCCTGTCAACGATTCAGCAGACTTTCCTCTTGGAACATTGCTAGGTCACACGGATGTGAGAATGTTGGCACCGGAGACAGATATTTCAAATTTTGTCATGAACGCTTATATAGATCTGCTCCGGATTAGAGAGCTACGTTATAACCATCGCGAAGATTTGAAGCTTAACATGTATCCCACTTATCTTGTCCCATTAATGGTGACCAGCATGAGGGAGTTCACAGAATCGAGGAGGCGAGGGGCAGGCATGGGTAAGTGGAAACCAGCTGGAAACTTGTTAGCCCTGTTGACCGCAGAGAATCAATGTCACGCTGCTCATGCGAACCTTGTCATGATGCCTTGCCATCACGAACACCACTGGTTCCTATTAGTTCTCTATCCAGTGAACAGAGCGGTCAAAAAAGAAATGACAAAAAAAATTACGAGATTTTTCGGAAGCTATGAATTGGGCCCTAAAGTGTGCCCGAATAGGCCCTTCCTAGGAAAACCCAAAAAATAATGTGTCTCGTTTTTCGCCGAAATTGTTACGAATGGGCTAACTAGCGTGCCTGAGGTGCAATGAGCAAAAAAGAAATGACAAAAAAAATTACTCAATTTTTCGGAAGCTATGAATTGGGCCCTAAAGTGTGCCCGAATAGGCCCTTCCTAGGAAAACTCAAAAAATAATGTGTCTCGTTTTTCGCCGAAATTGTTACGAATTGGCTAACTAGCGTGCCTGAGGTGCAATGAGCGAAAAAAAAGTGACAAAAAAAGTACAAGATTTTTCGGAAGAACAAACCAAATCACAAATTAAAGATTCAACAAACTAAATCACAAATTTAAACATTATAAACGTTATTCGTTATACAACTGAAACATTAACCCTAACACTCTTCATCATCATCGTCCTCCTCGACCATACTGCCAGGTGCAAGACCTAACGCTTTATAATGGTTTCTCTTGTCATGATCAGTCATCTTATTACACAACGCACACTTTCGCAATTGTTTTTGACCCGTTTCTTTTTCAATGGGATTCTTCATGCGTATTTCTCGTTTTCGCCCTTTTGTTTGAGAAATAATTGGATCAAAAATGTCGTCCTCCTCACCTTGCGTGCTAGTGCCGTCAATGACTGGCTGTTTGGCTTGATTGAATCTACCGGCTCGAGTCGTCCGAGTAGTCGGAGTGTCCCGTCTTTGTGGATCAGCCATCCTAAACTGTGCATGCTTAGCCGTATCCCGTGCGGCTGCTTCAACTTGATACTTGTACCCATCAAACGTTGACGCTGCATCCAATGATAAACTGTGCATGATGTTACAAAGGTGATTATATCGCAGCGGCTCAGATTGCTCAAAATCAACTGAAACATTGGGCACGTAAGGAATGTGACCGTGGACTCTATTGGCTTCCTTCGTCCACCGTTCCAAGATATACTGTTGAGGGATTTCACTAGCATTCTTCGAGATCAAAAGCCTCAACGCGTGTCGACAAAGTATACCTTTATGCTCAAACAATTGACAGTTGCAATTTACCAACCCGGTGTCCATACATTTAGCCACGGTAAAATGTCTTCTGTTCCTCGGAGTCGACGAAGAGCACGGATTGGGAAAATTCGTCACGTTTGTCAAAGCATAAACCTTGAGATCTCTGGTGGAATACTCGTGCAACTTTGTCATGCCATATTGATTCGACTTTAGTAGTTCAACTTGAAACTGTCTAAACATTTCCTTGGTATAGACTTGAGCCGCATGAGCCTCCAAAGGTGAAAAGAGTAGTATGGCTCTTTCCTTGTAAGCCGTAGCCGCGTCGGCTTCTCTCTCACGGTACAATTGCCTATCAACGGCTTTCTGCATCTCCAGTACGAACTCCACTATACTTGAAGACTGGCTTACGTACCCATCAAAGAATGAATTCATAGCTTCGCTTCTCGAGGTCGTAGTCATTCCGGCTGCAAAAAACTTCTTGGTGTAGGCACCGACCCACTGTGTCTTGATCGCATACAACGATTGTAACCAGTCATGATTGTGCAAAGAGTAGTCATCCATTAACGTGGCCCACCTCTCCTCGAACACGTCTACCGTCAACGATTTCTTCACACATGTATTAAAGTCAGTCTTGAATTCCGGATGGTTTGCATATACATGGTGAAGCCGTTCGGGATATTTGTTGCTTATGTGCCACGTGCACAGGCCATGGTGAGTATCTGGAAGGACCTTAGCGATTGAATTTTCCATTGCCAGATCTTGGTCGGTGATGATGGTCTGTGGAGGAATACGATACATTGCTTGAAGCCACGTTTCAAATAACCACGTAAATGACTCCTCCGTCTCATCCCTAAGCAGGGCAAAGCCAAACGAGATTGACTGATAGTGGTGGTTCACCCCCGTGAACGGAGCAAAAGGCATAGAGTACTTATTGGTGCGGTATGTGGTGTCAAACGTCACAACATCCCCAAAATTTAGGTAAGCAGCTATAGAACGGGGGTCCGCCCAAAATATAGTACTAATGCGGTTCTCATCATCGAGTTGGATACTGTAGAAAAATCCAGAATTCTCACTCTGAAGGCACCTGAAGAGATCAATGGTAGCTTGAGCATCATTCCTAGCGAAAGACTCTCTCTTCTGAGCACGAAGTTCATTTCGAAGGTCTACGTCGTTGAAACTCAACTTGTCAACCCCCCCAGCCTGGCCTGAGAAAACCCCCATCATCTTAGAAGGTGGAATTTTAGCGTCGGCCATTGTTGAAATCAGTTGTCTCTGTGCCGCGCGTATTTCTCGGTGTTGATGAATTTGACCAATCATACTAGGGGTGCACAACTGATGATTATGGCTCAAGTCCAATCCCGTCACAACCCAGTGGTTTTCTTTTTTCCGGTGTACTGCATACACATGGGCCTTGCAGCCGGTACCCGGAAATGTGTCGCGTTTTCTTTGTCTTGTTGTCCCTTCGTCACTGATCCGAACGACCGGGGGTACATGCGGTGCTCCTCTATGACACTCAAATAACCTTGCACCAATTTGATCGGTATTCACCCGTTTTCTACTCGTCTTAGTTCGAATACCGAAACCCATCGTTTTCGAATATGCTCTGTAGTATGCTTCGACTTCGTCAAGTGTTTGAAAAACTTGATCCAAGTAAGGTGGATCAGAAAAAAAAAAAAAAATATTTCCTCCAGTTGCATCCATATTTATACTAAAATCTAAAAAATAAAAATTATATCATTCTCAACAAGTCATAGAATTAAATAAAAGAAGAATGGACTCTATTTGCAGTGTAATTGTTGGAAAATTTGTATAATGTAAAATTACCAAAATAGCCCCCGATGAGCGGCAAATTACTGAAATGCCCCCGGGGGTTCATTATCACCATAACGCCCCAAATCAGCTTCGAAAGCACCTTTCAGGTGCTTTGCTTACATTTCTGGACGAAGCAGTCATTTGAAAAACTGAAAGGGGCAAAGTAACGAAAATACCCCTCTCGGGAATGCGAATTACCAAAATGCCCCCTGCCATCAGAAAAGCTTCATAGTTTTTTCAGTCATCGCCCCAACAAGCTTTATCTAATTCACAACTTTAAAGTATAACTTTTCGGATGTCTCACACCCTTTCCTGAACTAAAAGTGGTTCGGGAAATTCGTGTAATGTAAAATTAGGAAAATAGAACCCGATGAGCGGTAAATTACCGAAATGGCCCGGGGTTCATTAGGACCCCAACGCCCCGCGAAACGGCTTCAAATCAGCCTTCGCTAGGGTGTGCTTACATTTACGGACTGAAAAGACGTTCGAAAAAGTTGAAAGCGTAAAATTACGAGAATACCCCTCTCAGGCGGCGAATTACGAAAATGCCCCCTGGCATCAGGAAAAATCTCAAACGTCCTTTAAGACGCTATTCTAAGGTTGCTGAGTGCATCCTTGATCTAAAAAGCATTTTAGGGATTTTTCGTCAAAAAATCCCGAACCGGTGTCCGGATCGAGCGCTAAAAAGCCTGTTCGGCAAAAAATTGCTACCGGCTTCGGAATGGCCCGAATTCCTGGGGAATGGAACCCTAGCCGCCTTCGCGAGGGTTTGCTTACATTTACGGACTGAAAAGGCGCTCGAAAAAGTTGAAAGGGGCAAAATTACGAAAATACCCCTATCGGGCGGCGAATTACCGAAATACCCCCTGGCATCGGAAAAAATCTAAAAAGTGCTTTAAGACGCTATTCTAAGGTTGCTGAGTCCATCCTTGATCTAAAAAGCATTTTAGGGATTTTTCGTCAAAAAATCCCGAACCGGTGTCCGGATCGAGCGCTAAAAAGCCCGTTCGGCAAAAAATTGCTACCGGCTTCGGAATGGCCCGAATTCATGGGGAATGGAACTTTCCAACATCCTAGGGTTCTCAAAAAAGTTTCGCGCGAAATCGCGCTAGCTTGATATCTTAAATTACACTGCGAAGTTACAAGGTTGCGCGTATCAGTTAACCCATTTCCAGTATTTGGAAAAATCTGAAATTTTTACATGATACAGATATTTTAAAAATAACTAGGGTCTCTGTTTTGCACTTTGGCAAAATCTAGCTCTAGATATTTTTTATAAATTCGTGAAAAACTGTCTAATTAAGTTTTCACCTTTAGCGACCCCAACGCCCCGCGAATCGGCTTCAAATCAGCCTTCGCTAGGGTTTGCTTACATTTACGGACTGAAAAGGCGCTCGAAAAAGTTGAAAGGGGCAAAATTACGAAAATACCCCTCTCGGGCGGCGAATAACCGAAATGCCCCCTGGCATCGGAAAAAATCTCAAACGTGCTTTAAGACGCTATTCGAAGGTTGCTGAGTGCATCCTTGATCTAAAAAGCATTTTAGGGATTTTTCGTCAAAAAATCCCGAACCGGTGTCCGGATCGAGCGCTTAAAAGCCCGTTCGGCAAAAAATTGCTACCGGCGTCGGAATGGCCCAAATTCATGGGGAATGGAACTTTCCAACATCCTAGGGCTCTCAAAAAATTTTTGCGCGAAACCGCGCTAGCTTGATATTTTAAATTACACTGCGAAGTTACAAGGTTGCGCGTATCAGTTAACCCCTTTCCAGTATTTGGAAAAATCTGAAATTTTTACCTGATACAGATATTTTAAAAATAACTAGGGTCTCTTTTTTGCACTTTGGCAAAATCTAGCTCTAGCTATTTGTTTATAAATTCGTGAAAAATCATAATTTTGACGCCCTAAAAAATCGCTATTACCGAATCTTTCGAATGTAATACCCCGATTTGTAAAAACGTAATTTTGACGCCCTAAACACAAATTTTAGACTATGGTAAGAACAATTTAAGCGTAACAACAATTTAAATTAACATTGAATTATAAGAAAATTCAAAATACTTACTTGTTTTGACTTGAAAAAAAATGACGAAGAAATCCACCGATCTTCTAGCGTAAATTTTTTTGACAAAAAAAAAATTGTGGAGATTATGTAGGTGAGATAGGGAGAATGATGAGAGCGTAAGAAATAATTCGGGGGAAGAGGGTTTTTATAGACAGAAAAGTGAGCCGTGGGAGGGGGGGGGCCAACTGATGTTGTGCCATGTGTCGAAGAGGGGTGGGGGCCAAAACATGGGAGGAAATTGGAGGGAGGAGGAAAAGAGGGGTCTGCCGAAGGGGGGTGGGGGTCTAGGAAAAAAAATTGACAAGTGGGGAGGGGGGTGGGGGCTAGGGGGGAAAATGGACAAGTGGGGAGGGGGTGGGGGCTAGGGGGGGAAAATGGACAAGTGGGGAGGGGGAAGAGGGGTGGGGCCAAGGTGGGGGTTACTTCGGGTGAGAGGAGGCAAGGCCGAAAAAACAAAAAATAAAATGGACCGTGCGATTGGCCCAAAAAAAAATGGACCGTGCGATTGGCCTTGGGCCAATCGCATGAAAGTCAGGCGATTGGCCCAAAGCCAATCGCCCGAAAGTCAGGCGATTGGCCTTGGGCCAATCGCATGACAGTCATGCGATTGGCCCAAGGCCAGTCGCCTGACTTTCGGGCGATTGGCTTTGGGCCAATCGCCTGACTTTCATGCGATTGGCCCAAGGCCAATCATTGCCCCTTTTCGCCATAAATGGCCCAGTCCAGCCGTCTTTTTTTTTTTTTAGGCAATCGGTAGACTTTCAGGCGATTGGGTGGGAAAAAATATTTTTCCCACCGGTGGGTGTGTAGCGAACCCCTATATATATATATATACACTACTTATAAAAGTATGAATGTTGTAAATCATTTCTGGACGATTTTGTCCTTCGTTAATTACCTTAATAACATTCTTCCTTACACTTTATGACTCCCTTATAAATTTTGTTGTAATTAAATGAACATTAGATACAATGAATCTATTCTAAATATTGAGAAATGAAAAGTATTATGAGAAAGAAAAATATAAATCCATTTATTACTCCCTTTTTAATTTAGTTGAAATGAAATAAACATTGGATAATGAATTGGGAAATAAGAATTGTGATTTTTTTTTCCTTGTAAAAGCTGAAAAACAAATAAACAAACAAAAAGAAATTGAAATACGTGAAAAATCACTTCAGAAATAAAAAAAACTGTTGAGGAAAAAAAACAAAAAATAGGGTTAAAGATGCATCAAAAAAATTGTGGTGGTGGGGGGGAAGGCTTAAATATGGGCCCAATTTTAAACTTAAAATCTGTTCAGTTATTACAATTGAAGACCAAGTACTTTGTATGATGTACAACATCCGTACTTTGAAATGCAAAGCACCAGCTGGTCTTTGAAAATTACAAATCTTAAGTGTATACCATAAACCAATTTAACAGATTACAAAAATAAAGATGCATATTTATTCTTTTAATTTATCCATTTGCTCTTCTTTTCAGGAGCACCATCAAACACGTCTTCAATCCAGAAGCCTACAAAGAAGATTTTCAAACACTGAACTCATTATAATTACGAACATCAAATATACATTTCTTCTAAAACAAGTTAGAAAAGAAATAAGAACATAATTGAATTATATTATTTTGATCCCAAAAAAATAAATGATACCACCTCAAAAATTACCCTCGATACATCCTCGTGTAACGCACGTGCTTCGTACTAATAGCAATTAAATGTTTACTCTTTTTTTTTTAATATTAGAACTGCATTTCATATAGATAACTCGCGGGGGGGGGGGGGGGCGGGGAATCGAACTCAGGACCTCAAGGTTACTCCTCGAGGCCCCTCGCCAACTCCACCAACCCTTTGGGTTAACAAATGCTTACTTGTGTTATACATTACATGGGTCGGGAGCAATCGAAATAGCAGACTCAGTATACCTTGGGTTACTATTTACTAAAGATAATGATACCAATAATTATATGTCTTTAGCCTAGTTGTAGTAATTAAAGCTCCCCTACTTATTTGATAAAAAATGTGAAACGCAAAAGAAAAAAAAAATAGGGAAAACTCTCCTCTATTAGTGTTAAAATAATTTGTCCTTATCCATGGCGCCTTGAAGGAGAGATCTTTATTTAACTTTGATGAGATAGAGTTAGAATTGAATGGTCCTATCTATTAAATAATCTAAAGGCGTTATGGCATTAAGATTTCCAAGGTTTGCTAAATTTTTGTCTATATAGAAAACATGCTTTTTCATTTCAAGTTTGCAGCAGTCTAAATGTTGATAAGATCAATGTGGGACATTAAAGTGGTTGGAACTAGTAAGGTGGCTTGTTGGGTGTCTCTACTCCAAACGCTCAAAATGGTGCACTAAACCGACGAATTAGAAACCGCTGCTATAATGAAAAATGTCACTATATATATTCCAGCATTTAAAGATTGTCGCTTTAAGTTTTAGCGATAGGTTGTTGCTTTTACAGCTAAAGCTGTCAAAGCAGAGGAGCTGTTGAGGAAATGATCCGCCTGTTAACAAATGATCCAAGCAAGTCATATAAATAAATGCGAGTATCATATCACATTAAGAACTTTCAACATTTCAGTCTTTTTGCAAACCTGGAGTTTAGCACTACAAGAAAAGACGTCTTTTCCGACGGAATTTTAGCGACGGAATCGATTCCGTCGCTAAAATGCGTTTTACCGACGGAAAACTCCGTCAGTAAAACTCCGTCGTACAATATTATTTAAGCGACGGATTTATTCCGTCGCAAAAAAACTCCGTCGGTTAATCTTGTTTCTACAAAAAAAAGGACTTGGAACTTTCTACATTTCAGTCTTTTTGCAAACCTGGAGTTTAATCACCTTCCATATGAAACATAATTTTAAAAGAACTTGGGATTTCGAATTATATCCTCAAGAGATTTCGTGAATCTTGAATCTGGCATGTATACGCCCTTACCCCCTATAAATGCTCCTCTAAGCCTCTCTTTAAGGAGCTCCAGAGCTCTATATGCAGGTTTTGCTGATTAATTAGCAACCATCATCACCCGAAACAAATGGAGAAGGGTTTCTTTATGCTGATTTTCTTGGTCACGATGCTGCTTCAATTATCTTGTATGTTAATTTCTCCCTCTATCTCTCTCACTGTGTAGACTTTTACAGTCCTGAAAGATCAAAAAATAGATATCCAGCCCTCTTTGGTTTAAGAATTTGTTGCTAATCTGTGCTGGAAACTTTCGTTATCTTTCCAGCACATCAGTAGCAATATTTTTGTACTGTAGAACATACATTTTGAAATGCTGGTGTCCAGTATTTGTAAAACAACTAGACGAGGAGGCAAACAGTTGAATCATCTCCAAAGCTTTATTCGCCACAAAAAGTTCACGTACTATGTAATTCTTGCATGAGAATTCAACAAAAAGCTCACTAATGAAAATATTTGACAGGTTCACCATTCTCAAAAGTATGGGGATACAACAGTCTCCAGCCCCTGCAGCCATGAAAAAACAAGGACGACTTCAGAGGTGCCTGTGCTGGCATCGGGGTTGCATTATATGCCAATGGCTTCTGCAGATGCATCGAGAACGCCTACGCTGCCAAGGCAATTACTAGTGACAAGTCATTTAGGGTTTGCAACACCGTTGGTGATTGCAAGAAAATTTGTCCACCTAATTGTCCTTTACAAAATTGTGTTGATGGTGTGTGCCTGTGCGGGCCTCCATCTTGTGTCCATGGAATTAACTGAACCTCTATCTTCCCTGTGTTGTGAAGGAATTGGCACTGCGCTGAGTATTGATGTGTATTTGTTAGCTGTTGATAGCCCTTTATTGCAATTCGAAGAAAAGTTTTGGAGGTGATTATTAGAGTATACCGCCCTGTGAGTTATCCGCTGAAAATATGCTATATCTCCAGTCCTTTGAGAACTGCAAAATTAACAACTTGAAATGTTTGCACGATTACGTTTGATCGAGAAGTTTGGTCCTCCGTGATATAGTTTGTAAACGAACTTAAAATGCATGCTAAAAAGGAGGAAAAGCACTCCAAATTAGAGCGATGAACATCGGCACAACCTTTCTTTTTGAATCGTCTCCATGGCTACCGAAGGAGATCAATCAACGACTCTCCAAATAAGAGAAAAACACTACCACTTACGAGAGGCAAAGAGCGCACAACTCTGGCATCTTCATGGCAATGAAATCAACTGCTCCCATTAGGAAGAACAAACCCCAAATAATCCATTAAAATTTGAAAATAGCGAAGGAGGGGAAAAGCCATAGGCGGCGGCTGGTTTTTTTTAAGTGCAAAAGAGGGAGAAAAAGGCTTTACATGATTTTTTCTGACAATAAAATCTCTCATTTTCGATGAAAAATTGTTTATTGGAAACATTCATTAATTTGCAATACAAAATATATAAGAATTATCCACACTTAATGTAAAATTAATCATATTCACTTGAAATAATTTTAAAAGCATACTCACATGATCAAACATTGCCAATCTGTCAAGATATATGGCAAATAAAGTTCAAATAAAATGTGAAGTACATATGCCAAAAGTATGTTGGAAATCTTATTGAACCATGTACTATAAGGTTTAATGTTAAAAAAGAATCAATCAATTTGATTGATTTGGTTAGAGAGATATAAACTCTTAAAGATTAGTCTCTAATAATGTTGAAAAATGTCATAATGTGGGTTCCCATATTACTTGGAAAATAGAAAAATTAAGGGTACTTAAGTGGTCATGTGACATATCATATTGTTCTAGAAACATATGCACTCGCACATATACGGTGCATCGCCGCACATGTAAACTATTTGAATGGTTTAAAATTTAGAATATTATTATTGTTAAAGCGTGTCATGTTCTTTGGAGTAATGTCTGTGATGTTTACAACCCCATTGACATTTCCATTAAACAGACACGAAGTTAAATTCCTATATTTTTCATGTTTATTCTAGGTTGGGCTATAACCTTACACTTTGTTGGAAATATAAGGCAATAATGGAGACAAAAATTGGACCCTGAGACGAATGTGTTGCACTCTGTCCTTAAAATAGTATTTGTTTTCTTATATTCCGCTTAGGATTGCAGCAACTCTGCCTCCCTCTTTCGATGACAACAGAAAACAATCAATAGAAATAAATTTGAGAGAGAGAGAGAGAGAGAGACGAGTGAGAAATATTTATAGAGCCCCAACAGGTGCCTTGAACAGGTGCAATCAGATGTGACAGTTAAATGACCCTCAAATGTCATTTAACAGTCACATTCTTACTTCACTGAATGGATATTAAGAATTTGCTTGTGAAGTGTACTCTATGGTCATTTTATCATAGATGAACTGATTTAAGCGCTTTTTATTCAAACACTGTGAAGGTGAGAATGAGTTCTATTTTTCTATCCTCCAAATGAATTCTCAAGCCTCCTGTTGATAGGAGTCGAGATGATGATGTCATCAACCCCTACGTGGCACTCCCGAGAGTGACACATCACTGAAGGGCCCACAGGTGTTGGTGCTCCATGGACTAGCAGATCACATATTCTCCCGGCCTGCCCCGCAAAGCGTCCGTCTGCCTATTTGAAAAAACTGGCCCAAACAGTGCCGGTGTGGCCAGATAGCCCCAATGATCTAGCCATCAGTCCAAAGCCTTTACAGAGTCCTACAGCCCGTCGAGCGACACCAAGGACCTAGCAGCGGTGGGGAAGGCCCGATGACCATGCCAACTGCTAGGCTAACTAGGCACGATGCCTTCCGGAGACCTGCTTCAGTCTTGGGGTGACCCAGGGGTCATAGTCCCTAGGGATGCTGATGAAAAACCCCCAGTGCTGGAGCACCTAGACTAGTCATGCGGACACATTGGCGGAGTTAGTGTCTTAGAGAGCTAACCTATCCCGCGGGTGAGTCCTCATGCCGAAGCACTCTGAGTGCACCAAAGTAGTGTCCTCGAGGAGTCGCCTGCCCGACATGCCGAGGTAGTGTCTCAGAGGAGTGGGCCGAGACACTGTCTCGAAGGAGTCGCCTACTTGGCAGAAGGGGAGTTAGAGCTCCCAAGGGGAGTTAGAGCTCCCATACGGAGATAGTGTCTTAGAGAGCAAGCCTTTCCCATGGGTCGGTTCTTCAGCGGAGCGCTCCGAGGCAATATCCCGGAGGAGTCGCCTACCTGACAGTCCGAGGTAGTGTCCTGAAAGAGTTACATGCCCAACACGCCGAGATAGTATCCCGGAAGAGGCGCCTACCCAACGGACCGAGACAGTGTCTCGAAAGAATCACCTACTTGGCGGAAGGGGAGTTGAAGCTCCCTGGCAGAGATAGTGTCTTAGAGATCGAGAGCGAGCCTAGCCGGCGGGTGAGTCCTTGTGTCGAACCACTCGGAGTGCACCAAGATAGTGTCCCGGAGGATTCGCCTACCCGACGGATCGAGATAGCGTCCTGGTAAAGTTGTCTACCTGGCAGAAAGGGAGTCTTCATGCCGGAGCAGTTGGAGATCCCTGTTGGAGATAGTGTCCCAGAGGAGTCGCCTATCCCCACGGGATACTACACACTCTGAAGAGTGGGTTGACCAAGCCAAGGTGCACATGGTGTGGTGAAAGGAAGGACCAACGTAGGGCCGCAGTAGCGTGACAGGATGCCAGGGGGCATAACTATATAAGCAACACGACGCATGAGTGCGGTGCCAGGGGCACGTGATATGAAAATGGCGCATGGGCGCAGCGACAAGTGTCACGGAGTCGGGAGCCGTGCCGGGGGCACGTGATGCGGAGACAGCATTCGTGCGCGATGACTGGTGTCGCGGAGTCGAGCGTCGTGCCAGGTTGGGATATATATAACAACATTTCATATGCGCATATCCAAATTGAGGCAGCCAAATGGGACAGCCAGATTGGGATAACAGAGGTCCAAGTGGGTATGGCCAGGATGAGATAGCAAACCTTAAACTAGCGATGTCTAAAATTAAAAATGTTTGACTCATAATAAGCGATATATTCAGTAATTTCATGTGTTGGGTAAAGAATGTTGGTTATTAAATTATGAGAGGCTTTTCTAAATCTCAAACCTGGCATCTATGAGTCATTCTTGCATAGAACACTTCTTCTTGCATCATTCTGCTAGCAAAAACGAGCGGCCCAAAGCCATGGAGAAGACCTTCAAGCTTCTTTTTTCATTCGCCTAACTGATGAGTCTTCGTTCTCATATAGACACCAAAAAAAATTTACCGATACAAATAAGTCTTTTGTTGGCATGCTTTCTATAGATCGAGCATAGTGTACTTCATAAAATTTACGTAATGCACAAAATATAAACTAACCACTTTGAAAATAACATTAGAAACTGTTGACGCACATAATCCTGTATCTTGCTTTGGTGTGCAAGATGAAAGCGGCTAGTAGTTGAATGACAGGTTCTCCGAGATCTCAGGAGTGTTTGGGAACTAAGACGGTCGAAGGCCTTGCAAAACTAATTTTGACTGCAAGTATGCATGCGACTTCGAAGGGTCGGCCGACTGTGACAATGGCTGTTGCAATTGCCCATCTAAATTCGTTGCTTCCGAAGACTATGCTACCGGTCCTTGCGAGACTGATGCTGATTGCCAAAAGGTTTGTCCTGCACCTGTCCCCACTCCCTTAGAACTTGTGTTCAAGGTTCTTGCCTTTGTGCGTGCACTCCATTTACAATTCAATTCAAGAGGGATATCATATTTTTTTTTATTAAAAAAAGACTGGACCGTTAGACTCTAATCCAACCGGTAGGGAATACTGCGCCTCGGAGACCTACAACTCTATAGTCAAGAGGGATATCATGTAAGGTTCAATTATACCATCTCAACTCTAATAGTCAAAAAAAGAGAGGTGATTAATTTGAGTGATTGCTTCCGGTATTTTTGTGTACAGTGGCACCATATCATATGGGAAAGTTTGTAAGTCACTTCAACTCCATTATAAGAAGTTGTTCTTATCTTTTACCATTATAAGCTTACTCGGACAAAGGAAATACAGATTTTACTGATCGAGTTCTGCTCGATGAGTCGATGACGAAAGTTTAACATGAAATGGCCAATTACTTCTATTTGGCCAAAGGTAAAGATCTCGCAAAACCGCACAGAACCTTGACAGTAAGCGATTGACTCATTGTTCCAGGTTAAGAGTTCGGATTCAACTTTTCGTAGCAACATATTGGCGCCATCCGTAGAACTGGGCCGTGGGCCATATGTATTAGGATCGCGTTAGGATCCTTGAAGATCATGTCATGATCTTTGAGGACTCTTTCAAGAATTCAAATTGTTAATAAGATATATATCAACCCCATAGTTTGACTGGAAATGTCGAGTGTTTCCAACTATCGGGAGTTATATTTGAATTATATCAATAGTCAAGAACACATGTTTAAAATAATTTAAACCCATATCAGTTACTGACGTTCCGAAAATGGAGAAACATTTCCTAATATAAAAGGCTTAAAGTGCCTAGACACATACATGCAAGCGTCACGCTAAGGGAACATGGTAGCAGAAGGAACATCTTGCTGCTAGCAGAAGGTTTTCATCTCTTGAGCTTATTTTGGGGGAGGGTGGCACTGACATGCTCCCATGAAACATTCACCAGGGTCCGATTTGCCGCACCAACCTTTGCAATCTCCATTGACTTTGCAATATGGCCATTCTGTGGTGCCAACAACCTTTGAGGCTTGCGAACCTGCAAACATATTTCAAAACACAGTTCTGAGTTATCAGAATATGAATGGTAAACTTTGCATGTGAGATTCATGCATTTTTAACGCGAAGGTAACAGCATTTAGAGAAATTCGTCTTTCTAGCCTAAAATTCGATCCCTCGGGAGATACTGTAATTCAAGCTTACCTTTTTCTGGGGTGAGGCTGCCAGTTTTGTCAAAGAAGGATGCAAAAATAGAGTTCCCTTATCTTTTGCAATCCTTATTTACATGTGTTTCGTAGCATAAATGTTGCGGACCCTACTTGAAACTATTGGTCACCAAAAATCAGGATTTGTCGCAAAACAGAGAATTGCAATTGGGACATTTCTCTATGTTTAAGGCAAATAAAGGACATTACAGAAATGCAACCTTTTCAAAAATTTCTATTAGCATTTTAGCCAATAAAATGGAGATTAAAGGAAAGGATTAGTTTACCCTGGTTGTTGCTGGCATGGGTGCTGTCTTCAGCTTGTTTCCGGGGAAGTGGGCAGGAGGTGCAGACATTATTTACACAATGTGAAGGTCTACTGCCGCAAAAAGGTTTGCAATCGGCATCGCTGTTGCAATAAGGCCACTCTGCTCTAGCTGCAGGAACATTTGAGAATGCCAAACCTGCAAGCAGTTTTCAGTAGGGTTTATGAATGAAAAAAATATCTTCAAAGTTACGTGCATTTCATCGTTCCAAAATTTGAGTCCCTTGACTTTTCCGCCACCATTTTGTCTCTTCATTAAATTTGCATGGTTAAACAAACTTTCTGCTTATATGGTAATCGAAAATAAACAACAGTGTCAAAGAACTTTAAAACGTGAAGACCTTCGATATTCGACAGAATTGAAGAGAGAGAGAGAGAGAGAGAGAGAGACTAACACAGTACAGCAAGCAAGAAGATGACGAAGAAATGCATTGTTGATGAAGCCTTTTCCATATTTTGGAACTATTAGATCTTGTGCAACATTACTCTGCAAAAACCAAGCTCCTCACGTTGATATTTATATGTAAAGTAACGTCGAGATTTATGAATGCTTAAGAGTAAAATTAGTTCCGTAATTTATCAACTTACCATTTCCGGGAGATCTCGTTTTAGATTCGAGAAAGCAGGTAATTACTACATCAGTACATATATGGTAGATGATGAAATGAGGGCTACTATCTTTAATGGTGTGAGTATGTTGTCCAAATGAAGAGCAAGATGCTCATTAAATTAAACCATTAAACCAAATATTTTCATGTTTGGTAAATAATTAGCTGTTCGCTATGGATTATATGCTATTTAATACGGAGTATATCTTTGATCGAACATTGGAACACCCATCACTAAAAGGGGTAAAGATACAATTTGTATACCCCAAACAAAAGAAATATTAAGGAATGATTACTTGATGTGTGGCAAGGGAAATTCCATACTCAATTATTTTATTACAATTAAATATTTTGAGAAAATAAAAGAGTGCGTCAGGGAGTGGTGATGTAATTAGAATAAACGTTGGAGAAACATATATAGGGACAAAAAAAATCTGAATTACACCTTTAACGACGATTCCCTTTTGTTGCTATAGCAGATGGACTTTCTCATTGCCTTTTGTTTTTGAGACTAGCCCAATTGGATTATGAGGAGCTATCATATTTGATGATGGTTATTGAAGGTGGGCATCTCAAGAGGTATCAATTGAGACTTTTTTTTTTTTTTGTGATATATGCAGCGTGAGATTTTATCACAGTTTGCTTATATGAAATGGGTGTAATAAATTGGTTTCTGTTTTTGTTGATGTTACAACTTTCTGGCTATTTCAAGAGCCTCATAACACAGGCATTCTTGAGATACGCTGAATTTTGGACATTTAGTTAACGCTTATTAATCGCGTTTATGGAGTGCCGAGCAGGAACGGTGCTTCGTAGCACCCTAAATTAAGTGGCTCGCAAAAAGTAACCATAAAATTTACAAGACTTTAATACTGATGGCATAATAAGAACGCCGCTAACAAGACTTTTACAAGAGCCTTAAATGGTCAAGTTTCTAAAAGTAGGAAATGCTTCTGCTGATGAACAGCATCTCAAGGGGGTTTTATCACTGAAATGAAGGGTGAACAAAAAGATGGCGAGGAGCGAGATGCCGCTTTAGATAATGACTGAATGCATGTAACTAGGGATTGTTTTAGCCTCTTGCCCTCTCCGCCGCCCCCACATGTTCCCATTGATGACTTTTTGTAGTTTTCGTCCCTTAGATGGGAAAAACATGTTGTGACTGAATTGGTAAATTGTAGTTTAACTATATTGGGAGTTTGGTGTAGTAAAAAGTACATTTTTTTCCCCACGGACTATTAGCGACTGAATTTCGTCGCTAAATTTTTTATTTTGTTATTTTGGGGAAACTGAAAAATCATATCATTTAGTAAGGAAAAAAAATTTACAAAACCCATCGTTAAAAGTCCAGGCAGTTTCCAACCAAATTCAAAAACAGGAAAACGTTTAGCGGCAGGGTTTCTCCTGACGGATTTTTACCAACAGAAGTTCCATTAGAAAAAGTCTCTTTCAACTGAATATATTCCTTTTTTTAACAGAAATTCCATCGGTTAAAATCTTTTTATTTGTGGTGATGCAACTTCTTAATTTTGGGTCTACTCAGAATCCAGAACATTGCTTTGTTAAATTGCCAGTGTATAAAACTAAGAACATGACTGACTTTTGTGGCTTTTTCCTCGTTTGTTTCTTATCTGATTTTAATGAGAATTACCATTTTAGAATGGATATCTAAAAGAACTAGATCCCCAGGAAGGTACCTATCACAAATGTGGATCTTACAATTCCTCAATATTGACTTAACTACCACAGAATCCCTCACGGGAGAACCCACAGACAACTCACAGTTAAGAGATTAGGGTTTAACCCCAAGGCGATGTGCAAAACAAATAGAAACAAAAAAGTGTGTGGCACCAGAGTCAAATACTACATGCGCATGAATTAAGTTCATCTGAATTGCACCTTCCTCCACCACATCCTTTGACCCTGAGGCATCCTTAGCTGTCATGTTGATCACCTTGACTGAAGCCTTAGGTTTTTGCCCTTCGCTTGACTGACTCGTACTTTGCCTTTGGCCTGAAGTTGTACTCCCTGCAGCTGTCCAGATTGCCCTGATGCCGGAACTGGACAATCTCTAATATGGTGACCCTTCCGGCCACACCTGAAGCATGCTCATGTATCCCAATGGCAACTCTGACTACCATGTCTCTTATTGCACCTCTGACAAATAGGATCTAAACCTGTAGATAGAGGCCTCTGAGCAAAGTTCTGACTAGAACCTCTACTGAAATTACCCTGCTGACCTTGGCACCTCGGACCAAAAGAAATCAAGGAAGAAGTCTGTCTGCGATTTCCATCACCCTGTGCCGTGTATGGCTGGGATATTTCTGGACGGTCACTCTTGCCTGCCTTGGCATCCTTCTTCTCTCTGTAGTCCCTTGCCTCAGCTTCGATAGTCTTTACAATGTCAATACACTGAACGTAAGTGTCTATTGGAACTGGAACAATGCGCTGCCTAATGCTAGGCTTGAGACCCCAAGTAAACATCTGCACTCTATCCTTCTCATTTACAACCAACAACTTACCATAACGAGACAGCCGTGTAAACTTGACCTCATACTCGGCAACACTCTCGTTCTCCCCCTGCCTCAAGTTAAGAAAATCACGATACATTTGTTCTTTTACACTCCTAGGAAAATAGCGGTCGAAGAACAAGTCCTTAAACTTATCTCATGTCATCGCTTTGCGTTGTTCCACCGTTTTACTATCCTCAATAATTTTCCACCAGTGGTCTGCTTCCCCGTCTATCTTATACATTGTGAGTTCTATCTTTTCCTCATCAATGCAACCCATAGGCCTAAATACTTTCTCAAGTCGAGAAATCCACTTCTCTGCCACAATCGGATCGTCTGTACCTCCAAAAGGTTCTACATTCTTCTTGTCAAACTGCTCTAATAAGCTACGAGTTTGAGCCTGCCCGTGGTTAGGATTCGGATTCGGCTTCAGTTGATTTTGTTGATTTACCTGAGCTTGTTGGTTCGTCAGTAGCTGAGTCAGTTGAGCTTGCTGATTTTTGCCAGGATAGTCAGAAGATCTGGCAGATTCTCATTCCCTGTGACGTTCTGACGCTCCGCATTTCGATTGTTGGCTCGCCTATTATTACGACCGCTTGCCATTACTACAAAAGAAAACTGGAATCAGATACTGACTAGGACAATAAACTTAAATCTACCCATCCTACCCATCTCACAACTTATCTGATCCTAAGCATATAAGTCTACAGGACTTTAAACCAATAGTTCTGCTACTAACTGTAATGCTCCGAATTTTTAGAGCGTTAATTTCAAATAAACTAAGTCAGAAAACCTCAAATTTCCAAAAGTCTCCCAAACAGGTTATTCAGAACATCTAATTAGAAAATCTTCAATTTACACAATTAAATGTTAAATAGGCCTAAAACAGTAATTTAATCTCGAATTTACTCCTACAAGGAGTTCCAAATGAAACATCGAAATCTAAATATTTCCTCTTATTATAATTTCTAAAAAAATCATCAAAGTAGTTATGAGATTAAACCGCTAGCTCTCAGTCAAATTGCTTGGCCCGTAATCAAATCACCTCTACTGATCACCTGAAAGTAAAATAATAAGGGGGGTGAGCCAGATGCCCAATAAGGTCTCTCAACGGACCAATCAAAATGGGATACAAAGATATCTGAGAAAACAAGATCGGACGTACAGAATTTTAACAGAACGTATACGAACCAGAATTGTCAAAATACAAAATATGTTTCGTAGAAAGACAAAATTTCAAAATGTATTCTTATACAGAAACTGACACTAGAGAGCCATTCAGAATAAGGTCACACGTCCCATCATTAATACGTGGAATAAGGTTCAGAAAATAAGATCGCGATCTCTAGCTCATCCCACTGAGCTAGCTCACGTTCCAATTCACGTGAGTAAGTCAGATACAGAAAAGTCACATACACTGTGACATGACTCACAAAACAAGCTACACATATATCCAATGAATTAGGCAAGACATCAAAAGTCGCTCATATGATTTAAAGTTATCGTTCGATACACTTAGCGGCCTAAGACTCACGCTAAGTGTCATCATAGGTTACATGCACCATGTCATATGTCGGGGATATAAGCGGGATTACACACAATTCAAGTGGAGTGTAAGTTTGTAGCGGTCAAATAAGAACGAATACAAAAATAATTCAAAGCTGACAGATGGTACGCCATCTACGTATACTACACGGCTGAAATTCAAAGAGGAAGGGACGAGTTTTTAACACTTCAGCACTGAAACGACAATGGACAGTTGCATTTAAGGTAGTTCAATTCAAGATGGTGAGTAGGTTGTATATATAAGGCTTAGAAAAGAAGAAGCATTCATGATTCGGAGCAAAGATAGAATAGAAAGAAAACAAAGCATCAGATTGTCAACAACAAACAAAAACAAAAGGTTAAAACTTAACTACACCTGGGACCTAAAGCATAGGTTCAACGATGAGTCAAAAGCTCCAACAATTTATGATAGGGTTAATTACACTTATGTCCCTGAGGTTTGGGTGAAATTACAGTCAAGGACACTAACTTTCAAAAGGTAACAAACCGTGTCCACAAACGTTAAAAAGGTAACACTTGTGTCCATCCGTCAAATATCCGTCCAAAAAGTGTATTTTTTTGCTGATGTCATAGATACGTATTATTAAAATGACAACATTACCCTTGCAATGTATATACACGTATTCTTAAAATCTTATTTTTTTTCTCCAAATTTGTAGTTTTTTTCCTTTTTGATAAAGCCTTTTTTCCTTTAATTTTTTTAATTTGAATATCAATCCTAACTCTCTCTCTCTCTCTCCAACTCCCCGCACCCTGCCCTACTACACCCCCACCCCTCTCGTCGTCCCACCCTCCCCGCCCTCACCCTTTCCTTAAGTAAACCCATTGTTGCCGTCGTCGCCGAAACCGAGATCGACCACTGGCGCCAAGACCACCGATGCACCACCACCAAATCCGCACCAAAGACATGGCTGTAATCGACAACCTAAGACTCAAATCACCGCCGGCACGACATAAGCCACGCCGACATCATCGCAACGTCGCCGGTACCCTAATTCACGACCCAAGACACAAACCACATCCACCTCATCACAGCACCGCCGGCACCCATCTACATCGCTCGCCGGACCAACCACCACATCGTCCACCGAAGCATCTACGTCGCCGTGGTAGGCTCGGCAGCCGATCAAATTAATTTTTTCAACCGGTAGGCTCGCCGGCGGTGGTTTTATTTCTAGATTTTAGCTGTAAATTTAATTTTTTAAAAGATAAACGATTGATGCATTTAGTTGGTATTAGTTAGTTGTGGTGGGTATTGGCTTTGATAGACGGTGGTGTTGGCGGCATTGGCTTTGGTGAATGGCGGTGACTGTGGCCATGGTGGTGTTGAGGCAGTGGTTATAGACTAGAATTGCAGGGGGAAAAAGATAGAGGTTAGGGAAGAGAGGAATGAATGGTATTTTACATTTTCAATCGTGGGCAACGTGGTCATTTCATTCAAACCGTTAAGTATTTCAATAGTGCGTTAGGTAAAAGGACATAAGTGCTTATTTTTTAAAATTATGGAAACGCGTGTAATTACCCTATAACCTCAGGGACATAAGTGTAATTAACCCTTTATTATAAGTGCCAGGCTTCTCTTTAACGGTACAGTGCCTTAGACAGACACATTAGGAGTGGAAACAGAGTGCGGGCACGAAGATTTAGACCGACAGAAAAAAATATAAAAAGAATCAGTCAAGACAATACATATGCGCGGAAAAAAAGGCATGTACGCTTACCATATTAATTTTCTGGTTTTAGCAATGATGATTAAAAAGTTTTTTTTTTGCGTACTTTTATCATTTTTTATTTTCGTTTTAGATAAAATTACTCAAATAGTGTTTTTCAGCTTTTTGCACTCAAACTTACCCCAATATAAGAAAAAATAGCTTTTTTTTTTTTTTTTGGTGAAAATAATAAAAGAACAGGAACGGATTTTCAAACTGAATATAAAAATCATGAAAATTAAAACATAAAACAAATATGGTAAGCGTACGAGTATCAATATTCATCAAAATTTTCAACCGTGCGCAGTAATAGCACAGAGATCAAGACAATACGAAACTTTCAGCCGACATTGCACAGTATTGACACGAAAATCGATACAAATTGATTGAACGATTAAATCACTAAACGGCGATTGGTCCAACGCTAATTCAGATTTTCAAAAAAAAATAATCTCTTACCTCCAATTGTGCAATTCAATCACAAAACTTTGATCTCCTGAATCAATTATATCAAAATCCCTAAAAAATCAATATAGCCAAAAGTTAAGATTAGGGTTCCAACAATAATACAAATTCGTAAGGATTCCAGCTACAAACCGCACTTCGATACCCAAAAATAAATTCTTACCTCGAACAATGATCAAAATCTCAAAAGGCTCTTCCTAGTGATTTTCTGGAGACTTTTCTGAACTTTGGTGTGCTCCTATGAATCTACGCAACTATCAGACACCTAAAACATATATATTTATATTCCCAAAAAAATATAATTTCAAAATTCCCATAATGTCCCAAACTTTCTATATATATTTTTTTAAGCATTTAAATATGAGGGGTCTAACAAGTAGCATGTCCAAATCTCACGAAAAATTCGGGTTGTTATACAATTAAAGTTCAAACCATTGAAACCAGAAGGAATTTATTTTTTTTAACATATTTTTGCTTCTTAGACTTTGTGACTGCATCAAATGCTCAATGAAGAAATCCATGGTATGTACTTTATAAAAATTTAAAACCCTATTTAAATGTTCTTATAAAATTTCCAAACTTTATTTTTTAAATGTTCTTTATGGTCGACTGCGATGGTAGTTGATATAGTGGTGATTTGGAAAGATAGAGGGGAGAAAAGAAGAGAAGAGATCGGTGGTGGTGCGGGCGGTGGGTCACGGCGGTAGATCAAGGTTGGTGGGTCGCGATAGTGGTGCGTGGTGGTTGACAGTGGTGTATGGGTATGGTGGGGGTAAGCAGGGTCGAAGGTATGGCACCAGTTTGGGAGGACAGAGAGGAGTAAAGAAGAGAGAGAATTTACCTTTCAAGTTATGGACAATATTGTCCTTCTGTTGGAAACATTAAGTACTTGATGATTCTATTTGGTCAACGGACATTATTATGGGTTAATTACTCACGGCACCCCTGAGGTTTACCCTAAATTACACACAGACCCCCCTATCTTTTGAAAATTACACTCCACTCCATTTCTTCGACGGTGTTAACGGTGGGACACAAAAAGACATTTTTACCCTTGTATATTAACTACACAGTATCTTCTTGGATTTTGGAGGGACTGTTTTGGAGGTTGCGGCGGGCGGTGCTTCCAATGGAGGGCAACGGTGTCAGGCATGCGGCTTTGGGTTCACAGGTGATGAAGCCGTGCAGTGTTCGGTGTCGCAGTGGTGCGCGGGGGTGTTGGGCAGTACTTTCGGTGAGGGGTGTGGCCGGAGAATGAGGGGTGGTTGACCACGAGATGCCACCGAAGATGGCGCCGGAGATGGCGTAGATGATAAATCCCGTGCGGTGGTGGCTACGGCGCGGTGGTCGCCGCTGTTGTGTCGTGGTGTACACTGTAGGCGACGCCGGAGAAGAAGCCGGCGGAGGAGAAGAAGCCCACCGTCGCTGAGAAGGGCCCCGCCGAGAAGAAGCCCAAGGCCCGCAAGAAGCTCCCTAAGGAGGCTGGCTCCGCCGCTGCCGGAGACAAAAAGAAGAAGAAGGCAAGCAGCGCCGCTAGCGCACCCCCGCCCCATCACAGTCACCGCCACAGCAGCTCTTCCGAGAAAAAATCGGTGCCATACCGATTGGAGATGGACTTGGTGCAGACGGTGTTTGTGTCAGATCCGTCAGGGCCCAGGCTCATGCCGTCTCCATCACTGCCGAGCGGACCTGCTCCCTCTTCGAGCAGAAGCACGCCTCCCTCTCTTTCGAGTTCGTCGCTCTCCAATCACAGCATTTTCGGCTTGCCTCCTTCCTCGAACAGCGCCTCGCTAAGCTTGCCCGGCCAGCTCCAGGCGGACAAGCGCCAAGGCCATCTCCAATCGGTTTGTGTTAGATCCACTTCAGATCCTCGTCTTCTAGTTCAGATCTGGTTGATCGCCGTCGATCGTGTGGCTTCGGTGGCAATGCACAACTGACCTACAAGATCTACATCTTCAAGGTCTTGAAGCAGGTCCACCCGGCCATGGGGATCTCGAGTAAGGCCATGGGGAGGGCAAGGGTTGATGATTTTTCAGGGGAGGGCAATTTGGAGATGAAAAATCCAAAAAGTAAGGTGTCAAAGAATCTTTAGACGGAGTTAGGGTCCCCGTCAATTTTGTGGGGCTCCGTGAAATGCGGGTACAAACCTGGGGGGAGCAGAGTGTAATTTTCAAAAGATAAGGGGGTCCGTGTGTAATTTAGGGTAAACCTCAGGGGGGCCGTGAGTAATTAACCCTAATAAAAAAAACTTGTCTGCCTCTTTATGAGTTTTCTACCACTTTTTGTTGTTAAAAATATACTTTAGTAACAATTGTTAGCCTTTTAGTAATAAATGAAGTAAAATATAAAACGTTAAAAACAATTCTCTCAAATAATAGTGATAAAAAAATGTTTTCTTGCAAGAAGAGAATAAAAAGAAGTAAAAGAGCAATTTCTTCAGAGTTCCTTTGTGAGGATTTCACAACTTCTCCTAAAAAAACTCCTAATTGAGTCCAAAATGATAGCGAGGTCAAGTGTTTCTTTCCACAAAGATGGTGATTCAAGGCAACAGCCCTCAAAATTTTACAACTTGTGTGACCTTAATTTATAGCCTAAAAGATTTGAGTCAGCACAAGAAAGAATGATCTCTTGATTGAGCCCAAAAGACAAGCAGAGGTAATTCTTTTGGTGTGGCCCAAAGTGATAGTACTATATGAGCAAACAAAAGTTAATAGAACTATATGAGCAGATTGTAAGCTATATTTGACAACAATTAATGCTATTATATGAGCAGATTGTAAGCTATTCCTACTGCCGAAGCTGCATCCAAAATCTTTTGGAAAAGAATTCTCAAAGAATAAAGGGCAACCTGAATGTTAATGACCTGCGTTATGACTGGTCACTGCATTTATTGGTTCCAATATCTTTTCTTGGACTACATTAATGGCATGAATTCGGAATCCACAAGTTGTCACCCAAAAGATTCATAAGTAAATCTTAAGCTTGCAAACAGAACGCCCCAAGTAAATGGAGACGGTCTTCAAGCTAACTTTCAAGATCACCTTGCTGCTTTTTGTAACAGGTTAGTAACCCCCCACCCCACCCGTGTGATACACAGAAATATTTTCAAGAAGCTGTTAACATAACAGGCATCATATCTTTGCATATTTGTGCAACATGTTGGTGGCTAATGAATGCAAGTGATAGGTTTGGCAATCTCAAAGGTGTCAGGGTTCGATGGAGTCATGCCCACACCTTGCGAAACTTACCGTGATTGCAAGTATGCCTGCGATCCCCAAGGGTATGCGAGTTGCACCAATGGCCTCTGCAAATGCCATTTGAGCCGTGCTGTCGAAAAGATCCCAAGTGATGGAGTTGAAGGGTGCAAGAGCAATGATGATTGTCAAGTTCCCTGTCCTCCCAACTGTGCCTCCAAAGAGTGTGTCGCAGGTAGATGCATATGTGCTTGTAATACTTGAAAATTGCCTAGTCATTATTTATGATGGTTCTATGATCTCAAGTTTTTCAACAAAGAAGTGGTTCCATGCGAGAAAGTGTTAGTGTGTAACGGTGGCTGGTATTACGCTCCAATGAATTCACTCCCTAACACCTTAGAGATCCTTGTCACCAATGTCGATCAAAACCATTGTCCATTTCGGCCATGGATTCTGGCCATGGAGGGAATGACCATGGTTTCTTGTCGCCATCGGCCGCCTTTGATGCCAGATCTAGACCAAAGAGATATAGAAAGGGAACCACGAGGGCAACGAGGACAAAATCAAACATCTCACGATAGAGCAGCACTCAGCCGATGTTGAACCTCGTATACTCACCTCAACCCCCCCACACCCCACACACACACAAACCCCCCAATACCCAGGCACGCCTCGGTCGAACCTCGTTGCCATTGCTCACCGAGAAAAGTTGCCTAATGCTTTTCGGCTGGGTTGAAGTGAATGATGACGAGGAGTGTACGTGTTGACGAGGACGGTGACGACTAGGATTTCTGCGGTAGCATCATGGAGTGTACATAGGGGGGGGTGATACGATGAAAGCAGGGATGACGTGTTAGTCCCTTTACAGTGAATATTTCTCCCGTTCTCGTTTCTTTGTGATCTCTACCTCTAATGCCATACACATGTATATATATACCCTCTGTTTTATCGAACTCTACCATTTGATTTTTTTGAAATCTTAGGTTTGTCGTTGATACAAGAACATTGGATTAAACTCATTTACTAAGTATGTAAGAAATCTATTCTAAAATTTGCAAAAAAATCAAAGGGTAAAACCAACGAGTCGGTGAACTTCTATATATTTTAGTTTTTGTTCCACAAAACTCTTGCATCTATTGCTTAATGACTGTGAAACAAATATACAACTAGCATAAACTCATATTATGTGGTAGGTAACTTTCATCAAGTTAAGGCTCTCTTCGTTTTACACAAAAAATGCTTTCGATGTTGTTTTCCTGTGTTTGAAGTACTTAAGGAATATGTGGTCTACAAAAGATGTTTATTCCAATCAGCTCTCTTCGTTTATTTAAGTTGTAGCTGGTTTTTGTTGATGATACCTTTATTATAGTTCCTATGTCATCCGTGTGTGTTGTTAAACTTGTCATATATGGGCACGATGTATCCATCTTTATATCAATGGTAGGGTTTCTTATCCCTTTCCAAAACCAAAAAAAAAAAAAAAATCTTACTTATTTCAGGTTCTTCTTGTTTAACCTGTTGCACCCACAGTATCAAAAGTGTGTTTGGTATTTGGGCCTTTATTAGTTAAAAATTTTGAGTCCCAGATAAAAACTAGAAAAGTATATTCCTGAAAATGAATAACAGAACACGTTTCTTTTAAAAATACTTACCAGAAAATATTTACAAAAAAATCATGTTTCGCGAAACAAACGAGATCTCATATAGAAATTAGTAATGTAAGCATGACATCAGAGACCAAACATTTCATTTTACATTTTAAGGGAGAAGGGTAAGAAGTGACTTCCCAGTTCCCTTCACAGAGGAAAAGTAAAATGTGAAAGAATTATCTTATTTCAAGTCTTTACGAGGACAAATAACAGAATTATCTCATTTCAAGTCTTTACGAGGACAAATTATTATGTTATCGACTTTTAGAACATAATGGTACAAATTGCTGAAAGGTCAAGTTCAAGATTTTCCTGCTAACAAATGTCATTTCTTTTAACCTCTAAAAACTGGTTTCTCCTGCAATTAGTTTGTGCATTCCATCTGATTCAACTAAACAAGCTCAAGAGCAATCAGGCAAATGATGCAGCATATGGAACCATGACTCAAACCCAAAAAAGGAGTGAATATTATCGTAACATCAGTCTCTCAAAGAGTAAAATATAAGAACACTCTACCCTCGTAATTCCTAGCGTCAAATATTATGTAGGCTGAAAACATGAAAGTCGTGACCAGAACACTATATAGAAGCAAAAGCGTATCTACCTTTCAGAAAGCCGTTCTGAAGTTGATGCAATTTTTATTTTTGTTTCTCCTTTGGATCAAGGCTTCTGTCTATACTGGATCAAGTTAGCCGCTCACATGATAACTCCTCGTGCTGCCACAGAAATCAACGGAAAAATTCTTCAGTTGAATGCCATGCATAGTATTTTCTGACGTTTCCTATTCTGGTTGAAGGGTACAAGAATGTCTAAAATGATTTTTGATTAGCATGATGATCCTTCATTCTAGTCAAAAACCGTGTTACTGCACTGATAACAGGGAGAGGGTTTTCTAAATGGGCAGCATGCCCACAGTTAGGAACTTTCGCTATCTCATAAGCATCTCTTCCAGAAATTTTTCCGCTCCCTGGCCCACGACTGATTTGAGAGCACATTTCCTGAGCAATCCTCAAAAATTTCTCGTCTCTCTCTCCAACAATGAACAGAATGGGTATGGTGCAGTGCTTTAGGTCTTCCCACAACGACCTATAATGCAAAGGGGAAAACAATATAATCAGTACCTCCTTGGTTGTAGCAAATTGAGCAAGATATTCCTCAAAACACAACCAAGAGAAGCTATAGAAAGACTTCAGTCAGCACTACAAGAAGTTAGATGTGCATGACGATTCGGTAAAGCACATTAAGTTTGTGATGAGTTGGAATGGATGCGCATGTGTAGTATGCTGCTGTACTTCCAAATTCCATAAATTTGAAAACAAAAACTCACTAGGCAATCTAAGGAAATAGCGGAGTAAAAAATGGTAAAACATATATACTAGGTGGTTTTGGGAAGAGGCTGGCCATATTGTACAAGGCAACTGTATTGGCAGGATGTCTGGGGGAAGTTCTGGACCTCTGGTAGCTAGCCAAATTTGCAAAGCATTTTGACATCGAAGTCTACATTCTTGTAGCCTGAGTGCCTAAGGGACGTCTGTAGCAACAATGTTTCAAAGCACAATAGAGGCTTGCTTGTCTATGCTGCTTGTCGTTTGTCTTTTTCCTGCATTTGACATCTTCTTCTGTTCTGTTTTTTGGCTTTCATGTACATCATGTTGTTTGCTTAACACGTATAATTGTTTTCCGCTATAATTTTATTCTTTTCCGACTTATAACTTAATGAAATAAAGCTTAAGACACTGGAGGTCAAATCTATATGGAAATAATTAGCCCTTATTAGACCTATGCACAATGGAAACCCTGAGCCTGATACGCAATGCCAAGAAAATACAAACTGTGAAGAGAAAACAAAAAGCAGAGAGCCGAAGACATGCATGGAAAAACAGGAACATTGAAGAAGAGATTAGATAAAGCAAATGAAAAAGATAAATAGACAACAAACATGTTATCAAAAAAGCGAATGAAGAAGCAAAACAAGAAACGAGCACGCATAACTTGCAGGCTCTTAAGGAAAGGTTGTGCTCCGTAATACAGCTAGCTAAGCCTTTGTGCCGAGCTAGTAGTAGTCGCTACATGAATCATTTTCTTCCTCTCTCCCCTGCCCAAACTCATCTTAGTTAATATATCTCAAGCAGCAATTCATTTATCAATACTTCTAAGCATGTTAATCTCAGTTTTCCCCTGCACTTCTTACCCCAATCACACTTCACCTATGAAGCACGGATGCGGGCGCGGGTGTGGATACGACACGGGTGCTGATACGCGGATACGGCATTTTTTAAAATTTTAGGATACGGGTGCGGCAGGGATACGGCAAATTTTATCAATATTTTTTTAATTATATACACTTAGTATTAAATTTTTAAACAGTTAGAATCTCAATAATCATAATATATGTGTTTAATATATGTAAAAAGATATTAATATTTCAAACAAAGTAGTGAGTTTAAGTTTAATGAGCTCTTTTGTAAATTTTAAAGCTTTCAACCAAATTAGTGAGAATTTGTTAATTTTAATGGGCTGTTTTATAAATATTAAAATTGTAATTTGAAAAGAATAAAGTTTTTGTGGTATCACTTTTATTTCTTTGAAGTACTGGGATGGTTCATGTAATAACTTAACAATGGGTACTTAACATAAAATAACAAACATGTGTCAAGAGTCAAAAGTCAAAAGTCATCTCATCTCCATACAGCTTACAGCCAACATAGATAACATCGACCGTTCTTCTTCTTCTTCTTCTCTGGCCGCACACCGTCGCCGTCGCCATTAAGTCCTTCTCCTCCTCCTTCTTCTCCTTCTCTTCTCCTTCTTCTGCTGCTTCTACTTCTTCTCTCCAGTCTCCTCTCTTGTCAGATTCCTTGCCAGCGGTCGCCGGTGTCGTTGGAGTGGCCAGTGGTCACAGATCTGCCCGGTGGTCACAGATCGCCGGATACGCCCCCGAGCCGCACCCGATATTTAAGATTTAAATAAAATAAATAAAAAATGTTGGACACGCACCCGACGCGCACCCACGCCGCACCCGACGCTTACCCGGCGCTGGTGCTTCACCCTAAGTGCCGCACCGGTGCTTCATAGCACTTCACTAACGCTTCTAAAGGCCTAGCTGGAGATGTCCAAACCATCTCGAAGATGATCCCACATCATCTCCATATTGATGTTACCCAACATTCTTATGAATTCTATCCTTGCACTAATCTTATGCTTCCACTCAATGTGCAATTAGTGTCTTCCAAGTGACGAACCCAGTGGAAATGACGAGCATTCTATGACAACTAAGAAGGGCAGCCCAGTGCTCAAGGCTTCCCCATGACAGGGTCGGGTAGGTTAATGTATGCAGCCTTACGCCCGGTTTTTTAAAGAGGCTTTATCCGCATTTCGAGCCAGTGACCTATGGGTCGGAATGGAGTAACCTCACCATTGTGCCAAGGCGGTCTCTAATATCCTGGAATGCTAACCAATAATATATAATGCTGACACAAGTATAAAGACCATACTAGCAGAACTGCAGTCTGCTTCATAAGGACTTAACTATGGGCTTACTTGTTGTGGACCATATAGAAGAGGTCTAATAGTAATAGGTTTGGACACAGGTACGATCTTACCTGAAATCCATCGCAGCAGGTTGCCTTAGCTTCTGAAGAAACTGCATTGGACTTCTTAAGACTAACCCCCTTGCCTGTACTTCTCGGTTTAGCGTCATACGCACATAAATACATGTGTACCTCATTTTTAAAGCCAACAACTGACGAAGCCACCAAAAATCAGCACCCACATGTACCAGTTAATTCAACCAAACAACAAAAATACCATATGCAGTCCCAGACAAATTGTGATACCATTTGTGACGAGGAATATAAATTTGTATTTAGAGATGTTTCATTTGAGATATAAAGCTCCATATGAAGAGACAGCTTAACAATGCAAACAAACTTACGGCTGCCTCCCAACACTTAAATCAGAAAGAGACTTTGCAAGAGCGTGCACGTCATCATGCTTCAAACGGCTGGCAGCTATCTGCTTAAAACGTGGATGACCTCTTAAGCTGCAGGTGGAATTAGTTACCTAAGCGGTTTATAATTGTAAGGAAAGAAATATTGCAATAATTAAGCAAAGGACAGAAGCAAACTGATTGATAGAAGTCCACAATTACCTATTCCACAAGTCTCCAGTATACCACATCTGAATAAAGTGCTCTAACCCATGAGAAACAAACGAGCATGCTAAAAAATCGTCCTTAATTCTACGAATTTTTCTTGCCACATCATCTTTCAATCCGGGGCTACCAGATATTATGACAGCTCCTTCAACCTTCAAACAAAAGTTCATATTACCATAAATATTTGACTATACATCATATTCAAGATGTAAGGCACCCAACAGTGTACCTTATCGCTGCATCTCAGGGCCATGTACAATGCGATCCTTGCCCCCATTGAGTATCCGATCATTGTAACTTTTCTGGGGGTGATTAAATGAAGCGACTTGCATAATATTTCTGCAACTACCTCAACTGAAAATGTTGGATCTTGAGCTGACTCATTACCATTCTGATACTGCATCTTTGATCCCCCATGGCCAGGGAGGTCAATTGCGACACATCTTGCAGATCCAGAGATGGCCTCCATCATTGGAACCCAGTCTTCACCAGTCCCAAGAAAGCCATGAAGAAACACAAGAACATCATTCTGCATAAACACGATAACTATAAAAGATTGAGCATA
The DNA here is from genome assembly GCA_033065855.1 of Escallonia rubra. Classification (NCBI taxonomy): domain Eukaryota; kingdom Viridiplantae; phylum Streptophyta; class Magnoliopsida; order Escalloniales; family Escalloniaceae; genus Escallonia; species Escallonia rubra. The sequence goes on from JAVXUO010002083.1 coordinate 386,582, forward strand.
ACAATAAGCAGCTCAAACCAAAACCGTTGACGTTAAAATATGCAAGCTGCTTTAGCAAGTTGGGCTGTTGGCTAGGATGGTTTCTTAAGCTGCTTGTGCTGGTATAGAAAAAATAAAGTTGATCCCATGCAGCAGACACCTCAATGCCAAAATTCAAGCTTACCTTATGAAACCCATGATGCTCATATAATGGTTTCACTGAACTAACACGCATGTGTGTGTCTCAGATATGAAACACACCCATGCAACATACACACTGTTATCGACAGTGAACACCAGAACTCAATTGGAATTTAGATACGAGTACATCTCCTCAATGACTAGCCATTAGAGTTCAAGGGAGCTTGTTCAGCAGATTACGGAGCAAGACATATGTGTATATTTATATATGTATATGTACATCCATATGTAGTGTATGTATACTGAGAAATAAAGAACTAAAGCTAACACATACTGAGAATGCGCTACTTACATCAGGATTCTGACCAATCTCTTGCACATTGATAGAAATAGCAAAATCTTCCAATTCAACCACTAACTGATAATTAAAAACTTGTGCCCGGATATTGCTGCGAATGATACAGTTATCGTTGAACTCAAAATTTCGCAAGAGCCGACCAGCGTCAGCAACAGATGCTTCCATAAATCCGCTGTATGGATTACGATGAATACTCAGAGGCTCGGCAGTAACGTCTTCTTTGAACCATCGGTAGGTTCCAAGACCATGGGCTATTGATAACGCTGGTTCCTTATTCATCACTTTACAAACATCAGCACTTTGCAGCCCAAGATAACAAGAGAACTGGATATAAGCCGATAGACCAAGGCCACTTTCAAATGCAGCACTTACAACAGCCATCTTTCCGTGCTGCTGAGCCCATCTTGCAATTAATGCTGCATTTTCAAAGCCCCCTACTACACTTGGTTTAATAACCTGTAATAGAAAACATAGCAACCCAAATTAGGATGACCTATTTGATTCTTCCTCTTTATGATCTTAATAGGTATGAACTTTCAGAGGATGAGACACCAAGGCCATGTAGTGAAATGGTGTTCTTGTTTATGGAGCATTCAGGGATGAGCCACCTTGGTTATTCTATAACAGTGTGACAAAGCATTAAATTTTAAGGCACTCTTAACAGGAAAAATAATAATCCTCTGATTATGTAGTCTTTGATATAAAATGACAACAAACATTTGTCGCACTTGAAGTCATCTGGCTAGGCTAAGATCTACCTAAAAGAAAACCTCCCAGGTGGGGCTTATACGGTGGACCTCTGGATTGGTGACGGCAAGGATAGGCCCATGGTGGTACGGTAGTATAAGAGGCAAGTTACTAACTGACTACACGAAGTGATACTTGTCCCAGAAAATTTAAAAACAAAACACCGTAAGAAAAGCTAGAATAGAAATGCACTTCTTACTTACAACAGCAACAACCCCTGCATGAGTAAATTTCGCAAGCATTTCAAGAAAGTTTTCCTGAAAATTGTCGATCGTTTCATCAATTGCTACAGGTAAGCCAGTTTCTTCACAGAACTTAATTATATCATCCCCATCACTAACAGGTTCCTGAAATCAAAAGGAAGATGCAAGAATTATTTATTGACCTGAAAAAAAGATCACATAAGATAGACCAGAAGAGAGCTGATCTGATAATGTATGAATACCACAACTTCTGATAAATGAGTATTAGGACATGAAGGCATTCGTTAAATAGGTAAATAACAGCTGCGTCCAATCAATATACCTAGAATTGATCAGTAATAGGAAGTTGAGAATGCAAGTATTAGGAGAGGAGATCAACCATTTCTTAGAAAGCACACCTCAATATACTGCAGCCCACAATCTTTCACATGATTGCCAAACCGGATCGCTTCTTTATAGGCCCATTTCCGATTAGCATCAGCACGCAACTCAATCTGATGTCCTATTTTCTTTCTTATTTCTTTTATAACTGCAGCATCCTCAGTTGGATCTGCCCGACGTCCCACCTGTAATTGGAGGATACAATATGCCATTTATTGTCCGGTAATGCTATACTTCCCAAATCTCCTTCCAAAACAAGATTCCAAATATATGGGGTTCACCGCAGCAAAATGTGTTTAAACAGTGAGCCCTCAACATTGTCAATGTGCCAAGAGCCACGCCATTTGGGCTGTGAGTGGCATCATTTGGTTGGAGGTTTTGTATGGCCTGCCTAAAGTGCAGCAAAGGAACAGAACAAAGCAGAGTAGGTTATTGTAAGAGAGATTCTCACTTTTAGCTTTATGGCTGTAAACCCTTCATCAACAAGTCCACTAGCAATATAAGCTACTTCTGCAGGCGTCCCCTTAGAGTCGAGAAGAGCACAAATTTTAACATTTCTTTCAGATACACCTTCTTCATTAGAAGTCCGTGCATGGAGTAGATCTAATAAACTGGAATCGTGTGCTGCAGCTAGAGCATTCAGAATGGCCATCTCTAAACCGCATCTAACACTTGGTAAGATTGAAGCTGGCTATACATAAGGAAATAAGACCGCATAAAACCAAACTACATTAGAGATGAAAAACTTGATAAAAACCTTTTCCTGCATCTTTGGCAGGTCATTGAGATGTACAATCTAAGTGCATACGATCAGCATATATGCAAATGAAGATTCGTGGACCTACCACAAGTCCTAGACTGTTCCATATCCAGTAAGAAAATGAGCCCTTCAGCAAAGGAAGTGGAAAACTAATATTAGCTCCTTCTATGAGATGGATTAGAAAACAAAGTTGGTGTTCGACATCCAGCAGGCTTTCTTCCTCAAATTGAAGAGGTGCAACCTGTTCAGGATAAGTGCTTATGAGACACAAAGGAAACAAACTTGTATCTGCCAAAACATACAGAAAATGGTAGAAATTCACAGATCAGAAAGATTCAGGCAAGAAGAAGCATTATATACATCGTTGGGCCTAGACCTGGCAAACGGTTCGACCCGCGCGGGTACGGGTAATACCCGGTAGGATCCGGGTAAAAACGGGTCGGGTAATTTATACCTGAGTTTTTTCTGGTACGCTTATCCGGGATCCGTACCCGCGGGTAATAAATTAATTTTTATAATTTTTTTTAACAGATGTTCTTCCTTTCTCGTTTCTTCCGTCACACAAACAGAACCTCAAAATTTCACATAACAATCTCCCATGAAGATCCATCACACAACAATCATCATTCGTATGCATGACAAGCATTTAACTCGCACAAAAAAGTTCGCCATCTGCATTCAGCAACATCATAAAGCGACAGAAATCTAACAACTGTATAACTCCGAGAGAACACAATTTCTCAAAGAGTAAAATTGAAGAAGCCACATTACCTATTTAATCAACAAATCTGAATCCGAAACAATAACACAAAAAAATCTAAGTTTCTAAATTAACCAGAAATCCGCGTAAAACCAACTTGTATGTAAACACTCATAAACACCAGATCTAACTTAAATCACACCGCAGCTTCCACTAAGCACAACGTCAAACAGATCTAACGAAATTAACGGATGACCAACATCATAGGCCAGAACTGGCCGGCGACGGTAAACTTCAGATCTGGGCGGCGACGGTGAACTTCCGATCGGGACATGGTCGGCGACGGAGTGGCGATGGACAACGCAGATCTGGTCGGCAACGATCAACGCATATATGGTCGGCGACGGACAACGCAGATCTGGTCGGCGACGGAGAGAAGAACGGCGCTGCTGCGGTCGGTCCGACAGTCACTTACTCGAACGATGATAGATTGACAATGGGTAAAGTTTCAATAGATCCATGACAGTGAGGGAGAAGACGAAGTGATGGGAGGCGATAGATCTTTGCGAGAGGGATGGCGGCGGCGCAGAGGCAGAGAAGAAGGGGAGACGGCGGAGGCGCAGAGGCAGAGAAGGGTCTGAGTGAAGTAGAAAAATGAAAGTGATGGGTTGCTGGCTTAGGGCACACTTGTTTGTTTATATATCCTTTGAAAAACGGTAACCCGGGCAATCCGTCAACCGACCCGAAAATTACGGGTCGGTTCGGGTACAGGTCTATTTTCGGCGGGTAGTGAAAATAGCTACCCGTACCCGGCATTTTGCCAGGTCTAGTTGGGCCCATTCTCTAACAGCAAGATTTTAGAGCATATGGTAACTTAACAAGGTATTAGAGCTCTGGTTTCGCAAGGTCTTGGTTTGATTCTTTCTACTTGCATATTTGATTCCCCTTTACTGGGGGCTTGCACGTGAGGGGGAGTGTTAAAGAATGAGATACATTGTTGGGCTTAAGCTTTTAGAACAAATTGTAACTTAGCAGATAAAGGTACCAAAGGGCAGCCATCACAGAGTATTCAGGATAATGTATAATACAATCCCTGGTTTGTGGCCAATTTAAGCCAAGAAACCCCTTTCCTATGGATTAGAAGTGCAAATACGCAAAACGACATGTTACAGATGAGGTTGTGGTCAATATCCATGTTAGCTGTCAATAAAGGAGTGGAGTTCCTGATCATCTCTATGTGGATACAGCTGTTGCTGTGCATATCTCTCATGGCGCTATCTTGTCAGTATGGTGACCTCTTGTGCTCTTCATGGGAACAGTCTTGACAATATCCCATCCCTGAGTACTTTATTGCAATTGATCCAAGTTTTCGATTTAGATATTCTAGTTTAGGGGTTTACTTTTTCGGGATTGATCATAATTGGGTCGCTACTAAAGTTGAGTGATATATTTTTTTATTGAGATGTCAAATGTAATGCATTGCTAAGAAAAAGTAACATACCATGACAGGAAAAGAAAACCAGGCATGGGATATTGCTGATTTACAATTTTTCCATCCACACATACAGATAACAATAAAAGATAAACTAACCTCGCCAAACCCAAGACTTCCGTCTTCAAGACACACAGATAATATAAAACCTTCTCTATAAAGTGCTGTGGCGTCATAGTTGACAGGAGCTGAAGTTGGTGCAGCGCAAAGCTGGACTCTACAAAAATGATGATAAGGGAAGCGTTGGCACATTGTTAGATAAGTAAACATAACATTATCAGATCATTGAACTCTTCTGAATTACAACGAAGGAAAAGAGTGAATGAACCCATTTCTGAAATAAAAGCAAACACTGACCTGTATAAAGAGTACTCCATCGTACAAATTTTTGAAAAATTCAAGCCATGTTGGACAGATTCCGAAATTAAGAACCTTGAAAGGATGCTCATAGACTTTTCAACTGTCTGGCATGCAAATTTTCTCAAACTACTGCGAACAGGAGCAAGATGCGTTAGCAAAGCATAAAGGTGATAAACTGCTAACCTAGATATCATAACTAATGCGATTAAGTACCCAACTACCTGTGGAAGGTGGCATTGGCATCCATGCAACTCTCAACTTCAACTACACAGTCAACTTCTTCCTGTTGAGATATGCGCAAAGCATCTTGTAGTTCCATCTTTGTCAGGACTTTTACATGTTTCACACTGCATAAAAGGTTATTCTCTCACCGTAATAAGAGAAAACAGCAAGCATAGCAGAGGGTATGGTGGCACAACTAAAAAATGAAATGAACTATATGTTTACATTAAACATGAGAAAGATACTACTAAATGAAGGGCAACATATTAAAGAATTTGTATTAACCTACTGGCAAATGGGAATGTAGCATTCACCCATCCAAAAGGCCATTAGTAAAATCTTACTTAAAAAGACAATCATTCATTTTGTTTTGTCTTAACTATATATTATTGTGCAATAAGAAACCATGTTGTCAAAAAGGGAACATGTAACCAGTTCCCCCTTCTTCAAAAATACTGGCAACAAATTGCTTTAATTTACTTATTGTATTGATACACTGTCTTCTCTTTTGTTTATGTTTTCAGAAATGCAATAGAAGCCGCAGGATTGTTTTGAACATAATCATAAGATCTTTAACTTACTTTTGGAAAGAAATATTATCCTAGATACTAGCTTTCAATAAAAAGAACTGATGCAAGTACTTACAGATCCTGTTCCAATGTACAATTTACTGTCCAAAAAAGCAGAAATATGTAGAATTTACTAGGGCTTCCTTTGTTAGTCATTACTGCATTCATATTAGTACCGAGTGTTCCAACCTACACCGGTAAGAGACAGTCAAAGTATATGGAACTGTGCTTTTCCAAGTACTTCAAAGAAGAAAATTTTGGACACACGGCCAGCTTAATTATATTTTTCAAGAGATTAATCTGGTTGCATGAGGAAAACGATACGATTCGCAACTACACGGTAAGAATTTTTATAAAACTAATGGAATTTCTAAGAAGGATCTATGCCAAATATTTTTTGTAAGAGTAAGTATAAGATGGTGAACCTTGCCACAACATTTTGACCTGGAGGTAACGGGTTCAGAACGGGGAACAGTATATCCACGACAGTGGGGGTAAAGCTGAATACATCAACACTCTCAGACCCCTGAATGGAGGAAGCCTTGCGCACTGGGGACGTCCCTTTTTCTTATATGAGCAGGTAAAAACGAAGTGCACAAGGAGGGGCGAATTGAAATTCATGTACACAACGGTATACAAAAAACAAAATGTTTACATCAAGAACCTAACTAATAAGGCCTTAAGAACCTTCAAAGAGGACAGCCATGCCACTTGGTCCACAGGTTAATATGTTAGAAAAAAAAACCTTAATACAAGCTATGGGCAGTTCCTCATTCCGCAAAGCCCGACATCTGAAAGAGTCTACACCCAGTAATTTATAGGTCCCATCTTTAGATATGTGCAGATAATTTCAAAAAGTAAAAAGAACTTAAACAACTACTTGTCTTGTTGAATTCATATGAGACTTCATTAACACCAAATAGTTCTATTGCACTGTTGTAGTCGAAATAAGTAGCCGAACTGACTATTATAAGCAAAAAACAGCACGCGGGCAGATGCCACTAATACTAAAGTCATAATGCTGGAAAGAGATAATTGAATAAATGGCAGGCATATTGGCAGGTTTCGTACCCATGTGCCATGCAAAGCTGGTGGATTGAGACATCATGTGATGTGTAGAAATACTGACTCAAGATACTTTGGTCAGTTTTATCTGCAACGGGAAGGAGACTGAAGATTGCACCGCCATGATTGTTTATCACAAGTATAGTCATTCCTTTGCGTGGCACCCTTCAAATACAAAAGAATCTTTAAAACAATTGCAGACGAGGCATCACAGACATTTGTTACCATATGAAGAAAGACACTTAATAAAACCGACATTGCAAAGCAATAAAAGCAGCAAACTTCGAAACTTAAAGAATGGAAAGGAAAATGATAAAAACATGCCAATGATGTAGTAGTCCCCTCCACACGCTATTCATGTCAAGGGATGGAGTGGATTGGTTGATTTTGACGTGGAAAGTTTTTCAGTGGAAATCTCGCTGCTAATAGTAACCACCTATTCGCCATTATGTAATACAAAAAAGAAAGGAAAAAAAAACAAGGATTTCTAACCTACAAAAAAAGTTTCATGTTAAAACTATTTCTTTCTGAGAGGGGCGTGGGGACAAATAACAGCATTATATAAAATAGGACAATTTGTGAGATGATACAAGGCTGAGTTGGGAATGGCGCCATCAATTACAATCCAGTATTTGTAACCACTTTTACTAGTTATAGGCAATTTAATATCTCATTTGTTGATCAAAAGAAGATGTGTATGAAAGTAATCTTACATATTTTGTTACTAGAAATCTATTGTCCCGTTGCAATGCACAGGTTCAATGCTAGTATTAGATCTAAGAATCCGGGAAACGTTTTCTTCTACTTGAATCGGGCAGGAGTTACAATATTGAACAATTACAAAAAACAGTTTGTGATCATTGAAAACATTTTTTTTTTCTTCTTTTCACATAAATACAAATTTATCTCATGAAACAATCTCGCACTGGTATAAGACTTGAGAACGAGACAATCTATCTTCCAGCAATGCAGATATAAGCTCAAATAATAACTGGGGGGAACCACCAAATGATGAGTTGTTTCCTTGAATAGTACATATTCTTTTCCTTTTTTTCCCACATAAATACAAATCTATTTCATGAAACAATCTCTCACGGAGATAAGACTTGAGAACAAGACAATACCCCTTCCAGCAATACAGATAAAAGCTCAGGATATAACCGGGCCAAACCACCAGATAAAAACTAGTGTAATATGAATACTACAGATACCAGTTATCAAAAGAACAAGATGGTAAACCCAGGGAAGCTTTTTAGGTCAAGGTTCTTACAAGCAGCAAAATTTTGCACCAAAAGTAATTCAAAAAGACATCTAAACAAGTTCTCACCTTTGCTTCAGCAATGCTAATCCATTTGTATCATGTAGAAAAGAAACATCTCCCATTAGACAAAGTACCTAAACATAACCAGAGAAATATAGACAAATGAGCATCTCCCAACTTTAAAAAAATGTGAAAAATCCTCAACCAGCCGAATATTTGGCAGCTCCAATCGCACAAATCAATCACCTAAAAAAGAGAATGGCATGTACCTAATATGATATATTCCTCTATACAGTTGTATGGCAACTGCCGTGCAAATCATACATATAGTTACAACTGTAACTTACAAGTTTCTTTTAGGATCCGCATATTAGAATGTCGACTCATGAGGTTATACAATCCATATGCTTTTCCTGATTTAATAAGATGAGGAAAGGGCTATACGATTGTATGGCCTTGAGCACAATCTGAGATTTTCGAAATCATCTGAGGCAAGCATAACCTAAAAACAGAATGTAGTGTATCTCATCTGACGTACTCGTATTATATGGCAGCTGCAGTGCATACTATACATCTGGTTCCAACTTTCACTAAGAAGTATCTATTAGGATCCGTGTATTATAGTGCCGAGTCATGTGGTTGTATAATCTATATGTTTTTCCTTATTGTTTTACGGTTTTCATAAGATAAGGAAAGGCCATAGTACATATTTATAACCTACTAAGCTCATACCATTGTATAACCTTAAGCACAATCTAAGATAATCAATTTCATTTTACATTACAATCCTACCCAAAAAATCCTACGAGAAGGAAATAATAGTGGTTGGTTTCTGAGAAAATATAAAACTAAGTTTCAAGGCTTTAAACTCCTCGCATAGGAGCCAATGGATACATTTTGTGGCTAGCCCCGTGGCCGGGCTGTGGTTCAGGTGCGTTACATCTGTAGTCTGTACTCTGCAGTGATGCTAACAGATCTGGGGAACCAAGACTCCCCAATGCCCCAAGACCTCCCTTTTAGTTTGAAGGTTAGGGTGATCATGCCAAATGAAAGGCTTGCGCGTTGGGATAACTTCTGAGCCGCCAAATACCTCTTTCTTCGGATCTCTTATTTTTGCTTTATATGATAGGGATGAGGCATAACTTTGGTTCTTCTTAATCCTTTCAAGACGACATGAACATACTCTTAGGCTGATTTCTTTCTGCCTATCACATACGAGGGGTTGATTCCAGGATGAGAAGAGCAACCAATGATGGCAAAACCTCCTTAAGGCTTAGGTTGGTCAATCCGGCCTAAGACACATAAAATGACAAACTGCTGTAGGAATGGAAAGTGGAGACCTTCCAACGAAAAGGATATTACTTAATGTTCCAACACCTTGCATTCTCAAAGGAAGCATTTGTTCAAGAGGGTAAAACATGTGCTACTTTCTTTCTTCCCACTTTTGGGAGGAAGAAATAGCGTAGCACCAGTGAAGATAGCGACCCTCCTCCCTTCACCTTCCCCTCTTAGTCAGACAATGAAGCAAATACATTTGCACTTCACAACTTTCATCCTTCCTTTTTCTCCTTGTAGCAAACATCATGATTCCCATTCTATTAGTATTAACTACTTCATCGAGTTGTGCAAATCTGCTCTTTCTTCAAATTGCAAACAATTTTGCAACGCTTCTTTCAATCTTTTTTTGTAATTTTTACTGTCCATATTACTTATTTCAAGTTGTCTCAATTTCAGCTTGCTCCAAAAGTTTTTGATGACCAATTATTCTCCAGGTTCTACGTAACCATGATTAGGAATGGATTCTACAACTTGATCCAAAATATGGAAAGATATATAAAGGGGACAGAAGAAATCTGGCTTTGTTGCTTCTCCTTACTGATATGATTCTCACAAACGGCTGAAGATTCAAGTCTAAGAGTAAAGGTGCCAATTTTTTTCAAACCAAAATAAGTTCGCCACAATATGGGCAGATCTTTTCATGTTTGGCAAGTGAGATTCCATGAATTGTGTTGTTATGACTTGGATGTGAATTTGCATGGAATCTCACAAGTTTTGCAACTCGGATGTTTGTGTCATGTTTTTTGTGGAGCGCAATTGTTGTCTGGTTGGTGAACTAAATGAAGCCAACTCCTGTTTATGTTGGGGTTAAACTAGCAAGCACTAAAGTGCTTTGGTTTCGAAAATATGTTGGAAAAGTTGAAGCAATATCATCCGCTATTGTGACATTAGCCTTGATATAAACAGCATGAGTGTATTTACATCTACAATTCCTCTCTACAGTAGATCAGTGGGAAAGATAATGGCAGGTGGTAATAGCATCCCCTCCTCCGGTAAACAGTAATGTTTAGTTGGTCCTGTACTGGATCTAATCTTGTTTCTAGTAGTAAGTTAACTTAAGCACTTGATTTTCCGGTGCCGTCCTATCCTACGTCCTTTCCCCAGAACCTCTATAAAAGAAGAGATTGACAAAGGTTATGAGCAGAATGTGTACCCGCAGTTGGAGCTGGCTGCACTTCATACAAGTGCTAGTCTTTCTCTACATGAACAATATTTTCAGCTAGGCCATACGTTCTATGTCCTTTTCTAGATGATCATTTAGGAGCAAGTTATTATTTACTATTAAGAATTTGTTCAGGAACTCCTTAATTCATCTGCTGTTTTACAAGGAAGTAGAGCACAATTAGATAAATAAGTTTGAAATCTTCTTAGGTATGAAAACCAATTTCTTACAAGAACTCACCAAATGATTACAAGCAGTAGCATGGTAGTTTTTTAGCTTGAGAAAAATATACCAAAACGAGAACAATTTCTTTTCTAAACAAATCTATAAATACTAACTTGTTTATTGCAGCCCACAGAAAATCCAATAGCGGTGCTAAGCAGACCATCAATACCACTAGCTCCTCTATTCCCAGCCACCTGTATCCAGTGACATGATAATCCCAAGGTCAACATTGCAGGAATATCGTGAGTACACCGTGCCCAGTTACTTCCATACATATTGGCATCACGTATTGGCATGCTGTTTCCGATAAATATAGAAGATCCACAGTTAAGAGCTTCCGGAATTGCATGTGCAACATAAGGTTCAGTCAAGGAGTTATCCAAACCGATTAGACATGAAATCTCCCAGGCAACCTACAAAATGGGTGGAATGAACTTACAAAACCATGTAAAGAGAGGATGGAAGACCTTGAAAAACCAAATACACTTAGAAATAGGATTCACTCTGTCTAGGTCTACAAGAAATAGGAATCAGAACAAGAACCCACAATGAGGTCCTTGGAATCATGTCTTCTTGTACAACAAGCTTTTAGTTACCAGTTGGGTGACGCCCTTGCAAAGCCATCAAAAGACGCCTTAGAGAGCTTCTTTTTCAATTTATTGGTGTTAATTCTTGAAACCCTTTAAATCAATGCTTCTCAATTTCACATGCCAATACTTTTTCTTTTGCAATTTCTAATTTTCTTTTATTTTCCTCTCTCCACTGTTTCGGTCCAATGTCTGTTTGCCAGTTTCAGTTTAGCACAAAAATTAACACCTTATTTAAGACTCAGAATATTCGTAGGTGACATAAAAACAAACACACTATCATCTTACACACATAAAATTTGGTCAATTTGGCATTAGAAAATTTGATCCTATAAGCTATGGGCCTATGGCACATGAGAATACCAACTTCTCTGACAATCTACATCAAATTGAGAAGAACAAAGCTGTGAAAAACAGGGCATACCACATCTTAAGAGGTAATGCAGCTCCTACACTTCGGGAAAATCTATCTCAGCCACAATTGAAGGACTTATTTCTCCCATTCACAAAGATACAACAAGACAGTTAAACAATAGTGGCCGTATTGCTAAAGGCACACCATGTTTGCTAATCATTCAACAAATACGTTGATGTATACCTCTATACTCTTGATTCCGAAAAGCTGTAGTAACTGTGTTTATTGCACCCCTGCTTTGTTAATACTTTCCCGAAGCTCTTATGCTTTCTAATACTTTTTAGTTTTAAGTTCTCTTAGCGACAGATAGGAGTTATGACAATGAATTGCAGTTTTGAACAGAAAGCTGGAAATTAGATCATCAGAGCTAGTTACAGGCATGTACAAAGTTCAGCAGGTCTGGCTTTTTCTAGAGTTAGCCAACCGAACGTCGTCGAAACTTCACCAAATAAGATGTGAAAAGCAAGGTAGAATTCAAGAAGGTAAAATGGAACGATTAACTAAGTAAGGGTGTAAAAGAATCAAGGCTGAAGAATAGAACCATCATGTCTAATGCCCGTAGAAAACCAATCCAATTTCTGCTCATGCGCGGTTTACAAGCTTTAAGCAAACAACCAGTGAATTCAGTAGCAGAACTCTGGATCCTATGCGTTACAATGTGTGAAGGATCGTGACGACTTGGATGCTTCTCAACCATTACATACGAGCGTGGAAAGCAATCTTCTAGCATCTCAGAAATGCGCTTGCTTGTAATCCGGCTACCAATCTGGTATAATGCAAAACTGGAAGTTAATTGACAAGATTTAATATACAATCACACAGCATACAGGGAAGTATCATCGAGCAAACCATTGCCACATTATCATTACCTAATGCAAGATCCATATGCTTTACTTGTCTTTTGTGGACCGTGTGATCTTTTCTAGATATTGTAAAAGTACATCTACAGACAGGTAATATGAAAAGGCTAACAAGACAAGAACTATTACCAAACCTGTGTAACTTCTGTCCTTTTATAAGGGCTGTCGCCTTTTGTCTTTCTACGTAATCGACAATCTAAAGCAAAGGAAAGGATACTCGCTAACATTAAATCACTGCGAAAGGGACTCCAGGACTCTTCCTGTTTCTCGTCATCTAAAGGGCAGCCGCGCTATGGGGAGGGCTAAATGTACGCAGCCTTAACTTAACTTTGAGGAGAGGCTATTCCGCATTTCAAACCCGTGATCTCCGTGAGTTAGCCACCTTAAAAGAAAAAATGTCATTCTAATTACGGAGAGAAATGTAAGTTCAAGGCCAATGTTGAGCCTTGATGCAATAATAAGGTTGCCAAGGCTCAACCTCGGCCTCAAAGTTTCATTCCTCTTCATAACTAGAGTGATGTTTGATAAATAGGTGGCTAACTCACCTAGTGCGTTGATTCTTAAACTTATCTTCAAATTAGGGATTGGTATCTTCCCTGCATGATTCCCCGCAGTATATATTAGAGAATTTTCTCTCGTTTTTCATCATATAAAAATTCATTTTTTTGCAGTCTACGGAGGGTGAAACAAAAGAGAAGTTCCACGCAATTGTTGTCCTTCCCTTTCTGCCATACAAGCTCCAAACACAGCCTTAAAGTTTGTCTAAAGTACAGTAAATGCACTTAAATTTAATAGCAAAGGCAGAATTAGTTTATACCTGAACAACCACATCAGGCAGCGCCCATTCCCTGACGACACTGGAGAGTAATAAATGATCAAGATGATCAACAAATAACAAATTCTCTGCATTTGTAGAAAAGGAAGTCATATACTTTCTCAATCGCAGGCCTGATAAGATGTCAGCTACAATTGGCCATTGAAGGTGTTTAGCAAGAAGAAGAGCTGCCCATATGTCATCCTCTGTTCGAATTGCACCAATTAGTAAAAGTCCTCGCTTTGCCCCTTGAATCACTCTTATAACCTCAGTCATATGCCCATGTGTATAACAACATGCAAGAGAATGTTGCACTTGGACATAAGACGTAAATGGTGCAGCACTTGACATCCAGAAATCTAATCCTTCTAGACAATTACGCATCCACTTCCTTGGACTGTTTTCTAATGGTTCCCTAAAAGGACAGTTGATGTGAGCCGGCCCAGAAGGTGAAGAGGTTGCCCAATGTACAGCGGAGTCAAGGGTGGTCAGTACCATCCTTGCAGGTATATTATCTGTGGGTGCAGGAAGACCGAAGAAGTACCTCACAAATGGGCCAAAATGGTTGACCTGGTGTACAAAACAAAGACATAGTTCGTGAGAACAATTAAAACATTCAGTAGCCTCCTGCACTAGGCTGCCATCATATCAGGTCAAGATAGATTGGCAGATGATGAATTAGATGATTTTGTACAGCTACCACACAATTCAGGAAATATAGAACTCAATAAATACAAGTGGCAACTCCAAGGAAAGACTAGAGAAAATATATTGTCATAAAAACCTAATGAGTCAAGCCACTTGAGCTATGAGCAAGGTGAGCCCATCTAAATCTAATCCTACATCAGTTCAACATAATCCATGTTATATGTTTCTTTACAACAAAATCAGGGTAAGTATGAAATATCAAACCCAGTAGGCCAGCACCCAAGAATATAAAACCTTAAAATTTCTGAAGGGGTAATGTCAACATCAGACACCCCATAACCAATTTGGTCAATGCACCAAACAAGATGGCAACAACTGAACACTCCACATTCAAAATTGGAGTATGTTATCTCAAAATCATCATAGAAGCATCAAATTTGGAAGTCTGCTAGGCAGGGGCCCTAGTTGCTGCTTAATCCCAGCTGGAGGTTGACCTAAACTTCCAACTTCAGCTTCCATAATACTGTATGAAAATAGCACTAGTGCTAGATCGCTACTGTATTCAGATGGCAGGATATAAATTTCAAACATGTGTCACAGCAGAAAGTAACAACACGTCCCATGGATCAAATCGTAGTTCCTTCTTTCAGAACCCACAAATCAGCATGCCCTCTAGAATCCAAAGAGAAGCTCCCTTCCCAGCTTCATATGCTCAGTTCATCAATACCTTTTGGATAAGTAAAATATAGACTAAGAGAATGGCATATTTGTTTTATTTTATTATTTTGATAAAAAATTGTATCCTCCCAAGACCCCCGGAACATGGGAAGCCTCGTGCACCAGGCCACACAAATTAGTAGCAGGAGCTAGCATAAAGCACTAACCTGGCCAATCTATAAAACCTGCAACTTGAAACACATGCATCATTTCCCACAACAGAAAACCTTAACAGAGGCACCAAAACCCTCGCCTCTGCACATACCACAGCCATTGCAGGCACCCATCTCTGGCCAGTCTCCTACACACCGTGCTTCTAAAACAATTATGGAAACCCAGCTCCATCCAACCAAAACAGCCCCATGCTTTGCCAAAAGAATGGTACCGACCCTTATGTATGTCTGATACTTCACCGCCTCGAAGCCATGTGCATCCAACTTCAATTGGCAAAGCTCTAGCCAACCAAGCACCATCAGAGGGAAACACCCACTGCTAACTGCTCCTGGGAACTTTGTTGAACTTGAACCCATGGCAGAATAGGAGGAATGGAGTCCATTGGTAAAAGCTACCCAGGGGGGACCGCCACCCCCAACAGGCACATTCAATGGCTAGGAAACAAAAAAAAAAGAATGTGAAAAAATTGAATCCCCAAAATTCCAACGGGAGAAGCTTGTACTTGTATGCATTATCTGATGTCAGCAAAGGCAGGACAAAAGCTTTTGCAAAACAAATTTGAAATGTTGATAAGAAACATGGCTCATAAGTGGACATTCTTGCCTGCTATGTAATAATATCACATTGCTCTGACAGCTGTAAATGGCCCCGGGTCCTTTTCAGTTAAAAAAGTCAAATGCACCATTTATACATGTAGAAAGAACAAATATGATGTTGAGTAACTCAACCAGGTCCAACCAGAAGTAAGAGCTAACCTTATCAAATATAATATGTCCATCAAAACTACCTGTCTTCTAATATAGGTTGTAAGTAGGGGTTAAAAGTTTAACATACCTGATTAATGGCCTGGTTTGCTCCAGCATCTTGCAGCTCTGGAGGACGATCAGCAGTTAGTAATAAAAGTGGTACAAAATCTTGACTAGCCTCTACAACCTGTACAACACCACTTACTATTAGCGAGGGATCCAAAATATACCTAATCAAAGCACAATATAAGCAAAACAACAATATTTAAGAGAATGAAGTGCAAGGAAGAAAGAAATGTGAAAGCAGGCAGAGGTGCTTACTCCCCCAACAGAAGGGACAAAAATTGCATTATGATTGACAACGAGAAAAGCAAATTCAGTGAGACACTAAGAGATTTCCAACATGGTTACAATCAACTAAAACTTAACTAAACATAGGAAACTGGAATCCCATTTGCCACTATTACTAAAAGAATGAGTTAAGTTTCAATATCTAGTGATACTCACAGCAGGAAGAAGGTTTGAGACTGCAGTGCCAGATGATGTTATGACCACTGCTGGTTTATGAGAACCTCTGGCATAACCTATAGCGTGAAATGCAAGCGAGCGCTCATCAAAGCACGCGATACAAGTTGTAAGGGGATGACTAGAAGCAGCAATTGCAAGGGGAGACGATCGTGATCCTGGAGCTACACAAAAATACTAGATGAAGAATGAATCAGAAAAAGTATACCCCCACATACGTAGCAAAGGAGACCATCAATTAATCTCACCGTCAGACCAAGTCGAGAGCATTCTTCGATTATGAGTGACGCCCACAAGGTATTGATGTTAGCATAATCTTGCACTGATAAGTAAGTTATTTCACCAACATGATCCAATTCATACTGAAACAGAGACAAACTACCTGAATAATTTATACACAAGTTTGCTCCACTGAGGCACTTCAAATTAAACAACTGAACAACAAAAAAAATTCAGACATATTCTCATTCATATTTTACGATTGGAAGTGGCATACCATGTTTTTGGAAATAGCTACTGTGGGTGAAAGCCTGATAGAGAACTGGCAGGAACATGAAGCATCTTTCTGTAAATAGAATGGGCAGTTAAATTATGCATTATTCCGTTGGATCCTCATTGAAATTATAAATAGGAGTTATAGGACAGAACAAAACCATCCAGCCTGTAAGGATCACCTCCCTCCCAAGCCACATCAAAATTTTCTCAAAGGCAGGAAAATTACCAGGATAAAGGGGATACCAGTTCCATAGGGTCACCCAAGAAATCCCTTCCACCCTGTGAAAGAGCAGTTGCGTATACCTACAAAAATCAAGTTTCCCAATAAAAGATTGACAAATGGAATACATAATTGAGTCAAAATGTCTCACTAAAGTCCAACAATTCTCATAGTATATTCAAGGCATAACAATAATGTCGGAGAAAAATCCTTCCACGCTCCATCCAGCCTTTGCATTTAATCAATCAGAAGATTGGGAACCACGTAATAGCTACTAAAAAGATGAGAGCTAAGCAACAATGTGACAGTCAGGATGGGATGGTTGTGAGTCAGTTCAGTATCTACAGTAGCATGGGATATGGATGTGTTCTCCAAGCCCAGCCATTAAGTAAACGATCATGAAACTAGAACTCCAAGGAAACTTAGTTGCCAGAATCAGACTACCAAAAAGTAAGTATAATAAGGCAATCATATGCAAATATGATTTTAGTAGTATAAACGTTACATTTAAGAAGAACTATAAAGTTCAATGGCTTCTTGAGCCAGGGTGGATCATCAGAATCAAGGCATACGCCAACGTATTGGTTAAAGAAACCTGAACCGGCTCCTCAATTTGAGAAGGGTCTAAAAGTCAATCCTATGAATGGAAAGACATAGACAACCAACCAAATTAGAAGTAAGTTTCCCAGTGTAGGGCGATTCTATATATACATAGTATAATTAGAGAAAAGAAGAGAGCGAGAGAGAGAAACGGTGCAACCAAGTAGTTGAAACAATTTAGACTTCAAGCTACATCCTCGTGTAAGTTTAAATAGATAAAAAAAATTTACCATTTGAGCATTTTTATCCTCTACCATGTTGAACTTTCTGAGAACAGGCGCGACGCATTTGTTGTGGCATTCCTCTGTGATGGGCGCCATATGATGTCTGGTCTGAAAACAATAAAATGCATTACTGATGACTGATGAGGAAGCTGAGGCAAGGGGGGAAAAACTTCTAATTTTCATATCCTCACATAAAGTCCAACATTAAAATCTGCAGATGCAAGAGTAATCTTACTAACGGTATAATAACGTTTTACACCATCCTAACATATAATAAAAGAAGAACATTCGTAATCGCAATATTTAAAAGAGCTAAAAAATAATATAAGTAGCACTAAATTACTCCAAAGTGAGGGTTGACGTTAGGTTTCCAGTAAAGGTTAGTAGCTCAGTCATTTTACCAAAATCTGAAATGGGTTTTATGCTTTAACTTATGTTAAGATTATTCTTGTTCTTGCATGAACAACAGTACAAGGAGTCTCTTTCTTTCTTGCCTAATCTACTTGCAATGCCTAAATATACTGCCAAACAGAAAATTTAGGTACACATAATTGTTATGCTTAAATTCGCCAACTTACTATGAATTTCTGACAGTTGTAGATAGCACCTGGTTTGTTTGTTCACAGATCCCCCTCATGAGTCAAAGCTTACCATGTTTGTACATAAAATAAACCATATGAACCCACCCCCTCAGCTCTTTCTACAACTTTAAATTGTAAAGAGAGACATATTATGAGTATCAATGACCTTTTACATCTAGATTCTAGATGCCATGTAGAGAATGGAACATTCAAGGTTAGCAAACAAATCTTGCATAACCTTTTCCATCACCATCAGGATAAAAAGGATAAAAATAGAGCAAATATCTCATAACCACCTTCTCAAGGCCACACATAAAAGCTACAAAGGATGTGATTGGTTGTCCCCTAAAAAGGTGAGATAATATAGGCACAAACCCTTGAAGTGATGTTAGGAAGGCTGGTGTTTTAGAAATAACATCAGGTTTAAGATGTATAAAGCTCTATGGTGAGATTCTGGATGGACCTCTCTTGCAGGGAGAAATAACTGCAGGACCTTTCCCAGACTATGCTAGGAGGAAAAAAAATAGTACAGAGATCGTCTTTTCCCTTTTTTCCTTAGTTTATATTTCTTCGCACGCCAGGGGAGGGGGGAGCATGGATGGAGGGAACTGGTCGAACCTTCTACAAAAAACATTCAAGATTTGGAGGTCAAATAGGTTGTGACCTTGATTGATAGACTGCTTATGCAGCTCAGGGACGATAGGGAGGGTAGACTGGCATTAGAAGAAGGATGTAATATACATCAAGTCCTGAGTAATCACCTATACTCTAGATTCATGTTCCAGTATAAGTACCATGTGAAGATTGAAAAAAACATATATCATGTAACTTTTACATACGGAAAGATCCAATAGGTACTTAAATTGCAGAAATGCACAAGATCTCATGAATAATAAGTGAAAAGATACCATTGTACTATCATCCTTGGCAGTCTATATAGATAATAAACTTACAAATATATCTTGTACGTTTTAACTTCTTCTTTGGATTAATTAGGTCCGAAGCCTCACAGCTCTCAAAACCAAAGAGAAAACTCAAAGAATAAAGCTGACAGGTGGAGATTACAACCTGAGGGTACCTGGTAGAAAGATAACTCATAACGTTGAATGGCCTCCCCAAATGCACAAAGCGATGATTCATTCCATGCCAGCGTTGCAGCTAAAATCGAAATCCCCTCAAGCTCAACTAACTCCATCTGCCAATTAAAAATTACCATGTTAAGTTACTTGATCCTCTAGAAGCTTAAGCGAAAATGGGCACACTTCAACTGAATGGAACCTTGAGCCCCACCTACATGTCTATATCGCAATATAATACTTAATTAAAACATAAGAGATGCAGCACGAGTTGGATGCAAGATTAAAGGTAGAAAAGCAGATGCTTACTTGGGGAATAAACAGGTGAAATGAACCAGTTTCGTAC
Source organism: Escallonia rubra (assembly GCA_033065855.1). NCBI lineage: Eukaryota > Viridiplantae > Streptophyta > Magnoliopsida > Escalloniales > Escalloniaceae > Escallonia > Escallonia rubra. The sequence goes on from JAVXUO010002083.1 coordinate 406,573, forward strand.
TCTTTAGAAGATGACATTGTCTCGGAATCAAAAATGGCATAACCATAACGCATTGAGAGTGCTGAATCGTTTGAAGGACATCTGTTGAAGCACCATAACATGATGTTACAATCGTTTGAAGGACATCTGATAACTTCAAATCAAGAGATAAAAAGAAACTATATGATTGTAGTTCAAACTAGAAAAACATAAACCCTGCAGGCAACTTAATATGCAGTAAAATTGGATAACAAGGCGGGTTCAAAAACCAAAAATCGAACACCATTTTGTACAAAATTAACTCAACTGGCACCAATTAGAGACTTCGGCAGCAAGCAGGCACTAGGTTGGAGACAGTGACAATACTATATAGAACTATGATTGCACCAAAACATTAGCATCATTTTGTGAAGAAGTTACCTTGAGTCACACCTACAAGGCTACAACGTACTTGGACAGCAAATTAGCAATGCACTTGGTTGGGGACCGTGAATCCACTTACAAGACAAAAACGCATAATTACCTATGCCAGTACTTTTATTTTTATTTTATTTTATTCTTCTAATAAGCAAAAGATTTTACTATAAACCCCAAGAGGGGGGAACCCTCATACAAAAGACGCCCAAAGACTAAAGGAGGTGCGCTGGGTAAACCCATTTACATAGAGGATGCTATGATCAAGTCATCTAAAAGGACTTAAAAAGGCATCAGATGATCCTTGACCCAAAAGAAAAGCCTGTTCAGAAAAGAAGAATGCTACAGATGAAGAGGAATCTCCACACCCTTAAAAGCACACAAATCCCTCTCCCTCCAGAGTCCAGACGTACCACATAGAACACAATGGCAGTAACCTCCACTCACAAACACTCTTCGGAACCTTTGCCCTGTTCCAACTTAGCATCAACTCTTTCATCAATCTCGGCAACACCTGTGTCATACCTGAAATCAGCTCATTGCTTGAGTAATGGCATCTGTATTAGCTAGAACATCTACAAATGAACTCACAGCTTCTAGTTCCAATCGTAAAAGTCTCTTCAAAGATGCGGATTCCAAACCATTTTTTCCATATAGAAAAGTCGACTAATCAAAATGGTAGCCTCCTTATTGACGGCCAATTGAAATAACTCTAGAAACTCACACTCAAAGACTCCAACTTACACCAGTCCAACCAAATATGATCTGATTATCGCTGCTCACCGCGAAAGAAATGAGTTTCATTAAATCTTGCCACCCATTAGTCATATATCTCCACAAACCGACACCATAATGCAATCTCGAAGGCAGAGAAATCCACTTCCAGGGATCCTTTACCAATTCTACAATCCACCACCCTACACCGCAATTACTCTTCCTCTCTCAAAACCTCCAAAACATTAAAGACCCGCAGATCTTTCACAGCCAACCCATCTTATGAAATTAGAGAACAAACAGTGTCGCAATTCACTAAATGGTTTTTAAATGGATCTGCCAAACAAATCCCTTCTAAGCTTATCAAATCTCTCCAAAACAAAAACGGGAATTCGGAAAGCAGAGATATAGTAGGTAAAAAAAAATTACAAAGAGCACTCTTAATCAACGTAAGCCTCCCACTCTTGAATAAGGTATTGCCTCTTCCACCCCGCCAACCTCGATAGAAGTGTGCAATAATATGATCCCAAACCGCTTTAGTTTCCACATTGCTCCCAAATGCAACCCTAAGTTAGAAGTTGGGAAAGAGCTTACCTAGCATCGCAGAATGTCTGCCAGAATTGTAACATTACCTACCTCCCCCACTGGCAAGATTCACACTTACTCTAATTAGTCCTCACTCCAAAGCGTAAAAGAATCCCCCTAAAGTATCTCATCTAAGACTCTTCAGCCCCAGAAAAACGATAGCATCATCCACTAATGTAAAAGGGAGACAATGTTAGTTACTCCCCCACCCCTCAACTATAAAGCCTTCCAAAAAACCACCAGCTACAGACTGACTAATCATCATGATGTTAGCCTCCATAGCCATTACGAATGGAAGGGTCAACAGAGGATTTCCTTGCCGAATGCCTCTCAATGTGGAAAACAAACTGCCGGACAACCATTGACCATAACAGAGAAGCCTAGGAAGCAGGCACACCTCTTCTGGGTCGAGGTATCGTGCCCGACACCTACTGCCACCCAGAAACCTCTGGACAAGTGTCGGATATCTCCATGCAGGGAAAAGGTTGATGATGGAGATCCATGGGGAAATGGACGTGACGAGGCAATTCATGATGATTAAATCTTGAAGGATGGAAGGGACGAAAGCTGTTTTTGTTTTCCTTTTTGACTTGTTTTAACGGGATCTTGCATCACCTCATTACCTATGTTCTATAACTTGACTTCCAGCTTATTTGTGGTTTTTAGCTGGTGTTTTACTATTTATGAGGGTGGAATGTGCTTGAAACTTGGATAAACATGCACAATAAAAAAAAATATATCAACAATTCAGTAGAGTCCAAGAATTGGTTTTTTTCGAGAATACGGTGTCCAGTGTCCCCGTCGGTTTTGGACGCGGTGTCCGTGTCCGTGCTACTTGGAGAGAAGCAAGCCCAAATTCAACTCCTCCATTTCTCTCCAAACCCTATATGACATAATAAACAAGAATTTCTAATCAACATGGTCAGCCTTATCAATTTCAACTTGCACACCACACCCCCAACCTATCCACCACGCATTCATTGCTATAAGCATCAACAAAAGTGTTCTGAGTGCTTGATTTTACTTTTGAAAACCTTGCTCAACCTGTTAGACAAGACATTAGTCAATAACTAGTACGCATACTTCCCCAATGTTTTCTGCTCCACTTTTAGTAGGTTTTAGAGTGACGAAAGAAAGCATTACTACTCCGCTCGTAACTTCCAAACTCAACGAACTCCTGAAACACTGTCACCAGGTCCTCCCTCAACACAAGCCAAAGCCATCAAGACTTAGAGCCTTTGTACTGCAACCTGCCAATGCCTCTAAGACTTCTGTCTCGTAGAGGGTCTCTACAATTACACTTTATCCTCCTCTCCAATAGTCGAGAACAACAAACCCTCAAGACCCGGCTTCCGTCTTCTTGTTACTCATATAACTGCTCATAAGAATGAATAATGCCTTCTAACTAATCTACCGAAATGGTTACCTCTTCTTTGAGCTTTAGCCTCTTCTTCTACTCATATTACACCAGGCACTATCCTTGCGATCCAAATTTTTCAGTACCTCCGTTGTTTGCCAAAGAGATTTAAACCTTTCCAAAGATATCCTTATTCCACCTTTTCAGATCTCCATACAGTAACTTCAATTTGCAAGCCAAACACCGATTTGGCCGTCCAACTAACTAATATAACTCCCACCAACCTGGCATCCGCTCCACAAATCCCTTTAATCCACAACTGAAGAAGAGATATCTCTCCCCACTAGAATAGAAGTCAACAGTGAATAACAGAATTCCTACTCGAGTTTTTTCAATACACTCTGATATATAGTATACAACATACCCATTCTATAGCATTAGGAAACGCTAATCCTAGTAAATGCGTGAGACGGAATTTAACCTAGAAACGAATTGTACTACCTGGGCAATTCCCATACACAGTTGGACCACTTGTCGGGTAAGCATCAAAGATTCCTCCTTGTCCGACTCCAGAAAGTTCCTGAAAAGATCAACAGCCCAGTGAAAGTTGGTAAAAGCGTTTGCCGAACTTTATCACGGTTTTCAGAACTTTTCCAATTGATATTGCCGCTCCAAAACCACCTTTAGGCCAAAAAATATCGGCAAGGCAGAGCACTCATCGATTGCTTTCCAACAACGCACTGATCACCCCAATCCAAGTCCGTATGACAAAGTTATGCTCGCTAAGTGAAGAAATACACAATGGTAAAAGTCAAACTTGCTACAATTGCTTCCTAATCACTCTCCTATTGTATTGATTGCGCCTAGAAGTCTTCAATCAGTGTAATTGAGATCCTCCTAGATCACTCCTCCATCCACATGTTTTAAAATGAAAAGGAATTTTCCCACTTCTCCAACCCCTACATTCTCTTGTCTTGCATGCACGTAATCACCAACTTCAACTTAGAAAGCACAGCTTACACACTCGTCCTCTTTTCAAAAATTCAGCCACAGAAACATTCCATGTAAACAAATTCAGACTCATCTTAACAGTGGAATGATATGAAAACCTCAACCTACCCGCATCCACACCACTCCCCTCACGCCTGACAACCCAATCATAATCAATCGAACACTTTCAGCTCCCTTGCCTTTAGATCTGCCACCCCTTGACTGTTTAACTAACATTCCAAATACAGCAAACGGCATCTTTTCTTTACCCTCAAAATCCCCCACAAATTTAAATAAAACCATTAACTGCCTCCAAAAGCCACGCATCCACATTGGAGCCCACAACTTTTCTCGGACTACCATCTCCACCCACTATAATCAGTGCCACTATAATCAAGAGATTCGTCTGGATACTCAGTATTATCCCAGTTGCATTAAGCAATAAGTGCTACCATCATCATCACACCACTTTACAGTATCATCCCAACGGTCAATGTAAGAAACAGGTCGGTAGTGGTCAACCACTCACAGTCGACTAAGCATCGCCCACGTCAACACATTGAAAAAACTCCCACAAGTACTCTGAACCCACTCCAGTATAAGAACCGGTTGGCAGCACAACATCATTATCCTATTTCTTCTAGCCCAAGTGCAAGAATTCTGAATTAACTTTATCAGAAACATCATCCAGCCTTTGCTTAACTCGCCAAGCTCTGTCTTGTCGCTAGTAGGGCTGCAACTTTGGTTGAGCTTTATAGGTTTAACCAACCCGACCCAAGAAAATGTGAGCTTTTACCCAAACTAACCCACTTAATTATAAAATGCGTTAGAATGGGCTGAGCTCATAGTATAGTGGGTTATTTGGGTTGGGATTTTCAAACGATTTGGTAAAAACTCATATTTTTTAGCGACCGCCACGGCCAGCCGCCAACAAACGCCACCGACAACGACCGCTGCCACCATGGGCAGCCACAGCCTCTGGCAGCCGCAACCACCACAGCCGGCCGCCGCGACCCCCAGCAGCCACCACACCTTACACCCACCACCGCAGCCACCGGCTGCAACCGCCACCATCGGCAGCTCCACTGCTGCCGGCAGTCACCGCATCCACCTCTGTTGGCACCAGCCACCAGCATTCCATTTTTTGTTTCACCTAAAAAAAATTACTTAACTTTGATCAACCCATTAAACCCAAATATACCCACTCAACCCAACCCAACCCAACCTAATTAATTCAATCTTTTCAAGGGTTAAAGATCATTGGGTCTTTAAAGCATATTGGGTTTTTTGGGTTAGGTACAAACCCAACCCAACCCACCCACGTTGCACCCCTGGTCACCAACAACTGCCACCACTGCGAAATCTTCTTGCTATTCATGTCATATAATGCACCAGGGCTCACCATTGCTCGTCTAAACTAAAGGCGGCGTGAAGAAAGCTCTATTCCATGAAGCAATGACACCTCTAGGAGGAGCATATAGGGTGCGTGAGAAAAATTATCCAACTATACTTCTTAAGTTTTCTAATGCACTTTTATACGCTAGCTATGTCCCGGTGCATTCTTTGGTAATGGCATAATATCCCTCTAAATTGGTTTTATAGGACTTTCGACAACTCACTCAAGTACTTTTCTTGTCTTGGTAATAAGTGCATACATTTAGTTCCTATTAAGCATTATAGTTTGATCAGCATTTTTGTCCTTTTAATTGTTAAGTGTGATATACACCTTGAATAAATTCTCTAATAGCTTAAGAATTTATATAGCGACAATCACTTAACATGCAATCTGTTGTGATGTCTTGCAATCATAGTTAGTCGTGGGAAGAGAAATACAATGGTCCTAACTCCTGACTAGAAGAATTTGATGCGGAAAGTGAAACAAACTTCCTGCAAAAGGGTTGGATTGCAGGGCAAGGCAGGGAACTTCATCACAGTGGAAGGTCCACGAAATATGACTAACCTTTGAAACAAATTTACATCAGTTGAGGCACAAGAATAGAACCCCTTGAACTTGAGTGCAGCACCAATTCCAAAAACCCCACGGGTTCGATTCAACGAAAGCATTTTTCTTGTGGGATTGTCACTCTCTTTAGACAGAAAAAATTGAGGGAACACTCGTGATGACTCGGGTTGACAGCAAAACCAATTCAAAGCTTTAGCACCAGGAGACACCGCAACCTGCAAATATCGATATTACAATTTGCATGATCCAGCACATCTTCTACACTCAATAAAAAATTTCAGCAATATTCATACAGAAAATTGACATATAAACGCATGATCAATTTCACATTACTCTTTAGTCCAAATATACTGCACAATTCGATAATTAAAAATCTTTTGCAACTTCTACTTTGGCTAATGGCACTCCCAATGCAGTTAATTCGTGCACAATAGACAACCACATATAGCACCACAAGATATGCCAATAACCGAAACATGTATGCCGTTAGAGCTATCCTTTTGATATATATTTGTCTGTAATTGCGCATCGCAATTAAAACCTGAACATTGTGCATGCTAATGACCATTTACCACGTCCAATTCTGGTATCGAGAAGCGTGGAGAGTTCCCACACGCTTATACCCTCTGGGTCATCAATAAGCACGTATTGGTTACAATCGATAAGAACATGTCAGCAGAGCTGTCTTCAACTGACCCCACTTTGCCTGCAGTCAAAATCCGGTGGCGTGTTCTCATTGATTGCCACCATCACGTGCCATCGATGACGTGGCGGCCCGCACAAACACCCCTGCTTAAAAATTTATTGGAAAAGTACAAATCGTAACTAAATAACTGCACCTGAAATCTGTACATTCCACTTGTGCAACAAAGAGGATTCAACTTCAAATCCTCAACCGCCTCCTTGATCTTGTCGAGTCCATGCTCGAGCGTCAATGCAGGCGGCAGCGTACGCGTAATGCAGGTAGCCAGCAGCAATTCAGCATCCTCAGCTTCCAAAATAACCGGAGTACTGTCCCTGTTGGGCAATGCGCCTCTAATAACCTAATAACAGCACCAAACAGGCAATGCTTAACTCAAATCCGCGGCAAGTAAAAAAAGTTTAGCACAATTAGCTACAGGTAATAACAACCCAATATTATAGCACAATTTTGTTTAACCCATAACCTGCAAGTAGCGAAATTTGATAACTGTGCTCCATTTTTCAAAACTTACACTTCAATCTCGGCATTAAAGTAATTTTACGGCGACATTGTTTAGTATCACTTTTAGCGACACTTTATCAGCGGCAATACTTAACAAGCGACACTTGAACTAAAATCAGAGTTTATACATGAAAGGTTGAGTGGAATTAGCGACGCTTAGTTACCCCGTAATTGGCGGTTCGACGACGGCGGAGGAGCGCGAAATGCGGAGGAGGTGTGAGAGACAGACCGGGTGGAGTTCGGATTGTGATGGTCCTTCTACGGCGGAGGGGTGGGAATGGAGAGAGTGGTGTGGGGTGGGATGTTATTGGGTGAGCTTCCATGGTTGTGTTGGTGAGAAGGTTGGGGTCTGGGTCATGAAAGGGGTTAGGGATAAGGGCTTTGGTAGTTATGGAAGTTTGGGAGGAGTTTTTGCTGTGTGCATGGCAGTGGATAAGATAGGTTTGGACTTTATTTACACTCATACCCCTCTACTTCTAAAAGCTACAACCAATATAAAAAAAATGAGAAGGGGTGGTAGTATGACCGATCCTAATTTCAATCTTTTTACCAACTAGAAAAATATATATATAGGAGAGGATTAGTATTACTTATTTTGTTGGACATTTCGCCATTACCCCGTAAACGTGTGTGTTCTTCAATTTGGTTCATGGGTTTGGATTCAATTAGTGTAATTGTGTGACTTGAAAGGGTTTAGGGCATTAATGTATAGTTTGTAATGAGATTTAGTGGTTAAAGTGTATAAAAGTGAGAAATTTAGCTGTGATTGAAGAAGAAATGTACCCAGGTGTGTGTGACAGCTGAAGGAGGAAGAAGATGAGTGTGTGTGGTCAAGGTGTGTTAGTGTGTGTAATGATCTGAATCGTAACATGTAATTGTCGCTAAAGATGAAAAGTCATGAAGCAGTTTCTTATCCTATTTTTTTAAAAAAAGTTAGGGTCAGATTTAGCCAAACTGTAAAAAATAGACCCCAGTTATTTTTAAGAGATTTAAATTGTGGAAACATTTCAGATTTTCCAAGGTCGGGAAGAGGGTTAATGAATCCTGTGATTTTGAAACTTTACAGTGAAACTTAAAATACCAAACTAGCGCGGTTTTCCACAAAAATTTTATGACGATCCTAGGATGCTGAGAAGTTCCATTTTTCAAAATTTTCAGGTCATTTCAAAGTCGTTAGCTATTTTTGGCCGAACGGACTTTTTAGCGCTCAGTCTGGACACCGATTCAGAATTTTTGGGCAAAATTTTTTTGAAATTCTCTTTTAACTCAAAAATGACTTCGACACCCTTAAAATAGCATTTTAAAGTGGTTTTGAGATTTTTCTAGTGCAAGGAACCCTCAGGGGACATTTTGGTAAATTACCGCCCGGAGAGGGGTATTTTGGTAATTTTCTCGGTAAATTTTTCAAAGGACTTATTAGTCCGGGGAAGGTTGTAAAACGCCTGAAAGGTTGTTTTGAAGCAGATTTGGGGTGTGGGGATGGTAGTGAACCCTCAGGGGGCATTTTGGTAATTTGTCGCCTAGAGGGAGGTGTTTTGGTAATTTTTCCTTTAATTTTTTTTAGGGACGATTTGGGCTATAAATGATGTACTTCATCTAAAAAGTAGTTTCAAAGCAGATTTGGGGTGTTGGTGGTGTAGCTGCCATTAGGGGGTATTTTGGTAATTTCCCATGTTGACGCCAAATTTTGGGGAACGCGCGTTAATCAGCGTCTAGAGTGGTGGGAAGTGAGGAATGGTGTTAATACGTTAAATAATGGGATTGGTTATTGGGGAGGCGTCGATAAGGCTGGGTTAATGATCTGGTTATCGGATCGGATTAACAAGTTGTCGTAAGACGCTATGAACGGTTAAGTGAGAAGGGGTAGAATAAGGAATGCGTATATGTTGAATGATGACTAACGAGCAGGGTATGATTTGACTAGGTGATGCCGCTCATTGTGATCAGAGGTTACGAGTTGCTTCGGCTGTAAGCCAATGAGGTTCTATTATGATAATTCATTCTTTCAATTAGCATACCATGTTGATGACATTTATGCTGGACTCTTGCTGTTATGAGTTGACACGGTAGTCATTGTGACCGGTATACGTATATTTGAATTGTGTTGTTGAGGACTTAGGGTAGAATAATTCCCTTAGTCCGCGTTGTTGATAGAATTTAATGAGGATGATGCGTGTCCTAGTATGATATGATTCAACTCGATTAGCATACCTGATGTTGGGGGTGATATTGTGTAGGGGTTGTTGTGAGATGTCGGCAATTATTGATAGCCGACATCTCTTCTCTTTAAGAACACCATTGAGGACTTGTGGCAAACTTCTCCCGAGTTTGCCCTATTGTTGATGATGATGTTGTAGAGATCATTACGTTGTTATTATGAAATGTTGGCACTTATTGATAACCGACATTTCTCTTATGTAAGAATGTTGTTGAGGGCTTGTGGCATACTTCTCCTGAGTCTGCCATGTTGATGATGTTACGTTGAACTCTTGTTCATAGGTTGGAACACCGATTGATCTTTTAATCCGGTATTCCTTGTTGAGTTGTGTTGTTGAGGACATAAGGTGGAATAATTTTCCCTTAGTCCGCCACGTTGATGAAGCACCGTTGTTTAGCTGTAACGCGGTTAGGGATAAACACTCGTGGTGAGTCCCCTCTTGTTGACAATGTCTCTCTTAAACTACTTGAGACTGAGATGAATACCCCATGTAATGGGACATCAATAAGTTGAATACCAGTGAAAGTGGAGTAACTGGTGACCAGTGAAAATAAAGTAACTGGTGACCAGTGAAAATAAAGTAACTGGTAATCAGTGAAAAATTAAGTAACTGGCAAGGAGAATATAGCGTGCTAGAGTTTGTCAGTCGAGTCAAGTCAAGTCTGCATTTGCAATTGATTTTAATTGATGTTGTTTATTTTTACTACTTTGTATGTTTCCTATGATTAGTGTTTTCTTTATTGTTTTCTTTTGCATTACACTTGCATAGTCATTGTCAGTCGTATCCCTGTCCAAGTTGAAATGATGATGCTCTGTTGGGCCTTAAAGCCGCTCAGTTTGACGAAAGAAAGTATTGTTTGACAATTATGCTGATGTCAAAAATTTATTGGAACTCTTGATTCATTGTTATCGTTGAGATGATTATTATTCATCTGAGTCTCTAGAATCACTTGTACGCGATACTCCTCGTGTTGTCTTTACTGGGCGATTTGCGTTCATTCCTTATGTTGTATTGTGCAGGTTATAAGGTTGATCATGGAAAACCCTCTAGAAAATGGAAGATAAACAAGCTAGAAAAGTTGAGCAAATGGATAAGTTGTGTGAGGTAAGACAAGCTAGAAATGGTGAGATATAGATTGAGCTGCTAGATAAGCTGATAAGGGTCCTACGACTACACTCATATATTAGGTTGTAAACATTCATGTTGTTTAGAGACCTAAAAGTCTTCCGCTACAGTACGATGTATGTTTGTAAGGAAATTTTTTGTAAGGACGCATTTTAGAGCGTCTATTAATGATGTATGAGTATGAGGATGTAGTTGCTCTATATTCTACACAGGGTTTTGAAGGTGATTATGATCGATAACTCAACCCGATGATGTCACTAGGTTTGAGGGTGTCGCATCCAGCTTCATGATCGTTGGCCATAGGCTGAGCCCAAGAGAAATTAGAGCCATATTGATCCAGTAAATAGGCCTACGAATGCTTAAAACTCTTGGGCCAAAGGGGAGGATCAGTCTAGGCTTCATTTGGTGAGGCTAGTACCAAAGGTGAATTGGGTCGTTCACCAAAAGAGTCTACAAAGAAGTCCATTAAGTTAGTCGGGGGGGGGGGAGGCCAAGAGAGAGTGAGTCCAAACAATTTTGATTTTGGCCCAAAAATGTACTCAGTTCACATTTCACCGGGGTTTGTTAAGTTAGCCTTATCCTTGTCATCTTTTGAACCTGATAAGATAGAGCGCATGGCCCGAGAGGCCATGTCACAAAGGCCTTCCACGCGGCAAATAAGGACCTATCAGCTCGACATGCTTGAGGACACGTGGCCATAGTAATCAACTCTTGGGGAATCATGCTGGAAGCCTCACCAGTCGTCGGCAAAACCTACAATTTTGACGACGACGAAGAAAAATCACCGGGATCATCATCTAAGGAGTAAAAAGACTCATGCGACCATACCTCAGTTGCAACATAAGATTCCAACGACATATCAGTCACCTGCGAAGAACAATGCCTCTATTCAAAGTTGTTAGCAGAGGCCATAGAACAAACATCACCATGATCAACATTATGATCAACAGCCACCATACCCTCCAATTTAATTCATATGTGACTACTGGCATTCCAACCGAAATTAGCAAAAGCTCGCAAACCACGCATATACAAGGGAAGGTTGTGCTGAATATATAAAAGATTGTTCCCAGGCAATGAATATATATTCAAAACTATTTCCACCTTATTCCTTGCATGTATAATTGAGGAGCTGCACAAACTGTTAACATGCCCGATTACCTCCACAGTGGTAACAAACCCGAAATTTTTTCTCGTAAGTAGCCCAATCCCAGGTGCCTTCCTCTGCTACTGTGGGTACAGACACGCCGGTGACCAGTTGTTCTTCAACAAATATTTTAACAAAAATCTAGAGATAATCCTTACGATGTTGTCTGGTATCCATCAATCGAAAGCGAAGACTTCAACTGGAACATCATTCAACATAACCCACAGATTAACATTGTTAAATTTGATCCTAGGTAGACATTTTGATCCTAGGTAAACATTGAAAAGGCTGCCAACGGATTAAGCTCAAAAGAGCGCCTTGAATATTTCAAGTTCCCTCTCTGCTAAGAGACACTCTAAATCGATAGGATCTGAAAAATGAAAAGTGAAGTAGTCACTACAAGCTCAACCTCTATCGTTCCTAGTAACTGTCAATATTGATTCACAGAGTGTTGAACGAGAGAAAGAGGGGGAGAAAACCCGGTGGTCCATGAATTTCCCTAGCAAAGTATTGTTCCATTTACACCGTTGAGCATCAAATTGTGCTTGATCAACCAAAACAAAATTTCCATAGTGCCCTAAAATCGGGGCATCAGCTCGATTGGAAGAAGAAATACTTGAGATCGACATCACTGACCTTCTCCTTAGGAGTTCCTGACATTGTTAATTATGAAAGAGTTGACTCTAATTGATGCATTTTTTTATCGCAAAACTTACAAAAGGTCAATAAAGATTGAGTTAAATGAGTGATGTTAGTGGGATACTTACATTCATCACGATTGAGACTTCTGTTTATAACATCGCTTGTAGGTTTAAAAAATTAGACTTACCATAGTTTATTGTTGTCTTGCATCCCGCCCATTCCAGTTAAGACTATGTCACTTACGCTGACAAAAAAATAATGTAGCATACATGAAGTCTTTTCTACGCTTTCAATTAAAACCTCTACCAATTGCTTTCAAGTTTCTCTACAATGACTTAACAATGGTCAATAAAGCAATTTTGCCTAAAACACTTATATGCGCAACTTGCCCACAACCCTTTAATCTGTTGCACCCACGTCGTACAAACTCTCACACCTCTCCCTGAACACTCTCTCAATCTCTTATTCCTAGTTTTTCCCTTTCTTCCCACAATTCAAAGCCATCACCAATCAAAACACCCTCATCTCCTATCCTAGCCCCCACATCCCTATGCACGTAACCACCATTCTGAACACCACTCAAAACTCACCCAGCACTCAACCAAAAAGAAAGAACCTTTTTGACCAACCACTACAAACAAAAAGACTCAAACTAGACAAAACAAACCAAACCTCAGCTTACCAAAACCAAACTAAAGACCAAGCATCTCCCCCAACTATTTCGGTCCTCATCCAACCAACCACCTTTTCTCCCAAAACACAAATTACACGAGGTGCAAAGCTGAAAAATCTGAAGCATTTGGCAAGAAGTGTTAAGCACCCTTCTGAACTTAGCTCCCAGCTCTCTATCCCATTAACCACAATCTCTTCCACACCCCCCAATCTCCTCTCTCAACGGATCAAATGCAACACAGAGGTGACAAGCCTTGGCTTGATCACCCACCCGCCATGATCATCCTTGCTTGGAACATCCAAGGGCTTGGGTGCACCGAGAGTGTCAGGGCCCTCAAAAAAGATGTCAGGAACCTCAAACCTGACATTATTTTTCTTGCAGAAACCCTCTCCTCTTCTTCTAAACTCTCTCATCTTCTTGACTCTCTCGGCTTCCTCAACAAATTTTTTGTTCCTCCAACCGGAAAGAAACATGCTGGTGGTCTCTGTCTAGCTTGGAAAATGGGAGTTGACATCGAGATCACTCTCCAAAACAACAATATAATCAATGGCCTGATTTTCTCTGATCCTCCTAATCAACCGTGGATGATGTCGATGATTTATGGGCCTCCTCACTGGGCAAACAAAAGAAGTTTTTGGGAAGATTTAAACTCTGTTGCAAAGGCTTTCTCTGGTCCTTGGCTTTGTATGGGAGATTTTAATGCAGTTGTGGATCAATCTGAAAAACTTGGAGGAAATCCAGTTGCCTCTTCGTCCTATGGAGGACTGAGAGGACTGATCAGCTCAACCCATCTCATTGATCTAGGTTTCTCTGGGAATCCGTACACTTGGTCTAATAACCGTCCTTTATCTGCAAATATCAAAGAATGGTTAGACAAAGCCTATCCAAATTCTGATTGGAGACTAATGTTCCAGGATGCCTCCATCACTCACTTGCCGGGTAAATCCTCTGACCATCTCCCAATTGTTCTTCACTCTCATGGATCTCAGCGTCTAGGCCCCAGGCCTTTTAAATTTGAGTCTGTGTGGACTCGAGATCCTTCATCCCATTTGGTTGTAAAATTGGCATGGAGAAAACAGATTTTCGGTCCTCCAGAATTCGTGCTATGCCGAAAAACGGATAACACCTGTACAGCTCTCAAGAAATGGAACTTCACATGCTTTGGTCATATTCAATCTCAAATCAAAAGACTATCTGATCTTTTGGACTCTGTACAACAACAAGAACCATCTGTGAGGAACATAGAGCTCCAAGGTAATCTTCAAAAACAGATTGACAAACAATGCTGTAGGGAAGAATGGCTATGGCACCAGAAGAGCAGATTACAATGGATCAAGGAAGGGGACCGAAATACAAAGTATTTTCACCTCAGCACTATCATCAGGAGTAAACAAAACAACATTGATTTCTTAAAAGATAGTAGCGGAACATGGACCTCAAACCGAGAGGAGATTGGTACGTGCTTCACTGATCATTTCCAAGACCTGTACAAATCCTCTAATCCCTCCATCCCTGAAAATCTGGACGGCCTCATCCCTCAGGTTGTTTCAGATGAAGATACACATGCCCTTCTGCAAATTCCATCCATAGAAGAGATTACCTCCATCTTGATGAAGTTTAGCAACTTAAAAGCTCCTGGGCCTAATGGTATGCCATCTCTGTTCTACAAAACTTATTGGGAAACTGTCAAGCCAGAGATGTGCATAGCCATCCAATCCTTTTTTCGTATGAATTCTCCTCTCCATGAAATAAACCATACCAACATTGCCTTAATCCCTAAAATTCCATCTCCCACCAAAGCAGTGCACTTCAGACCGATAAGTCTTTGTAATGTCTCCTACAAAGTGATTGCCAAAATCTTGGCAAATAAGTTAAAGCCTCTTCTTGCAAAAATCATCTCTCCCATGCAGTCAGCTTTTGTCCCGGGAAGATTGATCAATGACAATAGTATCATCGTTCAAGAAGTTTGGCACTCTATGAGGAAGAAAAAGGGCGCAGGGCTTATGGCGATTAAAATTGATATGGAGAAGGCATACGATAAAATAGAGTGGCTATTTATCATCAGAATTCTTCAAAATCTAGGTTTCCCACAAGTTTGGATCAACTGGGTGACCAATTGCATCTCAACAACTAGCTTCTCCACCATCCTGAATGGAATTCCCTTTGGTTTTTTCAAACCTCAAAGAGGGCTTCGCCAAGGAGACCCCCTGTCTCCGTATCTGTTCATCATTGCGTCTGAAATCCTAACAAGACTGTTCCTCCGAGCGGAAAGCAGTGGAGCTCTTCATGGAATTAAACCCAGCAGGGGCAGTCCCACAATCTCTCACCTCCTCTACGCTGATGATCTAATTATATTTTGCAGGGCTAATAACAAGGAGGTGATAGCTGTTCAAAATTGCCTGGACACCTACAACTCTTGGTCGGGCCAGTGCACAAACCAACAGAAGTCAAAAAATTACTTCAGCAAAAATCTCAGACACAATCGGTGCAGCGAAATCTGTCGAATCCTTCAACTGAAAAAAGCACCAAAGGAAGCAAAATATCTGGGATTGCCCATCTTTACTAATCAGCCCAAGAACAGACTCTTCGAAGAGATAGTCATGAGAGTTGAGAAAAGACTTGCTAGCTGGAAGAGCAAGGTATTATCCCAAGCGGGCAGAGCTACACTCATAAAATCAACGGCCATGGCGATACCGACGTATGTGATGTCCACTTTCATCCTTCCGAAGAGCATCACCGAAAAATTAGACAGTCGTATGCGCCAATTTTGGTGGGGCTTCAATGAGGATGGTAAATCTCACTACCACCCCAAAGCGTGGGACTCCATTTGCGTACCAAAATCCGTGGGAGGAATGGACTTTAAGAAAATGCATGATTTCAACATGGCGTTGATTACAAAACTGGGCTGGACTATCTTGAAACACCCGACCTGCTTATGGGTGCAAATTATGAGCTCTAAATACCTTAGAGGTATCTCTTTCCTTGAGTATAACATCAAAAAGGCCTCTTTCTGGCTTTGGAAATGTATCTGTAAATCCCGTAGCATTCTCGAGAAAGGTATAGGAGTTTTGGTAGGAGATGGGAAAGCTACGAATGTGTGGAAGGATAGATGGATTCCAACTGAAGATGGTTTTATACCAGCTAAAGCACGGTTCGATAACCATGTTGTTAACTTGGTGGCAGACCTTTTCCTCCAAGACTCTCAAATTTGGGATTTTCCAAAAATCCTCAGCATGTTTGATGCTGTGACGGCAGAGGCTATTCGGAAAATTAGAATTCCACCAAATCAAACCCAAGACATTTTAGCTTGGACCCCAAACAAGAAAGGTAATTTCACAACCAAGTCTGCATATCTCACAGCTTACAAGCACAAGTTTAGACCAAACCCAAACTTTCCATCTGATTTTTGGAAGAATTTGTGGAGAGCCAAAATTCGAGAAAGACACAAAGTCATGATCTGGCGAATAGCTTGGAATATCCTCCCGACGAGAGCGAATTTAGCTAAACTGATCCCAGACATTGATGACCGATGCCCGCTATGCGAGTCATGTACAGAGACGTCTACACATCTCTTTCTTGAATGCAGCAAGACCAGACTGATTTGGGCAGCATCTTTGTTTGACTGTAGACCCCTTTTTGGTGCAAATTCACAGATAGAATGGCTGCAAAGCATCCTAAACCCACCTGGAAACTCTGAAGCTAAGGATAAATACACCACCTATGCAGCGTTCTTTTTGAACTTGGTCTGGTTTGGCAGGAACCAACTGGTACACCAAGGCAGGCTTTTCAATCACTGCAAGATGGCTGAGTCCATCAACTCTTCTACCAAAGCTTTCCTGGAGCTCTCAGAGACCAATAATAAATAAGCAATGCCCTGTAACTTGGTCCCCCCTTTCCCTGGTTGGTCTAAACTAAATTTTGATGCGGCTCTAAGAGGTCCCAGAGCATGTGCGGCTATGGTGTGCAGAAACTCAGAAGGAGCCTTCAAATTTGGGTGCACGGAGATGACAGACATTATTCATCCTGAAGAAGCGGAAGCCTATGCGGCTCTCCCAGCAATTTCAACGGCACTTTCTCATGGGAAGCAGTTTGTTCTGATGGCAGGAGACGCAACTGAGATTATCAAACTTCTGCGAGATACATCTTTGTCCCCAGGCTGGAGGATAAGATCTTTTATTTTGCAGGCTAGACAGCTCTTAACCAATTTCTTGTGTTGGGAAGTAGAATTCTCACCTAGACTAGCCAACTGTGTGGCTCATAATCTTGCGGCCGATGCTTACTTTTGTAATTACTCTGGTTTTGTTCCATCATCTTCCACACTTTTGTTTAATTTGGAAGAAGATCGGAACATTGTTGCTACTTGATTCTCCTTTTAATATAAGTTCGTCGGTTTACCAAAAAAAAATCTCTTATTCCTATTTGGTTTTGAATTGCAATTTTCTATTGCAGAGAACCTCCTCTAGAGTGCTCTATTATTCAATGGGTTAATTATAAAACTGTCCCCTATGGTTTACATGTTTTTACACTTTGCCCCTCGTGTTTACAACTTTTGTAATAATGTCCCTCAAGGTTTACAAAACCATTGCAAACAGCTCCAAAAATGGACGGCCGTTCAAATTCAGCCGTTAAGACCCCATGTGCACAACACACCCGATTTTCTCATGGGTATATCGGTCATTTGCCTACCCCATCTTCCATCGGTTATCACGAAATCAAATAACCCAACCGTTGCCAGAGCTAAGGAGAGAGAAACAGAGAACGGTCGTGCGATCACTACCTGCAAATCGAAATTCTTGGACGAAAAAGATCCCGTGTGGGAGATTGATGAGCGAAAATGGATTGGGTACCCCGAGAAAGCGACGTCGCACAGCCCATTTACGGTCAGTGCTACTGAAACCCATATTTTGTCCCTGTTTGATTAAACTAGGGTTTGAGTTTTAAGTATATAATTAACTAATGTCTCTCACATGTGCAAATAATTTTATAATCCCTGTTCTAATTAAATAATTTTGTTTGTTGAAGTGTTGTTTGTTCGTGCGTGTTGTTTATTGATAGAATAATGTTTTTGAAGTTAAAGCTTTTATTAGTTTTTGTTTTATGCAGTAGTTAATTTGGGATTGTGCATGTTTGGTTTGTTTGTGTGTTTTTAGATCCTCATTCTTCTTTTTTAACCATAAAACTGCACTATGGGGGGCAATTTAAGAACATGCCACACAAGGTTTACACCCCTTGCAAAATAGACTACTTTGATTACTGTGACCTTGACATGTTAAGTTTGATTAAGATTGATAACATGGCAGAGAGTGTAGGAGCTGTAGGATTTATGAACTATTACTATAAGAAGCCTGGGTTAAGCCTTGACAATGGACTAGTGCAGATGATTGTAGACTCAGACATTTTGGCATTGAAAGACTGCATAAATTCACAGGGCCAAGTAGAAATATATTTGGAAAGTTTGTCAAAGGATGAGATGATGGAATCAATTTCCACTCAGTTAGGGCTTAAAGAAACTGTGGGCTCTAGTGTGGTTATTGAAGAGCTTGATGATGTAGGCAATGTAGGAGGAAATGTGCCTACAGGGACTACTGTGCCTGTTTGGAGCTTAGGAAAACAGGGGACAACAAGTACACAGGGGGTGAGAGGTGGTTCAAGGTTTAGGCTAAGTTTAGAAGGTCCAAGCAATGTTGGTGATGATGGGCTTGGTACACAAGCATCAGTAAATGTGGGCACTGGGGTGGAGGAAAACATAAACCAGAGCAGTAGGGCAATAATGGGTACTCAGGGGGAGGAAAACATAAATCAGAGCAGTAGGGAAAGAATAGGCACTGAGGGCAAGAGAATCATACACCAAAGGACTAGGGCAGCAAGGGGCAGTGCTAATGAGGGGCCAAGGGGCAGTGCTACTAAGGGACCAAGGGGTAGTGCTACTGGTGCTAATGAGGGGCCAAGTGGTGGTGCTTCTGAGGGGCCAAGGGGTAGTGTTACTGGTGCTAATGAGGGGCCAAGTGGTGGTGCTTCTGAGGGGCCAAGGGGTAGTGCTAATGAGGGGCCAAGTGTTAATGAGGGGCTAAGTGGTGGTGCTTCTGAGGGGCCAAGGGGTAGTGCTACTGGTGCTAATGAGGGGCTAGGTGGTGGTGCTTCTGAGGGGCCAAGGGGTAGTGATTCTGACACTGATTCTGATGATGAATCATACTGCTCAGATTTGTTTGATAGTGACTATGATGCCAATGAGGATGATAGATTGTATGAGAAAAATGTTGACATGAATGTAGTAGAACATGGAGTGGGTAGTAGAAGCAAGGGTAAGGGACAAATGGTGCCAAATTTTGAAGAGAGAATATGACTCTGATGAGTGGCAGGAACATCCACCATCAGATTCTGAGGAAGAAATTGACAATGTAAGAAACAAGAAACTAACTGGGGAATTTAACCCTAAATCATACATGAGAAAACCTGAGTTCAAGGTTGGTATGGTGTTTAAAGACAACAAGGTTTTCAAGGAAGCTGTTAGGCAACATTCTATTTTGGAAGGAAAACCAGTAGTATTCCCCAAGAATGAATCAGGGAGAGTTACGGCTAGGTGTGCTTCAGAAGGGTGTCAATGGCAGGTGTTTGTGTCTAGGATGCAAGGAGACAATGAGGTTGATTTGGTTGTGAAGACTGCAGTAACCCAGCACACATGTACCAGGGTGCACAAGAATAAACATGTGACTAGTACTTGACTAGCTGCTAGATACAGTAAAGATTTCCGATTAAATCCTAATATGAAGGTTGGTACTTTGAGAAATACATTGATGAGTGATCACCAACTAGGTGTGCCACTTTGGACAGTTTATAGAAGCAAGAGGAAGGCAGCAATGATGGTTGAGGGCAATATAATGGAACAGTTTGGGCAGTTGAACTCTTACATTTATGAACTTAAGAGAAGTAATCCTGGCACCACTGTGGATCTACAATATGAACCAGGGGGCATAGGATATGGTGAGTATAGGTTTCAAAGGATTTATATATGCCTTGGTGCATTGAAGGAATGGTTCAAAGCTGGGTGTAGGAGATTGATAGGGCTAGATGGGTGCTTTTTGAAAGGTCCCACTGGTGGTCAGCTTTTGACTGCAGTGGGCATTGATCCTAACAACCAGATGTATCCAGTGGCATATGCTATTGTAGAGGCTGAAAACAGAGACTCTTGGGGTTGGTTTGTACAGTTGTTGGGTGATGACTTAGAGATAGAAGACAGTTTGAGTTGGGCATTTTTGTCTAACAAACAAAAAGGGTTGGTTGGGAGCATAGAGTCATTGTATCCTCATACTGAGCACGGGTTTTGTGTCATGCACTTGCATGCAAACTTCAAGGCAACAGGGTTTACTGGGATTGCTTTGAGAGATGTTCTGTTTGCTGCAGCCAAGGTAACCAATGTGGTGAGATGGGAGCACAGAATGCAAGAGATGGCTGACATAGACAAGGAGGCAGTGGCCTGACTTGATGATAAGCTACCTACAGAGTGGTCTAGGTCACATTTTAGTACAAATGTTAAATGTGATGTTCTTTTGAACAATTATTGTGAGAGCTTCAATTCAATGATAAAGGAAGCAAGGGATAGATTGGTCATTACTTGTCTTGAAACAATAAGAAATACCTTGATGGCAAGGATGAGATTTTCTAGGGAACAAGCTGAGGAATGGAATGGTGAGATTTGTCCTACAATACAGAGGATAACTGAAAGATTGAAGGTGTATGCTGGGGAAGGGATACCATCACACTCAGGGGAGTTGAGGTTTCAGGTAGCATGTCCATGGGGGGAGCAGTTCACTGTGGATCTCAAGCAGTACACATGTTCATGTAGGAGGTGGGACTTGAATGGGATTCCATGTCCCCATGCCATTGCATGCATTTGGCACAAGAACCTGGTAATAGAGAATTTCATCCATGAGTGCTACAGTATTGACACATACAAGAAGGCTTATGCACCAATCATTAACCCAATGAATGGTCCAAGTATGTGGCCTAAAAGTAATTTACCCTTCATTCTACCCCCCACTTATAGAAGGCCAAGTGGCAGACCTAAGAAACTGAGGAGAAGAGGCAAATATGAAGCTGAGGATAACACATGCACTGGCAAGATGCCAAGGAAAGGAACAACAACTAGATGCAGCATATGCCATCAGCTTGGGCACAACAGGATGAAATGTCAGAGCAGTAAACAAAATACTTCCTCAGTAAGTACATGTTGATTTTATTTAGTTGGCCTAGTTGTTATTTATGTTTGAGATTAATGTATTATAACCTCTCTAATAAGGAAACATGCCAACTGAGCAAGGCAGAGCCCCATAACAGGGAGATATGGCAACAAGGGGGGGTAGAACCCCAAGAAGGCAAAAGTTACTAGTATGTAAATAACAGAGTTATAGATTTGAATTGTATTTATAAATAGGTATTTTTACTGAAAATGTCTTTTTTGCAGCCAATAAGGCAACAAACTGCATCTCAACCAAGCCAAGGTGCTCCACAAAGCTCAGTTGTTACAAAGCAGATACCAGCAGGGTTTATGCCAACTCCATAGGCAACATCAGCCGAAAGACCATCATGGCCTATACCAAGCATGGTAGAGCCACCACCAACATCAGCTGTTACAGGTGGCCAAAGCCAAGGTGGCCAGAACATAGGGAAAGAGAAAATTGCCAAGGGAAGTCTAAGCCAAGGGAAGGAGAAGTTAAACGACAACCCTGGCCCAAATCCAACAGGAGGACAAATAACCACAAGATCAAGAGCAGTTGCAAGGAGTCAAGGTGAAGGACAAGCAGCTGCTGGTCCAAAGGGCAAGGGAAAGCAAAAGTGATATGGTGTCAGTGTAGCTTAATTTTGTGTAGGGAACTCACTGTTAGTTTTTGTTCAAAGTATAGGAAGGTTGGATGGTTTTTTGAGAGCAGTAGATAAATTTGTAGGTGACTGGTTTTTGGAAGCCTAGTATATACACTAGAAGATAGTGCCAGAGTATATGTTTTTGGATGTTGGCTGTAATTAGAATTGGGAAGGATGATATTGTTTATGTGTTGGATGTAATTTAATTGGAAGATTGATGACAAAACCACAGCTTGTGAGTCTGTATGTTCAGATTAATGTAACTTGATTACTTGTCTTGAGATTTGGTTGTGAATCTTACATGAAAGGGATATTTTAGCACTTTTGTCCTGAAAAAGTAAACCACAGGGAACACTTTTGTCTATTATTGTAAATGACAGGGAACAGAATTGCAATACACATGGGACATTTTTGCTCGGTATGTGAAAAGTACAGGGGACACTTTTGCCATTAACATTAAAAGTACAGGGAACAGAAATGCAAAAACATTAAATTGAAATTATCTTCATTACATTGCTTCAGTACACAGCTTGGAAACAGGGGATGTTGATTTTTTTAGGGCAATCCCTAATTCAGTACATTCCACAGCTCAAAACATTACAAAAAGCCCTAATTCAGTACAACCCTAGCAATTTCTACAAGCTGTTGCCCACATCTTCACCTTCAATGTTGCTCAATTCCTCTGTCCCGTCGCCAAAATCAGACAATAATGCAATCACAGTCAGTAGAAGCAACACCCAACTAATAATTGCAACAGTCTTCCAAAATCTCTCATTTGACCTGTTAATCGTAATTGGAGGGTCACGCCAAGCAAAAAACCCACACCTACCAGCCTGTGAGAACAAGGAGACTGTTCATTCAGCTCACGAAATTGAAGAAGAAAATGGGTTAAACACAAAACTCACCTGGTTGCTGCAAGTCCAAAATCTTCGGCCGGGATTTAGATCTGTCCACGAAGTCTTAGCCACGGCTCTCTGACCACACTGACAGTATATATGAGCCATGAGATGGGTTCTTCGAAATCTCTCTCTCCTCCACTGAAGTCTCTCTCTCCTTTCTTGAAATCCCTGAAGAAATATTGAGGCATAAACTGATTTTGGAGGGAAATAGGAGTGACAGTCACTTTTGGAGGGAAGATGGGGTAGGCAAATGACCGGTATATCCATGAGAAAACCGGGTGTGCTGTGCACGTGGGGTCTTAACGGCTGAATTTGAACGGCCATCCGTTTTTGAAGCTGTTTGCAATGGTTTTGTAAACCTTGAGGGACATTATTGCAAAAGTTGTAAACACGAGACACAAAGTGCAAAAACATGTAGACCACAGGGGACAGTTTTGTAATTAACCATTATTCAATCCTTATTAGCGTGTTTGTGAGTTTTTTCTAGGTGAAGAAAAAAAAAAGTGGTTCATCCTCCCTTTTCTTAACGGTGAGTTTTTTTTAAGAGAGAAAAGAAAAGAAAATGGAGAAAAGTTTGGACTTCTTTCTATTCAAATCTTTCCTCTCAAAATTGGGAAGAAATAGAAAGAAATGACACACTAATTAGTAATAGGGTTAAATACACTTTAGTATCCCAAAAGTACCCCGAAATCTCACCTGAGGGTCCAAATGTTCAATTTTAAAAAAAATGAATATGTATATTCAATTACGTAATAAGTAAGGACTTCCGTCCAAATTCCTAACGTTCTAGCAAAACTGTCAGGGAAAATTTGGTCGAGCCAACTTTTTTTTCAAACCCTCGTTTAATCCCAAATTACAAATCACAGGTTTTACACAATTTTCTTCAGGTTAATGGACATGTAATGTAACGCCCCGAACCCGAGGGTCCGAACACGTTCTTAAACCAAAATCCACATATCAATGACATAACTATTATAAAGGCAGAGCAGAGCATCTAGGATACCACAAACATAATTATCTAAATCTCAAATATTTAACTCTAAAAATAATCCAACACTTGTATACAATTCCTTCAAAAACTTAATTCCAAAATACTTCAAAACTTTATTACAAGTCTTCTTAGACTAAATATCTAAATCCAAAATAATATAAATCAACTAACCAATATTTCGTATAAAGAAATCATAAGCTCTATTCTCAATATCAGAAACCAGAACAATTCCCACCGTTGCACTAATATCTCTCCCTTCGTGCTACTTTTGGCCTGGAAGGGAAAGGAAACGAAAAACAAAGGGGTGAGCACAAATTGCCCAGTAAAAGATCTTACACACAGAGGACCAAAAACGAATACGAAACTAGAGTTATCAAATAGAGCCAATAAATAGGAATTTAGATAACTCAATCAAATTTCACAAATGAATGATTACGGTGACCAAAAGAGAGTTACCAAAAACAAATAACAAATAACAAATATGAGTTATCAAATAGAACCAATAAATAGGAATTCAGATAACTCAATCGAATTTCACAAGCGAATAACAGAAGCGACTGAAAAGGAGGATAAATAACCAATAAGTCGAATGTCGATTCAAATACGAATAACAAATCAACTCAAAAAGGGGTTACATAACCAATAAGTCGAATATCAAAATATTTTTACCAAATCTTGTGGGTGTCACATACACAATTGCTTATTATTAAGCATCACAAATCATGGTTATACCATGTCGAATATCGCAGCCGGCGCATCACATATAAGTCACGATAATCAAAAGTGACTTTCAAACACAAATATTACCCACAAATAATTTGATAAATATAGTGAATATTCATTCGAAGTTCAAAAATAGTCATTGTAGACTTAAATCGAAGAGAACGAAAATACGAATTCAAAGAAACAAAAATCAGCTCAATCGGAGATCGGATGAATGAGATATCGTCAAAAGAAGTTTTGGATAGAAAATTAAAGGCCACAAAAAACGAAAAACGAAAAAAGACCACCTAAAAGGTGACACGTGGCGAAAAGAAGTAAGAGGGTACACATTTGAACCCAAATCTGGCTAGCTGGTCATTTAAAAAAAAAAAGCCAAAGACCAATAGAAAAGAGACACGTGAGACTCATATATTTGAAAGTAACTTTTTGACTGTGAACAAAGAACGGCTGGGAGCACAAAATAATCGCGAACGACTTTTTACGATAAAACGAAAACAAATTTTTATAAATCACATAGGAACCATCTTGAATGCAAATTACAAGACAATAAAATAAGATTATTGGTAACGTTACAAAAAGCGTGATGATAAAGAAATACGTTTAAAGACAAATATATTTTTGGGAATCAAAGCATAGCACATAGATCTCGTGTATAAAACGGAAAGACGGCGTAAGAACCCTTACCTCAAAGTAACGAATATCATGTCAATAATCTCCAATTTATCTTAGATCTTTACTTCAAAGTAACAATATCATGTCAAGAACCTCCTCTTTATCTTGGACCAATCACCGTCTTTTTGCTTGAATACCCAAAAGAATGCACTTGACTTTTTATCTTAGATCAATCACCACCTTTTTGCTTGAATACCAAAAAGAATGCACTTGAGTCTTTTCTCTTTCTTCTCCTTTGTCTCTAAAAATATATGAAGACTCTTATGTCTTCTTCCCCCTTATATAGTTTGCTAATCTAATTCTAATATGACTTGAAATCCCAGTTTCTAGTGTAATTATAACACAACTAAAATCATTATTCCTAGTGTAATTATTATACAACTAATAGACCTCATTACTAATTTAATCACAATATGACTTAAAATCCTAATCCAAGTCGAAATCTTTTTTTTTCTTTTTCTTAATCCAATCACATTAGCCAGTAATACTATTAAATATTAATTTATTCTCTAAAAGAATTCCAAATAATTTATCTAAGGTCCAATACTCAATCCAAAATCATAATAATTTTTAATTGTTCTTTACACAAGTACCAAAAAATCCGGGGTATTACATGTAATCTCTCTCTACGCCCAACTGGAACTTCTGTTTGGTAATTAACGCCCCCTGCTTGATGAATCACACCCTTTGCTCTTTCCCATTCATAAATTTTCCCTTCTCCACCCCTCCCCCTGCACTAATAAAATTACGCCACCCCCCAACTAGCTCACCGCAACCAAAATGGTGCACCCGGTGGTCGACGCAAACAAGACCAGCCCTTTCAGCACCTTCACCCTTATCGAGTTCTACATCCGCCACTCAGTGACTCACTCCTCCCACTACATCACCAACCCCAGAGGACTCCGGCTCTTCACCCAATCATGGACCCCGCTCCCCTAACCCAAATCCTTGGCGTCGTCTCTATCTTGTACAGCTACACCGGCTCATCCAGCTCACCACCATCCACTCGCCAAGTCTGATCCAAATGCTGCCCAAACAAATGGACGACCAAATAAATCCTATTGCAAAATCAACCCGATTACCACCCTAACCAAGAAGAAAAAACAAAACTGTCTACTAAATAAACCAACCGGGAGTCAGATCTTGGATGGTTAGTGGCGTTGCCGTCGACGGATCTGTGGGTTGGCGTGGTCGTGACAGCGGATCTATGGATTAAAGTGGTCGTGGTTAAGAAGTGAATCGGTGGTGGTGGGTTTTGTTTCCTGTGTTGGTGGCTCGTCAATGCTGAAGCAGGTGAACAGTGGTGGGTGGGCCTTGGGCATGGGTTGATGATGGTGGTGATTGGGGAATCTGGCGACATAGTGAGTGGTGGTCGATGGTGTGACATTTGGTTTGTGACGGGGTTGGCGAGATGGTGGTAGATTTAGGGACGTTGGGGGTTGGCGAGGTCGCGACGGGGCTGGGATATGGAGATGACAATGGGTGACGACAATTTCGGTCGTTTATCAGGCGTTGTCACCGCTCGTTGTCGGCGACCACCGCCTCTATCTTTCCTCCCCCCCCCATCCACCCTGCTTCACTCCCCACCCCTCCCATCCCCCCTCCGTTTACCCCTTTATGTGTGTGTGTGTTCCAGCCGTGGTGGGGCTTGGGAGGGGCTGGCTGTGATTTGTAAATTGGAATTAAATAAGGGTTTGAAAAAAATAAGGGTTAATTACACTTATGTCCCTGAGGTTTAGGTGTAATTACAGTCAAGGACACAAAGTTTCAAAAGGTAACAAATCGTGTCCACAAACGTTAAAAAGGTAACATTTATGTCCATCCGTCAAGTATCCGTCCAAAAAGTGTACTTTTTCGGTGATGTCATCAATATGTATTTTTTAAATGACAATACTACCCTTGTTAAAAACCTAATTTTTAAAGAAATGAGTTTCTCTCTCCAAATATTTTTAGAAACTCTCTTCCAAATCTGAATTTCCAGTGCCCCTCCCTCGCCCCATGCCGCCGACAGCCCCCTCCCTCACCCTACCTCGTCGCCGGCAGCCCCTTCCCTCACCCCACCTAGCCGCCGATAGCCCCTTCCTTCAGCCCACCCCGGCGGCAGCCCCTCCTTCACCCCACCCAGCCGGCAATCCCCTCCCTCACCCCACCTCGTCGCCGACAACCTCTTCCCTATACCAGAACACGATGGGTTCGTTGTGCGGCGGTGGGCCTGTTGTCATCGGCGGAGAGGAAGAGGGGCGGGCAACAGGTTAGGGAGAGGGAGGTGCCGCTGCGTGTGCAGCAGCAGATGTGCGGCCGTGGCTGTAATGTCGCCGGCGGGGAGGAAGAGGGGGCGAGCTGGGGGAAGGGAGAGATAGGCAGCAGGGTTGGGGGGAAGGGAAGGGGGTGGGCAGCGGGGTTGGGGGGAAGGGAAGGGGGTGGGCAGCGGGGTTGGGGGGAAGGGAAGGGGGAGATTCAATCAGTTTCCCTAAAACCCTAAATTGAACAAATGTACCCTAATTTGAAAGATTATGGCTTTGAAATCCCTAATTTGTCAAATTAGGGTTTGGAAAACCTAATTTTGAAACTCTAATTTTCCAAATTAGGGTTTCGAAACCTCTAATTTGTCAAATTAGGGTTTTGAAACCCTAATTTGGAAAATTTAAAACCCTAATTTGAAGAGATGGTTGGCATTTGAAAATTTGAAGAGAGATCATGGGCAATATGGTCATTTCGACAATTCCATTATGTATTTGGGTATTCCGTTAGGTCAGAGGATATAAGTTCTATTTTCCAAACTTATGGACACGCGTGTAATTACACCTAAACCTCAGGGACATAAGTGTAATTAACCCAAAAAATAAAGTTGGCTCGACAAAATTACCCCCCGACGGTTTTGCTTAGAACGTTAGGAATTTGGACAGAAGTCCTTATATATTGCGTAATTGAAAATACACTCTTTTCTACAAAAATTGGACATTTAGACCCTCAGGTGAGATTTTGGAGTAATTTTGGGTACTAAAGAATATTTAACCCTTAGTAATACTTCGATAATGCTTATATTATGCTTGAGATGATGAAACTAAGGGTCTGTTTGAAATCTATTTCAGTCTTTTGTTTTTATTTTTCAAAAAACCAAAATCAAAATCGCTTTGAGTTTTCTTTATTTACAAAACTGATGGGTTGTTTAATAGTAGTTTTGTATAATTGATTTTTACTTTTGTTTTTCTTTTCTATGTTTTCTTTCTTCTCTTTTCTTTCATTTTCTAGTACTTGAGAGCTTCTTCTAAGCTCTTATGTTCAACAAGTAGAAGCGCCCCTACCCCGACCAGCATATCTACTTCGCGACCGTCCAACTACTGCTATGGTAGTAACACACAAGCTTGCGAATTAGGGCTTCACTGGGTATGATTGGGGTTTGATTTGGTGAACGGATTTGATTAGCTTGGAATTTATATGTGCATGTCGAAGATACTAAGGCTAATCATCTTGTGGTGTGTTGGTATGATGGTGGATTTGAATTTAGAGGAGCGGTGGTGCCGTGGTGGTAACCGGTGTTAGAGGGTTTGGTTTTTCTGACGATGTTGGTCATTGGTGGTGGTGGTGATGGTTGTGGTTATCGATGGCTATGGTGGTTGATGGTGTTCATGGGTGTTGGTCACTGGTGGTGGTGGCGTCGGTCAGTGGCTATGGTGGTAAGAGGTGTTGGCAAGTTTGGTGTTTGGGTGTGTTGATCAGTGGTGGTGGCGGTCAATAGGTGTGGTGGTTGGCAATGTTGGTGGTTTGGTGTTCTTGGGTGATAGGAGTTGGTGATAAAGATTGAAGGAAATAATACGTGATAGGAGCTTAATTTGATATTTGCTAGAAGGCTTAGCCTAACAATTTGTTGAAGGTCCTAAGCTGGATACATAGCAATCTAGTAAATCACTGGATCTGGTTTGGCTTACCGATTGGTATTACTATTCAAGATCTTCCGTGGCTGCTTGGGAGCTGATTTCTTACGGCGTTGGTTGGCCAAGCCTTTACTTGAACAAGCTACACTGATTCAAGCTTTTCTTTGGAAAGCAGTGACGTTGTGGTGCTCTGGAGAGGTCGTAATGATTTTGGGTTCTAGAGCATTTGCTTTTTGCCATTTTCAATCTTGTGGTGCTCAGAACATTTATCATACTCGGCGCTTCAGTAGGTGTTTTGCTAGGCTTATAGCTCCCTCACATGGTGGGGCGGCTCAGTCTACTGTATTTACATTTCACTCGAGGAGAATCTGCTCTTACGCCTCATCTCCGGCACTTATTCGATGCTATGTGGTGGGGCTACATCTCAATCTGGCTTTCAGCAATTGCTTATACATGAGATATACAAATGGGTTCCTTAACCCGCTATTTGTTTGCAGCTAGTATGGTTTCCGTGCATGCTTTTGCTTTTCTGAATTCCCTTACTTGGCTGCTATCTCATAATGTATGCCATGTTATTTTTAGTTATACTCAGACGACAGGTGATCTCCATATTCCTCCACAGGTAGGCAGCTCGCGCCAATTTTTTTGTGCATCCCGAGTGGTCGAACATGGTTTCTGTAAGGCCTGATGCAAGTTCATAAGCTTGGGTAGTGTCCTCCGGCTGTCTTCCTGTTTTGGCTATGGTATATAGGCTTTTTTTGGGCACGCTGCAGATTAGATTGGATTGTGGTGTTCCTACTGAGCGGATGGGGGTGCCATCCTGTTTGTTTGGCATGTATAAGTTTTATTGTATCCTGAGGTTTCTCTGATATATATTGTTCTTATACTCTTCAAAAAAAAAAGTTAGCAGTCTAAAAGCTATGTTATGGTTAATACGTGTTTAGAGGATGTAATTAAGCTATGTTAACTTCAAAAGCCATTGTTACAGCAGTACTATTACAATCATATTTCATTTCCTTCAAGTTTTGGCATAGGCCACGAAAATAGTCCAAAGAATCTTGAAAAGCTATGCCGCAAATACAGGAGTTTTAAACCTCCTGTGACAACACTACAACAAAACTGGGCTGTAAGGACGCTCAAAAGCGTCCTTACAGATATCATATTGGGACGCTTTTGACATAAGGACGCTTTGAAAGGCGTCGTAACCCCGCCCCATTAGAGGCCGTCACAATAAGTTATCGCAACACACATAAGCGCCTCAATAAGGGTCAGGCCTAACAAGACGCAAATAAGCGTCCTATAAAATGTTCAGTGACTCCAATATGCTCTATAGCGACGCTACAAAGCGTTGTAATAACTCTTTTAGGACGCCTCTAAGCGTTGTTATTTGTGTCGACAAATGTAAGGCCTAATAAGGCGCAATTAAGCGTCCTATAAAGTGCTCAACTACAAGGCTTCAATATGCCTTATAACGACGCTAAAGAGCGTTCCAACAACTCTTTTGGGACGCTTTTTAGCGTTCTTACATGTTCCCTGTTTTAATTGTACCAAATTACAAATATTTTGGTATTTGATGCCTACGTTTCCAATTGCAATTTGTACCACATCAATAGACCAATGTATCCCAATTTGGTCCATACCGCATTGCAACCATAAGAAACTAATTGAAAGATAACATCCAAAGTCTTTGTATTAACCAAATGTCTCAAGTGAATGATTACATTGACTCCAAAGTTAAAGATAACCACTAATTCTATGTGCCTAACACAAAAAGACTCGTGACTATCAAGCTATCCAATGTCCATCCAAAAGTAACTTTGTCACCATCTAAGTCACTGATCACAGTCTCATAAAACCTTGAGAAACATATAGTCATCTAAGTCATCTAAGTCAGCATTCCAGTCACTGATAATCTAAGCAAAATATAGTCATAAACCCTGGAGAAACATGTAGTCATCTAAGCAAAATATTGTCATCTAAGTCACCATTTAAGTCACTGATCACATGCCATCAACACTCTCTAGTTCCACCTGCAAATACAAACATGCACTCATTAGTTGATTGTGTATATGTATTAGATGCTTACACTTGTGATTTCTAATGGCAAAATTCAACATTTGTACATTGGCAACTTTAGAAGCACTCGACTCTACAACATATAAATGTATTGCTCCATAGTAGCAAGAGTGCAAGCATCTCAATTGATCATAAGAATATGCGTGAGAGAACCTATCCTTGAAATCACAGAAATGATGATATAGCAAAACCTTTTCAGTTTGGAAAACTCTAGATGTAAGGCTGAGACTAAAGTGTGCAAACACGATAAAGATCGACTTCAAGAAAAATGATATTTTCAAGGTTTTCTTAGAATAAGAATAAAGCAATCACAAAAAAAAGTGGGAACTTACATAAGGACATGGCCACGCAACAGTTGCTCCATATGCATCATAAATGGTTTTGTGAAACCCGTATGATCTTATCAAACGTTCATCCTTTTTCACAGCAACCTGAATAGATACTTCACACCAATTCGGCCCAAGTTCTTCCCCTCCAACTTGTGTAGATGGATCTATGCTCTGTATAATTCCCTTTGCTACAGTTTCTGAGGGATTCATTAAGCTCTTAAGGCATACAACATCTCGAACCTGAAGAGTAAATTCAACATAAAACAACTTGAGAGTTGCTGTCATAAGAGTTGCCAATGACAAACAAAAATTGAGCATTTATGTGCTTAGAGAAGCCTACATGTTTCATTCTATTTTTAGGAGTTCTCTGGTTTGTATACTTTGTCTTAAGTGGAATTAAGGATTTCTGTTTATTCTTTATTCAAATAATTGTAAGCAAGGAAGAGGGGGACGGGGGCAAGAAAGAGAAAGGGAGGATGGAAACTCTAACATTTACATGAACCCGAGTAACCTAATTATAAAACATTGACTAAGCAAAGAAGTAAACTAATTATCGTTCAAGTGATATGTTGTTATACGTACCCGAAAAGGACGGAGCAACTGCGTAGACGTGATCTGAGGACGATGGTTAATAGATGTCGCAGGACTAGAGGTCTCAGATATGGATTCTTCACGTCCTCTATGCCGTAAGAACATAGACTTTAGCTCATCGATTCGGTTGTTAAACCTTTCCTCCATTTGCTCGCAATTTGCCTTCCATTCCATTGCAATCCTGTGTGACTGTTTACGACTAGGTAGTCGACCCCATACATCAGATTGGGACACACCTAGCCCATACATGCGAACACGGCCATATTTGTCTTTTCCCATAACCTGAGCAAGTATATCATTTTCACTAGGTACATCTTGCGAACCCTCTGGAAGTTTTTCTCTCTTCTCGTTCATTTGTGCCTACAAGACAAAACAACTTTCAATCCTAATTGTTTCCAAAGGAATGTTATTGAACGGTAAGAGAAAGGTCCAAGTAAAGACTACAAAATAGACCATGTAATTTGATGGTGTTCTGTTTTCATCCTTCTTTGAGTGGCATTCGATAAACATCTCCACCCGCGATGGATCATGCCCCAATTCAACTTTCTATCCAAGAAAACGAACGAAAGCCTCACCATTTAGCATTATTTATGTTAAAAAAATCTAACTTTTATTAAGGATGAGTACGTACCTTTCTTTCACGAACTAGGGCGTAACTCTCTTTGCACTTCTTCTCTTTCTGGTTATTCTTATTTTTCTCGCTAATGTCCTAAACAACAAATTCATGGACACTTGGTTAGTCTGATAAGGGTGAATTGAACATAGGATTCATGTGATAAGAACATTGCTTTAAATGCAAAGCCAAAGGAAGACCAATTCCAAAGCCTATGCTGACCCCTAAGGTATTTGAGCTTTTGATTAAGGACCACCAAAAGAGGGCCCGATTGAGGGACATCCCAACACTGCTGGACAAAATCATGAAATTCAAGATGATTAACCCATATTTTCCAGCTTAGGCAGGGGGTTGATCATCTTGAATTTCATGATTTTGTCCAGCAGCGTTGAGATGTCCCTCAATCAGGCCCTCCTTTGGTTCTTGAATTTCATGATTTTGTCCTGCTGCATTTCAGCTGTTTCATGGATCAGCAGAACTCCTCCACCTCTCAGTTGCGTTCTTTAAAGTCCCAGAAGGAAGCTGGATCCCCCTCCTACTATAATTGGATCCCCTCATACTGTAATTGATCTTTATGGTCATAATTTTTCGTGGAACTAAGGAAAACTAAACAAACAGCAATTCAACTTGGAGAACAAGATACTGGCTTTGGGTCCAAGCCTTATAATGGTTCGAGTCCCTGAAATTGGACTTATTAAAACTAAGAGGTCGTGTTCGTAGTTTTTACATTCAACATGCAGCTATAAATACTACTTAGGCTCGTGCCAAATTGCATGTCAAACATGTAGCATACCCCAATATTCAAAAGAAGTGATTACATAACATATAAAGGTACATACCGTGGCCTTTTGAGTACCCCAATGCGCAACAAGATTCTTCCACTGAACTAGCTTGACTCGAGTTGGTTTCCTCTTAATTTGATCATCATATGACAATGTCGGATCGAAGTGATCCTTCTTTACCTTGGCCTTCCAATTCCTGAATTTCTT
Source organism: Escallonia rubra (assembly GCA_033065855.1). Lineage (NCBI taxonomy): Eukaryota > Viridiplantae > Streptophyta > Magnoliopsida > Escalloniales > Escalloniaceae > Escallonia > Escallonia rubra. The sequence continues at coordinate 440,202 of JAVXUO010002083.1, forward strand.
TCCAAATGATTGTAAGAGCCACTCCTCGGAACCACAAGGGCAATCAAATTTTTCCTGGAACAAATTCTAAGTAAATAGGGTTAATTACACTAGGCACCCTCAAGTTATCACTTTGTAGCGCTCTGCACCACAAAGTTTTTTTTCGCTATCTGTCACCCCAAATTTTCATAAGTGTGGCACCCAACACCCTCCGTCCAAATTCCGGCAAAAAAAATTAATAAGCTGAACTTTGGAGGGCATTTTTGGAACATCACAGAAACCCTAATTGCGCCGCCAACCCCCTTGCGCTGGCATCTCACGCCGGTGTCCCCCCTCCTTCGGCAGCGCCCCTCCCTCCCGTCGGCGATGCCGACCTCGTCCCCTGCCTTCCTTTCTCTTCTCTCCCCCTCGCCCCGCGCCCCTCCTTCGGCATCTCACGCCGGTAAAGTCTCTTCCCACCCCACGGCCGCAATAGCCCTGCGCCGCTGTCCCTTGCCCCTCTTTCGCATCTTAGGCCGGTGCCGCACTCTCCGTCGGCAACGTCCCTGAACCCTATCGGCGATGCCGAGCCCCTCTCTTCCTTCCTCTTCTCTCCCCCGCCCTCCACAGCGGCAACAGCCTCGCGCCGCCGCCTGACAAACCCATTGCAATCTTTTTGACCAAAATGCCCCCTTGTTTAAGTTAAATTACTTATCCAGTGAGGCTATTGGCCGGAATTTGGACGGAGGGTGTTGGGTGCCACACTTATGAAAATTTGGGGTGACAGATAGCGAAAAAAAACTTTGTGGTGCAGAGCGCTACAAAGTGATAACTTGAGGGTGCCTAGTGTAATTAACCCAAGTAAATAACTAATTGAAACACAAGTCCATGAGCCACTTCTCAGTTTAAAGTGTACGCAGATTGGTAACAAAGTCTAAGTAAGATTGGTTTTAAATGATTGACATACATGCATACTCTAGATGACTATTTAATTTAATTAGATCATTATATGCAACTAATCATTTCTAGAGAACAACTTCTTTCTCGTAAAAAATCAATTTTGTCACTAACCTTGATCAGATCTAACATATCGGTTTTACAAAATTCCGGCTGGTCATGCCAATTCTTGTCGAGTTCGGTATACCTTCCGCATCTTATTATGCTGCCTTGAAAATGCGTCAACTTCTTTGTATTCATCTTGTCAATAGGCTGTCCCAAATCATTAAATATAACCTTAATCCGCTCCCCTTCAGGCTGGCCCCAAATACTTTTCATAGTTGTGACCCCTCGTACTCTTTATCTTATGTTACTGGCTTCTTTTGAAAATGTAATAGCAAAATAAAACGTAAAAGTATTAGATCAAAGCTAAATGGAAGAAAGTACTTGCGGTCAAGGATAAAGAACTGAATTCTTTAAGGCATTTCCAAGGCATGATTTTGTTTTTCTACTTACCTGTGGTAGGATTAGACTGGCCAGAAGTTGACCCATCAAACTGAGGCATATCACTTTGTACATTGCTTTGCTCAATCGTGTTTTGTCCATTATTTCGAGCTCTAGATCCCATTTCTGCACATGTAATGAAAAAAATCCAATAAGCAATAAAATGTTTCACTTAAAGTAAGAGTTAAACCAATCATCCGATAGGATCCACAAAAGAAACGTCAAAAGGAATCTGCGTGGACTATCATTTGTTTCACTCTCATTAGTACTGTAATTGCTGTGTGTATGATAAGGGAAGCATCTCTTATTGATTGTTTATGGACTGAGTTCAACAGATTGCAAGGGGTCCAAATGCAATCTCTTCTTGTTTGTAACACTAGGGTAGTAACCAGTTGTCCACATGGCATAAGGACACCATTGGAAAGACTCCTAAATGCGCTTTCAGGTGACGTTTGCACTATTCTAAAGAATGCGATTGTCACTTCTAATGACATCAATCAAAAAAGTTGTTTGATACCTAAAAAGCAAATTAAACTGAATCTAATCAGGTTAAAATGCTGTGAATGTAACAGCAACTTGAACGGCTAGAATACATACTTTACCTCACTCAGATCCCAAGCCTTGTATGCCCTGTAAGCTGTCACTTAAGATAAATAAAAGATGTCAAATTTATATCGATTAAACAGTTTATCTAATCCAAGAGCAGATCTGAAAACCACAAAGTAATGACTTTATTTAGAGGCAAGAAATAGTCAATAAAGAAGTACAGTTTATCCAAGTCTACTAGAATCATAACATTGTATCCAAGCTTGTCCCATTCATATAAAACATGGAGCCCTACACACCCTTTCTAACCCAACTAACATCCTCATCTTGATCACGTGTTTGGGAATTACATGGTTCAGTTTGCAAAAATGCCTCGACATCATTTTCAGATGCAACTGCATTCATATCAATTGCATCTCTAGCAATTGTCTTGATCACGACATGACATCCTCTAACTTCCTCTGTGTATTACTTGTTGAACCTGAGAAGATAGAACAAACGGTTCTTTATGACGAGTTAGCCTTTTGAAATTCAGTAAAGTGAATCCATTTTCATCCTCCTCCTTTCTACTGCCTTTTGACACCCAATTGCTTTTGAATAAGACAACTCTTTTAGATCCTGAGTATTGTAGCTCAATGATTTCTTCCAAAACTCCATAATACGTTAAATCCCCTAAAACAGGATTGTCATCTCTAGCACTAGAAAAGCTCGGTGTCATGGCATTAACTACAAGACCACTGTTCTGAGTTTTTCTATTCCGCTCAAGTTCTTTGATATGGAACCTGAAACCATTGATAATAAACCCCTTATATCTGGCCACAACTTCATTTGGACCTCTAGCTAATACCCTTAGCTCTTCAGAGATCCGCTCATCTCCGGCATGATACAACTCTAAAACCTGCTTTAACAAAGAAAGGTAAGAAGCGCAAAAGGTGCATTGTAAATCTATGTCACTACTGTGCTCTTTACTTGCATGATTTTCGAACCAAGACGCAAAAGTTGCATTGTGGATCTGTTTTAGTTGACGAATATGTCGTCGTGGATTTTCGCTTCGAATAATATCATAGTGTTGGCTGCACGCAAGTTTGATTAAGAAGATTATCCATTCTAGACATCATAATAAACCATAAAAGATAGTAGTATTCTTACTTTATATATGGTGCAACATCATCACAGTTGAACAACACATATAAATGTGCCTTCGCTAATGTTTCATCGTCCAATGATCCCATCTCTGCCTTTCCGAGTGGTCGCCCCGGGTTAAAGAAAATAGGCAGTCCAGAATTATTACCTTCGGAACTATCATTTCGAGTCTTCCAATTAAACTTCATCTCGACGTTATCTCCCAAGTACAAAGAGCAGAACGTCAAGCACTCTTCAGCTAGATACCCTTCTGCAATAGATCCTTCAGGTCGACTTCGATTTCGCACATAGGATTTAAGCGTAGCCAAATACCTATGGTCTCAAAAATGTATTAATGATCCAAGCTTAAACTGAAAACTGAATAACAAAAACAAATTCATAAGAATTTGCTATAAATTACCTCTCAATCGGATACATCCATCGAAAATGTACAGGGCCAGCAATTTTTGCCTCAGTAGCCAAGTGTACCGTAAGATGTACCATAACATCAAAGAAAGATGGTGGAAATATCCTCTCTAGCTGGCAAAGGATTTCCGCGATCTCGCTCTCTAATCGAATCAAGTCACGAGGATGAAGAACTTTCAAGCATAATTGTCGAAAGAACCGACTCAATTTAATTAACGGGAACCGCACATGCTTAGGTAAGACTTTCCGCAATGCTAACGGAAGCAATTGTTGCATTAAGATGTGATTGTCATGACTCTTCAGCCCTAAGATCTTGGGTGGCTTTAGTTGCACACATCGTGAAATATTAGCCGCATAACCATCTGGAACTTTGACATTTTTCAAGACTTGGCAAAATTTATCCTTCTCCTCCTTATTTAATGCAAAACACGAAGGACTCAGATATACTCTATTGGACTCATCATATGTAGGATGGAGTTCTGGTCTTATACCCATATCTTGTAAATCAAGTCGTGCCTTTAAGTGATCTTTTGATTTTCCATCAACATTCAACAATGTCCCAAGCACACTGTCACAAACGTTTTTCTCAATGTGCATCATGTCAAGATTGTGCCTCAATAAGTTATCCTCCCAATACGGCAATTCAAAGAATATACTTTTCTTCTTCCAATTCAATGGTAAATCTGGGTTATTTTTAACTAATCTACCAAATATAATCTGAATGTCTTTCAAATCATCTAAGACCATCGTCCCAGTCAAGTAGCGAGGTGGATTTCTACATTCTTCATTACCATCAAAGGAGTGTTTATCTTTTCGAAATGGATGATTAACATCCAAAAATCTACGATGGCACATATAACAAAACTTTCCACTGTATTTTAACCATTGAGAACAAGCATCTTCATGGCATAAAGGGCAAGCAAACTCTCCTTTAGTACTCCACCCAGACAAGTTAGCGTAAGCTGGAAAATCATTTATCGTCCACATTAACGCAGCATGCATTAGAAAGTTCTCCTTCATTGATGCATCATAAGTTTCTACCCCATCCTTCCATAATTCCTTAAGCTCCTCAATTAATGGTTGTAAATATATATCAATATTGTTCCCTGGAGCAGTAGGACCTGGTATAAGCAATGATAACATGAAGTAAGGTTGTTTCATACACATCCATGGTGGCAAATTATACGGCATCAAAACAACTGGCCATGTACTATGAGCAACACTCATAGTCCTAAATGGATTAAATCCATCACATGCTAACCCTAGCCTTACATTGCGAGGGTCTTTAGCAAAATCAGGATTATGGTGGTCAAAGGTTTTCCAAGCTGGGGAATCTGCTGGATGTCGCATGCAACCATCTTTGGTGCGACATTCATGATGCCACCTCATAAAAGGAGCTATTTTTGATGACATGAACAGCCGTTGTAACCTTGGTTTTAATGGGAAATAACGCAAAACTTTTGCTGCTACTTTTTTACCCTTGCTAGATGAACTTGACCCCTCCTCTGATACATTCTCATTTGTTGTCCACCTAGATGCATGGCATACGTCGCATTCCATCTTTGTTGCATTTTCCTTCCAATACAACATACAATCATTTGGGCATGCATCAATTTTTTCATAACCAAGGCCTAGGTCCTTTATCACCTTCTTTGCTTCGTAAAAGGACTTTGGTAGAGATACACCATCTGGGAATGCTTCATTTAGTAACTCAAGAAGATATGTAAATGCCTTGTTGTTCATTTTACCGAGAGATTTGATGTGAAGCAATCGAACAAGGAAAGAAAGTCTGGAGAATTTTTTGCAATCCTTATATAGCATTTCTTGAGAATCTTGCAATAACTTATAAAATTTCTCCGCCCCTATGTTAGGCCCTTCCATTGGAACATCAGTTTCACCATCTCTGACTTCATCACTAGACATATGAAATCTGTCATGTAAAAGTCCTTGCATATCATCACTCACGTCTAATGCAACATGTGCACGAGAAAAGGGCGGAGCAGCTGATGATGTAACTTCCCCATGAGCAACCCATTTAGTGTAACCCTTTATAAACCCATTACAGATTAGATGCCCACGTGCGTCTATTCGTGACACCCAAATGGAATTCCCACACACATTACAGGGGCAAATAATCTCTCCATCAACACTTGCATTAGCAAACGCAAAATCGAGAAACTCATCCAATCCTTTTAAATATGCACTGCTGGTCCTACGTTGGTTCATCCAACTCTTATCCATTTGTCTACCTTAAGCAAATAAAACAATCTATATCAGTCTACTTTCTCAATTCAGAAGTCCATTTAATAAGTACTTAAGCTCAGATGATCTTTGTGAAGACTCCGGAGCACATAATATAAATAGTTACTGGTCCTACGTTTTGTCACTTTTAAATAGTTAAATACATACTTTGATATTATCGTATGCACATAATTTAGACAACACACAATCATGCAAACAGTGCAGTAAATATCAATGACCATTTATGACGTGCCAATCAGATTATCGTATAATCATGCAAACCACATGTAAGTTCTTATCCGTACTTCAAATCAAGCTTGTGCTTAAACTTCTTATCCATGCTCCAACCCTTGGTTCGAGCATCTATTTTAACGACTCCCAGCAGTGACAAACTTTGTCATTAAAGGGCTGTAGTGACTTTTTTGTCACACTTCAATGGTAATTATTAAAATTAATGCCAGCATTTGTCTCTATGTTATGAAATCCTGCATTTGCTAACAGCAGGGAGTTGCATAAAGGAAATTGCATTAGCGTCTATTAGCCAGCACATAAACAGAATACGAAGTCTCTCGTATGATAACTTCCTCTAGAACTTGTGCTATAACTAAGAATCCTACCAATTCTCTTCTAGAGAATATTACAGGTTATTAGTAATCAAAAGTAGGTAGGCTTTCTTTTCCTGGCAAAACTTAGAACTGATACAACACTAATGCAACATGCCAGCACTAAGCTACCCACATGTGCGCATGGACCAAAACAAATACACAGATCAGAACACCAAGTGTTCAGTCTACTTAGCTATTCAGCCCAGTTCTTCATACAATCAGTCATCACCAAGTCACACACCTAACAGTCCCAGTATAAACCTTCTACAATTTCAATTTTCTTTCTCCATCTGCTTGGTTTCAGGATTCGTTCCATCAGATATATAAACGTACATGGTAGTTTCAAATTTTGCCAATCAATAATCATGTTTATATGCAAACCTATTGCGCTAGATCTCAAATATATATGTTGCACCCATCAATATACCATGTAATTGCACATCCATATTTACTAATCAATCAAGTTGAAGAATTACCTGACGTTAGAAATCAAAATATCTTCTTTCGAACGAACTCTAACTTTTCCGTTCTTTCCTTTCCTCTCCCAATCTTGTTATAGTAGTGCGAGCACCCTTCTCCCTTAGCTTATAAACATCCAGGTGACGTACCCTTGGATTCCACCATGCCTTTGCAATTCCCTAAGGGCCTGCTTTGTTGTCCCCTGAAATTACACAACGTATTATCTAAGATGAAAACTTCCAAAAGAAGCGCAACCATCACAATTTTGAAATCTTAAATCTGTGCACTTTATAAAAATCACAACACATGCTGAAAATGCCAAAAATACTCAGATTTCCTCAATAATCCATCATGTTTGTAGACAAAGAAAACTAGTAAGAAAATGGCAACCAAATGGGCTTCAGGTAAATCAAAACTGTAACTAGCACTTATTGTCCCTTCGAAATCAGGGATTCTTAAGAAATACTCCTATGTAAAGGAGACATGCTTAGAGATTCAACGTATAATACCCATTGGAAATAGCACTTAAATTATGTAGAAAAGGCATCCAGAGGACAGCGAAACTGTGTCCCCAGGAAGAATACAAACACCAGGATATCATTTTCCTGTGTCATCACAGGAAAATGAAGATAAAGAAAAAAAGACAGCAAGGTTCTAAAGAACATAAAGCCCAATTATGTGTTTTAGCAAGATGCCTGGCTAGAGCTTGAATGCAATAAACAACATCTCCTGGCAAGAGCTTGAATGCAATAATCCCTGCAGTAGCTTATTCGACTCCTATTTTAATAATCTTTTTTCAATTCTATTTCCCCCTAAATTACAGGATACCTAAGTAGGTGAGAAAGAAGCTGGGAATCTATAAATGTAATGGCAAAAACTGGGAATCAATTGTACAGTTATCTTCATCTAGAGAATTAAGGAGACAACCACCCAAGAGGTTTCTACCACTTCGATTGCACAGTCAACTGAGAATCAATTGCACAGTCAACTGGGAATCAATTACACAGTCCTGAATCTAATGAAGAAAACAACACCCAAGAGGTTTCTACCACTTCAACCCCTCTTTTGATGCAAAGCACTCAAAAAATAAAGAAACCTCACCCTCAAATCACCCATACAGGCCCTTTGGCATTAACGAGTAAACAATCAAAGGTATGAAAGAGAAAGGAAGGGGTGACTTACCTTTAGGTCTTTAATTTCCTTGAATCAATCATCTTGGCCATGGATGTTGTTAATTGATGTAAGATGAGTGGAGAGAGAGAGAGAGACTGAAACAGCAATGGAAAAGGAGGAGCTCACCGTGAAGGAAATGCCGAAAAGAAAATAAAGAGCCCATAAGCTGAAACGGTGTAGTATTGAGAATCAATTGGCGCTTTTCCCGTGTTCTCTCCTTTTTGTTGCGCGCCAATAAAAATTTCGGACTCAATCACACGTTGAAACGCCGTCGTTTTGGACTAAAGCGTCCTTACAGCTAACTAGAAAAAGGGACGTTTTTTTCCTAGCGCCCTATATTCCACTTTATAGGACGCTTTTCATAAAGCGTCCCATTATTAGCGTCCTAACATCCCAATTTTGTTGTAGTGCAAGTTAAAGTGAGCCATTTATGTCCTTCCATGTCACCCAGACTACCCTCACAAATTGGTCACTTTCACGGAACCAATCCCACCCGCCCATGCAATTGTCGCAAGACAATTTGAGGATACTGAGTGCGGAGTTTCTATTAATCAGAAAATATTACAAGCACATCATAAAGAAGTACTCTAACAAGTTCTAATGCAAATAACAATCCACTTGCAGTTCCTGAAATTATTTTGACGCGACACAGCTCTTGCTGCTGAGTCATCCAGCAGCTATTGAAGCCTCTGAAAAGCATTGTGTATTGAGGTGTTATTCTACTTGCGTGGCAGCTAAAATCTACAGGGTTTTTGCTATACTCTTTTTTACTGTCATTTGCTATAGATCAAAGGAATTTTTATTCACAAGATATGTTTTAGAAAATACTCTATAACCTTTTTCTTTCATAAGAACTTAAAGGAATCATAAACGTTTAAGGCCGCATAGAATTTGTGAAGAAGTTCCACACAAAAGGAACATAAAGATAGTTTCTTAAGTGGAAAAGCCAAGAGGTAAAATATTAGCTACCATGCACATGGAATAACACCTTGCTTCCTCAGCCGGGGGGGGGGGGGCGTTGTTCAGTTCAACAAAATCTAAAAAAAAAAAAGAAATTGCATTGACAAATGTGATTTAATCTGCTTGCAGTTAACTAGATGTATAATCTGGGGTCTATTCTCAGAATTAGGAACCTTTACATATGTGGTTACATTGCCATTAGAATTCAAGAAGATGCAGCCTCTTCGAATCTTCGTTAACAAACAGAAAATGATTAATAATCATGTTTCCAAGCAACTAAAAGAAAAAGGGATTAAGGCCAATAACCAAGTAGTTTTTTCAAACCATGCTCTTTCATCGCCCATATCAAAACCAAATGGTTTAAGATGGCCCCAAGGCGTTCCATACTAGCAACATTTGTTGCAAGAGACTTACCTATGTGAAGGAAATGATCAATCTAAATATCCGTCTAATCAAAATCTATTGGAGGGCATCACTCACGACATAACTGAGCCTTCTACAGGGTTAAGTTTTTGTTTCTTGTACATGTCAATCACAACACTCTGCTGTTACTATTCTGAAAATTATAGTATTGGAATGCAAACCGAACCTGAGTAAGGCCATGCAGGTTTTAATCCTGGCCATCTCATATTCTCTTACTATGATTCACGAAACCTTCCATTGTCTGGGGCCCAGCGTATGCAATTCTAATACTGAGAATACTTGGGCAGAACATAAAAATATACCACAAAAGCTAAATTTATAAAACTTAAAGCACATAGGTCCAAATAAACTAAGCATGTTCTCTTAAAGCAAGGCTGAAAGAGACATAACTTAAAGCAAACCCGGATACTTAGGCTCCCAAGGTTATATGATACATTTTTTTATCAAGTAAATGGATAATAAACACTAAATCCGCCTCCCACGTGAAAGCTATGTACAAGGAACTAAAATGAAATGCCAAAAAAACCCACTAGAAATAAAAAGCTGGAGACTCAAAACATAACTACTACTTAGCTCCCACTGAAAATCGTCAAGGAACTCCACAAAAGAGAGAGAGGAAATTCGGTTCTAGGTTATACAATATACCCTTACCTTAAGGCTAATTTAATGTACGAGTTATGAAGAAAACAAATCTTTTTTTTGCGGGTCACAATGAAGAACATCAGCCTAATATTCATAGAGATGCCTTAACTTGTACAGTATGACTTTACATCCTCAATCCCCTGTAGCTTGGCCACTCGATGATTGGAAATTTAATCATCCAATGTAAAGGAAGGAGCTCACTCGAAAACCATAAGAGTGGATAAGAGAAAACAGAAATAAATGAGATAACATTAAGCAGCAACTAATGGTCATAGGTGGTACCTGGTCTTGATATTAGGTGAATACGAGATCGAGGTCCTTCAAACATCCAGTTATCTTCATCCAAGGATTTAACCTCCTTGGCAAGTGCAGCCATCAGATCTGATTTCAAAACTGTGATCCAAAAAGTTAGCCGGTTGAGGATATTGTTATAAATTCAACGAGAGAAAAGTCAAAACATGAGCGACTAGTACAATGTATTGTATCATGGATTAATGCTTTGCTCTTAAAAGACGAAGATCTGAACCAAGGTTGTTAAGTAGTTACATGAAACTCATAGAGTAGAATGTATGCTTCATTTTGTAATGACAAAGTCCTGATTTAAAATCTCCTCATAACTGTTAACCTACGACACTCCGTCAGCAACTGAAAGTTTACCCTGCGACAACTCTATCAACAATTGAATGGAGCTTGGCAATACAAATGCTTTAAACTCCTCAAAGAATATAAGGTCTAGTACACAAAGGCAATACTTTTTTTGAAAAAACAAGATATGTAAAACTTGCATCATGACATTAAAAAGGATAGTCCAATAATAACCAGAATAATTAGGGGCATTCTCGTCCCTTACAATAGAAGATCCTTTTTTGGGTGGTATTTAGTACAACTAGAAGCTATTACTTGAAATCCAATTATTTGACAGAATGGACGCCAAATAAGATATGATCAAAAGACTTCTCCATTTTTGTCATTTCAAGAGTGTCTTATGATGAGCACTAAGGTGCTAATTCGGTCCGGTCACCTGAATATCCAATCTTCCTTGGTTATGATGTTTCAATGGTTATCCTCATGGTTTCATCAAGTTTCACTTGCTGCAAAAGAATTTCAAGCTTATGCCTCTTAAGTCTACGCAAACTACCGTAGGAGATAGCTGTCATTGTCCTATTATTCTTGTGCTTTGTTGGATTGTTGTTTCGACTTTGTTTTAATACATTTTTGTGCATGGAAGTACATCTTAAGGACTATTTGGCTTTCTTGCTCTCAAAATCTTACCTGTTGATTTGGTCCTATAAACGAGGAATCGAGCAACATGGCTAGTAAATAGAGTTGGGGAACGTCTCCACATCCATTTCATCACTACAAGCAATAAAACGTAGCAATATGGTGTGGAAAGCATGGCAGTCGGATCCCCCATTGCACCAAAGCTCTTTAAAAACTGGTCCTATAATCTGAGGGGGCTATAATATTGCGAGGATTTCTTGCATGAGATTGCAACTTAGGCAATGGCATCAGTGCAAAAATTGTATGCCCAGCAATGTTTGCATGCAGTCCCACCTTTTGCTTGGGAGGCGATCCCCGTTGGTTAGCCATCCATAGGAGTTAAATTTGTCAAGTAGGCGATCCCCGTTACTTATTGTGGAACTCCAAAAGACCATTATAAGTTCCAGCTTGTGTAATGAGTAGTTCATTTTTGCTTTCATTAGTAGTTCAAAATTCAAATTTCATAGGAATGCAGACGACTATAGAAATTCAAGAGACATACTAAAGATAAATATTAGAAGTAACAAACTTTGAAGTTACACCACTAAAACGCTTAAAAGACCGAGCGTGAAGGTTGAGCAAGACACGGCCGACTTGCCCCCCTAAACATCACATTTTTACATTTACTAAGGATAAATTTTATTACATGTAATCATTGCATCGAACTTAAGGTATCATTTGACATATTAAACTCGAATAAAAACGGGAGTAAAAAGCCAATATTTATATATACCATCTCTATCGTAGTAGTCTCTCCCCGTTCAGTATAAAAAGAAAACGGGTCAGAAGAGAAAATGTGAAAAGAAAAATAAAATAAAAAGGTAAGAAGGTGGGTCAGACAGGAAGGAGAGGGGAAGGAGAATTTACGAAAAGTTAAATATGAAAAGAAAAATATAATAAATAAGTAAAAATAGATAAGAATATTAATAAAAAAAGAAAATTGATCAAAAGGGAGTAATCTGCAGATACGGAGGGAATAATACAGCTTACCGAGAAGTGCCTCGTCCCTTCGATCCTGTACCGAAACCAGATCGGGCGGAAACTGCAACTCGTCGGCGGCCAGAGATGCGGCGACATTCCCTCCGGCGATTGCCGTCGACGACGACCTAGCCGGCGACAATGACAGTGAACTATTACTCATTCTCTCTCTAATTTGTTCTCTCCTCTTTCTTTCCAAAAGAATCCATTTTTATCAGCAGCAGGTCACAAAAACGACATCGTTGGCCTCATAAATGGTTCCTCTAATTCTGTCCGTTGGTCAATTAAGCGACTGACGTGTCAGACATCTCCACCGTCGATCCTCCACGCGGAAGCAAATCAACGGAATCTCAAAATTCTCTTAGCTTCAGTTACCATCTCCGGCGAAACGACGACTTTAATTAACAGGTAAAGTTCAAATCTCTTTCTTCTCTGCGCGTCAATTTTAACATCTTTTTCAGTTATTTTATGTGTTTATTGGGCTCGGTCAATTAGTCAGATAGCTGTTATCTCATTATTGTTGGATCGGGGTTCATGTTTAGAAGTAGAAAATTATTGATCTTTGTTGAAACTTGCGAGAATTTGATTGTCAAATGTACTTTGGTTGTTCTATCAGCTCGATTGATATGAGTTGGAGGTGTGAGATTATTTGAGATGTTGTAGAATTATGGCTGTGGTATCTTTTGAGAACAATGTTTGAACTAATGGACGTGTAAATTACGGGCAAATTTTCTATTTTGGAATCTCAAGCATGGAAGAGAAGGCTTGAAGATAATTGCACTGCAAATGCTAATGCGCTGAATTTTTTGTATAATGTGATCAAGGGTTGCCAAAGATAATCGAGAAACGACTTTAGTGTCTCAGAAGTTGGTCTAGGAAAACAATCATCATATGAAACCATGTGATAAATTAAAAAGGTTCACTCTTTCCAAATCACTTCTTTTGATATGCTCTTAAGTCTGTGGGCTGTGGCTCAGCTTATGCCTTTCAATTGTTTGCCATGCCAATTTCATTGGTGGTGTGCAACACAACTGAGGAGTAAATTTTTAATGGATGCAAATTCTTGGTCCTCTATAGGATGGAACATTCAGGATTCTATAGCAGTACCCACAGGAATGCTTTAAGGTGCAGGACGATTTGTCGTTTGCTTGATAATACTTGGGGCAGCACTCTTACCATATTTTGGAATCGAAATGATAATCTGCTGGGATTTACGGATGTTGCATTATTCGTTGAACTGCCTCAACTGATCCAAAGACACTGTTTTGCCATCTGTGGTCATTTACCTGCTAATAGCTACTAGTTTTACGCCAAGACAATATGAGAAGGAATCACTTAGGTAGGCTGCGTTTTGCCTTGAATTTTGTGATTGATCCAGGCAGGAGCATATCTAGTCGTAGATGCATTAGGAATAAAATTGAGAAACGTGTAGGCCTGAATGCTCACATGCTGCTTGCCAAACTTCTAGCTTTCGAGGGTAAGGGAATGGTATAATTCATCCTCCACGGTTACTTGTTCGGTTTGCTCAATTGGGAGATTCCTTTGGAAGAGACATTCATGTAAATGAGTAGGGGAGAATGGTAGTTTCTCTGTAGTAAAATGGGAATATGCAAGTCTTTGTACTTTATCCTAGTCAGAAGTCCTCTATTAGGTTAAAAGAAAGATTATATCGCTCGGTTTGGCGTAACGTAACAGAAGAAGGCTCGATATGTTCAGCTAGAGCACTGTAACGGATATCGAATGAATCAATCCTGATTTCTTTTTCTTTAGAAGTTTTTCAATAACAGATATCTTTCCTTGATCACACATTTATTTGCTTTGTTTTTCGAGATTCCGCAATTAGGTTCTCCCACAAAATACTATGAGGGAATAAACTTTGCAGGACGATCCTCTTTCTTTTTGGGGTGAGAGCAATGAGTTTCAACTGAACTGAATATCCTACGCCTCTAGTTTTACATTTACTCTGATAATGTTCTTGAACTGGAACTCAGTTTATTATAAAGCTTTAGTACTAATTATTAAGTCTTGACATAATACAGTACTGTAATTTGCCATTTTTTAGCATTTTAATTTTTGCATTGGTCTATGAAGGCTTTGTGTAACACTTTACCTTCAAGATTGTGAACAAACATGATTTATTACCTAGACGCGGAGAAATGAAATTCATTCAAGAGAAAAATAACAATTATTTTGAATGATAAGCATCACGTATTTGGTGGAGGTCTGAGACTAAAGTTGGGTATATAAAGTAATTGAATTTTTCTATAAGCTGGGTATGTAAAGTAATTGACTCTTGCATTTTGCTGCCTTCCGCTCTTTCAGCCATTTCATGGGAATTCAACAATTTAAACTGCAAGTTTCTTTGAGACTTGGAATCGCACTGTACTTCTTTGCTAGCATAAGCTGTTGCAAACATGCTTCAACAATTAATGAGGTGAGTTGACTAAGGTGCTTGTTTCCTGCTGCTTACGATTATAATTGTAATCTCATCAGGTTTTGGTTTTAAATCCTTGCGTATAGTTTTTCCGTACTGTCCTATCATTTAAGTTACTTCTTTAGGGAGAGTCATCCTTTCTCACATTCTTCAACCGGCTTTTGTCACCTTGTTTTTTACCTAAGTTTTATCTTCATAACTACTGAACTTTAGTTTATCCCCCTTTGCAATTTGCAGGTGGGCAGTTGTACTTCCAATTTGGATGATAGCAATCCAAGCAGCAGCGCCTTGCATGGCGTCAATGAATTTATTACTGAAGCGTACTTTGAGAAACATGCCAGCTTGATTGATTCAGATTTTCAGCGATTTCTCTCAAAGGAAATACCCCTTGAATTCTGCGAGGTCCTGCAAGATAAACTCGAGCCTGTGCCGAAGTTATCAATTTCTCATCGACACCTGATTGGTGAAGGTTCTCATCGTCGTCTTTCTTCATCCATTAGATTAGAAATCCAACCAGGGTCCAAATTTACACTGCCTGCACACTTTTGTGATGCCATAGTGGTTGAGATATTGCCCTCCGGGGTCTTTGCAGATCCGTTTGAGCTACAACATCTTCTCCAGCGTGGTGGTAAATTTCTACCTTACTTGTGAACCAACATTGTGATCCTGTTCTATTATTTTTCTCGAGGATTATGAGTTCAACAACTCTGGCGCAGTGTTTACCGGCGCAGCTGTTTTCGGGGACACAAATTTGGAGTTGCCTTCAGTTCGATCAAATCGGTCTATAGTCGAGATCCACATGGATATTGGCCCTAATGTACTGTCAGGAAACAATAATGGACTGGAGATCAACATTGAGGTTCCATTACATGCACGTTATGCGGTAGGTGAATAAATATGTTACAAGAAAGTACTAGTTTTCCAGAGAAGGATATCAGATATGCAAATGGGTGCCCTCCTCCTAGAAAACTAAGTTTGATTTTAAATGGACTCGGTATGAGTGTCCGAGTTGGATGCGTGTCCAAGTGTCGAATTCGTCTAATTTTCAAAACTTTTCGTCTAATTTTCAAAACTTAAGACACGGGGACACAACATAATATGCCTATCTATTGTTATTTTTCAGTTAGTCCTTAGGTGACATGGCATTTTATGTGACGCATAATTTGAAACTTATCTCAAAGCACTTATGAAAACGAAACACCACGAGATAGTGTTTTTTATGGCAATGTCCTATGACATGTGTTGGACACATATTTCATACCCATGTCCAAGTGTCGAGTGGCCGACATGGGTATTTCACGCATTTTAAATAGTCGATGTGACATAGCAGATGATTATACAGTGATATGGAACTTGCATGTGCTTAATTACGTACAACCATGTGATCATAAAACTGCCTTTAAACTTTCTCCTCTTTGCAGCCCCTAGGAGAACATGAATTTTCAAGAGTCGAATTTAGCCCTCCTGACTTATTTACGCGCTGCAGCTTTGAAGGGAAGTCACATAAACAGAGCTGTATATTTTTGTCAACTAATAAGAGTTTAGAACTCAAAGCTGGTGCGGTTGTGTGGGATGTACCTTGTGGAATCAAGGAGCACACTGGAATTGTATCTGTTGTTACTTTTTTCTCTGCAATTGTATCAGCTCTTTTAATAGTCTTTACAGCCTTTCATTATTCAGATACTACTGGCTGCAACAATTTGAAACAAATGTAGTAACGTAGAATTAACATTTTATGCGTTATATCATCTTGCTGTTTTGAATAATTACTGAACCAACTGAAGTCAGATTTTATGCGTTATATCATTTTATGCGTTGGAGGAGGAGGAGGAGGAGGAGGAAGGTGAGTGAGGTCTTGTGAGATCTTACACTTCCTGTGTGCTAGGGTGGATGCCTGGATGGAGATCCCACTCCGGTTGTGTACTAGGAGAGGTCTTGGGCTATGTGTAATATAAGGTTAAGTCGGATCTTGTCCTACATAGGAAGTAGGAGAGAGTATTTGGCCTTATATGACATTGTCAATGAACTTTTATGCACCTATTACCCTTTTGAGGCACCACCCTGTGGTGGGGCTGTGGACCAGGTGAGATTCCACACCTGCTGCATACTAGGGTGGATGGAGATCCCACAACGGCTGTGTAGTAGGGGAGGTCCTGGGTTCATGTCATTTAAGGTTAAGTTGGATTTTGCCCCACATTTGTTGTGGGAGAGAGAATTTGGTCTTATAAGACCTTGTCATTGAACTCTTAAGCACCTATTGGCTAACCCTTTCTAGGTAGGCAATGCCCTGTGGTGGGGTTGTGAACTTGGTCGTTACAGGTCTGATGCTTGATTGTGGCTGTGAATCATGGCGATGGGGTTTGTAATTAGATAAGTTAACTCCGTACGTGAGGCTGATTGTTTTGGAAGCCCGTCTACTCAAAAAAGCCATTCTTATTTCTTTAAGGCCTATGTCAGGCAGACACATTTGTTTTTTGGTAGCTCTTTAGAAATAAAGATCAGGTAGATTTGCAAATGACCAGTAACGTAAGAGTTTATAGGGACATAAGGAGCTCTGGCATCCTAGAGGGTGCTTGTCTCCCTTCTATGAGGAGTTATGTTATAGCAATGTATCCCCCTTTTTGTGCTCAAGATAACGTTTCTAATTTGTAGAAGAGAACCCCTCACCTCTAAAAAAAAAAGAATCAATGGAAACGAAGAAAACCCAAAAAAAGAGAAAGAAGTTTGCAGGGCAGCATCTATAGGGTTGTACAATCTATGTTCTTTTGGCTAGTTGTATTTATTACTTCTCCCAGAGGAAAAAGCAGAAGCGTGACTTTCATGATACAAGGTCCATGCGCATCTAAAGTACATGATATGTTCCTTATTTATCCATGATTGGGGTTTGAAATGCTTAATCTGCCAATAAATCGTTTCTAGTTTCTTCCCTCTTGGCACACTGAATAGGTACTAGGATCTTGGCACGCTAAAAGCGTACTAGGAATGAAATGTCTTATTTGTTGCCATTGGGAGCTAGTGAAAGGTATATATCTTACTGGAGATTTTGAGGTAACTATCTGACAGGAGCCAAAAGTGTGGAAGTATAACCAAAAGCAAAAAGAAGCATGTACTAGGATCTATCCCTGACGTGTGCGTGCTATAATGATGGGTCACTCGAGTCTAGTTGTTTTCTCAAGTCCCGAAGCCATTTCAATGTAGTCACTGCTCATTTGAAACCTAAGTTTGGTATCTTGTGCGCTTGAGAAAGGCGTAACTGTATGAGGAAATCTGGCTATTTATTAGGTGAAAAGAGGGAAAGGTGTTGGTTACTGTAAATAAAAACTGGGAAGCATCCATTTTAAATAAAAGACTAACAGGGATATGACAATCTGAACTTACTTTCAGGAAAACGGTTATGTACTAGTGCGGCTCTCCTGCATATGTTTTGCTCTGGCATTCTGTTCTTTAGGTTGTGGACAGGAATTTGCTACAATTTATGCTACTATTTTGTGCCAATCTTTGCAGTCTAGTTTGCACTACTTACGATTATACTTACCGAGAGTAATTCACCAATTTGACTGCGCAAATTTTATTTTATTTTTGTAGTCTTTTATTCTCTAGTGATCATTCTAGCTGGTTTGATCAATTGTTGAATGGCAGAATAATTTTCTTGCACGTGAGCCTGATAATTGGGGCTAGCTTTTGTTGACTCGAGTCCTGTTGTTTTTGATGGACGAGTGTTGAGTTGATGCTGATTGTTCTGAGTTATCAGTTCTTCTTTCTGTTTCTGTATTATCCGCAGTCCGCAGATGGTGTCCTGCCAGTGTTTAATCAGGATGCATATACTTTCATTGTTTTTGAAATACATCAATGATTGCACTCATGTTTGATGTTAGCAGTAGGGATCTTTATTAAGGTGCATACGTGTTTAATGATGATTTTTCACTTTTTTCTGCAAAAGATAGTGTTTTTAAAAGCGTGCTATTTAAGTATGCTAGTGGACAGATGTGAAGCTTACATGCCCAACGACCTGATGGACAGAGCTGTTTTTTGAACAAAACTTTCCCAGAAAGCTAGGTAATCTTAATTGGTTTGCATAAATTTATGAAGGGTGAGTTTCGATTGTAAGAATAACATGTTGCATGGACCAATTTTGCGCCGTGGGCTCAATGCCGAGTATTTGTAGTATATAACCAATTATTGAATATAATCCCTTCCCCCCCAAGACACTTTCTTAATTCAAACACTCATGTAATTGCCTTCTTCTGAGAACCTTTTTCCTGTCAATGATTGTTCAGCTGGTTGTGAGGCCTGGGGTACATGAGTTACTTCATTTTGTGCTTTTACTTGTGATGTTGTCATTTGAGTTTAGCTGCTAACATGCAAAAAGAGAGTGTTTGGCGGGGCTCTAAAAAAGGAATGCTCAAAAGCACACAATAGTGAAACAATTGAACACTTTATAGACATGCTAATTAATCAGTATATTTCTTTGTATGGGTTTCAGGTAAAAAACCAGAAATATTCTCTGGTGAGACTAGGCTGTTGCTATTAATGAAGTCTTAGTTTCAGAAACCAGTACCATTCTTCATTCATTACACAGTTGGTTAAAGCTGTTCTGTTTTTTATACTGTAATCCATTAAGGTTGTACTGTTATTAGCCCACTTATTTTCCCTGTTTGTTTGGCAAAATGGAGATGAACAGGGATTCAGGAAGGTTGATCCAGACCGCTGGGAATTTGCGAATGAGTTGTTTCTAAGAGGTCAAAAACATCTGCTTAACAAGATTATTCGGAAAAAAACTGCCCATGGACATAATCCTCAACCGCAGCAATCACATCCACAGAGTTCGTCAGTAGCGGCGTGTGTCGAGGTGGGGAAGTTTGGCCTTGAGGAAGAGGTTGAGAGGCTGAAAAGAGACAAAAATGTACTCATGCAGGAGCTTGTCAGGTTGAGGCAGCAGCAACAGACTACTGATAATCAGTTGCAAGCAATGGTGCAGCGGCTTCAGGGGATGGAGCAGCGTCAACAACAGATGATGTCGTTCCTTGCAAAGGCAGTGAACAGCCCTGGCTTTTTGGCCCAGTTTGTACAGCAGCAGAATGAAAACACCAGGCGCATCACCGAGGGCAACAAAAAGCGGAGGCTTAAGCAGGATGGAGTTGTCTCAGATGATCATCATTCTGTTGGTGCTGCGGATGGACAGATTGTCAAGTACCAGCCTTTGATGAATGAGGCTGCAAAAGCGATGCTCAGGCAGATCATGAAATTGGAGACGACTTCTCGGCTTGAAAACTTCGACAACAATGATGCTGATAGTTTTATCCTTAGCAACTTGTCATCTCCGACCAATGCAGGTACCTCAGGAGTGACTCTTCAGGAGGTGCCACCCACTTCAGTGCAGTCTTATTTGCCTCCTTTACCTTCCATGTCTGAGATTGGGTCTTCGCCACTAGATGCGAATTCTGAAGTGGTTTCAACGACTCGATATACAAACCCACTAGCTGGAGTGGCCCCAGAGTTGCCTTCTGTCAGTCTTCCGGCGACCGATGTCGGTATGCCTGAGCTCTCTCAATTGGGGGAAATGGTGCTAGAAAGTAATGTTAGTATCGCAAGCGAAGGCCATATGGCACCTCAAACTGAGAATAATGCATTCTTGGACCCTACGGTCTTAGGTATTGACGGTTTTTCTCCTGGAATTGAGATGGAATGGGACAATAATATGCTGGATGAGATGCAAAAGCTATTTGGTACGGGTGATCCCTCATGGGAACAGTTTCTTGAACTGAGCCCAATGAGTCAGCACGAGGACACGGAGGAGATGTATTCAACGCCCCTGGAAGATCATTCTCCCCAGGGAAATGAAGGGAAGCCATTGGAAAATGGGTGGTCTAACAATACTCAACTGCAACAGCTTACAGAACAGATGGGGCTTCTTACCTCGGAAAACAAGAAGGTTTGATCTTATTATAGCAAATGTACATTTGTGTGATATCATTTGAGGTAAATCCCTGATATGATAGTATATCTTAGTCTTTGTAGACTAGGTCCTCTTATCCTAGCCATGACTGTGCTGCTAGTACCTATTTGTACATTTGATGTGGCTTTTATTTTGCACATACCGAGGACCTTTCTCTGTTCAACTTCTACAAGCGGCTTTTGATAGTTATCCGACTATTTCCAGAGAAAATTTTGTTGGCCATATTTCAAGAGCTTTGTAGTTACAATCCATGTTATTATCGTCACTATTTTCAAATGTTGTTTTCGATAACACCTAGTTCAAACACTAATGGCCAAAACTCCATGGAAATACTCTTGTAATCATAAGAAAAGGCACGGAACCTGAAGTATCTTAAGAATGAGATCGAAGTGACAGTCCTCATATATAGTTGAGGGGTTAGATGAACAGCGAGGGCATCTGGTTTGGATTGATGGCGCTTCAGGTAGAGAGAACTATGGGCTGCCTGTTGTAATTTGTGTGGGGAGGTTTTTGTTTGGCAAGTAACAGCCAAATGCAAAAGCATATTTGGGTAAAGGCTTTTTTGGTCTAATAAGAGAACATACATATGGAAAGACTGCAAATCACCTCAAGTCCATAAAAGGGTAGAAAAAAGACACATACACGGAGGACATTTCTATAAAGTGTAGAGGCGATAGAGGCATTTACCTCAGAGGCTTTCTCCGGCACCGAGTTATTTATTTGGGATTTGACCACCAATTTGGATGTTTTGTTGAGTCTTGGATTGAGATTTGGCTTACATCTTTAAGTTTTGAATCTGAAATTTACTGTTATCATATTTTTAGAGGCTTGGTTTACATGTTTGGGTTTAATTTTCATGATTTTTTTTTTTGTTTCGGTTGAATTCGTTGTGTTATTTATGGTATGCTTTTTGGAGATAAGGGATTAGATGATGCACAGCTAGCAGCGTTGCAGAATGGTAATTGATGAGTTTACAGCTTCAGTAAGACAGAGAAGGGAAGCGCGATCAGGGGAGAGTAGTAGTTTACAGTTGAGGAGAGAGTTGTGGATTATGCAATTAAGGGTGGGAATAACCCTTCCTTTATTCAAACGAGCTGCCATGCACACGTGATGCGTTTGCGATTTTGTCATTCACTTTTTAACACGGTATTTGATAAAAAAAATAAAAAAATATTCAAAATATTATGGTATCAAAGGAAGTCTATCTAAATTTACAATTCAGTCAACATGCATTACTCTACCTAAATTAGATAGTGGACAGGCCCGTAGTTCAATTACTCTACCTCCAAATAGTAATTCTAGGAATGCTTTATTAGGGACGAAAATATGTTAGAGACATTTTAGCGACAAAGTGACACTAATAATATTTGAAATGCATAAGAAGAAAGAGTATCTAAAGATGAATATGGATAAACATAGAATTTAAAAAGAGAATCATAAAATGGATAACCTTTCATTTTTTTTCCCTCTCATTTTGATTCTGTGAACTCTTCTCCAATTGGTCAATTTTCATTCTTCATCTCTTCCTCCTCATTTCTTAATGTTTAACCATTGTTAACGGGAAGAGTAAATGATTGTACAAAATGCCACTAAAATCCTACCAAAGCAAAATCAACATTTGTTGTCATAAATTGCCATTAAAAACCAACCAAAGCAAAAAGTGCAGAAACTAAAAGCAAAAAAGTGAAAGCATCACCCCCAACGCCAACAGTCAGACTTGTGGGTATTACACCAAATGGAAGCATCACTCACACAGTCACCGCCGGCAACACCCACTGCCCTCCACCTAGTGACGGGCCACCACCGCAAGCACCTCTTTCCCACCACCGCCGGCCACAAAGACAACCGATCACCCATTGCAGACGCACACAACTAGCAAACACGCAAACAAACACACCCACACACACACACACAACCACTTCCAGTCGCACGACGAACTCCCAGTCGCACGCCGAGGGCCTCCAATTGCACACGCACCGCCGTCGGTCATCCAAGCCCACTGCCGCATGACACGGCCTCCATCCACCCACGAGCGCCGTCGGTCATCCACGGCCACCCACGACCCCAGAGTCCCGCAGCAGACCACCTCCTCCGTCAGTCGCAAACCAAAGGCCTCCCCAAGGCCACCAACTTCCCCTACTCAAAAAGCTAAAGGGATTGAGCATAGATTCAGGCATGTGCAAAGTCTTGGATTCAGGTATGCTCACAGGTTGGAGGGGAAATGCAACAGTGAAAAAATGAGGAGACGCAATAAATGCAAAAAAAAAAAATTGCACATCACTGTCGCTAGGTCAAAGAGAGCATTGCCGATTGTGTTGAAAAAAAAAAAAACTGGAGCTCGTAGTTGCCGATTTCAATCTGGAGATGGAGGGAGGATGGGAGAAAAATAGTTTGATAAAGAAGAAATGTAATTACGTTAGTGCATAGATAACTAGAGTTGCGGAGATTCGACAATGATATTTTACAAATTTGTCTTCAAAATGGACAAGCAGCCGAATGAGTTTCAGTATTACATCAAAAATACTGTTCTTATTATAAGTAGTATATATGGTACTTTACTAAATCACTGTTTTCATCTATGGAAGGAAATTGTTTATTTTTGTACCTTATTATGATGTTTCTACCATCTTTTGTTGCTAAAAAGTGCGTATGAGATAACCTACTAAGCTTTTTAGAAAAATATGATGTGCGGACAAGCATCTGAAGGTTTGAACGAAAAAATGAAAACAAATCAAACGCTACTGAAGTATATATTTTCTTGTTTACCCATGCAAGCTGGACCAGAACTGTCTCCCAAAAACTAAATAAAAACTTCCAGGTTTTATTGCTACTTTAAGCATGTGATCATTCTCTAAAATCAGTCTTTCTTTCTTGCACACAGAGAGGAGATTGTCTTAAACAGGATAGAGGAATCAATACGTCCCAAAATTTATCTTTTCTACTTTAGTAAAAAAAACTCTTTAACTATAATAAATTGGAAAATTTGTCCTAGCAAATTTTGTAGCACCTTTTCCTTTTTCTGTTAAAAATCTGATCCGATTAATCAGGAAGGGCAAAGAAATTTGGACAAGCGACGCTCAAGATCATTTTTTGCGAGGAAAGACATTGAGCGTCGAACAATATTCGTCACCAAGTTTGTCAACAATGAAACGTCTTGCTTAATCCTATCTTGTATTCAATTATGTAACCTTTTTTGTTTGCTTTTGGTTAATCTTTGCACTAATGCTCCTTTGCACGGGGAAGGAAAAGACAGATGTACTGAAGAAATCATATGAGAATCATATTAATTGCAAATAGGCACATGTTTAACGATAAACATGGAAATGATGAGATTCTGGGCTGCTGAAACAAACTGAAAGATACACTTGGCTGCTTGACACCCAGCTGTAAATCCTACCTTAACTCGCAGCCAGAAACAGGAGCTGGTGGCTTCTCAAAAGGCTCACCTGTCCCTTTAAGTGTGCAGTCCTTATCGCCATGTCTTAGCTCTCATGGTTCCCACACTCTCCTCATGCAACGCATATATAAGATCTTGGGTGTGTATATTTAGGTAGAAGGAGAGAGTCAGTCAGTGTGTGTGTGTGTGTGTGTATAGATGACATTGATAAGGGAGAGAAGGCAACAAAGAGCCTTAAGGCTATCAGTTCCGGAGCCAGTAGCTCCTCTACGGCATTACACTTATTCCTCGTCCTCCTCGTCATTATCATCATCGTCATCCCCATCATCGTCGGGAAGTATGAACTCCCCGGTCATTGAGAATCTCTCTGATCTCGAGAAACTGGCCGTTCTAGGCCATGAAAATGGTGGGACGGTGTACAAAGTCCGGCACAAGCTAACCATGGAAGTTTATGCCTTAAAAATTATCCGGTTTGGCGAAGATGCAGGCTGTGCAGCCAAGGTCCAACAGCAGGCCACACACGAGGGCGAGATCCTCAAGCTAGTGGACTCTCGGTTCGTGGTGAGGTGTTATGGGGTTCTTGATAGCGCCTTGGACGACGGGGGTGATATGTACTTTGTCATGGAGTACATGGCGGGAGGATGGCTGCAGGACGTCTTGCGCTCACGTCGGAGATAACCGGAGACCACAATCTCCCGCGTGGCGAGAAGCGTGCTGGAAGGATTGCGCTATCTGCATGGGATGCAGATTGTGCATAGAGATATCAAACCATCAAATTTGTTGATTAACGGCAGAGGAGAGGTTAAAATTGCAGACTTTGGTGTCAGCCGAGTCGTGGCGGCGGACACAATCGAAGAGTGCGACTCGTGTGTGGGCACATGTGCGTACATGAGTCCCGAAAGAGTTGATCCAGAGAGATGGGATGGTGATTACTCTGACGGGTTTGCGGGAGACGTGTGGTCACTTGGCGTGGTGGTTCTCGAATGCCACGTTGGTTGTTTTCCTTTGATCCCTCCGGGGCAAAAGGCGGACTGGGCGACGCTGGTGTTTGCAATTTGCCTTGGGGAGAAGATGGCGATGCCAGAGTCGGCATCGCCAGAGTTTCATGATTTTGTGTGTAGGTGTCTGGAAAAGGATTGGAGGAAGAGGGGGACTGTGGAGGAGCTTCTTCATCACCCTTTTGTGACTAGATGTAGTAGTGGTCGTTTGGCAGTCGATAATGCCTTTTAGTAATACGTTATGGCTGTTTGATCTTGTATTTTAGCAAATCCTGATGCAGTTCTCATGATAACAAAAGTGAATAACTTCTTCTATTCAATTAAAAGCTGGCATGATTCCAATTAAATTACACTTGCAAGTCTCATTCAAGCATCAGCTTTCGATGGGGAACACTAATAAGCTTATCTTCTCAAATAATGGCAATTACAACTTTGATGAATTTCCAGCCCATCTTGCATGAGAGCAGTAGCTTCTCCAGAACTTCTCATATGTCGATGCAACTCAACGGAACAGCCAAAATCAATTCGTAGAAGGTAAGCGAAGCACAAGATCCTATTACTTGGTTCAAGAGTTCTCTGCATCATTTCTGTGAGGCTACCTTATGGTTGATCGTTTCTGAATGTTTGTTGAGATGGCCACCTGCAATGGCAAAACCGTTAGCCTCACAACATAACAAGATAACTTGGCAAGGAAAAAACGACTTTTAAGCAGAAAACAAGCCCAACCATCCAATCTTTTTTACTTTTGGCAAATTAAATTTTCTGGAAAAGAAAGTAAACTACAGAAATGCGTATGTGTTGATATTCTCAATACGAATCTTAAGAAATGATACTTGAGGAACAAAGATTGCTGCTGCTAATCACGTCTCAAGGCAGCAGTGCATAACCTTTAACTTAACCATTTAATTTGATTTTTGCTAGAAGGCTTAGCCTAACAATTCGTTGAAGGTCCTAAGCTGGATACATAGCAATCTAGTAATTCACTGTGGATCTGGTTTGGCTTACCGATTGGTATTACTATTCAAGATCTTCCGTGGCTGCTTGGGAGCTGATTTCTTACGGCGTTGGTTGGCCAAGCCTTTACTTGAACAAGCTACACTGATTCAAGCTTCTCTTTGGAAAGCAGTGACGTTGTGGTGCTCTGGAGAGGTCGTAATGATTTTGGGTTCTAGAGCATTTGCTTTTTGCCATTTTCAATCTTGTGGTGCTCAGAACATTTATCATACTCGGCGCTTCAGTAGGTGTTTTGCTTGGCTTATAGCTCCCTCACATGGTGGGGCGGCTCAGTCTACTGTATTTACATTTCACTCGAGGAGAATCTGCTCTTACGCCTCATCTCCGGCACTTATTCGATGCTATGTGGTGGGGCTACATCTCAATCTGGCTTTCAGCAATTGCTTATACATGAGATATACAAATGGGTTCCTTAACCCGCTATTTGTTTGCAGCTAGTATGGTTTCCGTGCATGCTTTTGCTTTTCTGAATTCCCTTACTTGGCTGCTATCTCATAATGTATGCCATGTTATTTTTAGTTATACTCAGACGACAGGTGATCTCCATATTCCTCCACAGGTAGGCAGCTCGCGCCAATTTTTTTGTGCATCCCGAGTGGTCGAACATGGTTTCTGTAAGGCCTGATGCAAGTTCATAAGCTTGGGTAGTGTCCTCCGGCTGTCTTCCTGTTTTGGCTATGGTATATAGGCTTTTTTTGGGCACGCTGCAGATTAGATTGGATTGTGGTGTTCCTACTGAGCGGATGGGGGTGCCATCCTGTTTGTTTGTCATGTATAAGTTTTATTGTATCCTGAGGTTTCTCTGATATATATTGTTCTTATACTCTTCAAAAAAAAAAGTTAGCAGTCTAAAAGCTATGTTATGGTTAATACGTGTTTAGAGGATGTAATTAAGCTATGTTAACTTCAAAAGCCATTGTTACAGCAGTACTATTACAATCATCTTTCATTTCCTTCAAGTTTTGGCATAGGCCACGAAAATAGTCCAAAGAATCTTGAAAAGCTATGCCGCAAATACAGGAGTTTTAAACCTCCTGTGACAACACTACAACAAAACTGGGCTGTTAGGACGCTCAAAAGCGTCCTTACAGATATCATATTGGGACGCTTTTGACATAAGGACGCTTTGAAAGGCGTCGTAACTCCGCCCCATTAGAGGCCGTCACAATAAGTTATCGCAACGCACATAAGCGCCTCAATAAGGGTCAGGCCTAACAAGACGCAAATAAGCGTCCTATAAAGTGTTCAGTGACTCCAATATGCCCTATAGCGACGCTACAAAGCGTTGTAATAACTCTTTTAGGACGCCTCTAAGCGTTGTTATTTGTGTCGACAAATGTAAGGCCTAAGAAGGCGCAATTAAGCGTCCTATAAAGTGCTCAACTACAAGGCTCCAATATGCCCTATAACGACGCTAAAGAGCGTTCCAACAACTCTTTTGGGACGCTTTTTAGCGTTCTTACATGTTCCCTGTTTTAATTGTACCAAATTACAAATATTTTGGTATTTGATGCCTACGTTTCCAATTGCAATTTGTACCACATCAATAGACCAATGTATCCCAATTTGGTCCATACCGCATTGCAACCATAAGAAACTAATTGAAAGATAACATCCAAAGTCTTTGTATTAACCAAATGTCTCAAGTGAATGATTACATTGACTCCAAAGTTAAAGATAACCACTAATTCTATGTGCCTAACACAAAAAGACTCGTGACTATCAAGCTATCCAATGTCCATCCAAAAGTAACTTTGTCACCATCTAAGTCACTGATCACAGTGTCATAAAACCTTGAGAAACATATAGTCATCTAAGTCATCTAAGTCAGCATTCCAGTCACTGATAATCTAAGCAAAATATAGTCATAAACCCTGGAGAAACATGTAGTCATCTAAGCAAAATATTGTCATCTAAGTCACCATTTAAGTCACTGATCACATGCCATCAACACTCTCTAGTTCCACCTGCAAATACAAACATGCACTCATTAGTTGATTGTGTATATGTATTAGATGCTTACACTTGTGATTTCTAATGGCAAAATTCAACATTTGTACATTGGCAACTTTAGAAGCACTCGACTCTACAACATATAAATGTATTGCTCCATAGTAGCAAGAGTGCAAGCATCTCAATTGATCATAAGAATATGCGTGAGAGAACCTATCCTTGAAATCACAGAAATGATGATATAGCAAAACCTTTTCAGTTTGGAAAACTCTAGATGTAAGGCTGAGACTAAAGTGTGCAAACACGATAAAGATCGACTTCAAGAAAAATGATATTTTCAAGGTTTTCTTAGAATAAGAATAAAGCAATCACAAAAAAAAGTGGGAACTTACATAAGGACATGGCCACGCAACAGTTGCTCCATATGCATCATAAATGGTTTTGTGAAACCCGTATGATCTTATCAAACGTTCATCCTTTTTCACAGCAACCTGAATAGATACTTCACACCAATTCGGCCCAAGTTCTTCCCCTCCAACTTGTGTAGATGGATCTATGCTCTGTATAATTCCCTTTGCTACAGTTTCTGAGGGATTCATTAAGCTCTTAAGGCATACAACATCTCGAACCTGAAGAGTAAATTCAACATAAAACAACTTGAGAGTTGCTGTCATAAGAGTTGCCAATGACAAACAAAAATTGAGCATTTATGTGCTTAGAGATGCCTACATGTTTCATTCTATTTTTAGGAGTTCTCTGGTTTGTATACTTTCTCTTAAGTGGAATTAAGGATTTCTGTTTATTCTTTATTCAAATAATTGTAAGCAAGGAAGAGGGGGACGGGGGCAAGAAAGAGAAAGGGAGGATGGAAACTCTAACATTTGCATGAACCCGAGTAACCTAATTATAAAACATTGACTAAGCAAAGAAGTAAACTAATTATCGTTCAAGTGATATGTTGTTATACGTACCCGAAAAGGACGGAGCAACTGCGTAGACGTGATCTGAGGACGATGGTTAATAGATGTCGCAGGACTAGAGGTCTCAGATATGGATTCTTCACGTCCTCTATGCCGTAAGAACATAGACTTTAGCTCATCGATTCGGTTGTTAAACCTTTCCTCCATTTGCTCGCAATTTGCCTTCCATTCCATTGCAATCCTGTGTGACTGTTTACGACTAGGTAGTCGACCCCATACATCAGATTGGGACACACCTAGCCCATACATGCGAACACGACCATATTTGTCTTTTCCCATAACCTGAGCAAGTATATCATTTTCACTAGGTACATCTTGCGAACCCTCTGGAAGTTTTTCTCTCTTCTCGTTCATTTGTGCCTACAAGACAAAACAACTTTCAATCCTAATTGTTTCCAAAGGAATGTTATTGAACGGTAAGAGAAAGGTCCAAGTAAAGACTACAAAATAGACCATGTAATTTGATGGTGTTCTGTTTTCATCCTTCTTTGAGTGGCATTCGATAAACATCTCCACCCGCGATGGATCATGCCCCAATTCAACTTTCTATCCAAGAAAACGAACGAAAGCCTCACCATTTAGCATTATTTATGTTAAAAAAATCTAACTTTTATTAAGGATGAGTACGTACCTTTCTTTCACGGACTAGGGCGTAACTCTCTTTGCCGGTAGTCTGCACCAACTTCTTCTCTTTCTGGTTATTCTTATTTTTCTCGCTAATGTCCTGAACAACAAATTCATGGACACTTGGTTAGTCTGATAAGGGTGAATTGATCATAGGATTCATGTGATAAGAACATTGCTTTAAATGCAAAGCCAAAGGAAGACCAATTCCAAAGCCTATGCTGACCCCTAAGGTATTTGAGCTTTTGATTAAGGACCACCAAAAGAGGGCCTGATTGAGGGACATCCTAACACTGCTGGACAAAATCATGAAATTCAAGATGATTAACCCATATTTTCCAGCTTAGGCAGGGGGTTGATCATCTTGAATTTCATTATTTTGTCCAGCAGCGTTGAGATGTCCCTCAATCAGGCCCTCCTTTGGTTCTTGAATTTCATGATTTTGTCCTGCTGCATTTAAGCTGTTTCATGGATCAGCAGAACTCCTCCACCTCTCAGTTGCGTTCTTTAAAGTCCCAGAAGGAAGCTGGATCCCCCTCCTACTATAATTGGATCCCCTCATACTGTAATTGATCTTTATGGTCGTAATTTTTCATGGAACTAAGGAAAACTAAACAAACAGCAATTCAACTTGGAGAACAAGATACTGGCTTTGGGTCCAAGCCTTATAATGGTTCGAGTCCCTGAAATTGGATTTATTAAAACTAAGAGGTCGTGTTCGTAGTTTTTACATTCAACATGCAGCTATAAATACTACTTAGGCTCGTGCCTCAAACATGTAGCATACCCCAATATTCAAAAGAAGTGATTACATAACATATAAAGGTACATACCGTGGCCTTTTGAGTACCCCAATGCGCAACAAGATTCTTCCACTGAACTAGCTTGACTCGAGTTGGTTTCCTCTTAATTTGATCATCATATGACAATGTCGGATCGAAGTGATCCTTCTTTACCTTGGCCTTCCAATTCCTGAATTTCTTTCCAAATGATTGTAAGAGCCACTCCTCGGAACCACAAGGGCAATCAAATTTTTCCTGGAACAAATTCTAAGTAAATAGGGTTAATTACACTAGGCACCCTCAAGTTATCACTTTGTAGCGCTCTGCACCACAAAGTTTTTTTTCGCTATCTGTCACCCCAAATTTTCATAAGTGTGGCACCCAACACCCTCCGTCCAAATTCCGGCAAAAAAAATTAATAAGCTGAACTTTGGAGGGCATTTTTGGAACATCACAGAAACCCTAATTGCGCCGCCAACCCCCTTGCGCTGGCATCTCACGCCGGTGTCCCCCCTCCTTCGGCAGCGCCCCTCCCCCCGTCGGCGACGCCGACCTCGTCCCCTGCCTTCCTTTCTCTTCTCTCCCCCTCGCCCCGCGCCCCTCCTTCGGCATCTCACGCCGGTAAAGTCTCTTCCCACCCCACGGCCGCAATAGCCCTGCGCCGCTGTCCCTTGCCCCTCTTTCGCATCTTAGGCCGGTGCCGCACTCTCCGTCGGCAACGTCCCTGAACCCTATCGGCGATGCCGAGCCCCTCTCTTCCTTCCTCTTCTCTCCCCCGCCCTCCACAGCGGCAACAGCCTCGCGCCGCCGCCTGACAAACCCATTGCAATCTTTTTGACCAAAATGCCCCCTTGTTTAAGTTAAAGTGAAACGGTGTAGTATTGAGAATCAATTGGCGCTTTTCCCGTGTTCTCTCCTTTTTGTTGCGCGCCAATAAAAATTTCGGACTCAATCACACGTTGAAACGCCGTCGTTTTGGACTAAAGCGTCCTTACAGCTAACTAGAAAAAGGGACGTTTTTTTCCTAGCGCCCTATATTCCACTTTATAGGACGCTTTTCATAAAGCGTCCCATTATTAGCGTCCTAACATCCCAATTTTGTTGTAGTGCAAGTTAAAGTGAGCCATTTATGTCCTTCCATGTCACCCAGACTACCCTCACAAATTGGTCACTTTCACGGAACCAATCCCACCCGCCCATGCAATTGTCGCAAGACAATTTGAGGATACTGAGTGCGGAGTTTCTATTAATCAGAAAATATTACAAGCACATCATAAAGAAGTACTCTAACAAGTTCTAATGCAAATAACAATCCACTTGCAGTTCCTGAAATTATTTTGACGCGACACAGCTCTTGCTGCTGAGTCATCCAGCAGCTATTGAAGCCTCTGAAAAGCATTGTGTATTGAGGTGTTATTCTACTTGCGTGGCAGCTAAAATCTACAGGGTTTTTGCTATACTCTTTTTTACTGTCATTTGCTATAGATCAAAGGAATTTTTATTCACAAGATATGTTTTAGAAAATACTCTATAACCTTTTTCTTTCATAAGAACTTAAAGGAATCATAAACGTTTAAGGCCGCATAGAATTTGTGAAGAAGTTCCACACAAAAGGAACATAAAGATAGTTTCTTAAGTGGAAAAGCCAAGAGGTAAAATATTAGCTACCATGCACATGGAATAACACCTTGCTTCCTCAGCCGGGGGGGGGGGGGGGGTGTTCAGTTCAACAAAATCTAAAAAAAAAAAAGAAATTGCATTGACAAATGTGATTTAATCTGCTTGCAGTTAACTAGATGTATAATCTGGGGTCTATTCTCAGAATTAGGAACCTTTACATATGTGGTTACATTGCCATTAGAATTCAAGAAGATGCAGCCTCTTCGAATCTTCGTTAACAAACAGAAAATGATTAATAATCATGTTTCCAAGCAACTAAAAGAAAAAGGGATTAAGGCCAATAACCAAGTAGTTTTTTCAAACCATGCTCTTTCATCGCCCATATCAAAACCAAATGGTTTAAGATGGCCCCAAGGCGTTCCATACTAGCAACATTTGTTGCAAGAGACTTACCTATGTGAAGGAAATGATCAATCTAAATATCCGTCTAATCAAAATCTATTGGAGGGCATCACTCACGACATAACTGAGCCTTCTACAGGGTTAAGTTTTTGTTTCTTGTACATGTCAATCACAACACTCTGCTGTTACTATTCTGAAAATTATAGTATTGGAATGCAAACCGAACCTGAGTAAGGCCATGCAGGTTTTAATCCTGGCCATCTCATATTCTCTTACTATGATTCACGAAACCTTCCATTGTCTGGGGCCCAGCGTATGCAATTCTAATACTGAGAATACTTGGGCAGAACATAAAAATATACCACAAAAGCTAAATTTATAAAACTTAAAGCACATAGGTCCAAATAAACTAAGCATGTTCTCTTAAAGCAAGGCTGAAAGAGACATAACTTAAAGCAAACCCGGATACTTAGGCTCCCAAGGTTATATGATACATTTTTTTATCAAGTAAATGGATAATAAACACTAAATCCGCCTCCCACGTGAAAGCTATGTACAAGGAACTAAAATGAAATGCCAAAAAAACCCACTAGAAATAAAAAGCTGGAGACTCAAAACATAACTACTACTTAGCTCCCACTGAAAATCGTCAAGGAACTCCACAAGAGAGAGAGAGAGAAAATTCGGTTCTAGGTTATACAATATACCGTTACCTTAAGGCTAATTTAATGTACGAGTTATGAAGAAAACAAATCTTTTTTTTGCGGGTCACAATGAAGAACATCAGCCTAATATTCATAGAGATGCCTTAACTTGTACAGTATGACTTTACATCCTCAATCCCCTGTAGCTTGGCCACTCGATGATTGGAAATTTAATCATCCAATGTAAAGGAAGGAGCTCACTCGAAAACCATAAGAGTGGATAAGAGAAAACAGAAATAAATGAGATAACATTAAGCAGCAACTAATGGTCATAGGTGGTACCTGGTCTTGATATTAGGTGAATACGAGATCGAGGTCCTTCAAACATCCAGTTATCTTCATCCAAGGATTTAACCTCCTTGGCAAGTGCAGCCATCAGATCTGATTTCAAAACTGTGATCCAAAAAGTTAGCCGGTTGAGGATATTGTTATAAATTCAACGAGAGAAAAGTCAAAACATGAGCGACTAGTACAATGTATTGTATCATGGATTAATGCTTTGCTCTTAAAAGACGAAGATCTGAACCAAGGTTGTTAAGTAGTTACATGAAACTCATAGAGTAGAATGTATGCTTCATTTTGTAATGACAAAGTCCTGATTTAAAATCTCCTCATAACTGTTAACCTACGACACTCCGTCAGCAACTGAAAGTTTACCCTGCGACAACTCTATCAACAATTGAATGGAGCTTGGCAATACAAATGCTTTAAACTCCTCAAAGAATATAAGGTCTAGTACACAAAGGCAATACTTTTTTTGAAAAAACAAGATATGTAAAACTTGCATCATGACATTAAAAAGGATAGTCCAATAATAACCAGAATAATTAGGGGCATTCTCGTCCCTTACAATAGAAGATCCCTTTTTGGGTGGTATTTAGTACAACTAGAAGCTATTACTTGAAATCCAATTATTTGACAGAATGGACGCCAAATAAGATATGATCAAAAGACTTCTCCATTTTTGTCATTTCAAGAGTGTCTTATGATGAGCACTAAGGTGCTAATTCGGTCCGGTCACCTGAATATCCAATCTTCCTTGGTTATGATGTTTCAATGGTTATCCTCATGGTTTCATCAAGTTTCACTTGCTGCAAAAGAATTTCAAGCTTATGCCTCTTAAGTCTACGCAAACTACCGTAGGAGATAGCTGTCATTGTCCTATTATTCTTGTGCTTCGTTGGATTGTTGTTTCGACTTTGTTTTAATACATTTTTGTGCATGGAAGTACATCTTAAGGACTATTTGGCTTTCTTGCTCTCAAAATCTTACCTGTTGATTTGGTCCTATAAACGAGGAATCGAGCAACATGGCTAGTAAACAGAGTTGGGGAACGTCTCCGCACCCATTTCATCACTACAAGCAATAAAACGTAGCAATATGGTGTGGAAAGCGTGGCAGTCGGATCCCCCATTGCACCAAAGCTCAAAACTGGTCCTATAATTTGAGGGGGCTATAATATTGCGAGGAATTCTTGCATGAGATGGCAACTTAGGCAATGGTATCAGTGCAAAAATTGTATGCCCAGCAATGTTTGCATGCAGTCCCACCTTTTGCTTGGGAGGCCCATCCCCCGTTGGTTAGCCATCCATAGGAGTTAAGTAGGCCTGACTTGAAATCAAAGATATACACCCCCCCCCTACTTATTGTGGAACTCCAAAAGACCATTATAAGTTCCACCTTGCGTAATGAGTAGTTCATTTTTGCTTTCATTAGTAGTTCAAAATTCAAATTTCATAGGAATGCAGACGACTATAGAAATTCAAGAGACATACTAAGGATAAATATTAGAAGTAACAAACTTTGAAGTTAAAAGTTACAGTTTTTACCACTAAAACGCTTAAAAGACCGAGCTTGAAGGTTGAGCAAGACACGGCCGACTTGCCCCCTGAACATCACATTTTTACATTTACTAAGGATAAATTTTATTACATGTAATCACTGCATCGAACTTAACCAAAAGTCATATATAGGTATCATTTGACATATTAAACTCGAATAAAAACGGGAGTAAAAAGCCAATATTTATATATACCATCTCTATCGTAGTACTCTCTCCCCGTTCCACATAATTCGAGAAAACGGGTCACGAGAAAATGTGAGGAGAAAAATAGAATTAAAAAGGTAAGACAGGAAGGATAATTGACGAGTTAAATATGAAAAGAAAAATATAACAAATACGTAAAAATAGATAAGAATCTTAATAAAAAAAGAAAATATGATCAAAAGGGAGTAATCAGCAGATACGGATTACGGAGGGAATAATACAGCTTAGGAAGGATAATTGACGAGTTAAATATGAAAAGAAAAATATAACAAATACGTAAAAATAGATAAGAATCTTAATAAAAAAAGAAAATATGATCAAAAGGGAGTAATCAGCAGATACGGATTACGGAGGGAATAATACAGCTTACCGAGAAGTGCCTCGTCCCTTCGATCCTGTACCGAAACCAGATCGGGCGGAAACTGCAACTCGTCGGCGGCCAGAGAAGCGGCGATGTTCCCTCCGGCGATTGCCGTCGACGAAGACCTAGCCGGCGACAATGACAGTGAACTATTACTCATTCTCTCTCTAATTTGTTCTCTCCTCTTTCTTTCCAAAAGAAACCCTTTTTATCAGCAGCAGGTCACAAAAACGACATCGTTGGCCTCATAAATGGTACCTCTAATTCTGGCCGTTGGTCAATTAAGCGACCGACGTGTCAGACATCTCCACCGTCGATCCTCCACGCGGAAGCAAATCAACGGAATCTCAAAATTCTCTTAGCTTCAGTTACCATCTCCGGCGAAACGACGACTTTAATTAACAGGTAAAGTTCAAATCTCTTTCTTCTCTGCGCGTCAATTTTAACATCTTTTTCAGTTATTTTATGTGTTTATTGGGCTCGGTCAATTAGTCAGATAGCTGTTATCTCATTATTGTTGGATCGGGGTTCATGTTCAGAAGTAGAAAATTAGTGATCTTTGTTGAAACTTGCGAGAATTTGATTGTCAAATGTACTTTGGTTGTTCTATCAGCTCGATTGATATGAGTTGGAGGTGTGAGATTATTTGAGATGTCGTAGAATTATGGCTGTGGTATCTTTTGAGAACAATGTTTGAACTAATGGACGCGTAAATTACGGGCAAAATTTCTATTTTCGAATCTCAAGCATGGAAGAGAAGGCTTGAAGATAATTGCACTGCAAATGCTAATGCGCTGAAAATTTTGTATAATGTGATCAAGGGTTGCCAAAGATAATCGAGAAACGACTTTAGTGTCTCAGAAGTTGGTCTAGGAAAACAATCATCATATGAAACTATGTGATAAATTAAAAAGGTTCACTCCTTCCAAATCACTTCTTTTGATATGCTCTTAAGTTTGTGGGCTGTGGCTCAGCTTATGCCTTTCAATTGTTTGCCATGCCAATTTCATTGGTGGTGTGCAACACAACTGAGGAGTAAATATTTAATGGATGCAAATTCTTGGTCCTCTATAGGATGGAACATTCAGGATTCTATAGCAGTACCCACACCCACAGGAATGCTTTAAGGTGCAGGACGATTTGTCGTTTGCTTGATAATACTTGGGGCAGCACTCTTACCAGATTTTGGAATCGAAATGATAATCTGCTGGGATTTACGGATGTTGCTTTATTCGTTGAACTGCCTCAACTGATCCAAAGACACTGTTTTGCCATATGTGGTCATTTACCTGCTAATAGCTACTAGCTTTACGCCAAGACAATATGAGAAGGAATCACTTAGGTAGGCTGCGTTTTGCCTTGAGTTTTGTGATTGATCCAGGCGGGAGCATATCTAGTCGTAGATGCATTAGGAATAAAATTGAGAAACGTGTAGACCTGAATGCTCACATGCTGCTTGCCAAACTTCTAACCCTCGAGGATAAGGGAATGTTATAATTCATCCTCCACTGTTACTTGTTCGGTTTGCTCAATTGGGAGATTCCTTTGGAAGAGACATTCATGTAAATGAGTAGGGGAGAATGGTAGTTTCTCTGTAGTAAAATGGGGATATGCTAGTCTTTGTACTTTATCCTAGTCGGAAGTCCTCTATTAGGTTAAAAGAAGGATTATATTGCTCGGTTTGGCGTAACGTAACAGAAGAAGGCTCGATATGTTCAGCTAGAGCACTGTAACGGATATCGAATGAATCAATCTTGATTTCTTTTTCTTCAGAAGTTTTTCAATAACAGATATCTTTCCTTGATCACACATTTATTTGCTCTGTTTTTCGAGATTCCGCAATTAGGTTCTCCCACAAAATACTATGAGGGAATAAACTTTGCAGGACGATCCTCTTTCTTTTTGGGGTGAGAGCAATGAGTTTCAACTGAACTGAATATCCTATGCCTCTAGTTTTACATTTACTCTGATAATGTTCTTGAACTGGAACTCAGTTTATTATAAAGCTTTAGTACTAATTATTAAGTCTTGACATAATACAGTACTGTAATTTGCCATTTTTTAGCATTTTAATTTTTGCATTGGTCTATGAATTCAAGATTGTGAACAAACATGATTTATTACCTACACGCGGAGAAATGAAATTCATTCAAGAGAAAAATAACAATTATTTTGAATGATAAGCATCACGTATTTGGTGGAGGTCTGAGACTAAAGTTGGGTATGCAAA
Organism: Escallonia rubra; assembly: GCA_033065855.1. Lineage (NCBI taxonomy): Eukaryota > Viridiplantae > Streptophyta > Magnoliopsida > Escalloniales > Escalloniaceae > Escallonia > Escallonia rubra. The sequence continues at coordinate 477,937 of JAVXUO010002083.1, forward strand.
GTAATTGACTTTTTCTATAAGCTGGGTATGTAAAGTAATTGACTCTTGCATTTTGCTGCCTTCCGCTCTTTCAGCCATTTCATGGGAATTCAACAATTTAAACTGCAAGTTTCTTTGAGACTTGGAATCGCACTGTACTTCTTTGCTAGCATTAGCCGTTGCAAACATGCTTCAACGATTAATGAGGTGAGTTGACTAAGGTGCTTGTTTCCTGCTGCTTACGATTATAATTGTAATCGCATCAGGTTTTGGTGTTAAATCCTTGCGTATAGTTTTTCCATACTATCCTATCATTTAAGTTACTTCTTTAGGGAGAGTCATCCTTTCTCACATTCTTCAACCGGCTTTTGTTACCTTGTTTTTGACCTAAGTTTTATCTTCATAACTACTGAACTTTAGTTTATCCCCCTTTGCAATTTGCAGGTGGGCAGTTGTACTTCCAATTTGGATGATAGCAATCCAAGCAGCAGCGCCTTGCATGGCGTCAATGAATTTATTACTGAAGCATACTTTGAGAAACATGCCAGCTTGATTGATTCAGATTTTCAGGGATTTCTCTCAAAGGAAATACCCCTTGAATTCTGCGAGGTCCTGCAAGATAAACTCGAGCCTGTGCCGAAGTTATCAATTTCTCATCGACACCTGATTGGTGAAGGTTCTCATCGTCGTCTTTCTTCATCCATTAGATTAGAAATCCAACCAGGGTCCAAATTTACACTGCCTGCACACTTTTGTGATGCCATACTGGTTGAGATACTGCCCTCCGGGGTCTTTGCAGATCCGTTTGAGCTACAACATCTTCTCCAGCGTGGTGGTAAATTTCTACCTTACTTGTGAACCAACATTGTGATCCTGTTCTATTATTTTTCTCGAGGGTTATGAGTTCAACAACTCTGGCGCAGTGTTTACCGGCGCAGCTGTTTTCGGGGACACAAATTTGGAGTTGCCTTCAGTTCGATCAAATCGGTCTATAGTCGAGATCCACATGGATATTGGCTCTAATGTACTGTCAGGAAACAATAATGGACTGGAGATCAACATTGAGGTTCCATTACATGCACGTTATGCGGTAGGTGAATAAATATGTTATAAGAAAGTACTAGTTTTCCAGAGAAGGATATCAGATATGCAAATGGGTGCCCGCCTCCTAGAAAACTAAGTTTGATTTTAAATGGACTCGGGATGAGTGTCCGAGTTGGATGCGTGTCCAAGCGTCGGATTCGTCTAATTTTCAAAACTTAAGACACGGGGACACAGCATAATATACATTATCTATTGTTCTTTTTCAGTTAGTCCTTAGGTGACATGGCATTTTATGTGACGCATAATTTGAATTATCTCAAAGCACTTATGAAAACGAAACACCACGAGATAGTGTTTTTTTATGGCAATGTCCTATGACATGTGTTGTAGACATATTTCATACCCATGTCCAAGTGTCGAGTGGCCGACATGGGTATTTCGCGCATTTTAAGTAGTCGATGTGACATAGCAGATGATTATACAGTGATATGGAACTTGCATGTGCTTAATTACGTACAACCATGTGATCATAAAACTGCCTTTAAACTTTCTCCTCTTTGCAGCCCCTAGGAGAACATGAATTTTCAAGAGTCGAATTTAGCCCTCCTGACTTATTTACGCGCTGCAGCTTTGAAGGGAAGTCACATAAACAGAGCTGTATATTTTTGTCAACTAATAAGAGTTTAGAACTCAAAGCTGGTGCGGTTGTGTGGGATGTACCTTGTGGAATCAAGGAGCACACTGGAATTGTATCTGTTGTTACTTTTTTCTCTGCAATTGTATCAGCTCTTTTAATAGTCTTTACAGCCTTTCATTATTCAGATACTACTGGCTGCAACAATTTGAAACAAATGTAGTAACGTAGAATTAACATTTTATGCGTTATACCATCTTGCTGTTTTGAATAATTACTGAACCAACTGAAGTCAGATTTATGGACTTGTTGAATGACCGAAGAACAACGAAAGTACTGATCTGGAGCCAAGTTTGCAGTATTCGGCATGGTTCAGAGTAATCTGGAAATGGTTCAGATTATTGGAGATGTGCTGGGGAAAGAAGCCGGGTAAGGACATATATGTGAGGTTGGTCTGTAAAAGGTTCCATGAAATGTAATTACCTCTTTGCCCAGCTGCCATCGACTGCCTTGACTAGGGCCGTGGCTTGGGCGGGCTGGACGGGTTCAACGGTCAGACCATGCACAGCCCACTGTCAAAAGTTGTGCCCGTGTCCAGCCTATCCCATCTACGGGTTAAATAATATATGTTCATGCCTGGCCATGAAAGTTTTGGTGGGCACGGGCGGGACATGTGTTGCCCACAGTTGTTTATATTTTCATATTTTGTTTACTTAATTTTAACGTGTATTAATTATATTAGTCATGAATTTTTGTTTATCTGATTTTTAAGCATATCATTTGACATTGAAGTCTACTAATTAGTGATGATAATAAAGTAGAGTATAGTGAAGTCTCAAAATGGATTTAGTAATAAGTAGGGATGGCAATTCAACCCGCACCCGCCGGATATCCGCTCCGCCCCGCTCCTATAGGAGCAGATCTTTTTAACTATAACCGTGTCATGGGGCGGGTTTGATATTTGTTTTCAAAACCCGCAGCGGATACGGGGCGGGTATGATTTTAAGTGTAATTGCCCCCGACCCGTTTTAAGTGTAATTGCCCCGCGACCCGACCCGACCCGCTCCTATTTATACTATAATCAAGCTTGAATCTCAGCCGTTGAAAGCTATTGAAAACCCTAGCCCCTTTCATCTTTTTCCCCATTCCCTTATTCTCCTACAGCCGCCGCACCACCAAGCACGTCACCCTTCGGTTGCCTCCCGCCGTCGACCTGTGACTCCACGCACGTCACCAACTTTGGTCGCAATCTGCCGTCGCCATTCACCGGTCGCCTTCTGCCGTCGTCGTTCACCATTCTCCGTTCAGTCCACCCGCCTTCCGTCGTTCGCCGCTCTGTCCATTAGGCTTCCGCGCGCCGTCGCCTTCCCCGGCACCTCTTAACCATGTCTTGGAAGATAATCTAAAAACAGATCCGTCTCTAGAAGACTGGACAACCACTGTCCGCCAACGCCGGTTGTCCATCCACCGGAGAATCCCCACTCCGCCACTATCACAGATTCGTCCCCGGATGATTTTTCTGAATTTGCACTTACAATCTTTAAAATGGCAGTACGGATCGGGTCGGGTCGGTTTACCAAGAAGGCCATCGAATCGGGGATGGTATCATCCAGTTTTAAGTGTCTTTTTTACTTTTGGCAAATTAAATTTTCTGGAAAAGAAAGTAAACTACAGAAATGCGTATGTGTTGATATTCTCAATACGAATCTTAAGAAATGATACTTGAGGAACAAAGATTGCTGCTGCTAATCACGTCTGAAATTTAACACATTCTGTATGTTAATTTTATTGCAAATCTTATGTTTCTGTAATTACAACTGAGCAAAATTTTAGCCCAGTATAAATAAGGATCTTCGAAAAATCAAGTTCCTCTGGCAATTTTGTAGCTCAAAGCGACCTCAATTTTTTTTGTGTGCTTAACAAGTAATCGATGATCCGACGGGGTGAACCAGACATGAAAACAAACGTGATTTGTAGAAACAAGTAATGAACTATGTAGCCTTTAGAAATAATTCCACATTTGTTCACTACTAAGTACTTTTAAAATGCACTTCTGAGTATATCTTTTTTTTTTCAACCGATATGAAAAGGTTTTTATTAAGCTTGATAAACTAACAGAAGCCAACATCTCTTTGGAGAGAGCTAATCAACCACTTCGGTGGTACATTCAACCGGGTGGTTCTTTACGAGCGTGCTCAGTCGACATATGAGCTACCTCGTTCTCCCCTACTTCCACTATACGAAAAGTGGCGCTGACTAAAAGATCTAGCTAGAGAATGACATTCGTATATGATCACTTCGATCTCGGGTCTTGGTCCATATTGCCTTTGTAACAGGTTAACAATGCATTTATTGTCCCACTCCAGGATGACTGATCTAAATCCCAATTTGTGCCAGTTTCAACCCTCCTTTCGTTGCTATTGCTTCGGATGTGATAGTGCTCACGTTTTTTCAATGGTCTAATTTGACCTACAACAAATGTTCCAAAATTGTCCCAAATAACCACGCCAACTCCTTCTTTACCTGTATTTGTCACCCAAGACCCGTCGACGTTGATTTTCAAAAAATCAGTGTCAAGACATGTCTAATCTTGTCGTCAAATCAATGAAGTTCCTAAAGTCATTAGTGTCAGAGAGTCGTTATCTGTCCTCTGAACATTTTTACATTTCGACATTTTTCAGATGCGCCACAATCCAAGTAGCAAGTTCTTTCAATTGATTCGCCTAATCTATTGCATGTAATTAGTACATCAAGTTGTTTCACCATTCACAGAAACAAATACCTGAAATTCGTCACATGAGTCCATCTAAAGGGAAGATAAACCAACAAGCACAACTGAAATGACAATCTCAAAATAAATGAATGATTGTTTCCTGAACATAATTGCACAAAAGGCATAAACCATCCACCTCTAGCTTCCTCTTTTGCAAATTATCTTTCGTCGCTAATAAGTCGTGAGAACATCTCCACAAAACCATATTCACTTTTCCAGGTATAGTTATGTTCCATAATTTGTTCCAGTAGGTTCTTCCTTCCATCCTCTTGAATGATTCACCTCTACTCAAGCCTTTACTTGTAAGCTTTCATTCTCGAAGAAGAGCACATGCTGACTGGTAGCCTGAGCGCACCGAGTATGTGCCGTTGTTTGTAAAATGCCATACCATACGATTATGATATTCCCCTAGAAATAAGAACTTTAAGAATTTCGCTCGCGTCCATCTCATAAAAGGCAGCATAAACTATTTGCTCGTTCCAACTTCTGTTTAGTTTGTTAATTAAGTCCGCCACTTTGTTAATACCATGACGACTTACCTGGATTATTGGCTTGAAAGTGCTCGGTCTAGGAATCCAAGGATCATTCCAAATAAAGATCTTCTCTCTGTTACCAACTCTCCATCGACATCGTGCTTGCAATATCTCTCTTCCCTCTATAAAACTCTTCCAGCCTCATGAGGGCTTGGAACCCACTTTTGCCTTCACAAAAGGTACTTTTTGGGGAATACTTCGCTTTATGAACCTATTTCAATAAAGGATTTCCGCCCACCAACAAATGATATCCTTGTTTAGCTAGTAAAGTAAGGTTGAACAACTCTATATTCTTAAAACACAGGCCACCATTGCTCATTTTTTCGGTTTGTTTATCCCAAGAAGCCCAGTGAATTTTTTTATTCGTCGTTTCATCCCCCCAACCAGAATATGGCCAAAGTTTGATTGATTTCATGGCATATATTCGACAGTAATCGAAAATAGGTCATATCAAAAGTTGGCATGGCCGAAACTACTGATTTAATTAGAACCTCTTCACCTGCCGGTGACAATAATTTCTCCGTCCAATTCTCGGTTTTCTACTTGACACAAACAATCATATAACGGAACAGCTCGGTATTGCTTTTCCCTATCTCTGTTGATAAGCCTAGATACTTCCATGTACGTTCCTCCACCGCGATACGTTTTTCGACATAGATTCCGACGTGTAAAAGATTGTGTATTCTTGAAAAATATGGAGGACTTGTCAGGATTGATCAATTGCCAGCATTCCCATTACGAGGTCAACAAATGGAGGAGTTGTTCGCAATTTTGCTCAGATGCATTGTAATAAACTAAAGTATCATCGACAAATAATAAGGGACTAATCTCCGGTGATTGTCGGCAAATTTTAATACCTTTAAGTAAACCTCTTTCAATCATATTGGATATTAAAGCTGAGAGACCTTCTGCAATAATTAAGAATAACGCTGGTGACAAAATATCACCTGTCATAAGCCCCTTGGTGGCTACACATGCCTCTTACTATCCCCATTGATACTCACTGCATAAGTTACGTCGAACACACGCCATCACTCATCTGGACCCATATCCCGTCAAACCGAAATTGTCTCATCATAGCTTCCAAGAAACTCCTTTTTCACTTAGTTATATGCTTTACTCATGTCTAATTTGATCGACATGGAACAATGTTTGACCCTTCGTCTATTCTTCAAATGATGGAAGATTTCTTGAGCTAATAATGTATTTTATGTGATTTGTCTCCCCGTCACAAATGCGCTTTATGCTTCACCAACAATTTTCAGGAAGGATGTGTGCCAATCTATTGGATAAAACTTTGACTCAATCTTATATGTGATGTTACACAGACTAATAAGATGTAGCTGGCTCATCTTCGTAGGGCAAGACACTTTTGGAATCAAGGTAATGCTCGTATGGTTAATGCTTCGTAAGAGTCGGCCAGAATGAAAAAAATGAGCGTAATGTTGAGCATATATCGTGACCAATTATATGCCAAAATGTCTGGTAGAAACAAGCAGTCATCATATCCGGTGCAGAAGCCTTCCATGGTTCCATTTGAGACAAGGCAATGAGTATTTCAGCATCCGTAACAAAAGACGTCAACCTCTGGTTCATGCTTCAAGTAACTTGGCATCCAACACTGGGAAGAATGTTTAACATGTCACTTCGTTTTCGAGGCTTGGAATGTATTTTTGAAGTAGTTCACAGCAATCTCCGCTACACTCTCAGTCTCTTCTCGTGCAAAAACCCACGACAATCTTCAAACCCAACCAATCTATTTTGGTTTCGTCTTTGCGCAACACTAGCATGAAAAAACTTTGTATTTTTATCCCCTACTTTACCGAAAGCTTTCTAGATTTGTCACGGAAATACAGTTCTTCGTCTAACAGGCTCTTTTCAGCGTATCCAAGAATTGCAGAACGAGTTAAAAAAATACCTTGGAAACAACGTTATTGCTAGAGATGAGTTCAATGAGACTGAAGCTGACTTGTGAGTATGAAAGTACAAATTAACCACACAAAAAAAAAGTTGATCGAGTTGAGCAAGGAATAAATAAGAGTCTATGGTCGTCCAAGCAATAAAATAAGATCAGCTAGATATTCTATATATTACTTATTAACTCATCTTTGAACCTTTCAAAATATAGCATGCTAATAAAAAGAGACGACAATCATCGTTGAACTTTCCAAACCACAGTCAAGTTTGTAATAAAGTGCAAGTTGGGTTAAAACCCAACTGATTTAGATCAAACACCACCAAGTCTTAACCCAACCCAAGAAACAACTAGGTAGATTGGCCAAGTTTGGTTAGGGTTTGATCGAATTGAGCTGTGACAGAAGTTGATTATTTGTAACTATAAATCATTTTAAATGAACGCGTGTAATCCAATGGCCTTAAGGATTCACAATATATTCAAATATTCACTCCCTTATGAGTCAATATGAGATTGATTTTAAAATTATCACACTTAATTTATTCGAACTAAAGCAAGGTGACAGATGGTTGGCAAATATATAAAATTGACTTTTAGAAACTAAAAAATTAAATAAATTGTACTTTAAAAAGAAAAGAGATAATATCCATTGATTATAAAAGCATTTAGTTTATTTTATTTAAACACAAATTTGTAACATTTCACCGTATTTAAACTGAGCATCATCTAAGCTAATTTTGATGGGCCGATCAGATTCCATCAAGGTGGTCGTTGCAGACGTTGCCGGTCAATCTTTTACCGGCATGTGTTGGCTGCCGCCGGCCAAATGCGGCGGACCGTTACATCCCGCTTCCTTTTTTCTGTTTTTTTTTTTTTTTTTTCTAGCCCCAAAAATAGCACAACTTGCCCAAGCCCATCTATGCCTTAGTCCAACTCAGGTCCAAACGGTTGGACTGGATTGCTCCAAACCAATAACCAGATCTAGGTTTTTTGGACAGAATATTGAGGCCCACATGTCTCAGTCCAGCTAAAAAGAACTGGCGGCCATTCCTCGAAAGCCCTAACCGATCGATGATCATGCTGGGCTCGCTAAGCCCAAGCAGGTTCCCAGAGTTTGTCGAGATCGTGATGTACTAGACCCAAATGAAAATACTTGTTGCATCGGTTGTCGTAACTAAAGTTATTACAACAGGGATGTTGTACAGTAAATCATCCTTATCCGGTCGTCACCATGTTATAAATGCTAATGGGGATATAATATCTAGCGTAAAAGTATTTTGAATTTAATAGACCCGATGAAAAATGAAGAAAAAGAATTAGCACAAATAAAGTTTATAGCGACCAACGGGGCGTAAAAGGTTTACAAAGTCTACAATTTTGCCAGCGAATGCAATTTTTACCTCATTTTGATTCACACATCTAGTTGATTACCATTTTCTTGGCAACTGTTTGACCCTGGGATGGCTCCTCAATGAAGAGGAAAGAAAATGCACCAAAAACAAAAGATAGACGGCTCTCTCCTCTGTGCCAATGTTGGGGTGCTGGGTAGGCCAGAAGTGTCTCCTGATGCAATCAAAAGGAGTACTCATTGCCACTCAAGACCTGTTTCAGCTATGGCTCTAATATGTGGCTTTGGTTTAGCCTTGGGAGCAGCACTTGCCAAAAGATATTTTTTCCTTGGAGAGCACTGGAGGGTGAAACCCAGAACCCTAGCTCCAATTCAGTCTATATAAAGGATATGCAGAGTTTGGTACTGACTATATCGATCATTACCAATTGAAATGGGTAGACTGAAGGTTCAATGTATCCTGCATGAAGGAAATTGACTTGATTTAGCCAAATCTGCAGGAAGCCAATTTCGTAGAAACCATTTTGACAGACACTCCATTGGCAACTCATTAAGTGCAATACCTCAAAACCAACGTTACTGCAAATAAAAAGCACAGAGAAACCTTTTAATGACCCTCGCAGAATATGTATGACAAGTCGTATCCGGTCCCTTTTTTTGAATAATTGCACTCTATAAGAACTTCCCATGACACTTTATATGTCACTAGCTGAAGAATTTGTATTTCTATGATAACAATTGCCCTAGTTAAGCCTGGTTTTACTGAGTCATGCACCAAATATAGCAAGTGGTCGTCCCACATGCATAAATTCAATCATGAACCAATCAATGTATGTAGCCTTAATCCTAAGGCTTGTCTAGATCTCATAAAGAACCAACGTTTCCTGAACTTACCCTTTTTTCTTCTTCCAGTAAATCTGAAGAATGGGCAACAAAAAGAAAACATTTTGTCGGTGGTTAAGTGCTGAATTTTTCCTTAAGTGCATAAAGTTCACCCTTATCAGCAACCGAAAAGAGAACGACAACTCGCGTTAAAGTCTAAATGCGCAATCCTCATGTATAATCAACGTACGAAGAAAAAAAAAAGTGTTGTAATATCAAATGCGCAAATAAGATCACGCATCTATATATGAAGGGGCTTACTAATATGTATTTCTAATTTGGATTGACTACCACAATATCGATTTTTAAAACTTTATAGCTAAGGCCTAAGGCAACGACTGTTTTGGATGATTTTCATTGTTAAAGTTTAAAGTTCAACACGAAGTATAGTGGTCGGAAAGACAAGTTTACCAGGGATAAAAACCGGCCTCAATCCCCATGTATAATCAACGTACGTGTAACTTTAACATTGTGGTTCAAGTTACACATACTATCCCAACAAGCCTAACCTCGTACCATGGTCTGGAACAGTTTTCCTCCTAATTCTTCTAGGTAGAATAATCAGTTCACGAGGCTGCTAAACTCTTCTAGGTGTTTGTACGTCAAAGTTAATCAGTCGCGTGCTGCCATGAAGTTGCTAATGGAGACACCAAAAAGCTCTGAAGTGGACATGTCTAAGGCGTCTAAGCCACCTTTTTTAATTTGGGGTTAGCTTCGAAGATGAAGAAGAGCAAAGGCATTAAGCTCTTCCATATATGATGTCGGCTTCGGAGTATGTGGCTGATATAGGTAGCTGAATTGGCTACTCTAGATGGGTTGAAGAAGCTTGTGGCTCTGAGAAGTTGGAGAATCAATTGTCTCAGGGTCTCACTCATTTGCTCTCAGAATTTGCAGATTATTCTAAGAAGATTATTACCTCAGACGGATCATCTTCTTGAACTCTATTATTTGGTTTCTTTAAAAAGAAAGCAATGAGTTCACGAAAGAGATCTTGCTTTAGTTGGTGGTGGTTATTGCAGATTAGTCTACCAAGTAAATGTGTCTGTGTAACATTGGTGAGTAATAAAAAAATAGCACCATTGCCAGTGACACTCGCGAGCGCTTGAGGCCGTAAGGATGAAAAGACAACCTAAATTATAAGGCACGAGTTAAAAGTGTGGGTAGAATGTAGTCCCGGGAAAAACCAAAATCACAATAGTTGGAAAATGCAATTTTTTTCAAGAGGGAGCCAGTGGCAATAAAGATATCTTGCGCACTTAACATTGATAGAAAATGTGAAAGGAAATATAGTTATATTAGAGAGCGTTATGAAACTAAGTACAATGAAACATTTATATAGGCAAGAGAAAATTATCTTATCAGAAATAGAAAAGAGAATCATATAGAAGTTATGAGAACTATAAAATGTTCTAGACATAGGACAATATCGATAAGGTAATTTCTACATTAATATATATCATCTAACCCCCCCCCCCCCCCCCCCCCCCCCCCAAAAAAAAAAAAACTCAACTTGGTAGAGAACGAACAAGCTTGAGTTTGAATGTTAAGTCTGAGATCCATGTTAAGATGAATTCCATGTGTAGAGTTCGGCGACGTAAGAACAGAACAGGAGTTCTGGGGAGAAGTCCAACAACCATCAAGGTCTTGGGGCGAGGTCCAGGGACTAAGAACATATCAGGAGTCCCGGGGTGAAGTCCGACGACCATAAAGTCTCGGGGTGAGAACTGGCGATTAAAAACAAGGCAGAAGTCCCAGAACGAGGTCCCAAACTAAGAACATAGCAGGAGTCCCGGGGGAAGGTCCGACGACCATAATGGTCTCAGGGTGAGATTCGGCGACTAAGAACAAGTCAAAAGTCCCAGGACAAGGTCTGCAGACCAAGAATAAAGAACAAGGCATGAGTCCCAGAACGAGATCTGCAAACTAAGAATAGAGCAGGAGTCCCAAGGCGAGGTTCGACGACCATAAAGGCCTCGGGTTAGGGTCCGACGACTAAGTACAAGGTAGGAGTCAAAACAAGACAAGAGTAGGATCAATTGCAGGAATCGAACGAGAGGCATGGCAGCATGGTCGGCAGCATTGTGATCGGTGGAGGGAACATAATCTTATGTGGGTGTAGGATTATGATTTGGGCTAAAGGAAATTGACGGAGGGAATTGAAGAAGGAAACTTTTTTTTTTGCACGAAAAGCTAGAGTTGATGAATAGTAGGAGTGGGCGGTGGCTAGGGTTTTAGCATAAGTGAAGATCACTGTTTAGAAAGAGCAGGAAAGAAAGACCAATATTCTGAACTCGAGAAGCAAAGAAAAAGCACAAAAATAAACAAAAGCACATGAATTGGCCGGGCGAACGACAGAAGGCCGTCTGCCGGAGTTTGCGAAAATAGTTGAAAGACTCTCAAATCGATGAATCGTTTGGCTCTGATACCATAATTGAAAAGGTGAAAGGAAAGATAATTATATTAGAGAGTATTATGAAACTGAGTAATTATATTAGAGAGTATTATGAAACTGAGTATAATGAGACCTTTATATAGACAAGAGAAATTATCCTATCAGAAAAAGAAAAGAAAATCATATATAAGTTATGAGAACTATAGAATGTTCTAAACATATGACAATATCGATAAAGTAATTTCCATATTAATATATATCATCTAACAAGCATGTTTTCAGAGCTCTTGAATAAATAATTAAATTGATACTTTTATAATTGGCACGTGTGCTTCAATATATGTTCTTGGGATGCAATATGCTTAACCTCTCCGAAACCAATAAAATAACCCTAGAGGGGGTGAATAGAGTTTTTGAAAAATTAATGGAGAATTTAAACTAAGCACAATCATAAATCTCAATCAAACCCAGTAATACTTTAATGAATATGCTAACTAAACAATCTCAAACAATTAAAGATCAATAAGTAAAGAGATTGAGTTAGAGATACTTGACAAAGAGATTTAAATGGTTCGGCTTGAACTACCCTCAAGTCTACGTCCACCTCTTCAAGGAAGTCCTTTTGCAAGAGCACTAGAATCCACTAACAACAATCTTCTTCCGGGTCAAGATCAAAACCCTTACAACACTTGGTGATATCCCCACACCTAGCACAAACCTTGAATCCACAAAGCTCACCCAAAACTTGACAAACCCAAGCCTTGATCACAATCCTTTTATAAAGATCAATTGTGTACAAAGAAACCCTCTTGAAAGGAAATGAGTACAAATGAAGCTCTAGTACAATAGAGAGATGAGAGAATTGATGGCTTGAAGAATACTCACTCTCAATGAAAGAATTGCTCACAAAGATGCTCTTTTTAATGATGTAAAATCATGAAGATGAAGAGAGAAAAATTTAATCTATGAGCCTTGATGTTTCTCTAATGAATGAAGGCTTAGAATGTGATTTCTATGGTGTATAATGAAGCCCCAAATCATTTATATAGAGAAAAGATCAAATATAGCCGTTAGGAGAAGATTTGGCATGATTCTGGGCAAAACTAGCCGTTATTTCTCTCCCAACGGTCAATAGAGTCGATTGCATTGGGAATGGAGTCGACTGCATTCCCTTGCTGCCATTTCTTGATTGTCTCACGAAACCCCATTTCTTATTTTGGGTATAATTTTCTCTAGAAAAATCGGATTGATGTGCCATTTTTTGCGTTGAAAAGCTAATGAAAAGTTTTATCAATATATAAAAAGATTTGCTCCAAAAACATTCTTCAGAAAATATGAGTGAGCTCCAAAGTTCAATCATTTTTAAGAAACACACTTGTGTGAAAGGTTGTAAACTCACATGCAATGCACAAGGTGTACTAAGGTCTTTTTAGATCATAGTCATTGATCCAAACATCAAATCAAGACTAGTTACATAATAATAAAGATTGATTATAATCGATAGTAACTTAGCTAATGCATTCTTTCTTGCTCTTTGACATTGGACTTCACGAAGCTTCCATAGCATGTTCACTATAGCTTTAAGCTTTTTTGCTTCAATCCATCTATCCAACTTCTCAAATGTGTCTTCATGAGTGTGCATTTATATACCTACTAAGAATACACTCAAAGCACACATTAGAACATAATCAATGTGTAGTTATCATCAAAACAAGATGTAAGCTTAGGTTATCCAACCATAGGACTAACACTCTCGAAACACACTCCTTCCCCCTCTCCCTCTCTCTCTCTCTCTCTCTCTCTCTCTCTTACACACACACACACACACACACACTCACACTCAACATTGGTGAGTAATAAAAAATAGCACCATTGCCAGTGACACCCGTAAATGCTTGAGGCCGTAAGGATGAAAAGACAACCTAAATTCTAAGGCACGAGTTAAAAGTGTGGGCAGAGTGTAGTTGAGGAATAACCAAAATCTAAGACTAACCTCACAATAGTTGGCCAACTCAATTTTTGTCAAGAGGGAGCCAATGACAGTAAAGATATCTTGTACACTTACATGTTTTCAGAGCTCTTGAAGAAATAGTTACATTGATACTTTTATAATTGGTATGCATGTGTGCTTCAGTACCGCTCTTGGGATGCAATACGCGTAAGCTCTCTCTCTCTCTCTCTCTCTCTCTCTCTCTCTCTCGTGCGCGCGAGCACGCGTATTAGAACTTCGGTCGTAGTCCACGGCCATTGCGACAGTTAAGACCTCGAGCCATGTTTAACCATTTTATAATCAGTTAATTTTATTAATAGATATTTGAACTTCATTTAGCTATTTTAACCCCATTTTCTAGTATAGGAGAGGCCTTTGCCACTTAGATTATCACCTTGATTTAAATGACAAAAAAAAATTGGACTAATGCAACTATAAGATTTAAGACCTCATCCAGAAGTTTCAAGCTTTAGTAAATCTAGAACTTTTGGATGTACTAGGAAGAGTATGCCCACATCTAGTGGCGGAGGCAACAGGTGGCAGCAGTTGGTACTAGCCCACCGACTGCTCACGTTTTTCGTTCCTATATGTTAGGCATTTTAGATCATATGGGCAAAAATGTTCACCTAAAATTTTGAGATTGATTAAAAGTAAGGGTGATTTTATAGTCATTTTTGCGTTAAACTTGTGAAAATAGAACGAAGTGATATTTGAGCTATATTTTCAATGCTAAAGACCTTAAAAGTGTTATTATAAAGGTACTTTAACGACCTTAAAAGTGTTATTGTAAAGTCACTTCAGTGACAAGAGTATAATTCAAAATAAGGATATTTGAACTGCACTTTTAACGTTAAAGCCCGTTAAAGTGTTGCTATACAACCACCGTAACATCAAAAGTAGAGCTTAAACATCCGCTCCAAGTTTTATTCAACTGATATCTGGTGTCCACTTTGACAACACTTCCTGCTTCAGCCGCTGATTAATCCCACCATGGGGTGCTCATAGCTGCCACTTTCACAAAATTCAGATCATGACCATGACCATGCTTAGTTAAAAAATAACTGATGATGACGAGCATGGTTAGACAGAGAGTACAAATCCCATTACTTTAAAATAAATTGAGTGGATTAATAAGAACTCATTGAAATTACGTAAGAGGGTTGGCAAGAATTATTCTAAAACGCACCATCCACCTTTATTACCATCCAGACAAAGTACACGCCATAAGCTACAATTTGGCCACTATGGGATTCAAGTATCCTTATCATAAACAAGAAACAAATGTAATTATTAAGTTATCGGTTACATTTAAAGCTTAAACTGTTAGAGAATATGTTTAACTGTACAAGCTCCTGATGATATGTGAAGAGGCAAATTATGGTGCATCAAATTAACAGATTATAATATCTTATAGAACAAAAGTTCTGATACCACGTTTAGATACTAGCTATTCTAAAGAATGAGCTCGAGAATATAATCAAGCTTAAAGCAAGTCGAAGCAGATGCGGAAAGGTGACGAAGAGAGGATGTTAAAAGAGAGATGATGAGCTTATCCTGATTGAACCAATCACAATTGGTGTGGCTCAGGAGAGAAATTAAAGGAAGGGAGGCTTGTGGCTTGGGTGTTTGAGTGGGGGGAAGTGGAGACATAAAGCACAAAAATGGTACAGGTGATGGTACCAAAAACTTGCTAGTCAATGATGGGAGCTCAAAATGCATGAAAATTGACTTTTTGAAATTTTCTTGACAGCAATTTTTTGCTATTACACATTACATTTTGAGACTAAAAGCACTCTTTATTGCCCTGTAAAAAACACTTTTTATGAGATTTGGTGACTAAAAATGGCATGATATATGTATCTTAGCTGTACTCTAGTTAAACTGATAGAACGAAGATAATAATGTGCCACAAAAGAAGTTAAGACGGAGATTGGAATAAAACTATATGCATAAATTGTGGAAGAATACAAAAACGTGGCCGAACAAAGTTCTACAACAAAGTTGTTGAACGGGGAGAGTACGTAGTCAGTTAATTCTGATGATAAAAGTTTATTAATAACGCCGTGTTAAGAGACCTAGAATTAATGACAATCCGCTTTCTCATCAGAAATTGGAAGGGTTAGGATTCAGGTCCAAGTCCAAGTGGCATCTAATAGAACGACCAAAGAAAAAAAAATATGAAAAGAGGGACATTAGTTGGTGGCCTTGCACATAATCATATGAGATTGCTAAATAAAGACATACAAGGGTGACTTGCGCATGGGAAGAAAAGAAAAAAAACGCTCGCGAGCAATTTCTACGGAATAGTATCTATCATAAAAAGGATATGTATACAATTGTCTGTAGTAGATAATAACTTCGAAATCTTCATTGCACTTCTGAGCTAGCTCGCCAAACAAGAACCATGTCTAATAAGAGGCTCGTTCCATTCAGAAACTTTGAATTTTGTTTTATTCTTTATCGTACGCAAACAAATTTTAGCTGCTACAATAATATAACCGATAAATCGTATCTTGAGAGACACTAAACAACCTGAATAAGGATCATCTGTTGTATAGTATCTCTGCTGTAAGAGCTTAAGTGATGAAAAATTGTCATTAAAAATAATTGTCACCCTTGTTAAAATTTACAGTGACAATCTTTTACTGCTAAAATGTATTTTAGCAACATTTTCCTATTCCAACATTGGCAACATATGATCGTAATCCAAACAACATAAATGAAGCACACTCCAAAGAGATAAGATGACCATTTCATAAAGTCAACACATACAAAGTAACCATGTATTCTCCATGGAGTAGCAATGATTGCTCGTGGAGAGCATGGTGAACCAAGAAAGACACTTTGTGCTGTGGGTGTCTCTGTGTTTGTCTGTGACTGTGAGGGAGGGAGGGCTAGGGTGGGAGGCTTGAGTTGACGGGCTGTGCAATTGGGTGGAGCGGTGGTGCACCAGGCACCAACGCCTGCCTGTAACCTTGGGCCCATGTCTTCGTATAACACGATGATAGGAGCTAGAGGGACTGATGGAAATACAAACACCATGTCTCATTTTAATTTGCTGCCCACTCCATTTTCATGTTTGGTGCATAAGCGTGAAGCCGTTCCATCAAGTTCCCTTCCGCGCATAAAACTTACATCATCTTTTGTGGTTTTTGGCTGTAGCGAGATCGATGACTTGATATATAACGCATGTATAGAAAGCCCATAGTGTATGAATGATCTGGATGGTTTCTTGTGACGTCCCACTCATGTCCCATAACTGTTAAATGTTTTCTCCTCTTATCCTCTTTTCCCACTTCCCGTCATGAAAAAAAAAAAATCTATAAGGGAGGAAAGACTAGTGTAGTCATGAATGGTCACACTCAATCTTGCATCAGCTTGTCCGACAATCTTTTTTTTCAGCTTACCCTCTTTTTTCTCTTCCCTCCACCACAAAAATAAACAAAAGGAAATCTAAGAATATATAGTTAAAGGAGGAAAAAAATGAGTGTAGTCATGAGTGGTCTCACTGTCCAGCTATCGTTCTCTCTTCACCTCTGTTGCTTTCTTTGATGAGTATTAACTGTAGGATCCTAGAAGACATTGTTGTTCAGCACATGTGTGGCCAATCTAGGCACAACCAAGAGGTATGAAACATTTTGGGTTGTATGACACATTTTTGGCGCACTCTTGGCACATCAGTGGTACCAAATTCGAACACGACTGCCACTGATGGATCAATGTCCTAATCACAGGTACACAATTTTTTTTTTTGAAATAAATTGAGTGTCGACGCATTGTATGTACACATATACGCGTATGTAACAGGGAAAAATGAAATCTTAGTTCGTTCATTTCACGAAAATGCAACACAACCGCACCGACGCCATTCCGGATTGAAATTCTGCACAAGAAAAAAATGCTACTAGACATTTCCCATTGCAACTAGCTAGCTAGCTATAGAGGTCATCACGCAATTTCTAGAGAAATGATGTATGAATTTTGCTCTTGGATTCTCTCTTGCGGTAGTTCTGTAAGGCCATAAGGCCATATTTCTTTTGGAAACTTTTACCTTATCAATGCAATTTTTTTATTATCAAAAAATAATAATAAAATGAGGTGATTATCTTTATTGTAGTGGGAATGAGCTTGAACACTTGATCCAAACACACATGGTTTTGCCTCTAAATCCACATAGTGGAACCTTCTATTCTAGTACTAGTTCCTAATTCTTATATACTCTCCTTTAAAGTTGAGCCAAAGGCATGTTTGGATAGTGGGGAATCACCAAAATTCCTATTAAAAAAAACACATCGAGGGTAGTGGTAGAATATTGAACCCTGTAAATATTTAGCAGATCAAAAGCATCTTCGGCTGCAAGTTGCTGCCTCTTAAACTTTGATCAAATTCCGTACTTTCTATCACTATTAGCTCACCATAATGAGGTAGGTTCAGGGAGGGACAAATGGAATAGGACCTTGCTTTCCTAAAATAATAATTAGCAAATGATAATCGCCCACGATCTTGGTGATTCGCGTATAATATTAGGTGCTTAGAGTGGTTCAGAATACTTTAATCCAGAGATTGACAGAGACGGCGACGGCTAGTTTGCCCATGCTTCCATGATCAAGGAGAGACGTGAAGGTGAGAACCAAGACATTATCACCAAAAAGACTCTTTACAACTTTCCAAGCATCAACTATACGGACCTGTAGTCTTGAGAGAAAGTGAGACCACTTTGCACAAGATCGAAAATGAAAGGCAATAGTGATTGAAAAATGACAGTGGTTGTACTCCAACAACTTGTAAAGTCACGAAAATGGTCCTAATGATGCGCTAAGTGCAAGCATTCAAAGCGATTGCACATACAAGTCCTTCGTGCAGTTTCTCGATCAGGCTTGTTTTTCCCCAGCAGAAATGTCTCCGAAACTACGTAAGGCAAACCTCTGTCTCTAATTTCTGACAAACTTCATTGAACCTTTCATGTCCCCATAGAGGATCATATACACCATACAGTAGCTAGTACATCAGCTTGAATTGCCATGCAATGGGAGGAAGATGTAATTTACGAAGCTGGCAGGGGATGCTTATTAGGCAGCATAATCTTACCACTCTTTTCATCAAAGATTCTGCTCCTGCAATCACATGCTCTTTAATCTTCATGAAACCTACAAATAACAAAACAAGCATGCTAATGAACAGAGAAAGCTGGTTTAGTGTATGGCCTAATTCAGCTTAATGGTAACTTTAAAAAAAAATGAGATGCCAAAATTTAGGTACCTGATGGTAACTGCTTGGATAATAACACTTTCATGGGTCCCTTTTACATCCACGGTGAAGTGCCCTTTGAGTCATCCAAAATATTATTAAAAAGTGTCACCAATTTGTTTCCATTTTCCGATTTGACCCACATATCGTCACTAATCACAAGGTGTTGTTGGTTGAAAAAAGTTTGATATGGGTATGGAGTTGGCTAACCTTTTTCTCAGATAACTCTTTCTGAGATTGACTTTAAGACTAATTTTTCTCATTAGCTTTGCCTTTTCCTCTTCTTCCACAACATTCCCCATCCAAATAATTATATCCCCACGTCATAAACTATCTCCCCTCTGTACACTACATCAGATATTCAATGATTATCCATATCCAAATTATCCAACAATGTAAGCACATCCATGATCAGAACTGTACCCATACATGAATAGATGTTATTCTCATGATCACAACTTCTCAACACAACATCTATTGGCTGTTTAGGCGTATCAATAGCCGATAAATACATGTTATTCTCATAACTTGCATAGTAACACCTCAAATCATTTACATGCATACATCACACACATCTTCAAGTGCAGTTCCTATAGATGTTTAAGACCTGCTTCCGTAAGCCCTTGATACTGTTGCACTTTATGGCTTAATCTGGTCCACTTCTCTAGCCTTCTCCTCCTATAAAACCCCTCAACTCCTCATGCTGTCCTCTCCTATCCTATCAACACTATCTGCAAAAAAGACCTTCGTTTGTCACCTTGATATAGTTAGCCATGCTTCTTCCATCTGAGTTTGCGGGAATCCACTCCCTAGCTCCTGACAGCCCCTCCACTTTTTCGACTAATTTTGGCTTGATTCAGAACAACGTCTCAGCACTCCACTTCAGCAACTTCATAAACAACATACAAAACTTCCAGTCTTCTATTCCGGTTCATGAGTTCACTCCACAGTCGTCAAGTTTCAGCAATAACTCGACCTCTGACGAAGCAGAGGAGCATCAACTTAGCATTATCGACGAGAGGAAGCAAAGGAGAATGATTTCTAACAGAGAATCAGCTCGCAGGTCACGTATGCGGAAACAGAAGCACCTTGATGAGCTCTGGTCACAAGTGGTTCGTCTCAGAACTGAGAATCATAGCCTGATAAACAAGTTGAATCATGTATCCGAGACTCACGACAGGGTTCTTGAGGAAAATGCACGGCTTAAGGAAGAAGCTTCCAACCTTCGTCAAATGCTCACTGACGTTCAGCTTGCTAGTACTTACACTGCTTTAAGAGATTTGGAGGATGTTCCTTGCACAACAGCCTATCTCAGGGCTGAAGCTTCAGCCAAATCCACTTCTTCAACAAACTTACTTCATTGAGATGGGCCAGTATTACTGATGTAATAACCAAAGTTGCTATGTGGCAATGTTGTTCGTTCTTACTTTTCTATGCTCTTGTGTAGCATTAGTATTTATCACTCTTTGCCATTCTATGAGATTAACCAAAAACAATGAAAGCTAAAAGAAAATCTGTGCAACATCTTTAGACTATGACATTCCCCACACAAGCATATTATGTAGTAAGTTTGAAAACCTCACAAGCTTATTAATGCTCGAGTATACCTGCTTCCAGCACTTCTCGCCGCATAATTATGCAAAGATTTGTGAAACAAAGTATGTGAAAATGAAACTTCAGTTGCCCACCAGAGACAAATCAAAAGCTTCATTATAACTGTCTTTTGGTAAAATTGTGGGAACCCCCACCACCTTCAATCATAGAGTATTCACCTGAGGAACAGAAAAGAGAACCATTAAAAATATTTTTGGAGGAAAGTGAAAGAAGACTTATAGTACAGATTTATTGCTTCAGTGCCGAACAAGGAAGTAAAAACTTTGTCAAACGTGCTAAAACAAGGTGAATATCAAGTAAAATTCAGTGCCTGGGTGGATCTCAATGGGAACAGACTCAAGTAACTTTGCAGGAAGGCCCCATGACAAGTCCTGTGTTGCACACAATTGAACAGGCAGTGGGACAAATGGTGGTGGAGGAGCTGGCGGTAGTGGCTCATAATACAATGAACTACTATAAGAAGCAAAAACATTTGAAAAGGCTATCCACTACCACTACCACCCCAGCTACTGTTTCTAGCTTTTTTCAAGGCCATCAAGACCTATCTGTCCTGGTTCACTCCAGCTTATGTTGAATCATTTGGATTGCATCAAGCAGAGACTATTCCTCAGGTGTGTCTGCTGAGTGTACCTCCTTTGCAGCCCCATAAGCTACTCAGTTAGCAAGTCCCACTGATGCTTCACCTTCCATAAATATTTTCTGAACCTTTGTCTCACTTTAAACATTAATAACCATATCTTCAGTGTAGAAGAATTGTCTCCCGCATAGTTAATTTTACTTATTGTTTTCTGGGGATCTTCTCTGAATCTTCCTTTCTTGATTACCAAAACAGTTTCCTTATCTCCGCAATACAACACCAAACCAAGGCAAATAAAGTCAATGCTGATGCTGTCATATATGGTGCATCTCTACTGTGTGATATTGGTACACCTGAGAAGTATTTGCATTATATGACCCGAATAAGATTTCCATAAGAGATGTCAGCAAAGTAGCTGAATTTCTTATTCCTGTAATGCAGTTCCAGTGATGCATTTCAAACTATTAACCCAGTGTACAGTATCACTCAACCAGTTACCTTTACTGCCAATCTCAGCATCAATGACTACCTCTTTTTCCTTTTGGTAACACCAAGGGTTGCCAGTTGTCTTCACTTCTGAAGACAAATTCTGCAGAGTAAACCCTTCAATATCTAATAATCATGATAGAAATTGCTAAAACACAGTCATGCAGGCACAAGCACTTTAAATACCTATATTCAAGGTAAAGCATAAAAGGGAATATGAGGAGGAAATTTTCTCACCAGGTAAAAATCATTTTTACTGTTACGTCCATCAATAAGTTTCTTTAGTAGGACTTGGACAATGTTCTCCTCCCATGCCCATTATGTTCACCAAATTGTATGTCCACCGAAGAGATTGAGAAGACTAATCAGCGAAAGTTTTGCAGTACTTTTACTATGACACAGCAGTATACTCGTGGGAATCTATAATTCTACATTTGTCTTAAAATTTGCAAGCGTGATGAACAAATAAGGAAAACCTAATCGAACAAGGGATTCTGCAATGTGTCTCACAAAAGCTACCAAAGGGGTGTCAGCGTAGACTGATTTACATCAGGTTCAGATGGATCCCCTTTCTGTAAATTCATGATGATAATATTTCAAAGTGTATTGTCATTTGGCGAAACAAATTGCAAATTTCTTGCAACACTAAGTCTTAATATTTAGCACCTCTTAGATACACTGCTACAGATTGTGAGTCCAAGTTCGTAAATAAGCAACATTAGTTTAACTAGACGCAGATACTTAGCTTCAAGAAACATAAGCGTTTTCCACCACAAACCCCTCAAGTAGTTAAAGAAGAAAAGAACAAGGTGGTGATAAACTTGAGATCAAAAGTTGCAGGTTTTTTTTTCATTTACCAAATATCAACACGAAACCAAAAATTGCGGGGTTTTGTTTATGAACATGGGATTATAAATTTCAATAAGGAAAAAAGACGCAAGCTCGCGAGTCAAGGTTCTACTGTCAAGTACTACACACTCAATGAGTAGCTTATCAACCATATATCTCAGGTTTTCAGCAACAAACCTGTATCACCATTGATCCTAAGTTATATGATATCGCAAACTTTGCTGGAAAAATTGAAACCATGAATAGACCACTGGAAATGTGCTATTCTTTTTTCAAGTAGGGATAGATCTAAATACTGTCTATAATTTCTTCAAGCTTCATTTTTGCTAAGCAGTCATTGAGAAAGATGTGAGGGATCACTCTGTTTCATTGCTTCATTCTTAATATGTTTATTACGTGACTGTGTACGTAACATTAATGTCGGTGTCTGCATTAGATGGAATAAAACATTGACTTATAAACAGGAGTTTCGTCCTGATTAAACTCAACATATTTTCTCCAAAAATTGGCGACCCAAAACCCGAGTTTCAGTTCAATTTAAGCACTACTACATGAATAACTCAGCCAAGATAGCAATATACTCACCGCCTCACGTCTTTGTTAAGCACTCTTTTTCTCAGATACCAATTGCTCTAAAAGGTTAAAGAATGGGCCCACAATACTACCATGCTTAACACCTCCCTTCACTTGCAGATCCCCGATGCACAGATAGATAAAGGAGGAACAAAATGCAAGCGGGAAGAATCGGGTTAAGTTTCCAGTTGCTCCAAAAACTTACGCCAATTAATGGAGAATGAACCAACAATGCACAATTACACGCATATGTATGCGCATGCGGTAATTGCGAGACACGCCACCACCAAGTGAACACATAAATGAGAATGCAAATGCGAATTTAATAAAGGAGGAACAAATGCAAGCGGAAAGAATTGTGTTAAGTTTCCGGTTGCTCCAAAAACTTAAGCCGATTGAGAATGACCCAACAATGTTATCACACTCCCTCGTCGATGAACAATGACAAGCATATGTATGGGCACACGGTAATTGCAGAAGCAAGGCAAAAATTAGAAACCCTAGCTCCCCAAAAAAGGCAAATTAAGAAAACAGAATTACGCATATTGAGCGCGCTGTGTGATCGGAGAAAATTAAAAGCGGCTACCTGCAAATCTTCAACGAGAAGCTGTAGCTAAAATCTGGGAGACGGAGACCGTTTAGAGTTGGCGCCAACGAAGGAGGCTGGGCTGCTCAGAGATAGCAGAAGCCCAAGGGCAGGGCTGACAATTGATTTCGGCCACGGCTGGACATCTTGGGCCCTTTTTGGTCCAGTTAGCCCATTTCCATGTTACTTCGCAAGAAAAAATTTCTCCTTTTCGTCGATGAAAAATTCTGTTAGCGGCGTCGTTAGCGGTACTTACAAAATTAGTTCAATGCATTGTCTTTAAAAAGATTTAGCGGCAGAATTTTCGTCTCTAAAAGCGGGAGTTGGAATAAGTTCCAGAATCAAAATTTTGTCCAATTACTTGGGCAAAGCAGCTTCATGACTCGAAGCAAAGATTGTTTTGACAAAACCATGATTACTCTTGTATTGGGCCGCCTTTGATTAAGGTTTTGAATGAACAGATGCAGCCGAGGACAGTATAGTTGGTTGGGGGGTGGTATTTTTTCTATAGATAGACAGTCATGAAAATCTGAATTTATTATATACCCAACAAAAGAGTGTGCCTAATCATGCTCTTTTCTTCGCTAAAGGGTTCTGAATCGTCGTTATCCTTCAGTGGCGAAAAGACATAACCTTGGGTATAAGGATCCGCTATATATAGCATGTATGTTGTAATAGTTTTAATGATAAAGTTTTAGCACTAAAAGTGTTGTCACTTTTGTTCAAAACTATAGTGACAATCTTTCGTTGCTAAAATATATTTACGATACTTTTCTGTTACGGTAGAAATATTGTACAAAGCAATTCTAACACATCGTTCTTAAAATTATTTAATATTAACCTGATGTCATACAATTATTATTATTATTATTTTTAAACTTGAAGGATGACCTCAAATCGTTTCACTACAAAGTTAACTGCCCTCACAGATCGTTGTAGCGCGCCAACACTAGTTCTTCAAGATATTTTTTGTTAGAACTCTCTCTCCCTCCCTCCCTCTCTCCCTCCCTGTCTTATCCTTTACCCATTTCATCAAGCACGCTTTTCTGTTTTTTAGTTAAAATCCCGCACAAATACCAATTTCACTTACTGGAAACAACAATGGCGTCTTACATTCATACCCCTTTACCTGCCATCCCATTCACCAATCCAAAGCTGCCCAGTTCCTGCAGAAAACCCTCTGCTATGTTGAACACAAGAGCCATGTCTAAAGAACTTTACTTCAACCATGATGGTTCAGCTACAAAGAAACTTCTGGTAACGTTTAAAGAACAATTATAATTCCTGTATAAATCTTTTCCAGTGGAAACGTACGATTGAAGGCTGATTAGTTTGTTGGGTTTTGGTGCAGGCGGGGGCGAACATGGTGGCAGAGCTGGTTGGGGTGACATTGGGCCCAAAAGGTAGGAATGTGGTGCTGCAGAACAAGTATGGACCTCCCAAGATTGTCAATGATGGTGAAACTGTTCTTAAAGAGGTAAAACTTAATTGCCCCTTATCTTTTCTCCCTCCACCCTACGTAAGGTTTTGAATTTTTGACAATAGGCCTATAAGGATTTTATTAATGCAACTTCAGTTTTGAAAATTCTCTTGTAGAACTAAACATTTATAGATCATGCAAAAATGAACCAACTGAACTGCATTGTGTCTCTCTCAGTAGATTGCAAAGTTTTCTTAGTGTGATATCCCACAATGGATGCGGGTTAATTTGTAATTGGCTTTACAAGACTCTGCCTATGAAGTATGAACTCATAAGTACCAATTAGCCAAGCCCTTTTAAGGAAGGCATTGTCCTGCAGTTGGGGCCATGGACCAATCATTGGACGCAGGCAGCTCAAAGGCATGTAAAAAGGTTATCCACTATATGGACACGGCCCTTACACTGAAAAAGGTTATCATAAGTTAGTTGCTCCAGCCAAGTCGTTCAATCATTTGATAACTGGAGTAATTTAGGCCGCCTTCAGTTGGTATTACATTCCACTAAAAGTCAAGTGTTTTGAAGCATGGTTTCTATAACTCCTCTTTGATACCTTAATTTTTTAGTGCGGGGCTATGACACTATATTTTGCCTTGTTAATCGAGGCATCAGAAGGAAAAGTTCTGTGATAATGAAGATTGTGCATGAATTTTCCTGGTTTGTGGGGATAAGCATTGAAATATAGTGGAGGAATGTGGATAATGATGATATGTTGGAAAACATTATGTACTGCATATTTATCTGCTACCTATATTCTCCATCTAGGTTGGGACGCAGAGGGTTCAATTGGTGGAATCTGATTTGGCAACAGGAGTTCAAATCGTTGATTTGCTCTTTTTTTATTTTATAATTTATTTCTAAAATAAGTTGTATATGTTGATATAGATTGAGCTAGAGGACCCGCTGGAAAATGTTGGCGTTAAATTGGTGAGGCAAGCTGGGGCAAAAACGAATGACCTCGCGGGCGATGGTTCCACTACATCTATCGTGCTTGCTCAGGGATTAATTGCGGAGGGTGTGAAGGTATAGAAATGCTATCACATGAAAACTCTATATCTATTGGGAGATTGGCCGTGCTAAACTTATGTGTATGATGGTCATTGTCTAAAGCAGCTTTTCATCAATTAATTTAGGCAGTGGCTTGTAAGTTACACAGAAGTTACTCTCATTTGTGTAATTGCATGAAGCTTCCCTTGGACTTTCCATTCCATTTATTGAGTTCTGCTATGTTCTAGGTTATTGCTGCAGGCATGAATCCTATTCAGATATCTCGTGGGATCGAGAAAACTGCTAAAGCCCTTGTTTCTGAACTCAAGTTGATGTCCAGAGAGGTAAATTATCGTTATCATCCTCTTATTCTGCTTGGACAGGACAACCAATTTAAGCAAATGATAGATTTTTTTGAACTTTTGGATGTAAGAATTCCTATAGAACTCCTTTCTGTGTGCTAGTTGAAATTAAATTTAACAACTTCCAAGCTTCTCTAACGTTGCAGGTTGAGGATCATGAGATTGCCGATGTTGCTGCTGTTAGTGCAGGTAATGATTATGCAGCGGGAAACATGATTCGCGACGCTCTTCACCGAGTGGGAAGGAGGGGTGTAGTCACAATTGAGAAAGGGAATTGTTCTGAGAACGTTCTACAGATTGTAGAGGGAATGCATTTTGATCGTGGATATTTGTCTCCTTATTTTGTTACTGATCGACGAACAAAGACCGTGGAGTTCCATGATTGCAAGGTAGGCTGTAGTTTTTCTCATAGCGTTCTTGTTTCTATTATGGAGTAATTAGAGGGTGTGGCATTCTTTTGTTGCAGTTGCTATTGGTTGACAAAAAAATCACAAACCCAAAGGAGATGATTAAAATTTTGGACAATGCGGTTAAGGAGAAGTACCCCATTGTGATAGTTGCAGAGGGCATTGAGCAGGAAGCTCTGGCTCCAGTAATTAGGAACAAACTCAGGGGCGTGCTGAAGGCGGCTGCTATTAAAGCTCCTGCCTTCGGTGAGCGCAAGAGCCACTACTTAGATGACATTGCTATCTTGACTGGAGGTAGTAACGATTACCAAAGTGTTAACATCTTTGTGTCTACCTGTTGATAGTTTTTGCACGTCACTCTCAACATGAAACCATTAACAAGGTTGTGAACACGTGGTGATTCTTAATGTTCGTCAAGTATGACCTAGTCCTCTCTTGTTGATGGATAGTCCTTTTATTAGTCTTGTAAAGTGTTTAAATTCCCATATAGCATATTCAGGTATACACGATCCTTTAGATTGAGTTGTATTCAGAAAGTTGGCATCTTGATAGTGAAGGAACTTATCTTGCAAGAAGTCATGATCATTGTCATGAGCGTATTTTTTTTTTAGTGCATTATCACCTTGTATACTATTCAAAACAAAAGATGGAACCTTTCCATTTATTTGGTGTCTAATTCTGCTTCTTTCAAAGTTTTTATCCTTACGTGCTAAGCCTAGAGTGTGTTTTGCAGCAACTGTGATCAGAATTGACTCAGGCTTGACGCTTCAAAAGGCTAACAAGGAGGTTTTGGGAAGTGCTTCCAAGGTGGTGATAACCAAAGATTCGACACTAATAGTTACTGATGGGAGCACTCAAGCAGCTGTTATGAAGAGGGTTACTCAGATCCAGAGGCTTATTGAGGTGCACTATATGTCCTTTTTGTCTCTGTCTCTCATCAACTCTTGTATCTCACTCAGGACACATGAAAATTAGCACACAGTCACATCTACCATCTCTCATCAGCGTGAGTCTACCCATGGGAAAAGATAATGTGAGCAACCAGAATTCAAACTTTATGACAGACTGACTAAAAGTCTCCCACTGCGGTCTTCCCTGAAAAAGTAACACAGACACCTTCGTCTTTTCTAGTAAAGTTTTTGATATTTTGCCACATATTTGGAAAGTGAGGGCCAGATATGTAGGACTGTTTTCCACTTTCAGTGAATACTCCTCCTAAAAGTGCAAGGTAGCCTTTAAAACATCACTACCTTTTCCTTGCTGTAATGGTTAGATATTGCATGAACATACGTCTTTAGCATCTGCTGAGAATGCTACTATGGTTTATTTCTGCAGAACACTGAAGAAGTTTTTCAAAAGAAGATACTGAATGAAAGAATAGCGCGACTATCAGGCGGAGTTGCTATTCTTCAGGTAATTTGAAAGTTTGCTGAAACTAGCATCTCAACAATCTGGAAATTGGAGAGTGGTTCCTTGCTACTTACTGCTTGTGGTTTTATGATAATGCATAGGTAGGAGCACAGACGCAAGTTGAGTTAAAGGATAAACAACTAAGGATGGAAGATGCTGTTAATGCAACCAAGGTAGCTAGACAGAATTTGTCCTCAGATAGCTTAGTTTTTGGCTATCGCTGGTAATACTTCAGTATTCTTGCAACTTAGGCAGCTATAGAGGAAGGAGTTGTAGTCGGCGGTGGCTGTTGTCTTTTGAGGCTATCTTTGAAGGTGGACGGAATAAAAGAACTTTTGGACAATGAGGAGCAGAAGGTAGTGTTCCTTTCTGTTAACATTTCATTTGTAAACGATATGCAATTTTCTTTAAACTTGATACACATAACGGAGATTGAAGATTATGGATTGACAAATATGCTCTATTTGAAATGAAGATAGGAGCCGATATCTTCAAAAGAGCTTTGGCATATCCTGCAAGAAAGATAGCAAAAAATGCAGGCGTAAATGGGAACATTGTTATAGACAAGGTAAGTGTTGTACGGGAATAACAATATTTCCTATAGGTTGATGTCTGAGAATTCTCAGCAGTTCTGCGTTCTCAATAATTTTGCACTGTCATGGTATAAATCATGTCTTCTTGTACCTATTTATGCAGGTTCTTTCTGTCGATGATATAGCCTACGGATACAATGCTGCAAAAGATCAATATGAGGATTTGATGGTTGCTGGAATTCTGGATCCATCAAAGGTAGAATGATTATGATATTGCTTATTCAGTGGTACCTCTCTCTCATTTTTTCTTCTTTCTGCTACAAACTGGTGTTGCATGGTTGTTATCTAGCAAATGCGGTACAATGTGACTTATATGGCTAAACAGGGATAGAGAACAAAAAGAATTAACATCTCAATTATGCATGAGCTGTATGCTTAAAGTCTTCATCACCTTAATCTGTTCATCATTTACAGAATTCTTCTGATCACTTACATGTAGCATGCTACATTAAGGTTTACAAGTCCAAAGAATTGCAGTTGGTTGGAAAGTGATGCTACACATTTACTTGCGTATTAATAACTATCCTTCAAGTTCTTTTCACTTAATGCTGGGGAGTAACTGCTGAGCGATTCACTAGTAGTTAACACCTGGAGCAGGTGATTAGATGTTGTTTGGAGCACGCATCATCAGTTGCGAATACCTTTTTGACATCTGGTGCTGTTGTTATCGACATCAAGGAACCGGCACCCACCCGAATGAGAAAACCAATGCCAACCTCAGGTAACACTTCTCTGCCATTACGGCCACGATTGCTCATACTCTCAAGAACTGCCAATCTCATGTATCCTGTGCACTTTAATAGATTTCATATCATTGTTCATGCAGGAATTGGACCTCCTGCCTTTTAGTGTGTAGCTGAAATGTTGAAGTGGTATGGCAATGTTATTTTGGCTATCCAGGCTTCACTCACCACATTCCAAGTGTACTCCAAACTATGGAGGGCAGTAAAACAGCAACTTTTACTCTCTACTTCTTCCTACGTGGTGCTGATAAATGACGCTGGACTTGTCCATAGAGCTGTTTGCATTTAGTTCGTCCTTATCGAAAAATTTATTCTGTCCCTTGAAGGGTCAAATGTCTTACTGCTGATTTGCCGAGTCTGGCCTGACAAAGAGGGATTGACACAAAATGATGCATAGCTGACAATAGGTGCCTAGTTTAACTTAATTTGGAAGGGGAAAATGCCTGGGCACCACCCTGATTTTGATTTACAGGGCCATGACACAAGCGTAAACTTGTGGTAGATTTCTTACTAGAAGTAATCCACACAAAGAGGGCTGAGCTGTAGCGGAAAGTTTTGGACTGTAATCTGATATATCGCTTGTAGTTTTGTATGATGGACAATTGAAACGTTGTATCTTCTTAAGTTATGCTGCAATCTTCGACTTTTGAGACAGTTTCTTAGTACACTCCAATAGGTTAAGATCTGACAGTATACTCCAATGCTTAAAGAAACGCTACAGATGCATAGATTTTTGTTGAAGCTCTTCAAAAACTATCCTAAGGCTGATGAAAACTGAAATCCATTGGAAAGCTACCGTGACAGAGGTTTAATCTTATCAACCTATGACTTTCTCCTCTTCATGTTACATAGTGTTTTTTTTTTTTGATAATATCTTACATAGTGTTTAGAATATGAAATTGCAACTACTATGTGGAAGTGGGTAGGGTCTGGAGGATGCACCCCTGGTGGAGCCGAACCACTGCAAGACCAGACCATGGCTTGAGGAGAGAACCATATCTGGTGAAAGACTACAGCACCACTAGCCTTTCTGGTGAAGACTCACTTGTTTATTATTGTGGTGTCCACTTGGGGTGGGATGGGGGCAACAACCTGCAGAGCCAATGTGATGCGCTACCCGAGGAGAGTAAAGGATATTAGCCCGAGGAGATGATACTGCTGCAGAAAAGATGATCACTGAAAATTTGGCAAGTGTGCTGTTATTGTCGCAAGTGTTGCTCGTTAAACAAGCATACACTTCAGTTATTTTCATGTTTTATTATGATTTTTCGTCTTTCCGTCTTTGCTGAAAATAATTTCAATGAAAGAACATGAAAGAGGTCTGGCCAAACATACGAGGCTATGGACATCCTCATTTTCGTTTGTTAATTTGAAACTAGTGGAGCCGTGCTCACATGAAAATTCAAATTATTCTTGTATTCTTACTCCCGAAATAGTAGGTATAATATTGCCTTTGATGTTAACGCATAAACTTGTGCAAGTTATGATAAGTGGCGCATCAAAATAATGTGACTTGACAATTATGAATTTAAAGTTAAAAAATAATACAAAAATACATAACAACCATTTTTTTTTTGAATTTCCCAAAGAGAACTACTAGAACTGCAAATATGGGTAACCGCAGGGGGAGGAATCGAACACGGGACCTCGAGGTCACTCCTCGAGGCCCCTTGGCAACTCAACCAATCCCCTTGGTTCATAACAACCATTTAAAATAGGTAACTTTTCACTTTTTAATAACCTCATCTTTTCTCTAATTTTGCACGCACCTACGGGTGATGAATTAAGAATGTTAAACTGGAAACTCAATTACTTATCAACATTGGGAGTTAGGCTCCATCAAAGGAGCATGTTAGATGATAGACCCTTCTCTTTTAAGAGCGGAATGTGACAGTTTACTGTCTTTAGCGACATTTGTATAGATCAGAAGGTGAAATGAGTACTCCGAGTATTTATTAGCAACAATTACGTCTACAGCGACGTAAAAGTACAGCGCGGAGCTCCTTGGTAAACGAAGGAGTATGTGTCAACCTTCCCGAGACGAACTGTGCAACTTTGTCACCATCTCTGCATTTTCTTTTACTCTCTCTCTCTCTCTCTCTCTCTCTCTTCTCTCTCCTCTCTCTCGTAGATAAAATGATGGTAATGCAGTGGAGTGCAAAGTCAGAAGTAATTCACTCTCTCAAACGGTGCTTGTGTCAATCCTAACTTGAAAGAAGAAGTAAAACATAGGGAGGAGAAGAAAAAAAATGATGTTAGTGATGGGAGTGAGCATCCAGTGCTTAATGGACTTGGTGGTAGCTGGGTTTTCACTCATGATTGGTTTGGGGATATTTGCCTTCATTGCTTCTATTCTTTGCTCTGTTGCTTTCTTGCACAACGCCAAGGAAATTTCTTGATAATCCCTCCAAAATAGAGGTACCCTTTCTCTTTGAATTGTAATCTTTTATGAATCTGTTCTGGGGTCTTGATGAGAATTTCAGATTTTTATCTTTGAGATGGTGGTAACTTTTATAGCTTATATCGTGGGTTCTTGACATCCCCCAGAATAGAAATACCCTTAATCTCCCAATAGCAGAGTTTGCTACCTGTTTTGATTTATTTCGGTTTATCGCTTCCTGGGTCTTGAATTAATTTCTGATTTCGAACTTTTAGATAGTTGAATCCTTTAGTTGGTAGCTTTTGTTGCTTAAATTGTGGGCTCTTGCGATAAATTAAAGGGCGTGCGTTGGTGGGTTCGAGAAGCATACGAAAGGAAAGTGCAATTTTGACTCAGTTTAGGAAATTGGTTGTTCTTTTACTTTGCTTGGAAGTGTGGAATCTAGTTTATCCACCATTTGGCATTGGAAGTGGGGGAAATCTACTTGATTTGAACTTGTCTTGTGAATTCAATTTGGTGGCATGAGTTTATGCCCCAAACAATGACTAGGTTTTCGCCTTCGCCCGAACTAGGTATGATACTGATTTGGTGGCTGCTTTAGGTGTTTCTACAATTGAACTGTTCTCGTGATCTGGATAGGCCTTAGTTTGCATTGTGCACTTAGTTCGCCTGAGGCGAACTACTGTGAGCGGTCTAAACTTTGACCCAGAGCCAGATTCGGCACATCACATTGGGCTTTTGCATTGCGCCTCTAGTTCTGTATCATATAGTCTTTGCTTCTTCTCTGTTTCAGTTTCCAAAGTTCAGTTCTTGCTAAGTTTCCAAATTGGTGTTATCTTCATACTTAGCTTGGTTTTTACGCAGCAGCGTTAAATTTTATGAACTAGAAGGAATTACTGATGTCAAGTTTCGATCAAGTTATGATTGGTGAGGCACGTTCCCTTTCTCATTGTAGGAGAGAAAACTTTAGACCCATGATTCAGATCAGAGAGGTAGCACCTGACATGTGTTTTTGGATGAGGGGAAGATAGCTGAGTTATAGTTATCCTTCCTACCTGATTGAGGCCCCTTTGATTTTCCTCTAGTCTTTAACTTGTATAAAGTTGAGAATGAACAGGTAAAGGTGGAGGCCAAGTTATATAACTGCGATTATAAACCCAAACATCGCTAGTTGAGGCATTTGTTTCTCTTCTTGCCTCTTAAAACAATGCATTGTCCAAAAAGTGTCTGCAAAGTGCAGACAAATAGACATTTCTTTCTCAGACATTGGAAACCAAATTTTGATCACAATTCTAGTCCGCCACCAACCTTAGGCACTGTAAATGCCTTTTCTCTTCCGTCCACGCTTCATTTCAATTATATTATATGGCTTGCAGATCAGTTGGAGTTCTGAACATAGTTATACAGTTGTAATACATATATGGTTCACACTGTCCATCTTGATGATTCTATTAACTGACAATCCTCCATTCTCATGTTTAATTATAAAAATGAGTTCTTGAAATGGATGGATCCTTAATTTCTAATTGCGCGTTTCACTTTTGCAGGAAAGATGTTAGTACGGGGATTTTAAGTTGAATAAATGGGGGCTACTTTTCTTCTTTTATGTAAATTTTCACCTGCTTCAAGCATTGAGGTGGGCAAACATCAGCTGGAATCGGCAATGATACAAGAGCAGCACAACATAAGGGCAGGCTTCCGTGTGTCAGTTTGTGTTAAAAGGAATGAATCAGCTAGTGAATAATAAAATTTTGTTTATCCAAGCGACTCTATGCACATGTAACACCAACGCTGAGATTGAACAATTTTTTAGTTCAGACTGATGAGACGATGTCTTTCCGTGATCGATTTAAGAGGGTTTTGTGCCTGTTGGACTTATTTTATTCTTGTTTTAGGCTGTCAGGTCCTAGATTGCTGTTTTAGAAGTGGTAACACAGGCTGCACTTTTTGAAATCATGTGGCTACATTAGCTATTGGCTTATCCTGTGGTCAATCTTGTTAGGCCGCAATGCGGTCGTATTCCAAGGCAAGCAGTTCATTCCAGGGCGGATCATTGGCCAGTGCAGAGGCTTACTACATACTATTTTCCGCACACCAGCCTTCCGCTCCCGTCTGCATAAATTGACTCGCAACACCAGGAAGGTACTCCCGGGGATCCTGGTGGACTGCTATGAGCATTTTTACCCTCCCTTGTGTCCGATCTACTTCTCTGATCACTGCGCTTGCCCACTCTCGCCTTCTCCTATTTTTTGTGCTGTTTCTGTCTTGGGTTCCCCTCTCGACAGCAAATTTGGCATGGGGCTGGTTTTGTTCAATCAAAACTGGACCCCGATAGGTGCAGCCATTGACTCGGTCACGGCGGATGATGAATTGGGTGCCTTCAGATTCGCTGTTTCTTATAGCCTTGCCTGGGTTTTTCGTCTCCATTATTTACATGTCATATTTTTACTGCCTGACAGTCCCTTTCTGCTGCAGATTGTCCCGCTCCTTAGCAGCAGTTCATCAGGTACGGCTTGTACAGTTTTGCCTAACTGCAGGGGCATGCACTCGGTGCACGCCACCCAAGGTAAAGCAGCTTCTTTGACGCTGTCTTCAGCATTAGCGATTTTTGTAGTCCGGTCTGGTGCAGGATTGCACCATGAGTGGATTGCTAGTGTACAGCCTGCCTAGCTCAGGGTCTCGCTATTCTCCTTGTGGTGTTTTTTTGTTTCTTGCAGTTAGTTTGTTTTGTTCATCCACTGTATATTCAACTTTTTATCCTGATATATATTTCTGATGTTCTAAAAAAAAAAAAAAAATTAGCTATGGGCTTATATGTGTCCTCAGGTGTGTGGATCACCCTTTCATCTTTAGAGCAGTTCAGAATGCCTCTAAAGTTAGTTGGGATCCGTATTGAACGCACCCCGAGGCCATGTAACGAATACGGATCAAGATCTTATGCTATGTGGAAACAAGTTGTAATAGCTTTAGCGATGCTTGTCTAGTTGTTTGTCTCTATAGTTAAAACTTTACCGACAATAATTGCCGCCAATCATATTTATACATAAAAAAATCCTTATCTAATCGAGTCCCATTTCATTTCATTTCATGTTCGGTTAGGGGGTTTGTCAAATTTGATGTTTTGTTTCCCATCAAATCTGATCTGTTACTTGACAAGTAAAAGTCAAATCTTAGCTCGCACCAAACTCGAGAACTTCTATAGAAACTCATCTTAGAGGGTGTTTGGGGTTGATTAAATCTTGGTCAAACCTGATTTAATTTAGATTAAATCAGGTTTGTAGGTGTTTGGCAAAAGAGATTAACAGATTTAATCCATCTCCAAAAGTTAAAAACTGATTTAATCAATAATCCTCAAAAGTGAGGATTGTGAAATAATCACTTTTTCCATAATCAGGTTTGACCATGTAATTTACCATCCTATCCCTATATTTTTTATAAAAAGACCTCTCATACCCCTTAATTAATAAGATAATTGTTGGAGTTTATCTCTTCTCTGCTAACCTATTTTCCATACTAATGTTCGTGATGCTATATGTGATGCGATTTCTGCTAGATAAGTTTTTTTTTTGCTCAAGATAAACTTTATTTGTAATTTGGGGATGTTAACGTACTATAAGCAATAACGTGAGATTGTTTATGCTTTTAATTTAAAATAAAAAGTAACAACTTTTGTAGGACGTGAAAATAGTTATTTTCATAATTTATTTGGGTATTATAATTATTTACGAATAAAAGTTAGGGTTAATTACACTTATGTCCCTGAGGTTTGGGTGAAATTACAGTCAAGGACACTAAGTTTCAAAAGGTAACAGACCGTGACCACAAATGTTAAAAAGGTAACACTTATGTCCATCCGTTAGGTATCCGTCCAAAAATTATATTTTTTGTGACGTCATCAATGCGTATTTTCAAAATATGGCAATTCTACCCCTAAATTACTGTTACCTCTCTTCTCTCCTTCTCTTTCACGAACTTGCTCTCTCTTCCCTTTATCTCTTTCTTCCATTAGATACAGGTGAAGTTCCACCTTCCTCACAACCACTCTGTTACTGCTAAAACCCACATCCCAAAACAGTAGAATATCCAGACTTGTGTGTGTTTCTTGGGGTGAATTCTTGATGGGACTGTAAATGGGTTCTGTGGAGAATGGTCTGGCAGTGAAGAGAGATCTTCACCTGCTGCGTTCTTCGTCGGTGACTAACGGGAATGGGAGGAACCCATTTGGTCAAAGACCCAGATCGAGATTGGCAAGATTTGTGCTGTTCAAGAAGATTGACAACCTGCAATGGATTTCTTCCCTCCGCCTCACCCCGACGTCCCCTGCCCTTCCCCTACCCCGCCTCCTTCCCTTTCCCCCTACCCCGCTTGAATCTCAATTACGAAGATGGTGGACGCTTACTTCCTCGAGCTCTGGCGACAGAACTCACGAGCCTCGATGACGTCGGACGCGCAAAGGAAGGGTGAAAACGAAGACATGGAGGACGATCCGACGGAGCTGGACACGGTAAACAGCTCCGGCGGGTTCTCGGTGGTGTTTCCCGACAAGTTGACGGTCCAGTACCCGAGCGTGAACCTGCACGGCCACGATGTCGGCGTGGTCCAGGCCAATAAGCCCGCCCCAGTTAGGAGGCTCGTCTACTACTTCGAGGTTTTCGTCAAGAACATTGGGGCCAAGGGCCAAACCGGCATTGGATTCACCGCCGAAGGCTTCAAGATGCGTCGACAGAATATGGAGATAAATGAAACCCTAACTTGAAAATTAGGGAGATAAATAAATAGCTTGAAACCCTAATTTTCAAATTAGGGTTTCAATTCTTATTAAAATTGAAATCCTAATTTGAAAATTAAGGAGATAAATGAATGACTTAAACCCTAATTTGAAAATTAAGGAGATAAATGAATGACTTAAACCCTAATTTAAAAATTAGGGTTTCAATTCTTTTTGAAACCCTAATTTGAATGGCATGGCAAATAATTTACCTTTCAAATTATGGGCAATATGGTCATTTTGACCATTCCGTTATGTATTTGGGTAGTCCGTTAGGTCAAAGGACATAAGTGCCTATTTTCCAAACTTATGGACACGCGTGTAATTTCACCCAAACCTCAGGGACATAAGTGTAATTAACC
Organism: Escallonia rubra; assembly: GCA_033065855.1. Lineage (NCBI taxonomy): Eukaryota > Viridiplantae > Streptophyta > Magnoliopsida > Escalloniales > Escalloniaceae > Escallonia > Escallonia rubra. Next base: position 514,848 of record JAVXUO010002083.1, read on the forward strand.
CTAAAAGTTATGTTAACGTTGCTTGGATATTATAAAAATTGTTTATTGAATGTCCTCTATGGTCATTTTGTCATAGTGAAACTGATTTAAGTACTTTTTATTCAAACACTTTTTATAAATTTAATCTAAGTTACAACTACTTTTGCCAAATAACAAACTGATTCTGATTAAATCAGATTTTGAAAATTGATTAAGATTTAAGCAGAATCTACTTTTTTTAATCAATCTCAAACGGGCTCTTATTCATTGCATCCGAATCCCATTGACTAAGGAAAGTGATACTTGAATCTGCCTTTAGCATTTAAACTTTACAAGTAACATTACACTGAATCAGTCTACAAGAAACTTGAAAGACATTTAGAGGCGAAAGTAAAACTCAAATATGTCCTTTCATGCTAGATTTCTCGAGTTTGAAGTTGATTGAAAATTGTCTACTCGTTATTTGTCATTCACTTTCATCCCCTACTATACTTTGGCGCCGAAATACTCCAAGCATAATCCAAATAGTATTAACCAAAAATCTCAAAATCAAGCACAAATAAAATTAAAAAAAAATCTATATGATTTCACAATTACTTTTTCTTCTTCTGTTTCCTCGAGTACACCATCCCCCGGATCCCATCCGGATCCGCCACAAACCCCAACGGCCTGTAAAACCCCAGCACCCGGGGCTCCGAGTAGAGCGCCACGTTGCAGATCCCCTTCCGCAACAGCTCCTCCAGGATCCGCTCCATCACCGCCTTCCCCAGCCCGATCCCCTGGAAGCTCGGGTCCACCACCACGTCCCAGATGATCGCGTTGAACACCCCGTCCCCCGTCGCCCTGGCGAACGCCACCGGCCGCTTCGTCTTCTCGTACTCGTACCACAGCAGCGTGTCGGTGTGCTCCAGGGCGAGCCTGATCTTGTCGGTGTCGCGCCTGGGGAACCCCACGGCCACGAAGACGGTGTTGAGGTGGTCGAGGTTCAGGTCCTCGATCGTGCGGCGGAGGGTGAAGCCTCGCGACTGGAGGGACTCGTCGGAGACTGTGTACTCGGATTTGATCGGTGGGTGGGCCGATACGGTGACGTTTCTGGGGTAGGGTGTTCTGAGGCGGAGAGGCGAACGGAGAGGGATGGAGATGTTGCCGTGAAGAAGCATTTTCTGGTTGATTTTCTTCCTTCTGATGCCATGGACACCTGGTATATCCGAAGCTTGTGGACTGTGGTTCTCAAGTACACAGCGGTTGGCTGTCATTCTTTTATCCTTTCAACATGTTAATCATAAATGAAGATGATAATCAAGTCAAATTGGCAGTATGAACAGTACTGCAACACTGTTTTGCTAGTATTTTCAGTGAATTTAAAAAAGGATCGGTGAATTGTGCTAAATTTCAATGGCAAATATAGAGCTGAGAAGGAAACATCATCATCATTTTTTAAAATTGGAAACAAGTCTAATCGGTGTTCTCTGCATCCCTACCTGTACAAGTGAATTTGCAAATGCAAACAGTTTTTAACTTTAGATATGAAGTTATAATACAATTACAAGTAAGATGATTTCTTGCTGATGTTGGTAACTTAAGATAAGTTATTTTACTAACGTCAGATTTAACTTTAAAAAAAAACATCGGCTGTTAGATTATATAACGGACGGATTTTTTAACCAAAATGTTTCAGCTTTAATGAAACGGAGACATTTTCAAGCAAATAGAGAGAGGGAGGAAGACATGTAGCAGACGGTTGAGTTTATCTTTTAAAAAAAAAAGCAAACAAATTTGATATGTCCATTCTCGATGGATGAAGAGCCAAATGTCATTGGCAACAAAATTTAAGTTCAATCGATTTGTTCTCATTCTATAATTTGTTAAACTGACAAACAACCGACACGACTTTGTATTATTAATAAAAAAAAATGTGTCTACTATTATTACGAGTCACTGTCGCACACGCCAAGCATGTGCAAAATTTTGTAACGACCCGGTCCAATATTATAAGTTTTTGTTAAAAAAAATCAAACATCACGTATATGTATTTATTATCGCATTCGGAAAAATAAAGTTTAAATTATAAAAACCAAACGTGTCACTATAAGTACTTATTTACTATCTAAGCTTTTGTTTTGTGCCACTTTACGTGGCACACGTTTCGTGTGCGAAAATGAAATTATTTCATAAAGTATCAACCATGATCTTTTGAATGTATTTTGACTACATTTCTTGAAATGGGTATCAAAATTTAATAATCAAACATGTCCTATTAGGTAGTTCGTAGTTATGTAATATTCAAATGTTATGTTTTGTGAGTTTAAAAAAAAAAACTTACGATGCCACCAAAAGAAGTATTCCCTTTACGTACAGATTAATAAGTTCCTTTGAGTTCCTCAGCCATGTTCAATTACAACTAAGCTCCCTCTATATCACGTTTACATTTCCGGATTTGATTCTGTTTTAAGTACATGTACAACTAAACTGTGTGGGTGTTTTTTTTTTTTTGGGGGGGGGGGTGTTTGAGAGAGAGAGAGAGGGGACGGAATTTGGATTTCCAAACTAAAAGTATATCAAATAGCACAACAATATAAGTATAGCAAAGCACCCAAACCCTAATTATTAGTGTGTCCAGTATCTTGAGTAAAGATTTAGTAGTAATTTCCCGCAATATGTGAGCAAAATTTCTAATCAGAACCAGTAGTTGAGCAGGCCATGGGTAGAAAATCCTCCCCATGTCTCGATTTGACCTCCAAAATTGACGAAAATTGGGTGTGAGATGATTCAACTTGTCCATCCCTAAGCAGCTGCAGTTGCAAAAGTTAGAAATACAAGAAATCCTCTCCGATTTCGAAAAGAAAGTGAAGAGAAAGATGCCAAAAATGATTTCAGTCACAAGCTACAAAGCGACTTTAACCATGTACCTTTAGTGGGAGGTTCATCGACTGGTTTCATGTATGGGAAGAGCAATACTTCCTGTTCATCAGACAAAAAACTGTAAGCAACTGCTTGAATTTTGCTCTAAATGCGCTGAAATAGAATCAAGGATATAAACCCAAGAGCTCAACAAACATAAAAGGTATATAGCCCATACCTTAATGTTTAACGAGTCTGTCAACAGCATAGTTAGCCGATCGATACCCATTCCCCAACCGCCAGTTGGTGGAAGCCCATACTCGAGAGATGTACAGAATGTTTCATCCAAAGCCATCGCTTCGTCGTCACCTGATTGCCTGTCCTGAAAAAGTAAAACAGAATTTAAGTCAAAGTTTCATATATTGATCAACAGAGTTCACCGAGATGTGTGATACCTTGAGTTGGTCAGCAAACCGCTGGCGCTGTACCACAGGATCGTTCAACTCCGTATATGCATTGCAGAGCTGAGTACAGATATAACACAATCGAAATAACCATGAATTAGCAAAAACCTAAGTGAAGGGGAAGGAAAAAACTATGCATTAACAAGCACATCAAAGATGAATGTAGGGTTTAATACAGTGGACTAGGAATGTTTATCTAGAACATACTTCGTGCTTGTTGACAAATAACTCAAAGCGTTCAGTAAGGGATGGTTTTGACCGATGCCACTTTGCCAATGGACTCATTATCTCTGGATGGTTGATGATGAATGTAGGGTTTAGACACGTCCCCTCCAGAAAGTGCCCCACAAGCTGCACTCACAGAAATGAGATAACCACAGATACAATCAGATATGAGGCATGACATTCAATTTCAACGTAGTAGGCAAATTATATTATGCACTTCTATCACAACAAACCCAAATATACTTCCAAGTATTTTTGGGTTTCTCAACTCTCTAGGCAAAATACAATCAGATATGAGGGATGACATTCAATTTCAATGTAGTAGCCTCTCTCTCCCTCTCTCTCCTCTCCCCTCCTCTTCTTCTTCTACCCGTAACTCTCTTTCTCCTCTCTCCTCCTCCTCCTCCTTCTCTTCTTCTTTTTCTATCAGTAACTCTCTCTCTCTCCTCCTCCTCTTCTTCTTCTTCTTCTTCTTCTTCTTAGTATTATTATACCCCCACAAACCAGATCTGCAGCCCCTTCTCTTCTTTCTTTGATCTTGTTCCACCGGAATGTAAACGTGGCCTATCCTTCCGGCAAATGACGAGTCTGATACGGATCCAGTCGGTGTCTGTGTCGGGTCGTGCTGACAATGCCCCATCACCCCAAAGTGAAGGGTCCGTGTAACATAGGTTCTTAGAGAGAGTTGAGAAAGCTATAGGAGAGTGGAGAGGTGCTGAGAAAAAGATGGGAAGAAACTAGAACATGAAATACGTCTATGAAGTTAAAGATGTAAGGTATGAGCAAAGTTGGAAGTCAAAAGGCTCACATAAGAGTGCTTCGGCTTTTTAATAGCATAGATGATAAGACAAAAGGAGGGGAGGTTGGGGACAACCTTTCCCTACGGTCTCTAACATATACAATCATTTTCTTCTAACATGAATGAGACTTATATTCTTGCTTCCTCTGGGTAAGCTTAATTCCCAAACTCAAATGTGACCCCAAGCTGCAAGAGATTTTCTTGATATAAAACTCCTCCGGTGCAGAGAAAAGCATTTGCCATACATCGTAAGGACAGAGACAAAATAACCACAGATGAAGGTAATTAATTCACATAGATTTTGACACATGAGTATGTTTTCACAGGAGATGGTTCAAGGAAGAAGTATTTACTTTGTCCAATAAACGAGCTGTTGTTTGAGGTGGGGGGCATTTGACATCAAACCTTACGCAAGCATCTGCCAAGTATTTGTTGGCTTCATCCCCTGAGAGGTCCTTTGGTATGCTAAGATTTGCTATCCTCTCCAACCCTTCTATCATGTCAATCCTTCTGCAATAGGTAAAATGAAAAGGTTACAGTGCATGTCAAACTTCTAAAGACCCAGATGTTTAGCAGTGACATATCAACGAAACATTACATGAACAATAATCAAGTCCACGGACCTGAAAGGGGGAGTGAAATCAATTTCGATCGGCTCATTCTGGTACCCATTAGAATGATATTTAACTTTATAGCCGCCTGTAAGTTCCTTCACCATACCTGCTCCAATTCAATTGAGTGAGGAAATGCTTTACCAAAAAGTAAAAGTATACCTACAACAAGTTCTACATCCCAATTAGAACTTACTGCTCAACATCTTCTCAGTTATGACCATCAAGTCATTGTAGTCTGCAAAAGCCATATAAAACTCGCATGTCGTGAATTCAGGATTATGTGTCAAATCGACTCCCTCATTCCTAAATTGTTTTCCGATCTCATAGACACGATTCAGTCCACCAACAACAAGCTCCTTAAGATAGAGTTCAGGCGCAATACGCATGTACAACTTCATGTTCAGTTCATTGTGATGGGTCACAAATGGACGAGCAGCTGCTCCTCCAGCAATCATGTTCATCATAGGTGTTTCAACCTGTCACGGGTAATTTACATTACAGTAGGAGAAAGAATATTAAACAGGTTAACAAAAGATCCAGTACCACAGACACGCTACCTCCAAAAAGTCGAGACGGTCAAGGAAACGTCTAATGTAAGACACAATTTTTGCCCGGGTCTTAAATATTTGTTGAATATCTACGTTCAGCATCAAATCCAGATAACGTTGGCGATATCGAGTTTCCTAACATGAAAGACAACAACTTCATCAGCCATAACACCAGCAGGGAGGGGCCGGTGTTCATGTGTGTGTGCGCGCTGGGAGGAAGGGGGCGGGGTGGGGGTTATAGATAGACACGCACAGATGTGCATATATTTGTTATATACATGCAGGTACACAGCACAGACACATATATAGAGTGAGAAAGAGAGAGATTGGAAAGCAACTAATTGCACAACTAATACTTCATACCTGATCTCTTAAGATATATGCTTCAGGATTTCTGCCACTACCTGGGATCCATAGATCAGTTTTCTGCACAATAATTACGAGTATTCAAGTAAATAACCAACCACCACTAAAAGCAAAGAAGTCATTAAAAACCCAAGCACCAATGATACATCAGAAGACCAACTATATTTACCTTCTTAGTAGTATTCTCTGAACCAAGAACAACTTTTTGCCTTGGCATCATATGGAGACAATGGGATAAGACTATAAATGATTTTGGAAAAACACTCAGCTCTCCCCTTTTACTCTTTCCTGTTAAATGAGCAAAAGAGTTAACACAGATGCGGAATAAGGAACAGCTCAAAAGCATAAGCTTGACAGCATGTTATTAAGTCTAAAGCAAAGCAACTTACATCTGCCATACTAATATGAGAAATGTTAGGGTTCATTGCAGCCCTTTGTGGTGCTCACACAAGCATGTGGTAGGCATACATTTTCATACAAGGGAACCTTCGACTAGCTTTTTAAGGGGTGGATATTAGAGCAATAAAAGGGAGGATAGAGATTAAGGAGCCCTACAACTACCTCAGGGTTGCATTTGAATTTGCACAGAATACAGACATAAGCACGCAGACAGGGTTTTCATTGTTAAGGTAGAGAAACACCAATGCAACAACCAGCCTATGTTGATTGTGGTGAAAAGCTGTGGGGACAGATATTGTGTTTAATCAGTCACATTCGTCAAGGTATAGATACTATACGTTTTCAGACGTCCTCTGATTTAAGTTTGGAAGTTACAAACTGTTACATCAGTTTTATCTAAAATATTTATGTTCACAGTCTGCTTCCCTTTTCTCTTGGACCTACTAAATCTTCCAAAGGTGAGATCTTGACTAAGAACTTTGATTTTGGATGCAATCAGAAAGAGATCTTTATAGAACTATGACTGTGTGCATGTGCGTGTGTGTCAGAGAGAGAGAGAGAGAGAGAGCTCTGTGACACACGCACATGCACACAGTCATAGTTCTATAAAGATCTCTTTCTGATTGCATCCAAAATCAAAGTTATTACTTTATTAACTTTAATGATCAATCTTGTACATGAGTAATGGGGGATTAAGTAGAATTTTAATTGACTTTGATAAGGATGTAGGGAGTATTCTACTGTGAAGAAAGTGCTAGCTGCCTAGCCCAATGCATGAGGCTGTCGCCGTGGCAATCTGGGGAGGGTTAGATGTATGCAGTCTTATTCCTGCTATTGCCAAGAGGTTTCCAGGTCATCAACCCCTGACCTCAATGTCACACTGAACAACCGTATCACGATTGCACCAATACTAGTAATAGGTAACTCCTATGTCCTCATACCAACACACAAGTAACATTCCTCTATCCAACAAAAAATCGTAAAGGTGATCATACATTGCCGGTGAAGATAGGATATGCTTTTAAAAAGACAGAAACAAATACCCTTTTAAAAAGATTCGGTATAAAATCACTCAAACTCAAATATGCTGCCATAAAGTGATAATGTCAGAAGCATCCAAACCTGGAAAGCCAACAATTCCGACAATATCTCCACGCTTCACACCAGAATGAAACCTGGAAAATTCAGCTTCATCCATGACAGCATGCCTGCAATTACATCCACACTTCACTATTATTCGGCTTTCAGCTGCTGATGTAGTTTGGAACAATTTATGCTAAAGACAAATGCAAAGTCAAAAACAGAAGAGCCTGCTTTCTCTTTGTAGTAGAAGGCCTATATTTAGTCCTTAACTAAGAAAATGGTTGATGAGACTATAATCCTTTTGGGCAGTTTGATTTTTCTTTATTATTTAGTAGACTCAAGAATAGTCTCTTCTTAGTCTGGGGACTAGAACGTCCGCCCTGATCAATGCTCAATTGATCAAGATGGGATCATGTTTGTCTTTTATTTCCTCTTTCAACCCTCTCTATTTTCCCCTTTTTCTTTTCCAATGGAGAGTCCAAGCTCAAGCATATTCTTAAACACTAACACATAAAAATTCTTAATCGGCCATGTTTTGAAATACTCAGGTTTATATGCATAGTGCTATGGATGGATTTGGATTTCCATAGATATAGCAAAGTTTGTCTAAAAGTACGAAAGATGATCTTTTCTGTGTCAAGAATCTAAATTACTCAACAAGCAGATATAACAATGTATGCCAAAAATTGACCACAATATAGCATAGACGAAAAGAACAAAGCATCTAAGGCATTTTGGCCTGCAAAAGAATATTTCAATATCGTCTATTTTATGGTATCGACTGTGAGAAAAAGGAAGTGTGAACAATAATAGCCAAGGCACACCGAGATGAAAATGTCCAAGTGAACATCTTGTTCATCTTCAGCTAGTTGACCTTCTAGATACCTAACAAACACATTCTAATAACTTCTAAATGATCATCTTCAAAACAGGCATTTGTAAGCTTAAGTGGTTAGTTATAAGAAGTAAAATTAGTCCATTTACACATGTCTCGGATAATGAGAAGTCCAAAAGCCAGCTTACCCCATGTTCTCGGTGTTAAAACTCTATATCTGAAAACACACTATCTAGACCAGATAAGTACCAACTCTGAAAGCATTCAAGTGACTTTATGCAATGAAAACTTGAATCTACTTCAGTGAAATATGAGATGAGACATGCAATCATGTCCAATTCACCAGAGATGAATAAATAACTATCTACTAATCAATGCAAAAGGACATCATCAACAATATAAGATGGAAGTGCTGCATCTAACTATTATATACGTCAGAAAGGAAAACAAATAGAAGGCTGATGTTCAGTATGCACAGGCAGAGCACATACTGACCGTTCATCTACAAGCTTATTTATCCAGAAAAAAGAAAAAAAGGCCAAAGGTACTTGTATTCCCCAGCCACAGAACCACGAGAAGCGTCCAATAATATGTACAGATGAATAAGTGAGGAATCAAATTGATTATTGACTACCTTGCATCAGCCATTACTTGGACTTTAGCACCATCTCCATGCAAATCATAAAAGAACAGCTTTGATGATGAAGATCGCTTGCTCATAATTCGCCCTTTTAAAAGAGAAGAATTGAAAAAAATTACGATAAGAGGCACAAAAACTAATATTATTTTGCACCCCTAAATTTCTGACTTGAATACCAGCCAATGATACTTCGACATCCTCAAGATGTTGCCCACTTTCTAAGGCTCCATACTTCTCTGCATATTCAGCAACAGCCATTGAGACAAAGAATTTGTGAGGATATGGATTTTCTCCAGCTGTCTTCTGAGCTGCAAGTGCTTTCAGCCTGTTTTCGAAGTATTGCTGCAGGAAAAGCAATGCATGAAATTAGAGGCCATGTGTGCTATCCTACCATAGAACTCAACTCAGAACCATAAGAGTAAAATGTTGAATTATGAGCACAAGTAGAAGTAACATACAGTTGGATCAATATCATCGTCATCTGCAACCAGGGGCTTCTGAACCTGCGACTTTGTCATGGCGGCGCTCTGAAAAGAACATAGCCATGGTTAGAGTGCATCGGAAGTCGGGAAGACATATGTCTTAAGACATACAGCAAAGATTCTTCCAAAGAAGTAAACAAGAACGAACTAGCCCAAGTGAAGCCCATAATGATGCATAATGACTTAAACAGTTGTTTTGCAAGACCAAAGGTGTCAAATTGGGTGTAACTTGTTTGAGTAGCCCCTATTCAACTAATTGTTAACTGCGAAGATTGAGTTTGGTGGTTCATTATGGTTTTAGAGTTGAGTAGAAAAACAATTAGGCTTGAGAAGAGTGATAACAGAAAGGGATGAGGAGAAAACTAGACGAATTATCTAGGCTTTCAGGTACTAAGACCCAGAGAATACCAGTAAGCACAATTATGAAAGGGGGCGCCATTATGTTTCAAAAATAAACCCAGCTAGTGAAAATGAATGCTCGGGTCTATAACAAGAGGGGGAAAAAAAAAGGAAGCAAAGGCTCTGAGCTGCAAGTGGAAGTTGGCTTGGCTTTATGTATGCGAGTGAACAGGCAGGTCAAACAATGTGTCTTGTTGTGTACGTGTATGATTGTCCAAGTAACGTATTTGTCACCATAAGATTATATTCACATCAACGTGATATGTAATTCGGCAACCCCAGTCTTTAAGGAGATCAAGCACAAGAGGTAATGAGTATGTGCAATTGGAATTTACAAAGAACAAAATCCCCTCGAGTAGTGCGATGCATTGCTGCAGTCATTTCCCCATACTTTTGCAATAAACTAACACAACACACCCCCTAACTCTCTTATCACTCTGTAACCTAGGCAAGAGCGTTACATACAATAAAGACACAAACACGCACACATACAATTTCACAGGCCAAAAAAATTAGCTTTAGATGGAAGGAAAGAGCAAAACCTTCTCCTTCTCCTCCTCCTTCCGACGCCGTTCCTCCTCCTTCTGCTTGTTCTTCAACTCCTTCTTGCGAGCACTGTTTTGCCAATTGTACAAAACCAAACGAATTACATCCAAAACAGAAGAGAATTGCGTGTATGCGCGTGTGCGTGCGTGTGTGTGGAGGGTGGTGGGTGCAAACTTACTTCTTGCTGAGACCTTCAGGCTCGGCCGGAGTTGTTGGAGCAGAGCTCGTGTCCACGGTGCGATCAGAAACTGGTCCGGATTGTTGCTCAATCGAGCCCTCCATGGTCCTCAATGTGTCTGCGGAGAGCTGTTAACAGAGAGAGCTGAGGATGCGGGAGGGAGAGAGCTCCCTGGCGGTTACAGTAGTTCCTTGAGAATGTCAGAACTGAGCTATCGGATTAGGGTATCTCAATGTTGGCCCGGCGGCGCGCAACTAATCTTGGGCCTTCGCGTAGGCGCGCAGCGTACTAAAATTCGTGTGTAAGTGAGTTGACCAGTGAGCCGAGTTTATGGGTTGTTCGAGTTTTGGATCGTTTTACTTGTGGAATTTTAAATTGTGATGACCAAGTTAAAAAAAATTGTTTGAAACTCCATTCGAATTCGAGTTCGAGTTCGTGTTTAAATAAATGTCTATCAAGCCCTGAAGGCATTTGGTAAGGAGTAATTATTGCCTTTATTCATGTGCATTTGCAATAGTTTCAATCGTTAAAAGCTTATGGTTTCAAAATGAAATTTAAATACACTATTAATTGCATCGCAAAAGGACTACTTTAACCTTGCGTAACAGTCTCCATGATACAGCTAAGGTTAAAGTTGTCACTGCAAACGGAGAATATTTTTCGTTTCATTGAAGTTTATATTATTGCAAAAAGATAATATTTTTCTTTTCATTGAAGTTTATAATGCTCCTTAGACAATGCACTAAGGACACTTGTTAGCAAGACTTATGTAATAGAATACTTTAATTGTTGAGCATAGACCTGGCGAAGCTTACCTGTAACCCATGGGTAGACATGGTTTGAAGCAAAAAAAAAAGTGTGGATATTTATTTTATCTGCCTGTAATTTGCGGGTAATTTTTATCTATACATGTATGGGTCAAACATAAGCATACCCACGGGTAAACTATGCTTTGGATTTCAAGTATCGATCTCTTCGTCATTTTCTCTTTTTTTTCGCTTAGTCAGGCAGCAACTCTTACACTGTTTTTCTTGCACCACCAAGTACCGGAGGAACAAGCCACCATATCAGTCTATAGCCTCCTCTACGTATGTCTGCACTGGTGTGTGTATGTGTGTGTTGTGTATTTTATGCATGACTGTGTGTCTGTGCGCGTGCTTCTGTTATGCGTGTGTATTGTTTATTTTGTGCATGAGTGTATGTTTGTGTGTGTACCGTTTATTACTAGCGGGTACAGTTGACACAAGATAAATTGGGCATGGGTTCAAAAAATGTCTCTTGTAAAATTTTGAGTATATATATATTTTTTTACTCACCATATCCGTATTCACGACGGATTACTCGCTGATACTCGTTTGTCAAGTCTAGTTGAACCAGTTTCAACTAATGAACGAGCTTTCAAATGTACTCAATCTCAAGTCAGTTGACTTACTATTCGATTTGAAACTACATTCGTAGCAAATGAATGCAAGTCAATTTCAAGTGGGAGCATCCTACTCGAATTCGAGGATCTTAAAATATCAAATTTTATACCAGTTCAAACAGATTGGTTCAAGCCCTTTCTGCCGTAGGCAAGGACTTTTGAACCAAACTTAGGCTAGGTTTGACAAAAAAAAATTCCTCTTTTTTTTTTCAGTTTTTAAAAACTGAATAAAAAAGGAGCGTTTAAACTGAAGAGTAAAAAAAAAAACTCCAGAAACTGGTTTTTTTTCACTTTTGGTTTTTTTTTCTTAGACCACCACCACCACCCTCCCACCGCCGGCAGCCACCTCAGGCGACCACCGCCAGAGACTGCCGGCAGCCACCTCCGGCCGCCGGCGACCACCTCCGGCCGCCGGTGACCACCGCCGGAGACTGCCGGCTGCCACCTCCGGCCACCACCACCACCGCTACACCCCACCACCGCCACCGCAAACCACCAAAAAAAAAAAAGACAAAATAAAAAGGGCAACCAAACACAAAAAAAAAACCTAAAAAAAAAAGGTTATCAAACACCCACTTGTTTTTATAAACAAAAAAAATTAAGCTGCTCTTTAAAAACTGAAAGCCAAAAAAAAAAAATTGTCAAACGAACCCTTAAGGGGAAGTCAAATTTAGGGGGGGCAATTTCGTCAAATAACAATACATGTGGCATCTAGGAAAAATTATAAAAATATATATAGACGGCGGTTATATGACTTGGATTCCACTAACAAACCAATTAAAAAATCATCGTCGATGTCGAGCGCGTCTTCGCCTATCGCTGAGCTAAAAGGCAGAATGTCTCTGCTTTAGCTAATCCGGTTCACCAACGTCAGAATCTCAAACATACACTGGTAAAATCAAACTTTGCGGATTGACCCTTTTTCTTTATTCTTTTTGGGTGAGTGTGGGCTTTGCTAGTGGTAGAATTGTGAAGGATGTGAACCCCGTGTATGTGTTTGGTCGAATTCAGATTTGTTTGAAGGCTATGCAAGATGGGTTTAGTGGATTCAATAAGCTCCATTGATTGGGAGCATGAATCGTTTCCAGAGTATGGGGATTTTGCGTTGCTCCCATTATTTGCTCTGTTCTTCCCGTCAGTGAGATTCTTTCTCGACAGATTTGTGTTCGAGGTACTGCCATTTTCTCGTTCGTATATGCTTACTTGGACTGGGTGTGTGTGATTTTGTTTGTTTTCACTTAGATGGCACATTGGGAGTTTAATTAATTACTCGTGCTTATTTGTGTACCCCCTGTTTCACTGTTTGCATCACCTTTGACTTTTTGCATTTCCTATAACAGACTTTGGACATTTAAATGTTTCCCTTGATTTGAATAGTTAAGTAATACTTATTTAATCAGTAATTACAACTCGGTTTCACTTTGATTTTTAGATTTCTGAATTTTATCCTACAAATTGGCAAAATGTCAAGGGGGCAAAATTTACGAAATGCAAAAGGTGTATGTATATCTATATGTCTGTGGATATGATGGACATGTTTGGCATTGGATGCTATGATGTGCAACTATAACTGGTGGGTTGTGTAATGTGTGCGTCTGCCATGCATGTGGTGTTTCGGTGATTAAATGCTCTACTGTAATGTGATTATTTCGAGCTTTAGGGATACAATATACCCTTAGCTTCTCTCATGCAAATTCACAAGATTAGTGCGCATGAAAAGGACAAGAAAGCCTGAATTCACGAGGTCATTACCAGGGAAGAGAAAGACATAAGTCTTCGTGCATCAAAGTGAGAGAAAGCCCTTGAGCCCCTTGTTTGTCTTATTTCTCTGGATTGGTTGTGTATGCAATCCTATATGGACCAGACATCCAATTTTGCTTGTGCTCGTGTAGTTAGATGGTAAGCAATGAAAGAAAAAGCACAACAGATCGCGTTATGACTTGGTCTATTCAGGAAAAGAGCGAAACTTACAAGCTTTGCTAGTCCAAGAAGATGTAATATACGTAGCTTCTCTTTCGATCTTCCATACTGAAGCTATCTAAAACTAAATTCGTGACTCCAGTGATTTGGACACTAATTTATGGATGAATTTTCCATTTGCCTCTTACTTACTCCGTCAAAGCTCCTCTTAAAACTTGGTGCCAAAATAACGAGAAATGGGAAGGCACGAGCCTTGTCAAAGCAAAGTAACTAAATCAAACATAACATGACCAGTGGCAATGCCTTGATTTCCTTCAGCTGCTTGTTCTTCTACTCCGTTTGTTTTAAGCTCTTCTCTACAATAAAAGATTTGATCTCTCTCCCTCCCTTCCTCTCCACATCACAAACACACAACTACTTGGTGTTAAGAAAGGAAAAGAAATAACATCTTACATACGAGGTGTTTAGGTGAAACTTAGAGAGTAAGATTTAAACCTCGCAATTAAGGTGGAATGATTAGATGCAAGGCACATGAGGAGAAAGTCTCTTCTTAGACTATTTAAAGCTAGGTGGAAAGGACAGCCTTCTTGTACTGGCTGTATGCGGCAGTCAAAAATATACTCATTTATGGCTAGCGAAAACTAGGCCTTGACGCTCTGACTAAGCATAGCAGATATTTCTAGCCTTATCTAGTGCTTGGATTGGACATCCAAGTTTCTCTTTTTACCTTGGAAGGAGAATGGACTTAATGGGCAACAGTCCTTTTCTTCTGGCTTGGAACTGCCATTTATCTTATTTCTCTTGCCTTTTTTCTCAATTGTCAACTTGGATGAGAGTGGTCTTTTGGGTCCACAGTTAAACAATTTTCTTTATGCTACCGGTAGGTATCTCCTCAACATTCGTGGTCTCGAACATGTTACACTTATGCTTCAAAATATAAAAATTTAGCAGCCAAAAAGGTGGTTCAAGTACGTTTTTGAGTTTTATTCTTTAAGATAATGCCATGTTATGAATGGTGACCTGTAGCATTAGGGCCATACCTAATCACAAAATTGAAGGATTGCCCTTTGAAGTGGCTGATTCAAACCTTCAAAGACTCTGACCAACATAAATTTATGGTTTACGGAACTTCCTAATCTCACATGGATATTTAGCTATCACGTTTGAAGTGATCAGAATAAATACTCCGTGTCCCAAAATGAACCGATTTAGGCACCATAACTGGTTTTGGGCTCAAGAGTAGCCACTTTGTTTGAAAATATGCTGGATTTATGTCTTATCAATCTACATCTCCGATTTCCATTGCAATCTGCTCTAAGCAAAAGCAAATACGGTTTTATTAAGTGTCAGTTACTCGTAAATATTTTCCTGAGTTTGAATGGACTCTGCAGAAAGTGGGAAGACGGTTGATTTTTAGAAAGGGACAGCAGATGCTGAAGGTTGAAACGGATGAGAGAAGAAAGAAGATTCGAAAATTCAAAGAGTCAGCCTGGAAATGTGTTTATTATCTTTCCGCTGAGATCCTAGCACTAGCTGTAACTTATGACGAGCCTTGGTTCACTAACACTAGTTACTTTTGGGTTGGGCCTGGAAATCAGGTGTGGCCTGAGCAGAAAATTAAGTAAGAATCTTCAATTCATTGTGCACAATATATTCAGGCCACATTGGTTTTTACTGATGGTTGATTCTTTGAACATTCAATCTGTCTGAACTGTTTGTTTGTTATACAAATATGTAGGTTGAAGTTGAAAGGACTGTACATGTATACTGGTGGGTTCTACACGTACTCCATATTTGCTCTGATTTTTTGGGAAACAAGGCGTTCTGATTTTGGGGTGTCGATGGGTCATCATGTTGCAACTGCTATTCTCATTGTGTTGTCTTACATATTCAGGTATGCTTTGACACTGCTGTAAAAGTAATGATTACAGATTGTAACTTAGCTGGAAAGAATATAACGCAATCATTAATTTGCTACTCCAAATTAATCTGTGCAACTTTTTCCTGGTTTGTAGACTGTTGAGACTATGGATTGATCTGTAACGCTATTTGCTTATGTTTCCAGGTTTGCCCGTGTTGGTTCAGTTGTTTTAGCTCTTCATGATGCTAGCGATGTATTTCTGGAAGTAGGGAAGATGTCCAAATACAGTGGTGCTGAAGCTCTTGCTAGCTTTTCATTTATTCTTTTTGTTTTATCGTGGGTTCTACTTCGCCTCATTTACTATCCATTCTGGGTCCTCTGGAGTACAAGGTTGGCATATACTGGTTCATACATTATTGGCTGGTCAGAGTGGCTATTTTACTTTTTCTAGTTTTGGCTTGATCACTAATGGTGTTTACCTGGAATCATCACTTTTGGAGGTATTCAAGTAGTTTTAATGGACCATATTTTCTACCTAAATTCTATGGTTTTCATGAGTTCCTTTTGGTATTGAATATAAATCCTTTTCCTTGCTTTTTCCCATTTGTTTTTTTTTGGTGGGTGTGTGGGTGGGGGGTTTAGTGCTGGGATGGGGGTTATGTTTTTCTTTGGACTTTTTATGTCAACTCAATAAAACCTTATCCTAAAGTAGTTTGGGCCGACTATCCAAATTAATCTCGTAAGTATCATTTATTCTTGCATTTTCATGAACGGCACAGCAGGGTATACAGTCGTACTGCATGAGTAATCAGTGTATTAAAACACGAATACTAAGTGATGGAAATGCAGCCAATTTGCTGCAACCTTTTGAGGTCTGTTTAGGATATGAGATATTCTGCATATAAGAGCTTTCTCCAACTGTGTTTGGACCAAAATTGGCTTAGAGCGAACAAATTTTCTTGACATCTAAGCACATGGTTCAATGTTGTATGAACCAAGTGTTTAGTTGGGGTCGAATTGAGGAGATTCCTGTGCCAGAAGCTGAAGTCAGATCATGTAGGACCTTGAGGAGGGAAGTCAAAACCTAGGATTCTGAAGCCGTCCACACTAGAAAAGCCGCACGGAGATCGAGTAGTCTCTGTTCCTGTGGAGATGCCATTCACGCAAACCATACCGTGATAATGTGACACAACAGCCGTGGGTTCCATGAAGCCTCTCTCTCTCTCTCTCTGCCTTAACAAACCCGTTGACACTAGTCACTGAGCCAATACTCTAAGGGATTGTAAAGCAGGTCATTTTGTGCGAACATTAGATTTAAAATTATGCCTGTAAAACCAAGCTTGGAGCGCCCTCCATACCCTGCCTAAACTTTGGGTTCCAAGCCGGTGCAAATAATATTGCGCTAATAAGTTCGGTGCTTAAAATTCACTGACAATTATGACTAGCCTGCCCACAGCCCTAGGAGGTATGCTTGAGAAGGTCAGGCTGGTACCCCTTGATAGAGCATGACGTTCTTTTGCCTTTTGGGTATGCCGGAACAAAGGCTTGTGGACCGAGTGTTGCAGGATGGCACATGTGAAGGGAACATCATGCTAAGGTAGCCAAAGCTTTTAGGACATTCTCAACCGATCTGTAAACATGGAATGAGCATGTTGAGTGCAGTATTTTATCCATGCAGCTGCAGTAGTCTCATAGGGTTGTGGCCCAGTTGCCCCTTCAGGTTATTGCCTATTTAACAAACTGGATGATCACGTAAAAAGCATGCTAATCGGGCGGTTACCCATAGCACAGTTTTAACCCCTAGAGCTCAAATGAATTGTGGAGTTACATCCATGCAATCTAACTTTGCGAGTATTACATTTTGATACAAGAGAAGCAGCAACTTGCAAATTCATCAAACAGGAATTAGTACAACAGAACAAAAAAGAAGAATAAATAAGGAGAAGAAATGTTGCCAAACCATAATATGATTTTGGACTGCCGATCAAACAAGAAAGAAGTAGAAGAAAAGCAGAACCTCTAGTGATAGTATTTTTCAGTGCCTTATCCCCTCATTTTATCTGCTTTCTTAGATGTTACTATGGTTTGGCAACATTTCTTATCATAAGTGACATACTGTTGTTTTAATTTCTGAAGTATATTTTCACCTTAATTTACACTGCTGCCCCCGCCCACCCCACCCCCCCCCCCCCCCCTCTCTGTGTCGCCCCCCATTTTCTTCATTGGAGACATATCAAACTAATTTTTTTCATTTATGGTACCTATTAAGTTTACAGAGTATAATGTTCGTCGTTTTACATACTTTTTCCTTTATTTTTGCATGTGGCAGTTACGAAGTTATCAAGAGCGTGGACAAGGAGAAGCACAAAGTGGATGGACCAATCTATTACTATGTGTTCAA
The DNA here is from genome assembly GCA_033065855.1 of Escallonia rubra. Classification (NCBI taxonomy): domain Eukaryota; kingdom Viridiplantae; phylum Streptophyta; class Magnoliopsida; order Escalloniales; family Escalloniaceae; genus Escallonia; species Escallonia rubra. Next base: position 532,851 of record JAVXUO010002083.1, read on the forward strand.
TACTCTTCTTTTTTGCTTGCTTGTTCTTCACATATACTGGTGGGTACTGATGTATCGGATGCTTGTTAAACAAATCCAAGCAAGAGGCCAACTTAGTGAAGATGTTAGATCTGGTAAGTTAAACAAGCGACTTTGGTTGGTTTCTAAATTGATGTACGTGGTGCAGCATAATTTGGATAGAAATAACTTCTGGCATAATTTGGATAGAAATAACTTCTGACAATAATCTTCATGTTCACCTTTTAAGGTGCATTAGGAAAGAAAATGTGCTTCAGAATAAATACTTGCTGCAACGGCACCCTCCAGATGGCATTTTACTCCAAACTTTTGTGTTGCGTTTATCATACTGATGACTGGAGCAGCGAAAGGCACCATTATGCAATAACCAAGATTAACCATTTAAGAAGAAATCGACTTGGTCCAGTTCATGTGATACAGTAAACTGGAAAAAGCTCCCAGCACTGATTAGTTACGTCCGTACATAGATTATCATATCATCTTACCATACATGTCAATCGATAATTAACTGCGTTTTGAACCAAAGAGCTAAGCTTACAAATATAGCACTGGACTTAAATATATTATTCGAATTATCAACTCTCATAGGATTTCCTAGTAAAATAAGACGTGCTATTGGACCTACCCTACTCGCCTAAGGAACCCCTACCCATCCTGCTTTAATTGATGTTCGTCTTTCTCCCAACCCTACCCTGTCGAGATGAAATTTAGGAAGCAACCAGGAACCAGTTTTTGAAGGCTTGGCACATTGAAGTTGCATTTTTTGGTGCGATGGGATAGATTCACCACCAACTAATGGCTTAAAAGGTATAATCCGCCATGCAGTATGTGTGTTTCTTTGTAATTTGCAGGAGAGATTTTTGCTTGTCTTTCTCGCTACCAAGTGTGGAATGTTAATTCCTATTCAAAGGCAGCCTGTTTTGTGCAAACTAACACGAAACAAGGTCCCTGTGTGCCTCTCACAGTAAAGCATTGCTCCAAAATTGTGTGCAAACTGCATTGAGCAGGTTTTAATTCAAAGGCCGCTATTTAAACACCAAGGGTGATAAGGTCGAGTCAAGTACGATATGCTTATCGAATTGGGCAGTTATCAATGGAGATGTTCATTACCTCGAGTATCTTTTTGGTTCAATGTATAATTAGACCACCTGATGCTCCTATTACGTGTATCCTTGTTTATTTCCAATCTGTAATTGGAACTTCTTCTCTTGCCTTCTGCAGATTCAGAAAGTGAAGCTGAACATGAAGATTGACCGTGGTACAACGATTGGTTGCTTTAGATCAAGGTGCAGTGAATATTGTAAGAATGCACATTGGATGATCCATGGATGGCACCACAGCCGAATTACCAGTTGCACTAATAGAAAGCAGATCCCAGTGCACTTTGCAGGATCTAAACAATCTTATTTGTAGACTTATGGTCCTGGGACAATTTGTAAATGAGAAAAGAAGGGGTGCGAATTTCGGGTGGGGGAGGGAACATCTTTACGTTGAATGTCAAAATGTTCTTAAAAAATTTGTAACTTTCTAAGGTACATTGCCTTCTAACCAAGATTGATTAGAAACTGGCTTTTGTTATTTTCTCCGGCAGATGGATAGCAGCTGAGGTTTGCACAATATTTTGATATCTGCATGAAAAACTGGCAATCAGAAACATTTCTTTGTCATTGAGAGGACATGTAATGGGAGATCAGTTCAGGAAGCAGTTTGAAGAGTTAGCAAGTTGACAGAAGGTTGATTCGTGCATAGAGTTAGGTCATGGTTGCTAGCTCAAAGGAGGATTTGTTTGCTTGTTTTGGAGGCTATAGTGGCTGCAATGCCGTGATATGCCTGTACATACTTTTTGGCGCCCTGCTCTCAATACTGTTGGGGTGGCAGTTGTCTCTGGTTGAGCACGATGTGGAATCGCTTCTGGGTTAGTCCTTGCTCTTTCAACCTTGACTCTAACCCATGTAGGCGTGTGACATTTCTGGCCTTCCTTTATGCGCTACAGTGTTACCTGTTCGTCTCGCTTATAAAATCTCACAGGAAGTGAATCTTTTGATATATCTTGGTGCGTGACTAGTAGCTCCTCCCATATGTCGTCAAGGCTCACCTTCCAACTGAACTTCGCGGAAACCAGCTTCCAATGCAAAATCTCCGGCCCTTGTCGCTGCTATTACCTCTGGACGTTCTAGTGCTATCACATCATGAATCCACTCTGACATGCCCGCGTACAAGAGGCCTGGCCTGCCTCATTCCTAATAACCACTCTAACACCCACGGATCCATCTTCTTCATGAAGTGCTGCACATTTCACATCGTGTTTTCGTGCTTTTCCAAGTCCCTCCAACGAGTTAAAGGCCTAAAGGTGAGCTTCGAGGCAGATGTTTCAGTCCCACAAAACAGATTCTCAGTCATTCTTATCCATCATCGCCCCAATGTCCCTCCACTCAGTTTACCGTTGATTCCCCATAACTTCGCACTGGATCTTTCTCAATGTTAATCGTGCTAAGGCGGAGACTTGCATGACGAGTTCACAAACACAAATATAGCTTGAGCTAATGACTAGTGAGTAGTGAGCTTAAGATTGCTTCGTCGCCTCGATAGAGCAGAAACTTCTATCACCAAGCCCTGTTGCCAAAATGATGTCTGTCAGAGGCATCCTTTCCATTGCTGCCTTCCAAAAGAACAAAAGATATTGCACTTTGGTGATTCAACATGGATTCTACATCTTGAAAGCTTTACCTAACGAATTCTGATGTTGGATTTGCTAGTGAACAAGCCAACTCGATCAGAATCGCCGGAATGAACCGGCTTTACTTCCCGTTCCCCGCCCCGGCATAGCTCTTTGCTTCCTAGTGAATCATCCTTTACATGACGTTGCATCTATTAAGAAAAATCTTGGCAATTCACAACAAACAGTACTACTCTCTATAATCAACTACCTTTTCATTAGTTCCATCTTCAATTAGGTACCCAGGTTAATGATTAATGACTAGTGACCTATGCTAAATTCTTCTTCTTTAGTTATCGGTGAGTAATGCATAGAAACTAAGGAGTATGGATGAACAATACGTATCAACAACTGCCTAACTTTTCAAGGTGGACGACTCTATCACTTTCATCCTTTTATTAGTTTACCTTTTAAAAGTATACTCGAATTTCTGAGGTCATCTAGTTGTCCTTCCGTTTCTGTACAACATATATTAAATCGAATATATTCTCCGACTTCTCTCTCTTCTTTATTGCAACTTCGCTCACATATACACTCCTGACGGCTGACACTACTTGAAAACCAAACGACTACCTACCATCCTTCATCTCCACCCCGCATATATTAGTTTCCTTAGCACCAAAAGCCAGTGTGACATTCGATCTGAGCGACTTCCGGTGCTCAAGAAGGAGCAAAGATGCATGAATATACCGTGTCTCTTTCTCTAACTTATTGTTTTCCTTGCGTTGTTTGCTCTATTCCTTTCAAATACTACAACAATGACAACCAACAAAGAGCAATTACACTTATCACATCTAAACTCTATTAGTACTACGTAAACCTTGGTCCATTTTTGTCGCTTAAGGTTTTTATGTGATGCTCTTTAATCAGACTTTCGATTTTTCATGACAAACGTAAAGTGTAAGTGTTGAACAGTTGGTGTGATTATTAATTGTCAAAAAAAATCATAACTATCAATAGTTTAGAGACAATTGCAAGAATCTGTTCGACCATCAAAACACAATATGGCAAGTGGGGTGCAAATGACACTCATTCTCAACACCCTCGGTTTTGTTCAGGCTCATATGCATAATTTTTTTCACTATATTTTTAAGAAAAAAGTTTAGCAATAATTGCAAAATTATGTCAAAGCTTGAGATACACATTTATCGAGTTGGGACGGTGACTGAGACTCACTTCACACTCTCGCTTTTGCTTTGGCTCGCTATATGCAACATTATAGTCGATATCGATATTGTATTTGGATTTAATTGATAGGGTCTTTACCTTTTAAACCTCTAATCATTTTTTTCCCTAAATTTTTTATTTCTAAAATACAACTAAATAGGTGATTTAGTTGTTAGACTATAATTAGTCAGAAAATAACCTCCACCTCACCTCATGACCTCCATTCCCTTACTTCATAATTAACTACCTAACTATTCGTACAAAGCACGGGATTTATAGCTAGTAGTTTAATAAACAAAGGATAATTTCATTACAGTCCCTCGTATTGTACCTTTTTTTTTAATTAATTTGGTCCTTGTAGTTTATGTACTATTATTCTTCGTCACCAATTAAGCTCATATGTTAGCTTTTTCCGTACAAAAAGACCAAGTGACAGGCACGTGGTCACTCTGTGGGGGTATATTTGTCTAAGCACTGCCAATAGACGGAAAAATTGTTTAGGGAAAAAGAATGAACACCACCTTGATAAACCACCGCCATCTGAATTGAAAACGCCGCCAAACACCACCATACAAACTGAAAACACCACCAAATACCATGATCCAAACCACCGCCACCACCATCAAAACCAATGTTGCTGCTATCCCCACCATTCAAGAAACTGATTTGTGTCCAAACTTAAACCCATCAAAACCATCGATGCCGTTACAGCGGCTGCTGCTAACCACCACAATCAAAACCCTAAAATCTCGTCTAAACCAACAATCCATTTCCACCAACAAACAACAACCATCCAAATCTACCCCCCACCGACCCTTCTACCACCACAATCAACCCATGATCACACCTCAACCCACCGAGATCACCACAACCCTACCACCACTGTCGATCATAAATGTGGCTCGAGGAAATGGATGGCGATGCGTCGAATGTTGCAACATTGTTTCGCAGCAGTGGTGGGTTTGGCATTGGCTCGAAGCGGCGGATCTATGGACCACATAAATGGATAGCAGTGGGTTTGGCGTTAGCTCGAGGCACTGGATCTGTGGACTGCATGGGTGGAGATGAAAAAAATACGGCTTAATTTGACTTGAGTTTGAAAATTTGTTTTGGACATTTCTTCGAAACAGGCTGAAAACAAGTTTGACATAAATAACTTCCAAAAAAGTGGCACGTGCCTATCACACGGTCATTTTAGACCGAAAAAGTTAACGGAATGACTTAATTAATGACTAGTATAGTATTAGTTTTAAGGATTTTGAACGATGGAGATGAAATTAAAAAAACGAATAAAGTAAAAGTGACTGAAATGAAATTATTCCAAGAAACAAATTGAAATTGCCCGATCACCACCGCAACGATGTATCAACGTTCAAAACCCTAAGCCCGTCCTCAAATTGCAAATCATAGCGAAGCATACGGACGCAATTTGTCGCTCCACGGTGAATTGCGGCTGCCACACTTGGACTTTGTATTGGTATGTCGATCCATTCATTAATCCCCTCCGTACATACTGATCTCTGGTCTCTTCAAATTACTGCTTATTTGGTGACTGAACCGAGAATTCCGAGATTAGTCCACTACATGTTTCAATAACATTGTACTGATTGTTGCCATTTATAAATGACGGCGGCTTTCGAGTTCACCGATTATCGTGCGTGGATGAGTAGGTGAAATGTTATCTTCCGGGTTTCGCTTGGTAATAACTTGTTTGGTACGAGTTTAATACTCCATCCGCTTCGTAACTTTTGTTTCCTTTGACGTATGAACAGTGAATCAAACTCAAGCAGTGATTATAGGTTAAAGAAATTGATGTATGTCTCCAATTTAGCCATTTGAGCTTCACTTTTGACACTTCAGTAGCTATATAGCATCAGTTTTGAAACCTGTAGGCGACAAGACTGGAGCTTAATAAGTGGTTAAAAGTGGAGCTTATACATTACTTCCCTAGATCAAACAGGCCTGTTTGTAAAAGTCAAAATAGGGCACAAACGATGAGTAAGGTCATTGTTTATATGTTCAATTCCATTGTAAGGAATTGCAAAAAGTCAAAGGCGATAAGACTGAGAGGGTATGTGTTGCTGAGGAAAGATGGTTCGTTGCCACGTAGAGGTACCACAAAGGATGCAGACTGAGTTGGCTTCCAAGTAGACAAAGTGGGAGACGACGAGGATGGAGAAAGGGCTGAGAGCAAGGCTTCCCTGACAGGTCGCGAGGGCTGGCAGCGCCGCGTAAGTAGGGGGACGACGAACAGGGGCGGCAGTCAACAGTCGACAGTCCGCGTCAAGGGTGCAGCGTCAATGATCCAACGTCAGGAGTCCGAATGTCTTTCTCTCACTAGAAATCCAGAGAGAACGGGTTTTAGAGAGAAAAAGTGAAAATGTCAAATGAGAGAGAACTCCTTGAATAAGGTCCAAAATCCACTATATATAGGAAAAAGTGTGCATGTGTCATCAGTGGACACGTGTCGTCCCGCGGGAGTGACACGTCGCTGGAGGGGGCCCCACAATATTGATTGTCCGTCGAATTGCCGGTCCCCGAGTTCGTGTCGTCCTGCCCTTGCAGCGTCCCTCTGCCTGTCTGAGGAGACTGACCACACCGCGGTAGCATGGTCAGAGTAGCCCGTTGCCCCAGCCTCCAGTCCAAGCCCTTACTGAATCCCACGAGATGCACAGAGATCCTGACAGCGGTGAGGGTTGCCCCTGCAGCCAACTGCCAGGCGTGCCGGGCGTGATGCCCTCCGAGGACCTGCTCCCGTCCCGGAGTGACCCGGGGGTCATTGCTCTGGCGGTGTTGATGATCAATGGTAACATGAGCGTACATGCTCACAGCTCGATACTCAGAGTCCGTGGCGGGGGGTCCTCGTGCTGGAGCACTACGAGCGGAGCCCCCCGAAGCCCGTCGGTTGATTGTGCAGGCGAAGGCCGGAGCCCCCGGTCGATTGTGCTGGCGAGGGCCGGAGCCCCCGGTTGATTGTGCCGGCGAGGGCCTTAGGGTTGTGAGCCTATCCCACCACGAGGGCCGGAGCCCTGTCAGTTGATTGAGCAGGCGAGGGCCGGAGCCCCCGGTTGATTGAGCCGGCGAGGGCTTTAGGGTTGCGAGCCCGTCCCGCCGCGAGGGCCGGAGCCCGTCAGTTGATTGAGCCGGCGAGGGCTTTAGGGTTGCGAGCCCGTCCCGCCGCGAGGGCCAGAGCCCTGTCAGTTGATTGAGCCGGCGAGGGCTTTAGGGTTGCGAGCCCGTCCCGCCGCGAGGGCCGGAGCCCGTCAGTTGATTGAGCCGGCGAGGGCTTTAGGGTTGCGAGCCCGTCTCGCCGTGAGGGCCGGAGCCCGTCAGTTGATTGAGCCGGCGAGGGCTTTAGGGTTGCGAGCCCGTCCCGCCGCGAGGGCCGGAGCCCTGTCAGTTGATTGAGCCGGCGAGGGCTTTAGGGTTGCGAGCCCGTCCCGCCGCGAGGGCCGGAGTCCGGTCAGTTGATTGAGCCGGCGAGGGCTTTAGGGTTGCGAGTCCGTTCCGCCGCGAGGGCCGGAGCCCGTCAAGGTAGCATCCCGGAGGAGCCGTTTACCTGGCGTAAGGGGAGTTGAAGAGCTTCCTGGCGGAGATAGTGTCCTGGAGGAGTTGCCTATCCCTGCAGGATGCTGCACACTCCGGAGAGTGGGTCGAAGCATGTTCCACGACCAAGGCAAGGTGCGCATGGTGTGGTGAATGAGTGTGGTGCCCGGTGGGCATGTAGCATGAGAATGGTGCATGAGAGTGGCGACGAGTGTCGCGGAGCGATACTTGGTGTCGGGCACGTATCATGAGAATGGTGCATTAGAGCGGCAACGAGTGTTGCGGAGCTGGCGCGCGGACGCAAGCGACGAAGGCCACACAGAGGGCGCGCGGGCGACGAGAGTCGCGAAGCTGGCGCGCGGGCGACGAGAGTCGTGTAGCTGGCGTGCGGACGCGGGCGACGAAGGTCGCGGAGATGGCGCGCGGGCGACGAGAGTCGCAGAGCTGGCGCGCGAACGCGAACGATGGTAGTCAGTCGTCAAGGTGGGTGGCCGACCTCTTTAAGGGGGAAGGCACACCAAGGCTGCCTCACAAAGGGAAAATGCACGTGACTTAAGCATGCGTCGCTTTGACCGGCCTGTGAGCGTTGAAAAGTTAACCATTGAATATGTCGACGTGTCCTGAGAAATGGGACCCCCAGTGGGCCTATAGGTGTAGCCAAGATGGGGTGAGAACAGTATGTTTTGGCAACAAATAGCTATTATAACCTTGAATCTGTGACGTACAGGTTTAGCTATTATGTGTCGTTGATTTTGAATGATAAACACCACTTTGAACTGTTCATCTGCACAATTAGTTTTGGTTCTCTAGTGACAGCGTGCGCGTGACGCTTGGCGTAGTGACCTTGTCATGTCTTGGTGTTGCCACGTTGGCCCTTAGGAACTACATGTGACGTCTATAATTAAGCATAAATTCCTATATATATATATATATGTAAAGCTTCATTCCTGAAATAAATTGCTACTTTTTGCGGACCATTATGAGAATGTAGAGACTTCATTTTTGATTTTGAGTTATAAGCACCATGTTGAACTGTTCATCTGCACAATTAGTTTTGGTTCTTTAGTGACAGCATGCGCGTGCGCGCTTGGCGTAGTGATATTGTCACGTCCTGGTGTTACTACGTTGGCGCTTAGGAACTACACTCGTCTCTGTGATGTCTATAATTAAGCATAAGTTCCTATATTATATGGTCAGCTTCATTCCTGAAATACAGTGCTACTTTGTGCGGAACTGCGGACCTGTATGAGAATGTAGAGACTTCATTTTGTTTGTCCAACATGGAGTTAGTTGTTAAGCAGAATGAGCCCATGGTTTCACGCTTCGAAATGATGACCGCTTGGTGGAGCGATCTACTAGTCCTCCAGAAAAGTTGTTGTCTCCAACCTTACGTGCACAATGAGCAATTATTGGAGTTCGAGGGATGACTTAAGTTGGGATCTTACTAGGGCTAATAAAAACCTTATTCGAGCCTCTAAAGCATACAACTAGATATCTGAAATATCCAACTCTCGCTACATAGGCTCTAGGAGATCTCCGCCCTGTAGCACACTTTTAGGTATCAGTGGCTCTGGCATACTACACTTTTAGGTATCAGTGGCTCTGGCATACTAAGGACTTAAGTTATCTCCATACTTTTCACATTTATAAAGCTGTTGTTTCTTGTTCTTTTCATTTTCTTCCATTCTTATAAGCCATGTTAATTGTGGTTACATCCATGCATAGTGTGGAAAATTCTATTTTGTTTGTCCAATTTGGAGTTGGGTATTAAGCAGAACGAGCTCATGCAATTACAATTCCAGATTATGGTTGTTTAATATGCTGCCATTAGGTATCTAGTGGTCTCTTGTATACCTGCCTGCACTTTATATCTAGCTATGCTTCCGAGCTGAATAAGAACAGGTTGTCCAGCAAAACAAAGTGTGCAAAAGAGAAAAAGAGTTAAAGCTTTAGCTTGGCCATCGAAAGCTCTACTATTTTTACAAGTCTCCTGTTCCTTTTGCACTAAATGCACTCAAAGAAGAAACAGAGAGTGTTTTTACTTCATACTTATTGATTTTAAGCCAGAAAAGAAGAGAAGAAAAATGAGTGTACTTTTAGTAGGATTAACTGCTATCTACCATGTATTATTCACATGTGCAGAGTGTATCAAGTTTTAGCTCACGATTTGCTTTTGGTGATAATTGTTCTAGCTTGGCTTGGATAAGTTAAATGCATGAACGTGCTTGTATAAAGCCCAACTTGAGTAGCTTGGCTTGATTTACAGGTCTGTGTCATGTCGTCACAAGTACCTTGCGCTAATTGGTTAAGTGTAGGAAAGTTGGTATCGCTGTGGTGTTTGATAGTAGTTAGGATTGTAATATACTTGGTCTGCTCTGGACCATGATGCTGCTTTTTCTTCTGTGTTGTCCATTTCGGATAGAGGTGTTTGTTGTATTCCGCTTTTCGAAAGGAACTTTGAGATTGGGTGTTAGAGCTTGTTGTTCAGTGTTTTGGTCTCTTCATTATTCAAAGTTGCCGATGGAATCCCAGGATACCTGGCATTGGAATTTATCTCCTAGTTACTGTTTTAGCGTTGAGTCTTATTATTTTTAACTTTCTTCAAGGGGTCTTCAAGGTTAGGGCTGCAAGCGAAGCGAGCTTTTCGTGAACAAGCTTGTTGTTCGTTCATTAAAAGCTCGTTCATGATCGGATGTTAAATGAACGAGTGGAACTTGATCAGTAAAATTGAGCTAAATGCGCCGAACATGAGCAGATTAAATTGTTCATGAACAAGCCGTCAATGGCTCGTATACCTTGTATATAAGTTTGTAGTATTGGACATAACTATACAAGCCCAAACCAAAATCCAAACTTAAAGCCAACCACACACTCCTTTTGCAGTCTAATTAACTATACAAGCCCAATCCAAAATAGCCAAAAAGCCTGAACAAAGCCCAAACAAAATGAGTATTTTGTTTCTCTCTCCCCCCTCACAATTCCCAGATTGGCAAACTCATTCTCTTTCTTCTCCTCAAACCGGCAGGCGACCTCCAGGCTCCATCGTTGACCACTGCGTGCCACCCTTCAACAACCGCCATCACCTCTCTTCAATTACCCCCACCGCCACCTCCACTATACTGCGACCCTGAACTTCCTTCAACCACCACTACCGTCGGCACCTCCAATCTACCATCGGCACCTCCAATCGACCACCACCTTTCTTTTTTGATAATCAATTGAAAGGTTTGCTAATTAAATCTCTCTCTTTCTTAATTTCTCTTTATGATATTGGGGATCTGTTTTGAGCAATAGGTGAAGGGTTCTCTAGATTTTGGATTGGTGATTCCTGAATTGCAAAAATCAGGGTTTCAGTTTGTGTGATTGATTTTTTGATATCCAATTTTTCCTTTTATTTAGTTGAAGTGCCATGTAGTACAAATCAAGGTGCTTATCCTTGGAAAACCATTTGGAGGCGGCTTTTTTTGCTTGTTTTGCTTCTCTGGGAAGGATCTTCACTTTAGACCATCTGAAGAAAAGAAATAGGATGCCTTTCAATGGATGTCTCGTTTGTTTGACGGCAGAAGAGTCTGTTAATAATCTTTTGCTCTACTGCCCATGTGCTGAAGAATATTGGTGTTTCTGTTCTCCATTTTTGGGGTGTCCTGGGTGATACCAAAATCTTTTCTTGAACTTCTCTAGTGTTGGCCAAAGGGGTGTCCGAGGAAATCTTGGCGGAAGTGTTGGAGAACTACCCCCAGTACGTAAGCGTTTTTTTGAAGGGTCAAGTGAAACTAGCCATCTTGAGATCTCCGTGCGCTTGGACATCTATGTCAAGTAGTATCTATCTTAGTTTTCTGTTAATCTTTCTAGATGATTTTGCATAATCCTTAGGGGTTTGGGGGTCTCTGTTTCATTATGTATACTTCCTTTCTACATGAATTCTCCCCTTTTTGGCAGTTTGTATTTGATGTCTTCTGATTATAAAAGCGATGATAGAAGTTCTTGTTTGTCTGCCAGGAGTGATATGGGTTGGCAGATAGAATAAATTGCATTTCAAAAAAAATGATAGAAGTTCATGTATCTATCTGCTAGGAATGATGTTAATTGGTTTGATAAAACAAAGAGGACGTCTTTTACTTTGCAGTATGTTCTTGCTTTCGCTCATTACCGAGTGAACTTTGCATGTTATGTGTCCCTGAAACCGGAGTATTAAAAATTTTGAAAACATTATTGTGCTACATAAGTTTGGCATACTGATTCCTTTCTTCTTATTTCTTGCAGGGTTTAGGAAACATAGATTAGGGCCGAAATGGAAGATGTACTAACAGATATCCCCCCTCCTTCAAGGTTCTTCTTGGAAGATCTCAACAACTTCACTCCGCCACCTCCTCCTCTTCCATACCCCTTCCTGCTGTTCTCTACCCCTAACCCTATCAAACCTCTTCGCCCATCTCTCCTCATCATTGCCCTGTCTTCTCCATCTCTTAACTTCTTCCACCATGTTTCGAAAACCCTCATTGGAACCCTGATCCTTCCAGAAATCCCCTTCTCTGGCAACTCCGTCCAACCTTCTCTTAGAGACAGATCTTGCAACATTTACGCGCTCAATGATGCTGATCAATCAACTATCCTTGTTTCTGTCCAGTATGCGGTTGCTGCAGAGCGGGCCCATTCTGTTGCAAAGACGTTAATAAATGAACAGATGCTTCCTGAGAGGGTATTGATATTGGACTCCGTTCAGAGTCGAAATTTTCGGGGTAAGCTCCCACCAGATGATACATTCGCCTTGAAGCTGGAGACATCAGGGGAAAGAAAAGGAGTTGATGATGGACAACTGTTGAGAGGTGTAGACTATTTTCCGTCAGGAAGTGTGGTAGATGGATTGGCTGCTGCTCTATTAAGTCGATGCCAGGTGAATAAGATCAAGGGAACTTTGTGCGTTTCTTGGCCTGAATCTGGTGGTTCAGTGACCTCACTAGTGAAAAGTCTACTGCTTAAGGATGTGTTACCTGGCTTGGAACATGGTATCGATAGTTTTGGGGAGGGTGAACATTTCAGGTTTGGTGGTAATAAGGATCATCTTCTTGATTCCGACTTGTATACCTGACGAATCAGTTTGCAAAGCTAATCCCTCTTGTCATAGATCCCTCTCCCCTTTTCACCACCAAACAAGAGAAACGAAAAACACCCGAGGACTTAGGTACTTGTGCTGATGGCCGCTTCATTTTGATACCACTGTGTTGCTAGGTTTTCCTATAACACCCTCTCTCATGCGAGTGCTGAAGTTGGCGAGTTCTGCTTCTGTCGCACATTTTTATTTGGCTGTTTAATTGCACTTACCCTGAAAGTAGTGTCTGCAGTGTGTGCGCGCGCGTGCCCATGCGTACTTTATTTCTTGAAGAAGACCGTGGTTAATGGTTGCTAACAATCCTTTATGTGAAGGGAGTCATAGAAGGATTGTTAGCAACCATTTTCATCTGTGCAGGAAAGAGTTGTTTACATCTGTCCAACCATTTTCATCTGTGCATCAGTCTTGAAGTACTAACGAGAACAGCAGAATTGTTTACAACTCAATCCAATTTTATTGGAATTAGTCCAACTGTTTCATTTTCGGTCCAATCATATTTTCTTCTGTTCAACAGTTCTCTTCAAATATTAAGATATTTATAAGAACAAAAATAGTCGAACTGATTTACTAATCTGTTCAACTTAATATTTTTCAGTCCAACCGTTTTTATCCTCTAATCAGTTCAAATGATTTTATAAAGTAGTTAAACGGTTTTCATCTAATACAGTTCGACTACTCTGTAATCAGAGCAATTGATTTCTAAGTTAGATTTATTCCTTTGAAGACCTCACCGGTCATTTCTTTTGATCTATAAATGGAACACCTTTATTGTGGGAGTAAGTTAACAAACTAGCTTCAAATACCCTCTCTCTCTCTCTCATCACATTTATCTCAGTGAGAAACTTCAAAAAAAAATTCCATTAAGCTATTTTCTTGGCTAAGTTTATTTTTATTACGGTTTTCCCCCCTTTAAAAAATTAGCTTGTCTTGCACTATATATTGATATCTACTCATCAGGAGTATAAGCTATTTCATTGATACAATTATAATCTCATATTTCAGTTACGATGGTTTGTAAGCCTTAGGTAGTCTATTCGTTGTAACCCCGTGGTTTGAGCTAGCATTTAGAGCTAGCTAAAATAGTTAAAAGCACGGGTAATTTTCTTTCGTGTGGAATGCTTAGGACTGGACGTAGGCAGGCGAAGAAAAATCTGTATAAATCTTTATGTACTTTCTCAATCTTTTCAATCTTCTACTACAAAGTACTATTTTGATTATTGTTCTTCATAAAAACATATTCCTCCTTTACGTGTAGTTAGTGACCTACATAAGAAACCGTCCAAGAGAAGAGCAGTTGCACGAATTTTTTCAACCCAAAAAAAAAAAAAGTAGTTGAGCCCGCTGTCATGACTTACGTGGATGGCTATTCATCTAGAAAAATTGGATTTATCGAGCGCTAAATCTTCACGGTCGTAAGTATAAGGAAGCGAAAACATTTGACTAGAGAAATGCCCTTTCTTTCCAAATGCTCTGGAAGCCAAGAAAGGGACAGTTATCAAGACTCCAGAAAAGGACAATAACCTACGAGCTAATTGTGCCAATCACCACTAAACTATTTCTCTGGTGTCAATTTGGTAACTCACCTTTGTGTCAAATACATTGATTGGCCCAAAGGAGACATTCCATTATATTTTTATAACTCCACACCCATTAAATTAAATGGCCATGTGTATTGCAATGGGGCTTAAGTAGTGGGTAGAATCGTCAAAAAAAACCATAGGTTCTTTTATTTTTTATTTATGGAAAAAATAGTTAATGACCTTCTTTAGTATACACCATGTGCATTTTACCCCCACTTCAAACACCATTTAAACCCCACTCCAGCCTGACCACCTAAAGATCCCACCACTGACGCTTAAATCCATGTTGCCTAAATTAGCTTAGGGGTTCAAATGAAGGCCAAAATCCAAATTAACATTTTTAAAATCATACCAAAAAAAAAAAAAGTAAAAAAGAAAGGCAAGATTGTCAAATGTGACGCAACCACCATAAACGCACGCTGCTGCTTGGGACTAGATCGGCAGAAGAGACAGTGTGTGTGAAGGTCTGTGTGTGTGTGTGCAAAATGATGAGGGATAAGGGAGACACACTGCTGCCTATGACGAGACAGAGCAAACACAGACCCACCCCTGTTAGCACCACTACAATGAATTCTAGGGCTGACCTAAATCACTCAGTGCATCCCCTAATTGACAACCCATTGTTTCACTGGTCCATCAATAGCAATTCAGCACCACTATCAACGCCTCTCTTTCCCACCCTATCAACCGCCACTTATCATGATAATCACCTAAATCAAAGCCATAAATCATACAAAAAAAATCCCTTGTTAATTAGTTCTCAAAATAATTATTGTTCATCTAGACTCATCTCCATTTATATGTTCTTCGCATTGACTTATATGACATTTAATTGGAAGCGAGAAATCAGGGTTTCCTTTGAGGTTGCAATTTAAAACGTAGGGCATAGCAATTAATGAGAGAAATATTACTAAAAGAAGAGGGAGGAAACCATGGAAGGTGGCGGTGATCCAAATCACTAGTTATTGAGGTGGATTATGGTGGTGGAGTTGGGATTGTGTTATAATGTGGTGATAAATTGGTGATGGGGTGGTAAGTGGTGTGGCTAATGGACAGGTTGGCAGGTGTGGCTGGTGGTGGCCATGGGTGGCGATAGAGGTGCGTTGAGGTGGTATTAATGAGTGACGAGGGTTTAGATGGGGGAGATGGGGCTTGTCTCTAATGGGATAGTGACGTTGTGGTGGTGATGGATAGGGAAGGTTGTGTGGGTATGGGGTCGGTTGGTTCGGTTTGGAGGCCGAATACCATACCGAACCGGCCACCATCGGTTTGGAAGAAAAATCAAACCGTAGGTGAAAAGTTCGGTTTCAACGATTTGGACGGATCAAACGGATTGATTTGGAAGATTGGCCGGTTTGGGCTTATAGTAATTTTTGGACTTGTTTGGGCCTAACCATTGATTATTTGGCATTTACAAAATACATAATCACTAGTTTTTTGGAGCTTACCAATTGAAATTAGGCAGAGTTTACTTAGATATGTTATTGTTAAATCACATGTATGGCAAAAACTAAATAATAACTAGGATTAGATTCAAACTTATAAATTTTCAATCGGAGATATATATATATATATCCAATTGAAAATTTATAAGTTTGAATAGGTTCGTTTTTGTTCGGTTCAATTCGGCTTAGAACGGTTTTAAAAAAAAAAAACCAAACCAAACCAACTGAACCGAGCATCGGTTTGAAAAAAAAAAAGAAGAACAAACAATTGTTTCTTTAAATTGGTTTGTGATCGGGTGATTTGTTTGGTTTAGTTTGATCCGGGGGAGTGGGGGGGGGGGGGGGGGGGGTTTGACTTGCTGCTCAAAATTAAATTTTTTTTTTTTAAAGAGACAATTTTGGGTCTAATTGTAACAGATTTAAAATATTAAGGTATTATTTGATACAATTAAACTCATACGATTTTAAATGAGAAAATAATGCAAACCTCAGGGGTTACTTGCAATTTACTTATCAGTTTATGTAAACCGACTAACTTTGAATGAATTCGCTCAGACAACTGCAACTAACAAATGATGATAACCATATCCGCACGAATAAAGATTGACTTTCTGATCTTTAACTTGCCATTGTAGAGTGGGTCAACAGTGTCTATAAAGAAAGCGATTGTGAACCAATTCTTCAGATTAGCTCTTCCAACCCATACCCATGTACTTCTGCAGCAGTCAACAAATACAAAACACTGGAGGGCAGGCACATTAAACAATCCCTGTTGGCAAGTTAAATACATATTTCTTCCTGGAGTGTGCCTCCTGACCTCCATGAAGCTTCACAGTTGCTACTTATGGTCAAAACAGACACAGACAAGCCGATGGCTTCGAATCTGGGCAAGTTGAAGTGGTAAAACACTTCCCAGCTGTGATAAACAAAAGGGGAGGCCTTGGTTTGGTTGCTTGCCCACAAATTGAGAGCTTTACACTGCAGGGCAGGCACAGCTCATTTTTGCCAATTTTTTGTTTACGAGTACCCACCAACCAGACCCATGGTAGTTACATCTCCTCTTGACTACACAGGCCTTTGCACAAAATACTCAGCATGACAAGAAAGTTTAGTTAAGTTAAAAAAAACGTGTACGTAAATCCTACACTTCTCTTCTCAGCTATATATCTCGGAGTCCCAACCATCTCTTCAAATCTCACTTCTTCTGTGAATCGAAGAGACAGCAGAGAGGAAAAGGACATGGCGCTTTCTCTTTACTCAAGGCCCCTGTTTTTCATGCTTCTAGTTGTGAACTTCCTTTCTTACAGCTTGCATGCAAGTGACCCTCCTCTAACATTAGACTACTACCAGTCTAAGTGTCCGGACTTTCTCGGGATTGTGAAGAAGGAAATGGAATGTGCAGTGCTTACTGATCCACGTAATGCAGCCTTGGTACTACGTCTGCATTTCCATGACTGCTTCGTCCAGGTGAACAATCTTCCGCTTAAGCACTTGGCAACTTTCTGCTATGCATTTGAGTGTATGGCACTTTTTTCACAGTATATTGACATATTATTGTTAGTGTTAGGAGTTCGTCACGCTATCTACTCGTCTGCAGCAGTGAAATTAGTTTCTTTAACCATTAAATTCCAGCTAATAAAGCCTGTAAAGTACACAAAATTACACGGTTGATCTATGCACCGGTTTAGCGAGTCCACTTTCTCTTGTTGGTTGGTACACATCATAAAAATAATCTCATGGTGAGTACATGCGTGGAGATGTTAACAGTCAATTCATGAAGTTCGGTAACCAAACTTGCGCACAACAAAATATATGGCTTCAGTAATGTTGAATTTTGAGCCCTGCGTGCACTTTTTGTCTGCTAAGCACATGTCGCAGTCCACAGTTATCGGTGCTGCTAATATAATCACAGTCCTTTTGCCAAGTACATAGCATTTTGTCGCTAAACATGCAAGAATTTGATGATGTTGTGCTTGACATAGGGATGCGATGGGTCAGTTTTGCTGGACGACACAGTCATGCTTCAAGGAGAGAAGAAAGCACCCATAAATTTGAAGGCGTTGAAAGGTTTCAAAATCATTGATCGGATCAAGAACAAGCTCGAATCGGAGTGCCCTGGAATAGTCTCTTGTGCAGATATCCTCACTATCGCCGCAAGAGATGCAGTCGTGCTGGTAAACTCGAGATACCGTAAAATCGTTAAAATTATAATTGTTCTTGTTTGTTCTAAGGTCTGGAGATTCATAAGGGTTCTAGACACTAATCAAAGGGTACTTCTTCTGCAAGTTAATTTCCTTTGCATTGCGTATGCAGGTTGGTGGACCTTACTGGCACGTGCCACTGGGGAGAAAGGACTCGAAAAATGCAGGCTATGCCCTCGTGAGCACGAATCTTCCTGATGCAAATGATGGCCTCCTCTCAATTATCTCAAAGTTTCTCAACCAAGGCCTCACTGTCACCGACATGGTAGCTCTTTCTGGTGAGCAGCCACAAAAGATAACCTAATAGAAATTGTATGCCGAAAGAAGGAAGAACGCATGCTGATCTTCAATATATGTCATCCTCTGCCATCTTTCTTAGTACATTGATCAACTTTTTTTGCTTTCAAATGATATGCAGGTGCCCACACAATTGGCATGGCACGATGTGCGAATTTTCGAGCACGAATTTATGGGGACTATCAAGCAACTTCAGGTTTGGATTCGACTTCCGAGACAAACCTAAACAAGCTGAAATCGATCTGCCCGGCAGCAGTAGGAGGAGACAATAAGGAATCGGCCATGGACTACGTCACGCCTAATCTCTTCGACAATTCCTACTACCATCTGCTACTAAGAGGAGAAGGGCTAATTAACTCTGACCAGGAACTGTACTCTAGTGTGTTTGGAGTTCAGACGAAGAAGCTTGTGCAGGAGTATGCCGAAAACGCGGTTGCCTTTTTCGAGCAATTCTCAGAGTCTATGGTGAAAATGGGAAATATTACAGATCCGGACACTTTTGTTGATGGTGAAGTCAGGAAGAATTGCAGGTTCGTGAACACCTAGAGTTTGTAACTTGTATTTTTGCATCTGTTTGCGATCACAAGAAGTGAAACCACGACATTTATTTATGTAAGACAGCAATTGCTTAAAGATCAGAAAATTTGTATTACGTAATTCCAAAGTAAAGTGTATGTGCGCTGAAAATAAGAAGCTCTCCCTAAATACCAAGCATGAGTTTGTCGCGCCCCCCCCCCCCCCCCCCCGGGGGGTGGGTAATGTGTAGCAGAAACTTCTTGTAGATTAACTCCACGTAATCAATTGATCCAAGTATTCATTAGAGTTGTTTATGTTTATACAGATCAATCACAAAGCGAAAATGACGATTTAGTTCCAGAGCAAAACATTGTACCTACGTATGGCTCACATATATGGACCTTCAGTGTCGAAAAATACACTAATAATCATACTCTCAAGCAACATATTTACAAGTACCTATTCCCTGCCCTATATACAGAAACCCTGGCAGGTATGACTTTTGAAACAGAGTGTAGTATACAATGGTCAATGACCGAATCACGTAATTACGTACGTCCTGGAGTGTGTTTAAATTTAGCATTTTTGCAAGAAAGACAGGATAAACAATCTCCCAAAAGAAACATTTGAAGCAGCAACAGCAAGTAGCATACTGGCGAGGGGGCTAAAGGTGGCTGCGATCTAGTATAAACCAGCAGAAGTTCAAACACGTCTTCAGCGATACTTAGGATCTAATTTAGCCACATGAGTCTCAGCAAGAAATACGATATTCCATTTTTTTATCAAAAACCTCTTGAGAGTAATACTCATTGAAATTGAGAAAATCCCAGAAAGGTGAAAGACCGAATTCCCCATGTCTAGGTGTCTTCAGATAACAACTATGCAAATCTTTCAAGCTTTTATCAAATGTTTCCCTTATAGTGATAACCTGCAAAGCCATTCGCAATTGATGGATTAACAATTGCTTTTTTCGTCCAGGATGGTCCTAAAGCACTTCAAATAAATGGTAAAATCTTTTAACGTTATTAGAAGTAGAATCGTGTTGTCCATTGGAAGGAAACCTGGTGGTACTTCTGAAGGGGGGGGGGAAATGGGGTGGGGGCGGGGGGAGTTTTGAATCACCTGGGGTCTATTGATCCGTGCAAATTTACTAAACAAACCACCTTCTTCCGGTCCAGCCTCCCAAGTGCTTCCTATCAGACAAGATCTGAAGTCCAATGCACACTGTAAAATGCTTTGGATGATCCTAGCTACTGGCTGCATCTCATCAGACAAGAAACATCTGCAAATTTTCCAGACATTGATTGAAAAGGTTGATAAAAAGATAGGTAAGCTAACCTCAGCTAAACTTAGCTATGTACTAAAAGACAACATCGTACGAAACTGCAATCTCCACTATACAACTACACAATGCATGTAGTAACTTGTGTACGATCAATTTTCATGACTACCAACCAGAAGTACGAGTTAGAGCAGAGTGTAAGATTTCATGTACAAACACCTACTCTATATATTAATCAAAATCAAACATGCATAACAAACTAAGATAGCCATGAATCATGGAAAATTTCTATGCATTTCAAAAAGTCCTATAAACGAGTTCCTGTAATCTTCATTTCTTACGTATATTGTGGTTGTAAACGTCAAAGCTAGAACCATAAATGATGCTGCCAATAACATCAGAACATGAGAGAGACATGCGCGCCGGAGAGAGGGGGGGAGGAGAGACTAAAACAGAAGCCAAAAAAATGAGAAAATATAACAAAAGAAAAAGCAACTTGCATGTGGAGTGAGTCAGCCAGATAGGTCATATGCACCGACTCGAGATCCATCATATCTTTGACCTACAACGAAAGCCACACAAAAGTTTAAACGAAGAAAACAAAAGGTCAAATCATTAAGCGTCATAGTTGCCAACTGATTCCAACTTAACTTGCTACAGGTACACATATATTAAAGAAATTTATGACAGACATTCTGATCCACTTCAGGTAGCAAACTCAATCTAAGGAAGGTTCATTAGCCTAAACTAAAAGCTTACATGATGTATGGGCAAATCATAGGGCAATATATCAACAAAAGAAGGTAAGACAATACAGGCAAAACAGATGAGAGGCTAGATAATGAAGAGGAGCAGATGAGACAGTAAAATCAAGAGAGCAGTGCTCTTTCAAAAATATTACAAATCATCTATATTTGATGCTAATCTCGCTGTCAACCTCTAAGGCCTACTTATTGGCTTTGAAAAACTCTAAATCCAAGAAAAATTACCAACAATGCTTATGTTTCAGAACCAAAACCTACTAGTTAACAAAGGTTTACTTATGACATCAAATTTGTTTACATCTGCGTAAATACATTTCTCAGTAACTTATATCATCTTAATCACTTGCTACATTTTCATTCAAATTGGTCAGGCATACATCTCCTTATACTCATATACTTTGAACTTTTCAGAACCATGTTGGAAAAATTTGCTAATCTCAAGAAACTTCCACTGTTATAGTTGAACCATATCAAAGAATAACTATGTACTCAATAAATTTCCAACTATAATCATAAGAGAACTCAAAAATGTAGTATAAGAGCTAAAGCTGGAACCTCCTAAGAGCTTGGAAGCAAATCTATATCTATACTTCATATAAAAGCATGGATGGGATTAAATGGCTAAAAGAAAAAATTCCTTAAGGTACCTTTTTTAATATAAGGGTTGTTGCTATCACATCCTGGCTATTCCCGCTCCCACGACACGTCAACATTTTCAACGGTCAATTTTCAACTCCCTTAAATTGGTCAAAGCGACACGCATGCTCAAGTCACGTGCATTTTCTCTCTATCCCTTTTTCTACTTTTCTTCTCCGCTAAGAAACAACCTTAACGCGGCCTTAGCCTTCACCAAGAGTCGGTCTTGGACTTCACCAAGGGGGGTCAGCCTCGGCCTTCCCCAAAGGGTTGGCCTCACTCATCCCCAGATGATCTCCACCAGAGCGCCGTCTCCGCCACACATGTTGCCGCGCCTGACCACCATCTCCACATCACGTGCCCCCGGCAAGGCGCTCGTCTCTGCAACACCCGTCGTCGCTCCCGTGCGCCGCCCCACAACACGACACCCGTCTCCGCGACCCCGTTGTCGTGCCCATGCACCTTTGATGTGTCACGTGCCCTCCCCCCCAAGCGCTGTCACCATTGAGTGTGCCCCAGGCACCGCACACATCCGTCGCCCCCTGCGCCATGCTGCTTATACAGTCGCGCCCCCGGCTCTATATCACACTACCACAACCCTGCAATGGTCGATCCTCTCACCACACCATGCGCACCTTGCCTTGGTCGTGGAATATGCTTCGACCCTGTGCCGCATCCCGCGGGGATAGGCGACTCCTTCGGGACACTATCTTCACAGGGAGCTCCAAGTGCTCCGGCATGAACACTCCCCTCCCGCCAAGTAGGCGACTCCTCATGGACACTAACTCGGCCCATCGAGTAGGGGACTCCTCCGAGACACTACTTTGGCACGCTCCGAGTGCTCTGGCACAAGGACTCACTCGCGGAATAGGCTCGGTACTGTGTGGGCTCGCCTTTCAGCCAGACAGAGCGACGTTGTGCGGGGCAGGCCGGGTAAATATATGATCCTACATTCCGGGGAGAACCGGAACCTGTGGTCCCCCTCGGCGACATCACTCCCGAGGAGCGCCAAGTGTCGCTTGATGACATCATCATCTCAACCCCTATGAATAGAGGTCTTAAGAATTCATTCAGGGGACTTCTTCAGACTTTCAGAACTCATTCTCATTTTCACTTTCTCACTCTAAAATTCCAAAGTTAGAGAATTCTAAAGAGAGAAACACACGGGACCCTAAAACAGGAACCCGGCGTTGGACCTAAGCATTGGATTGTGACAATCGTCGTGTATTCACCGAGCGCTTTCGCCCTCGCAGTACTACTACTACTCAGGCTCTGTTTGGGAAGCCCTTGGTCTCTACTCTTACTCTGTCTTACATTAGCATACTTGGCATCCGACTCAAACTGGGGATCCGACTCAAACTGCATTCCTTGTAGCACCTCCACGTCGACTGCAAACCTATTTCCTTGGCATCAAGAGTATATTTTAGATTGAAGGTGTTTTTGACTTTGAGTACAATATTAAACATCTTTACTTATAATCACCTTTTCGAAATTTAAAGTTCATAAATACCAAGGGTGTTTTTTATTTTTAGACATTAAGCCTCTGTCCTGAAAAATACCATTTTTGAATTAGAATGCTTAGAAATTAAGGGTGGTTTTTACTTTTAATTATAAATCTCTATAGAAAAACTATCAGGTCTATTGAACTTTGATACTTCATCTTCTCCATTAAATTTTATAAGAAAAATAACTGGCCTGAAACTTTAGTTTTCTGAAGTACATAACCATGTTATTTATTAGAGATAATTACAGCAAAGTCCCTGAAGTTGGGTGAAATTACAGTCAAGGCCATTAAGTTTCAAGATGTAACATACCGTGACAAAAAACGTAAAAAAGGTAACACTTGTGTCCATCCTTCAGGGTTCAGTCCAAAAAGTGTATTTTTTTATGATATCATCATTACGTATTTTTAAAATGGCAATACGGCCTTTGTACTGTATATAATGGAATAATTTTTTAAATTTTAAAATTAGGATTTCAAATCTTAATTTGAATATTAGGGTTTTCAAATTAGGCTTTCAAACACACTCTCTCTCTCTCTCTATCAAATAACAAGGTTTACAAGCCCTAGTTCTTCACTCTTCTCCCTCTCTACTCTACTCTCTCTCTAAAAACCAGCATCCTCTCTAACCCTAGCTCTCTCTACTTTCTTGGCCATGGACATTGGGACAGTGGAGTACTCGATCAAGCCCACAAACAACAACGCGTGCTACCCGACAAGCAACGGCGTCGTGTCCACCATCCAGGACTCGCACCCGCCCACCGCCTCGTCAGACTCAACCTCACGCTACTAGACCACCTCATCGCGGTCGACGAGTACGCATGGTCCCACGGGGTCGAGGCTTGCTTAGTCACCTTCACGGTCAGTGGGCTGAGCGTGTTGAACGCATTGCTTGGGCGTACAGTGAGAATCTGCTTGTTATTTGCGTGGTGGGTGGCAGCAACGGGATAAGTTGACGAAGGTGGCAGCAACGGGGTGGGGGAAGGGTGGGGGCAGTAGCCGCGGGGTAGTGGGAGGGGTTGGGGTTGGGGGGTAGGGAGAGAGAGAGAGAGAGAGAGAGAGTAAAGTTCAGAGAGTTGGTGATGTTCTCTGGTTAGTTCCCAGTGACTCCCCTCCCCCCCTAAGGTCTGATTTTCTCTTTTAAATGAAGTAATGGCATTTGGAAAAAAAAAATTGTCTAACTTAAGGGCAATAAAGTCATTTTTAAAAAACCATTAGGTTTTTTACGATTCCGTTTGGTCAAAGGACATACGTTTAATTTGTCCAAACTAATGGACACGCCTGTAATTTCATCCTAACCTCAGAGACTTTGTTATAATTATCCCTATTTATTAATCCTAAGCTAAATTGATTTGCTACATTTAGTTTTTCGACACATCACTGTAACTCAGAATTGTAACTTCTCAATTTCGCAAGGCCATGTTCTAGTTGCCTGCCGACTTGGTAAATTTTTCTGCCTCGGTCACAAGTTTCAAAAAGCCTTTTTCCAGTATAAATTTAAAAAAAAAAAAAAAAAGATAGAGAGACTCGTCCTTGAATAACTTTAGGTATAATTGTCAACGTGCTTATAGTAGTCGGTCTTTACAATGTTTCATTTACACAAAAAAAAATAAATTCTCAAACTTTTGCATTGCCTTGTAGGAAATTGAATCTAGACAGAAGAATAAGAGACTGTGAAAAAAGACAATTGTGCGCCTATCAAACAAGTGTTGCTCATCAAATGAAATCCAAAAAACTGACTAGGAGAAGAAGGTCGAGAAAGGGGCTAAAGTGTGCCTACCGATAAATGTTATTGTTAAGATGACATGTGTAAAAGGAGATTGAGAAAAAAGCTTATGTGCACCTATATAATTATTATGCTAAATATGCCAGCAGTAGTGAGGCTATCCCACATTTCTCCAGGACACCTAGTTGTTAAAACCATGGGAAGCCTACAAGCTGATGAGGTTGTGGCTACTAGAAGATGTCTTGTCTTGCATGAATTATATGCCATTAATTAGGAAACAAGCAGGAGTCTACAAGAATCTGTGCTTCTCAACAACTCCAAAACCAAAGTCTTATCTATTATAACCGTCAAGGAGAGCATATTCCCATCCAAAACCTATGAGACCACATTCCCCTATGTTCGCTATCGTAAGCTAAGGAGGCATTATGGTGGGTGTTTGCGTGCAAGAATTCCCATGTTTGAAATTGATTCTAAGAGAACCTATTTCACCAAGTATTGCTAAGAGTGAGAAAGGTCGGAGGTGCAAGGTTAGCAACTCAAGACATGGTGTGGCATTCTTAGCTCTTAAAATAATTTTCAAGTGTTCATTTAATATTGTTTTTACTACCTATTTAACTCCAACCCTAATAGAAATTAACATGTTAGTGATCAATTTCGTGAAGCACATTATTAGATTCCTTAGTGCGGTTAAGAAGTTTCAAGCCAAGCATCTATTATGTATATTACGGTATTGTAAGCTTTACCGTATAATTTTTTGCTATGCAAAATAACTATTAATTAGGTTTATAAATTAAATCCTTATCATGTAGAATTAGTAAGATTAACAAACTTAGACACTAAATATCTAAGTTACACAACGTGTAAACGCGAGAAATCCTGAATAATTTTCTTAAAACCTCAAATATACATTTATGTGTTAGTTCTAAAAATATATTGGGGTAATTTTCATCAAATGAAAGCTCATAGAAGAATGTTCATCTGTAAATTTAATATCAAGAAAAACGTGACCATTTATGTTGAGGTGAAAGTAGAGATTGAATTAATATTTAGGTTAATTACACACGACATTCCTCAGGTTTACCCAAAAATACACTTGGCTCTTACTAACTATTTTTAATCCTCGCCGCCCCCAAGTTTGTACACGCCTTTAATGGTGCTACACAAACTTAACGGGACGTTAAAATCTATTTCATGATTCTGACACTCCACTTTTTGCTTTTCATATACCCAAACTATCCCCTGTTTTGTTGTTTCTATAACAAACGTACCGTTTAGGAGTAAGTAGAGGACCATATCTGCACATCTACCCACCTATAGGTCCCTTCCCCTTCAAACAATGTCGAATCTCTCTCTCTGTTAATAATTGGGAGCTTGAGCAGCCTCTCTCTAATTTAAATATGACCACAAGATGTATCTGATTGTGGTTATCGCTTCTTCAAGCAGCCTCTCTCTACCATTCTGATCATAAATGATACAGGAAATCTCAACTAGTAAAACGCGATTGCCGAAGCAAATTTTAGGTAATGGCGTATTGGGAGTTGATAGTTGGCGAAGGTGGTATTGTTGGGTTATAGTGGTGGTGCTTGTGGAGATGGGATGTTTGTTGTGATCGATTATGGTGGTTGAGGTGTTGTTGCTTGTACTTGTCGGTTGTGGTGGGAGTTTGTTCATAGCGGTGGTGGGTGCAGTGATTGGTTGTGGTGGCGGGTTGTTAAGGTGGCTGGGGGTCATGGCTGTGATCTGGTGGTGGCGGCGGCGTGGGGGGGGGGGGGTGGAGTTATAGGGAGGCAGAAAGTGGAGGGTGGTTCATGGCAGTGACGGGTGGGGCGATTGGTTGTGGTGGTGAGTTGTTGAGGCGACGGGGTGTTCTGGCCGTGATGGGGTGGTGTTAGCGTTGTGGGGTTGTGCCTGGGTAGGCTGGCGATGGGGTGGAGGTAGCGGGAGGCAGAAGGTAAATGATGGTTTATGGCGATGGTGGGTGGGGCGATTGGTTGCGGTTGTGGGTTGTTGAGGCAGCGCGGGGTTATGGCAGTGATATCGGGATTGTGGGGTTGTGCCAGGGTAGGCAAGCAATAGGGTGGAGGTAAAGGGAGGCAGAAGATAGAGGGTGGAGCGATTGGTTGTGATGGTTGGTAGTTTAGGTGTGTGGCCGTGATGTGGTGGTGGCGGGGTTGTGGGGTTGTAATGAGCCGCCTTAGCCATCAGTATGGGAAAACACCCCCGCACGGTTCAGTGACCTTGGAGTTTCCGTCATGTTAGGGATGCCCTTGACTGCCACCGCCCAATTTTAACCGACTCTTGGATGATAATTCCGATCACCTCCCGTGTCGGGCCTTGTATCACCAGTCTTGTTTTTTCACGCTCTTTACATCCATGGAAATGGATCAAATTTCTATTTGTTCCATATTCTTAGATCTATAGTTCTTGCAAGACCTCTCCCTCCAACACTAAACAATGGCTTTGTATTCCTCATTGTAACAAATGAGGGCATTAATGTCTTTTTGCAGCATTCCTTAACACCATGACAAGAAAAGGGTTTTTTGAAAGGGATGTAATAGAATTGAGAGTGTCGGGTGTATTACAGGCAAAAGTCAGGAGTGCCATGTGTAATTAAAACTTGATATTTTATGTAGATGGTGATTATTCGTGTTAAAAGAGGATCTTCTTACTAAAAGTAGCACCAAAAACTACAAGAGCGCAACCACACAATATGATTTTTTATTGTGGATCGTCTAGATATCCATAATTCTAAGTTGCGCATAAAATAGACAGCATGTAGTTTCACTCATGCTAATTAACTGACATATGGTTTACGCCTAGCATTATAAAAATGAAATGGAAGTTTAACGTTAGATTCAATGCAGCAACATTTCATGCTCTCAAACCACTATTCTATGCACAAAGCACATAAAGTAACAAGAAGCATGGGAAGAACGTAGTGACCAAACTTGAGTCTAAGAAGCACGAGGCATAAACACGACCTATGGAATGACGTACCAACACAACAATGACCAGGGGGTAAAGTAATATGAGTAAGATACAGTTCCCAGCATTTTTATCTCACATTTTGACTTCCAACTGACATGGCAGCCATGTCATCATCAGGACCCACCTAAAGAAAAAACCAGTTTCTCTCTCATCACCCACCATTCTTCTCATCTTCACTCTTTCCAAAAGACACCACCACCACCAGGTGCCACTTACATCCCATCACCTTCGCTGTCGTCATTACCATCCAAAACCTTAACCCACCATCAGATTTAGGGTTTAACTTGCAAAAGGTGGGGTGCAGTTGTGGTGTTGGGTTGGGTTGGGGGTTTGGGGGTAAGGTGAGTAAACAAAGCACATAAAGAGGGAAAATTTTCACATTGATGATGTGGCACGATGATATGCTGCCATCTCAGGTTGGAGTCAAAATGTGAGACAAAACGGTGGGAACTATAGCATTACTAAAAATGAATCATAAATATAGTGTGATTTAAGTTTCCAAACCTTATGCTCAAGCGAGTGCAGAAACCTGCACCAGGACACGTGGGATAACTGCGACTGTACATACTGCTGTAATGTGGTTACGAAATGATTAACCTGCAGCCTGAAAGAAAAAAGAGAAGAAATTGTAATAAGTAAACAGCAGACTGCAGACATCTACCGACTATGTAGAGGGTTTTCCTTGATGATACAAGTTTATCACATTAATTTCATTTTAAGCACCTCACTGCACCTTACTAGCCCTCCCTAACATGTTCAGTTCCACTATCTAACCAGACAGATACCCGAAGTACTTATGTGGTGTGACTCAAACTCAAGACAGCTCCTTCTGAAGTGGGATCCCGACCATCTTAAGAGTCCGTAGTGAGAAAATTTTAACTTAAGAAGTCTTCAAAAGAGGAGACATCACATTGTCGGTCATACAAAATCCATCCAGCTGAACACTCTAAACTCTAAAGCAACAATGAGAAGTAAAATGAATGTTTTTTTTTTTTTTTTTTGGTGGGGGGGTGGGTTTGGGGGGGATGTGCAAGTATTGGATGAAATCTCCTCAAAATCTTTCCATGACCACTCTAGGAAGCACAAATACTTCTAAAGGAATGATGTCCACCTGCCGGATACTAGTTGGAGTGCGTGCACGTGTCGGATGCTTTTTAAATAACAATATTTTTTTATATATGTCCAATAATTGTTTAGTTAATGCATAAAATACTTTGGGACAAACACGACCTTCACGCTTGAATCCTACATCATCTACTAAAGCCATTAAGCCCTTTGACATAAACTCTTACACACTTCAACAAGCCATTACGCTTCTGCAAGAAGGAACACGGTCGTAAGGTTATCATGTCGCTAACAGATGCACAAATATGTGCGAGAACACCACTTAGGACACCACATGCAACGGTACTCCAATTTCACACACACCATTGATGTCAGCCTGGTTCGCTCCCCTGATGCTTGAAAAGTCCACCCAGGTCAACCATGGGCTCTAAAATCGCTTGTCAAGTTACCACAGGTTCTAAAAGCTTAAGCTTTTAGATAATGGACCCCACAACACTATCATGCTTAACCGTAACTATGCAATACGGACTTTGACTGTCAAAAGGTACTTTTGCCGGATGCCAGTACAGGTTGCTAATATACAGAGAACACTGTTCTCTTATTGAGATGCAACAGCATGTCCATGTTCGACATTATTCTAAACCATCGTGTCAGCATGTCCATGTTGTGTCAAAACCCCGTTCAGTGCATGCTTCATAGTGAGTGCCAGTTAACTTCTAATCCTTCCTCTTTATTAGTTTAGTGGGAAGAGCATTTTGGTCTAAAGCAGATACTATATTTTTAACCCCCAATCTTCTTCGGTTTATAAGCTACAGTATGTTTCTTCAACTACTAATTTTTATATGCAGAATTAAAAGTGCTCTATATTTCCCACAAAAGATTAATTCACCGAGACCTCAAACAGTGTCAAAATGCATTCTCATACAGAAAATCAAACACTTTCCAAGGCAAATTAATCATATCCACCCAGAAAAGATAAAATACTAAACTACAAGCAGGCAAATGTTCTTGAATGACAGCTGAATAGTCCGTCAAATAGTATCACTAACAGTAGGGGATAATACGTTTCTGGTACATTACACTTCTAGAATCAACATGATGTTTAGATGACAGTCTCTGCAGTGTACTAAGATGAATTAAAACTTATGCTTCTAGACGATACATGAGATGATACTCAAATACTCAAAACAGAAAAGTACCTCAGTTTAATCAAGATTTTCAAATGGCAGATTTCTGATCCATGTAACTTAGAATGGCGACTTTGATTGACAGAATGCTTCAGTTCCTGTGGACAAATGTTCAACGCATTTTCAGTACGTTGAAAACATGCCTTGGAAATTCTTAAATGTTCACACTGCACATAATTTCAGGCAGTAAGTACAAATCTCCAGGTTCCGTCATCAATTTACTTATTTTGAAAAATTTGCAGTGCTCGACGCAAACAGGCAGGGAGAAAAACAAAAGGACCTAAGGCAGTAGTGCGTCCTACATAAACATGGCATTGGTTTTCAATCATGATCAAACAGTATGCGCAATTCCTAAAGCATAATAGGAAACAAGGGATATATGAAGAGACCAGGGAAGCAAAACCACATTAGGCAATTCTGACCATTTAAAATCATTTCAGTGCATCACTAACATGATAAAATTAGCAGGAGAAGCTTCAGTGAAGAACTAATCCAAATTAATGCTCTTCCTATTTAAGTTCTGGAGGAGTTAGTATATAAATTGACAGATGCCACTGTCTGCAAGCATAGAAAAGAATGTATGCCTAAGTTCAAAGATGTATGGATCTGTCTATATAAAGAATCATATATATGTAAGTGCTCAATACATAATGTCTTGCGGATGAAGAGTGCCTACAAACACATACCTTTAATGAGCACCATACTTCAGCTAATGAAGAAAGGGCAAGCTTCAACTGTACCAAAAAACTGAATATTTCAGCATATATTTTCAGTGCACCAGGGGTCAACACTATACTGACAGGCCAATCCACTCTGTAACCCAAACCCAGGAAATCAAAGGAACGGATTCCTGCCACGCAAAGCATGTTCAATACCTTAAAAAAAATAACTAGGAGGAAAGATAGTGGAATAAGGACATAAGACTACCAAGCTAAACATTGAACAATTTGGTCGCACACTACTACTGTGAGAGAGGGAGAGAGAGAGGGAGTATAGAAACTCATGAGATCACAGCATTGCATGTACCAGAGAAAGAAGCTGAAAGAGGCATTATGCTGTCTTCCTTGATGTAAACATATAACCGATCCTTATAATGGTCTCCTTCGCATGAAGACCTCTGAACTGACATCTCAAGACAACCCTGAATTTCGGATATTCTCTTATCTGCCTCTGTCACATGATGTTTCTGGTTTCAAAATAAAGAAAACTGGAATTAGAAGGGGATTTCGATCATCAATGATGTCAAAAGTCCCAAAGACTCCAACGGGGAGAAGTTACCTGATGCTGCAGAGACATCACAAACAAATTCGCCCAATCTGCTAATTCCATGAAGTGATAGCGCCGCAGTGCCAGTAAATGTTGTTGCAAATTGAATCCTTCTTCAAGCAATTTGATTGTCAACTTACTCACATACGTATATCTATTAACGTTCAGGATGCATAAATAGCATGATGACCTCAATAGAAATAAAAGTCTTGAGAGCAACAGCTTAATCTGATATCATTAATGATAGAGTTTTTCAAAGGAGGGAAAGCAAATTTTCTCTAAGAAAGATGCAAAACTGAGCCTAAAATACTACAAGGAGACACGTCATGACATGCCAAGGATAGGATAACTACTCCCAAACAAGCAGAGAGCCATCTCTAATTACTTTCTGCAGGCCAATAACTGAAACAATACGTTTATCTCTGAAAGAAAATACGTGTAGCGCTACTAGGAATTGAGTATTTGCAGTTGAAGGTGACGCTTTTCATAGCTACTTGCAGTTGTACTGTGTCTCTTACTTGACAGCCTAGAAGCTTTACAAATTAGTATCGACAGAGAAAGCTACTATTTGGTTGAGCATGCCGCCATTCGCCAATAAAGAGAAAGCGAAATATAGAACAGGTAATGCACAACAACAACAAATGTTTTGCTCTACGTCCAGCATAACATAAGGATACTGAAGTAGAATCTCCTCTAGTAGGCATTTCTCAATAACAAAATCCAGTGGTATCTCAATCATCGCAGCCAAACTTGTCCCGTGATCTCTGGCAGCAGTAGTGATGCTGCCAGAACAACCAAGGAGACTCTCCCAGTCACTCCCACCAGATACAGTTGTCGATATCACATCTTCTGAGTGGTTAATCTTCGACCTTAGATCTCGAAAAACGTAAGATGATTTGGCCTTACCAACAGAAACCTCGTCTTTAGTACAGCCTGATTTTTCGTGGCAATCACTCATACCAAAGCCACTAGATGCAGCAGAGTCAGTTAAATTTGAAAGTTCAGTTCCAACTTTATGTCTAGGACTGGCAGCCAACTTCTCCACACATAACTTAAAAGGGTCATTTACAGATGTAAAGTCAAAGACAGATAGGCTTCCTCTATATCCATTATAGAATCTTTCTCCCGGCTTGCATGGCAGTGGCACAAAAGAATTCTGAGTCAATATTGGGTTCCTACTGAAATGTTGAGAAGGGTATCTAAGCTTCCACGATTGCGAACTATATGAATCTATTGAAGGATAAGTTCCATTTAGATGATGGTACCTACTAAATCCATCTGTTAACTCATGTTTAGACAAACTCAGATTGCTACAATATGATGTGCCTTCCTCCTGGACCCGAGCATTTCTGTTTATCTCACAACCAGGAAGTTGTAAACATGCGTCAACAACATTCACACTGTCATCTTTAAAAGGATTTTTCAGAAGGGCCCCTAGTGGCCAGCCCAGATTGTGTTCATCATCTCGGTTTCGAGCTTCGGACATCTGTGACATATTTGTCTCCGATAACTCAAGGACCAAAGATCTATCATTTGATGTAGATTTCCTTTGCACAAATTGGCCAAGTGATTTTGTTGTTTCACAATTCCCACATGAATTAGTTTCAACAGCCCATGACCTCTCATACTCAACAGGCTTTTCCAATAAATTGTCAATGGACATACTTGAAGAGAAGCTTAAGGCTGACAGATATTTTTCCTCCAACCCAGCTATGCCATGGTGGAGCTCAATGAGCTGCTCAGACTGATTTTGCTCTTCAGAACTAGTAACAGATGAACATTCAGATGACTCCAGAGGATCATCCACATAAGAGAACTCATCTCCCGTGCTAGATGCCTCAATATCCGGAGTACCAATTGACCTGCAAATAGCAGAGGTGTAACCTCAATCAATCCATAACATTACTCGAAAGGAGTGCGATAATATCAAGTAGTAGATTATGGAAATACGTGACAAAAATTGGTAAAATATATGTGACAAAAATTGGTAAAATGAATTTTTTCATCTTCACAGCCTCTTCTGGTATTTATACCACCTGTGCGCAACACAAGCACACAAGGATATGTGTCTGTGCGTGTGTGTGTGTGTTTACATATATACAGATATATATATATGTGTGTGTGTGTGTGTGTGTGTGTGTGTGTACACACACACACACACAGAGAGAGAGAGAGCTTACAGTTTTCCATTTCTTTTATCTGTTAAACTAGAGTTCAAGCTATCGTCCACTGCATATGATGCTGCAATTTCCAGACCTCTATATATAGGTGCAGCACCATCTGGAACTTCCTGGGAAACCAAATCTTCAGAAAAGAGAACTAGAATTCAAAGTCAGAAAGCTGAATGCAAGTCTGCAACAACATCTACTGGAAAGGTGGTACATATCATGGTCACTATAGTGAATAAGTAATCGCTCATCCTACAGATATTGCTTGAAGAAGAATGAAAAAGTGTCAAGCTAAAAAACCCCTAGGGATGTAAATGGAGAAGCTTCTAGAGCACCTTCAAATATGATGTGATCATTGATAACGAAAGGACATCGATTCAAAAGCATAATGTCGTTCCTTAAACAACTGCTGCATATTAATAAGGGAAGACATTTTGTGTTAGTGCAATGTAACAAATCGAAGATCTTTGCCAAAGACTGTAAGAGAGAAACAAAATTATGAATAGGAAAGCTCTAGCAATGAACCTCTCCATCTCGGACCCTCAACTTCATACACTCCATTGGAAGGTCCACCAACCACCCGCAACAACAGAAAGTCATATCAGCGCTTTACAGAACATATATGAGCAATTTGCCTGGCTAAAGATTTCCTTTGACTTTTTGATCTTTTAGTTCAACTGTTTGGAATAATAGAAATATTTTCTATCAAATGGTCAAGGGACTGATATTCCGACTCTTTTTGGCAAACTGAACAACTCCACATGACTTTAGTAACACTAATGACCCAGTTTAGTGAGAGCTTGCGTATGTTTAGCAGCAAAAATGGGGCGCAATATCCATTTACTATTGATACAAATTTACAACCAACTGAAAGACATTTAGCAACAATTGGCATGTTTCCATGGGGCAATGAACTAATGTGAAGTGCATCTCTTTTCTTCTTGAGCACTGCGATGTTAAAATGCAAATTTTGAGACCGGCATTATGAAAATTCAGATTGACCTATGATTAACTCGTGAAAGTCCAATTTCCCAAAGAAAAAAGAAAATTCTGGTCTATCAACTGTCTGATGCTGCATAAAGTGATGTCATTTGGCAGTGCTGATGCTGTGATTGATTTACAACAAACATGATCGGTGATTTCCAATCATATTCCAAGTAACGAGCTGGCATTGCCAACTCTAGTCTATATACAAATTTGACAGCACATAAAATAGCAGAATATCACAGCAACTTAATGACCAGAAAAGTAAGAGTATAAATATGCAGTTCTTTAAGTGGATCACCTGTTGATATCTAAATTCTAAAATTCTCATAATACTTTCAAGTTTTTCCATCTTCTTTTCATAATAACTGTTCCTTGCATGTACCATCCTTTCTATGCCTCCTTTTTCAAAAGTCAGCGGGGATGCTAGAGTCAGATAACTATTTGAGAAACCACTCCAATAGGGAAGGAAGTCCTCATAAGTACGGTTCCAAGTGCCAATATTATCACACAACTCAAGCAACTTCATTAAAACTTGAAGCTGCTGACCAGCTCTCAAGAGTGGAACCAGAAAGTCCTTAAGAAAACAAGGAACAGCAATTCCATCTTGTTCCTGAGGTAAAAAAATTGTTGGTTTGCAAGGATCAATATCAGTACGATACTTGAAGCATACAGACATAAAACAGCTCAACATTAAAAGCAAATACACATCGAATATCATTACCCTGATGGTAGACAACGGGAAGTCGATACAGATTCCAGAGTTCCCCAGCAAATTTTGCGGACAATTGTCAACATAGTCCACTATGAATTCCTTATAAGGATCGCTAATCTCCGCTTTGTAAATCCATGATTTAATAAAACCAAAATATGGTTCACATGATCGAAGAAAGAGAAATTTGAGGAGAGCGCAATGGACAGAATCAGCAACCTATAGATATATTCATATTCCAAATTACTGGTGAGCAAAACTGCACAAAAAAAAGAAGGAAAGTAGAACATAAAAGACATGAGATGGAGCAATCAGTTTTTAGGAAAGACATACTAGGATACACTACTTCTGAACTTAGATTCTCAATGACCCATGGTAGGTAAACACAAAACCCTTAGATACGGAATCGATAAAGTCAGACACCAAGCAACTTGTCAATGTTGTTTCAAAGTTCTTTTCTTGAATACTGCACCACAATGGTGTTCTTTCTTCAGAAATATAGAAAGGAAAATCAAACTTTTTTTGGCACTTTAAAGTATGTACTTTACGTTATTGCAAAATGCAACTTCAAGAAACTTTTCTTACTTGTCCAACCAACATATATAAGATATGCAAAATCATACAAAATGCTCTTTACTTGGGTAATCCACGTAGTTACATTATTTACCAGAATCTACCACCCATTTCGAAGTTAAGCATTTTGGTGAATATACTACTTTTGCAGCGACCAATTTGAGTAAGAAAGTGCATCATTGCAAATGAAAAATGAGATTATGTTAAGACTTCACCTAAGATGAAAAGGCAAAAATGTATATAAGGGCAAGACGTTGAAATGGTATGAGAACTACTAAGTTGGGCATAAAGTATGCTTGACAAAGCAGCACAATCAAAAGATTCAATTTTAGACGATGCTGACCTTTAACTGAGTGTATAAACAAGTGAGGAGATTTCCACCCCTTGGGAAGTCGTCAAATTCTGCTTTAGTCCTTAAATCTTCAAAAGATGATACAGATGCCTCATGGACATTGCAAATATTCCCAAGAGCCTCAATCTGAGTTCTCAGGCCCTTAGTATGCAGGTAAACCTCCAAAAATGTAACTTCAGAATGCGCAACACTCGTGAGACAACTTCTAGAAGAAGGGCACGAAGACACGTCGCCAGGCTTTGATGCACGCCGTAAACTCACAGAAGCATATAATGTATCTAATGCGGAAATAAAACCTCGTAAGACCGTTCCCACAGCAACTGCAAATGCCTGATTAACAAGACCGTTTTGCTTAGCATGCTCTCCCCCTTCCTTGCCACAAGAATTTTGTTTTTCCTCTAAATTTGTAAAATAGTCAACAAATTTTTGGAGCAGGAAAACTACACAGCCAGAGCGACCAATGGTTTTCAACATTTTTCCAAGAGCAAGGGTACTCAAAGACCGATTCCACAGACTTGGAGTTCGATGGAAGGTTCTGTCAGCGGGGTCAGAATAGAAAGCTGCACAAACCTTTTCAATACTTATGAGAGCTGATTCTACGCCTTGGAGTGCATTCATTGTCAGTCTCACCAAACTAGCCTCCTGCAAACACTTACAAAGAAAGAATAAGGGCTCAAATCTATGAAGCACACACAAGAATATCTAAACTCAAATCTTCTGAAAGTTCTAGATATGGACCCAAAAAATGCATTGAACAAGCTGCCTTAAGGTAAGTCAAGATTGTAAACTGCAACACACGTGTATTTCATTCTCACTCAAGGGTCGAAACTAAAGAAAAATTAATGAGGGAAATTGCCCTTGAGTTTTCAAATAACATACTCCTCTCTCTCTCTTTCTCTGTGTCACTGTATTCTGAAAGGCAAAGATTTAATTTAGCTTATGCAATTAAAGATTCAGAAAAAAGGGTTTTAATTTGTCAAAGAAGACCTAAGTTTTTGGGCGGAGGTAGTAGTGTAGTATCAGAGAGAGAGAGAGAGACTATATACATCTGACAAAGACTGAAGGAGTGTCAACTTCCCCCCTTGACTTTCCCATATAAAGACTGAAATTTTGGGGCGGAGAGAGAGAAAGAGTATCGGAAAGTCAAGGGGGAAACTGACACTACTAGAGTCTTCGTCGAATGGATTTAGTCTCTCTCTCTCTCTTTCTCTCTCTCATACTACACTACTACCTCTGCCCAAAAACTTAGGTCTTCTTTGACATTTTTAACCACTTTTTTCTGTATCTTTAATTGCATAAGCTAAAGTAAATCTTTGTCTTTCGAGAATACAGTAATCAATGACTGGAGCAGAACATCACTGCAATAGCTTCGTTTATGTATTACGGCACTCTGTATGAAAAGTCCTGCAAGCAATTACGTTCCAAAATCTAATCAAAACACACACACGCACACATCATCAACCACACACAAAGACAAATTGGCATCTAAATGCCTCCACAAATGCTTTCATCGCTTTTTGCCAAAATCATTAAAGTCATTTCTACAACAAACTTCATACTTAAGGTTATTATGCTTCAGAACTATTCCATTTACAACCACTTTAAACACACCGTAGAAAAAACTACCACAGGGGCCACTTAAATGTTGCTACAAATGCTTTACCCGCCTTATGTAAACGACCTTTATATGCTTTTACATTATCAGCCCCATTCATAATTTGGCTACTGTGCTTCAAACTATTCAACTTACAGCCACTCTACACACACACACACACACACACAAAAGCATCATATAACAAAACAGAGAAGACGATTCCGCGTCAAAATGCTGCTACAAATGCTTTGTCGCCTTTTTGCCAAAATCATAAGCGACACCTACGTACAACCCCGAACAAAGATAATTTGGCGATCATGTCAAAACAACTAACTTTGCAGCACAGACTGTAGAATAAGCTACAGCGGGGGGTGCTGTAGCAGCTTTGCTACTGATTAATTAAACATCACTGCAAATGCTTTAATTGACGTTTGGCAACAACCTTTAGACGCTGAATAAGTAGCGACACTTAATTGTCAAACAGAAAATTAGTAGATAAATTGAATCGACATACGGAGACGGAGGAGGTGTCGCAGTGGGAGGCTGCGGTGGCAGATCGGCAGAGGCCGCCACTTTCGGAAGGTACCGATTCCCAGGGCTTGGGCGGGAGGTAGGGGTCGTCGAGCTTCAGGCCGTCGTAAAGGGACGAAACGAAGTTGGTATCGACCGCCATCTCAGGCGAATAATGGAGAAATGTGTAGGGGGAGAGTAATGTACTTGATTAGTGGAGATGTTGATTGGTTGTGTTCATCTTGGACCGAAGAGTGGCGACTTTGGATCTGGCAAACCGCAAAAGGAAGTAGAGAGGAAGACTGGATTTCAAAGAGAGCGGGAGCGCTCGGGAGTGAGATTCGTCCAAACGAGTAGCTAAAAAAGGCCAAAATGATAAAAGCGATGAACGAGGCATGAACGCGCTCAGTCCAAAACACAAAAGTATTTAT
Source organism: Escallonia rubra (assembly GCA_033065855.1). NCBI lineage: Eukaryota > Viridiplantae > Streptophyta > Magnoliopsida > Escalloniales > Escalloniaceae > Escallonia > Escallonia rubra. The sequence goes on from JAVXUO010002083.1 coordinate 571,186, forward strand.
AATTGTCAAACACTACCTTACCAATTTTTAGAGGATAAAGACACTTATGAGCCTTTTAAATGTACCGTTGAAATAGATCTAAGTTGTGGATCAAGTTTAGTCGGCAGAAGGCTCAATTTTCGTTATACTTTTTGAAATCTTGGTAATTCGTGTGGTTTTTCTTTTTGATACGTGATTTGGATAGTTTATTTCAAAAAAAAAAAATTTTTTGCTACATAAGAGATTGTATTAGTAATAAAGACTACCGAGCTTTTTTTGTTGCCATATAGACAGAAGGTTTTGTAACTCTCTATATACATTGACCGCAAAAGTCAAAATGATAACCAAAAACTTAGGTAGCGTTTGAAATCACTTCCAGTTTTGATTTTTTGTTTAAAAAAATAAAAACCAAAATCAGTTTGATTTTTATTTAAATAAGTGTTTGATTACCCAGTTTTTATTTTGAATTTTTTCTTGATAGTGGTTTGCGGTCGCCGGCGGTAGGCAGTGGCTATGGTGACCGCTGGCGGTAGGAGGGTGGTCTCAAAATAAAGACCAAAACTGAAAATACAAAACTCTTAAATGGGAGTTTTAGAAACAGTCATATTTTTAAAACTGATTTTCAAAACTGAACGGAAAAAAAAAAAACCAAAAATTGTGTGTCAAACGGATTTTTTTCTCCAGTTTACAAAACTAGAGAAAAAATTGAAAACGAAAACCCAATCAAACAGAGCCTTAATAGGTTTAGTACATATTACAACTAAACAAAACAGAGCATATCCTACAATTTATCTTAATTTTAAGTAATTTGCCAAGCCGTAAAGATTTATGAATAACACCGGAAATCTGGTTGATCAAAAGCATAGGAGAAATAATAACCACATTGTCATGATAAATCGTAACTATTACACGTTATTATAATTAGAGAAGACAACCAGAAACTCGCAGGTTGCCGTACGAAACAAGAGCGAGCCCGACCACCGATGGAATCACAATACAAACAGGGGTCATCGTCATTACAGGTTCGACATCTTTCACTGCCATTTCTAAGCACCGTTGAAAATCGTCACTAAAAAGGTGGCAAATACTAAGTAGCAAACACAATTGGAGACTATAAGACCCTGTTTGACACAAAAAAATTTTTGTTTTGGAAATTGGAAGAAAGAAAAAAATGCATTTGGTAACCTTTTTTTTTCTTCTTCTTCAGTTTAAAAAACAAGTTTTTAAACTGAAGAAGAAAAAAAAAAACTCCAAAAATGAGTTTTTTTTTTAGACCACCACCCTCCCACTGCCGACAGCCACCGGCCACCTCCGCCTACAGCCACGACCACGCCCCACCACCGCAAACCACCACAAAAAAAAAAACTCAAAATAAAAAATAAGTTATCAAACACCAAAAAAATAAAAACTAAGTTATCAAACACCCACTTATTTTTTAATTTAAGCTACTCTTATTTTTTTTTTTTGTTTTTTTTTTTAGAAACTGAAAAAAAAAAAAAAAAGTCCTAACTAAAGCCACAATAAAGGTCCTAATTCCACCCCCCAGCCCCACCCGAAAAACAGTTTATCCACCGAATTACCTCCCCCCCCCCCCAACCCCAACACATCATGGCTTACCCAATACAAAAACCTAGAAACAGACAGGTAGGCATTTGAGAAAATGTTAAAGTGAGCAGAAAATCTAGAACCCAAAATGATATGACCATTGTTGCTGCAGATTCAACCAATCGCCAGCGAGGATTTTGGGCACCGCTTGTGGGTATTCCTGCCACCTCCGGCGGTGATACACCTAGCCCCAAAATCGAAGCTTCTTCTATCCATGCATAAGTATCGATCAACGAGCCACGATCGCAATGATATAGATCTAGCAGATTCAGTAGATCGAATAAAGTATATCTATTAGATCCGACTAGATCCTGGGAGATCAGAGCAAGAACCTTTAGGTCGCCATCCCCAACCGTATAGATCTTACGAGATGGGGCCTGACCCAAGAAGGTGCCATTGACCCACCATTTTTGCCGCCGGCCACACTTGGTGTACTCCTCTAATGACAACGAACACACAACCAAAATTAAGAAACCTACATATACAATTACGCCGAAGACCGGCCTCTGCCCCACACACGCTAACACACGGTGAGGCGGAGCTGGACTTCGAAACTTTTAGAGAGTTAGAGATAGGTGGGAGGATACTAGGATTAGATTAGATATCACAAAGAAAAGTATTTTTGCAGAGGTTTATTTGTAGATTTTATATGCTTGTCCACAAAGAGCGATTTTACCAAAATAGTTAATATCTCGTCTCTAACACAATCTTTAGCAACATAGTGCATGGTAGTGTATGACAGTATATGCTCCCATGTCCTAAGAAAATAAAAGAAAAGGGAGGTCCAAAAATGAAACTAGGCTGCATTTTACAGTACCCTAATCACCTACTTCTAGGCCGCTTATATAAGCGTCCGCAAAAAAAAAAAAGATACTGCCGCATACGCTTTGACGAGTGACCATTTTTTTCTCAAAGACTTGCAGGCTTCAAATGAAACAGAGATTGCATACTGACTACTTTAGGTTGCTGATTTTCCCCTCCAACCAAGATTTTATGTAATTGACCGGGCCAAATTGCCACAGAAAATGGAACGTCCCGCCCGGAGTAGTTGGAGCTTCACTCCTCAAGCCATGTATCAATGTACTATAATTGGACATGCCAGGAGATTGTGCTTCCTATCCAAGCTTGCAATCAGCAATTTACTAATCAGGTTTTGCTCCTGGTTGGGTCTGCCCTTCCAGATGAGAAGGGGTACGGGCCACGGCCTTGGTTGCTTTCTGCATATTTCTTCTTTGAAAAACCGAATTACGGTGTAGTACAAAAATCTGTCAAAACCTCAAAAAAGAAGCTCAACCAATCCACTCTCATTTATCTCGACCAATGATCCAAGCTAAAGTCTGACTAAACAAAAAATTTCCTTCATATTGAACTGGGTTTGTATCTACAATCAAGAAACTTCCCAAGTCCGCTGGTTAGGACTAAATGCATAACAGGAGCCAAAAACTCCCAGAGTTCCACATGACTGATTTCTCATCTAAAGATATGACAGTTCTGGTTAAAAAAGTTGCATATCAAGTGAGCTTCAAAAAGTTCTCCCGCTGGGTTTCCTTTCGTTGGATCTGAAAAAAAAAATGAAACTTCTCTGCTTCAATCTGAACCCACATCCACGTCTCTCTGCTTTAAGAAATCCTTGGCCTCGAGTATATCCTACAAAACAAAACTAACAAGAATCAATCCAGAGTCCTTAAAACCTTGGTCAAAGACATACTAAAAACCTGATATTGCAAATTAATTTTCATGGAACTCTGGTTTAGATACATTTTTGAGCTACATACGGGTTTGCTTGTAGCAGCATCTATTTGCTCTATGGCTCTATTAGAAAATTACCTACTCAAGTAGGTAAAACACATCAATATAAAGTCACTAGAGGGGGGAAAACACAAAATAACAATCTCCTGCTGCTATTATAGCGTTTCGCATTTCTCTTCAACATGCTCACACGTGATAATTGGTTGGTGAACCCTTTTAAACCTCGTCCAGTACAATAACATACAAGAGTAGGTTGTAGTAAAACCTAAGGTACAATACCTGCTGCAACAGAAGTGCCTCTTGAGGACAAGTTGGAAATTGCATCAGGCCAATCCCAACCATTAATAGGCCATAGCATCCTAAGGAGACGATAAAATAGATAGGCAGCTGGGAAAGAAAGCAAGGAACCACAGTAAGCTACGTGTAGGGGAGAAAAAGAATAAGAGCAGAGAAAGAAATATTTAAATTAGTTAATATATAACTAGAGGAAAGGGCTCACCAACCAAGTATAATCCTGGGAAACTATTGATGTCTGCAAGAGGCCAACCCAGAAGGCAGATATAGCCACTACCACTGCCATAATCTTAACAATATGTTTCATCGATTGCACCGGCGCAAGGTCCGTTTATCTTCTTATGCTTTAAACACGTCACAACAACTGAAAAAATCTAAGAAATACACAGCAGTTAATTGCAAAAGCTGTTTAGTGCCTCCTTTCGACGCTTTCAGTTGCAATCAATGATGTGAAGGAAGCATGCTAGAAAAAGTGAAATTCCAACCAATGTTATCATAGACAGCCTCGTTCATCCACGAAAACATATTAATTTGAAAACAATTCTGAGAATTCTAGGCCAGAGTCGAGACGGAAGGGAGGAAACTAATCTCTTGGGTTAATGAATCAATCCAAATTACAAGAACGTGTAAAATGCATGAGAAAAAGGGAAAAAGTTCTTCCTGCTATATCTGTACTGCATCCCACAAGCGCTACATGTTGCCAATACATACGTTTTAGCCTCAAATTCCATGAGATGGTGCGAGTATTGCGTACCAAAACAAATAATCAAGTGTGACGAGTTGTCAACTGTGGACTGGGTATATAAAATTAGCCACAGCACCTGAGAAAGTCTGCCATAAATGCACCTTTACAACTTCCAGGTTCAGGACCATTCTCTGACGGCTAAACTTTTAGCGTATTGGTAATTTAACATATGGTATTAGAGCTCATCTAACAAGGTCTCAGGTTTAACTCAACTATTGCATTTTTTTCCCCAGTATATATCACTCTCATTAATTTGTCACTTTGATTGACAGTGTGCTCTCATTAATTTCTCGTTTATTGTCAACTCCATCTATCTCCATGTACATTCAGAGGCTTTCACAAGGGGAAGTTAAGCATAATATACAATTGGCACATACTCTGATAGCTTAAGCTTTTGACCAAGTGGTAAGTGTACGCAAGTTTTAGGTGCTCAATTCTTGTAGGCATTGCAAACCTCATCCCATTATAAAACAGAACAATAAGACAAACCAAGGGACCAGTAGTATAGTATCGTAGAAGTACCAGAGGATAAATCAAAATAATTCTTCATTAACACATTTGCTAATGTAAGAAATCCAGAAAAAAGACACAAACATTTGCACGAAGGTATTTTCGGAAAAATCAAACAATTACTGTCATCAGAAGGGATGTAACATAGAATATATCTCACTGCCCCATCCTACCAATAGCAAGATGGAACTCAAAGCCCTTGCGCAATGTCCCAAACATCACATGACAGTTTGAATTAAACTCATCAACACATGTAACACGCGTGCCTTTCAAACTCAGATGCATCAGTTTCATGCTTAAAGAGAAATAATATTGCCACCAACTATGAAGCACGGACTCCGGTGCTTGTGCCTATACAACAAGGTGCACAGAAGCGGATACGGGATTTTTTAAAATTACAGGATACGGTGGGATACGGTAAATGTTGTACATAATTTATTAACTATATATACTGAGTATTATATAAACAAAAACAGGGATCATTTGAATCTTAGGAAGGGTTCATAAAAATTATACAGTGCAAATTAAACCATTCTAAATCCCACCAAATACATCATAACCACTACCAAACACATCATAATGGAAGTAGCATCAAAGTTTCAAAAGTAGTAAAGTTCCAAAGGGGTGTAGTGCCGTGATTGGGTGGAGGTGGAGGATTTTGGTCGTCATTCATATCTCCAAGTCCCAACTGAAATCATAAACCATAGAAAAGAAGAGAACTAAGAAAGAACCACAATGAGACCCCAACCGAGAAGTTGGTCCACAACCCACAAATACCACATACGAATGAGAGAATGTAGAGCTTGTCTGAAAGAAAATTAGAAAATAGAGCAAACGAGAGAGAGGAAGACAAATCAAAAGACTCACCCGCCGGTGATCGCTGGTCGTCGACTCACCTGCCGGTGATCGCTGGTCGTCGCCGCCCGCCGGTCGTCACTGGTGATCGCGCTCGTTGCCTCCGCCGCCGCTCTGCTTTCTCTCTCTCTCCCCTTTCTGTTCAAGACTTCGAAACGCTAGATCTAAGTCACATTAGTTTTTAGGCAAGTATATTTCATATAATTTATGTTTTGACCCCAAAAATTCTTTTAAAAATACTACTTTCACCCTTCAAGTATTCCATACGTACTCATGACGTGTCCTAATCGTATCAAAATAGTCTGAGTATTCAATAAATTAATTCAAAATTATAGGACACGCACCCGATTTGAGCCCCTGCCGCACCTGTACTGGACACACACCCGATGCCGGTACTTCATCCAATTTGGTGCACCCCGTGCTTCGTAGGTTGGGTGTGCTATGGCCTTTTAACAAGGGAAGGTCATCCAGTAGACAAATTTGACAGCCAATTTTTAGAAGCCATGTTTGATTGTATCTGTTAGAATCAAACAATGAGTCTGGGGAATCTTGTTTGTGTTGAATTTCATTATGGACGGTCTTTGCGTGAAGCACAAAATCAACAAAATGACTTAAATAAAATTTTTGTTTTAAAAAAAATTACGGGAGACATTGTCTGTATCGAAAAGTTTTGATTTGGCACACCGCTTTTACTCGCATTGGCCGTTAGGGTTGGCAAGCCAAGGCAACGCGCTAAGCCGGTGGAATCTTTTTAAGCTAGTGTTTAATTGCATTCGACCACTTCAAGATGAATAACAATTAACATTTTAAGCAACTTATCCATGTCCATCGTGATTAACGCTTTTAGACACTTATTTACTCTATCCAGCAGTTGTTTCGCTCTCTTGCTGCATATTAAACCTATCTGTCAAAGTTATGAGTGAGCGCGATTCGATTTGGTTCGGGGGTCAAACCACAAATCAAACATTACCCCTCGGTTAGAAAAATGTTGAACCAAACCAAACCAAACATCATTAGTTTGGACGGTTTAAACGGTTCAGTTTGGATTGGTTTGTACTCATTTAAAAAAGTTATCTCTCTGCAAACATATTACTGAATCCAAATGTTATTCAAAATTGAAGATATTGTTTTCTTCTAAATTGCATGTAACGTCGTTACATTCAATAACTAACTACTCGTATTATTATATGGTTTAATTATTGTTCAAGACATATGTTACAAGAAGGAATAAAAAAATATATAAGACACATCAATAATTAGATTTTTTGTGTTATAACTGCTTCTATTATTTTCTTTTTTTTAAGGCTTTGTTTATTTAGATTTGTTTAGTACCATGCATATAAAAATTATCAATGAATGTAACTAAAAATATATTAGTATATCGTAGGCCAGGTCAGCTTGGCTCGATTCGGTTTGCGATTGATTTTTAAAAAGTGAACCATGAACCGAATCAAACCAATGTTAGTTTGAGAAATATGAAACTGAACCATTAAGATCTTTGAACGGTTCGGATTGAATTGGTTCGATTTGAGCGGTTCAGATCGATTTGAACGACTTTATGCTCACACCTAGTCAAAGTCATTTGTAGCCATAAGGCGGTTAGGATATGTCTGGCACGCGGTTGAGCCATAATTGACATAGAAAAGAACTACGTGACATTGATATATGAAAGTAACACGGAATATCAAAATTCAATTGAGATGGCCCAAAATGTGCAACCCTAAACCTAGATTAATTATCGAAATTACATGAAACTACTCTAATTATTACAACAAAAAATAATTTCTGAAGGGTTATCCTACCTGGATAGCTAAACAGAGAAGAAGATGCAACGCTTTGGTTGTAACGCGTTGGGCCAGAGTGGGATTATTGGGTTGGGCCAGCCATAGAATTCCTAATATGACTTGATGGGCCCAACAAGAAGAAGAATAGATAGGCAAGAATGCAAAAGCAGTTGTTTGACGGATGACAGTTCAAAAAATTTTTTTTTTTTTTGTCGATTAAAAATATACTTTTGCTTACAAATATTATTTTTTAAACAATCGAGATAAATTTCAACTAATCCTGAAACTGCACTATGCAACTAATGAGACTCGTGAAGACTATATATTTTTTTTGTGAAATAGAGGATGTTACATGAGTTTGTTTGCCTGAGGATTATATACCAACCTTTTCTGGTGTAAGATTTAGATCCTCGTACAAATATTATTTTTTAAATAATCGAGACAAATTTCAACTAATCCTCTGCACTATGCAACTAACGAGACTCGTGAAGACTATCTTTTTTTTGTGAAATAGAGGATGTTACGTGAGTTTGTTTGCCTTGACGATTATATACCAATCTTTTCTGGTGTAAGATTTAGATCCTCTCTTACTCTCGATCGAGGAGGGAAAATGAGGATCTTTCATTTAATTGGAAAAAGTTAAACTGTAACTTGACGATACGAGTAATACGAAAGACCAACTCTATTCCCCAAAGCGTGTGCGAGTTTTGGAGCTACTATACCACCCTAGTTCTGTAGTTGTACACTCTAAAACTTTGGCATTAAAGCTAGCCCTATGGAAGGTCACATTCTCAAAGCATCTTGAAACGGGAGTAGGCAAATGTGTGTTAGAGGCCAAAAAACCATTTTTGAAAGTCACAAACTCCAAAGAGAATACGATCCGTGGATGAGTACTTATCAGAGTGTTGGGCGAGTTCGCATCAAAAGTTGCTAACACCCGAACTAAAACTTGATAGTCATTTTCTTCCTTGCGCTAGAAGAATCTAAATATATGTTAGTTAATTTAGTTCGTGCAACAAATTCATTTGAGTTTGGATTTAATATCTATATCTACCTATAAAAGTATGAATGTTATAAATCATTTTTGGACGATTATGCCCTCGTTAATTACGTCAAATACATTCTTACCCTTCTTTTATTACTCCCTTTTAAATTTTGATGAAAATAGAAGAACATTGGATAATGAATCTATTATATATATTGAAAATGAAAAGTGTAATGAGAAAGAAAAACAGAACAAAGGATTTCTTTTATTATTCTCTTTTTTAATTTGGTTAAAATGAAATAAACATTAGATATTGAACTGATTAATGAGAGCTGTGAGTTTTTTTTCCCTTGCATTTTTAGGTCAATTAACCAATTGAAAAACTGAAAAACAAAAACAAAATAAAGATATTGAAATATGTGAAAAATTAATTAAGAAACAAAAAATTGTTAGGAAACAAAAACAAAAACGAAAAAACGAAAAAGGGTTAAATATGCATAAAAAATGAGGCTTAAATATAGTGATAATATGAACTGAAAATATGTTTGGTTATTACAGTTGAAGACCGAGTGTTTTGCATTTCTTATTGATGAAATGCAAAGCACCTGGTCTTGAAAATTATAAATTTTAACCATAAATCAATTTAATAGATTACAAAAATAAAGACGTAGATTCATTATTTTAATTTCTCCATTTGCTTTTATTTTCAGCAATACCATCAAACATTTCTTCAATTCAGAAGCATGCGAATAATATTTTCGAACATTGAACCGATTACAATTGAGAACATCAAATATGCATGTCTTCTAAAACAAGTCACAAAATAAATATGAACATAACTGAATTATATTATTTTGATCCCAAAAAAGATAATAATATCACTTCAAACATTACTCTCGACTATATTCACATGCAACGCGCATGTGCTCTATACTAGTAGATAGAAAAAAGTGATTGTGTGGATTCAAATTTATAAAGAAATAAGCTTTGAAAACCAGCATTGATGGAAATGAAGACCGCGATGAAACACATCTACCAAAATTTCAGGTAGGGTTATGAAAATTGATTATTTTAGAATGTTGAATTATAGAATGTTATAAAAAATTTAAGTTGTTAGAGAATAAACAAAATATTATGTTATCATACTTAACGGTTTTTGAAAGATACGTGTGAGAGAGAAAAAGACTCTTTATTAAGTCAAAGTCAACGCTGTTGTATTCTCCTTGGAATATGTCAATTATGGGCCATACGAGGGCATGTCTGACATAATTATATGAAAGTACAATGTTTCTCGTACCTTCAAGTGACAAGAGGAACTTACCTAGTAGTTTCCCCTCGTTGGATCCTTAAATTAAAGCTACAACATGGTGGACCAAAGTAGACGACTAGAAGCAATTTTTCGGTCATCTCCCTTTTTGGACCGTCTTCTTCTTGTCTCTTTCCATGCTAGTCAAATTAAATGTTCTTTTCAACTTCTATTGGCAAGGAAAGGACATCACATTTTCAATGAAATTCCCTCGGAGACAATGGCAATTATGAATGTTGTCCTAGTTACATACCAAAAGAGAACGTTATACCCATTTTGACAATAATAAGCTTAGAGATTCAAGATAAAAAAATTCCCCGCTATGGCAAGCGGAGTGTGGTAACAAATGTGGCCAAGGTTGTGACAAGAAACGACAAAGATATTTGTAATAGCAATGGATTGATTACAAAGAAACGTAAGAAGGGTGTCTAAAGAATCTCTAGAAAGAGACTTTTCAGAATTTTGCAAATTACTTTGAGACAAGGGTTTACTTTTTCGAAATCCAAATTAACGTTGACCAATCAATCCAATGTTTGTAAAAAATTTGTTTCTTGAAATTCATATTATCATTGGACCCCTTTTTACTTTGCGTTACATGCTCGATCAATCTATCCTATCAATAAGTTGTCTTGCCGAAATCTAGAATTAATCTGAGATATATGTTTGCTGATCGGTTGTTTTTCTCCTAAAGCCTAATTCATCCTCTTTGTTCCGTTGACATGCAATATAAATTGCTCAGTTCATATAAATTTTTGGTTGTCCTGTTAAAGATGTGGTTCTGTACCCTTTCATTAAATCAAAACCCTCCTCCATAAACTATTCAAGGTTCTCTCTAGTTGGATCGATCTTCTCATAATATTGCTTGTATAATCCTAACTTGTCTCATTAGTAAACCCATTAAAACTACTCATCAGTTTGTCCCAAACCCAAATGCCACATTTGGGAGCATATGACCTATCTTGTTTGGCCATTAAAATAGAAAAACATATGACCCAAATTGTCCTTGGTCACAGTTTCCCAACATCGATCAGCTCCTGTACAGGGATTCGAGATATTGTCCACATTCATTTCAGAGCTTCCCCGTTCTTTGTATGGACCCAAGGTTTTGTTTGACAGCAAGTATGGTCCTGGTTTATCGTACTTATGTCGTTGATTTCTATATTTCATTTTTTTCTTTTTGGGAATTTTTCACGTAACTCTGCAAAAGATTCGAGTGACTTACTTGACGTGAGCTATTGGCCACTGAGTGTAGCCCATTGCCAGATATTATTATAATATGGGAATTTTATTTAGGTGTGTCACGTTTTCTTTTTATTCGTTACTATCAGATATGTATTTTGACGAGTCATGTCACGTATGTTTGACTTTTCTATTTCTAACTTACCCACGTGGATTGGAACGTGGGTTAATTCAGTGGAATGAGTTAAAAATCCCGATCTTATTTTCTGAACATTGTCTCACGTGTCAGTGATGACATTGTGACCTTTTCTGAATGGCTCTTTAGTGTCCGTCTCCGCACAAGAATGTGTTTTTGACATTTTCAAATTATGTTTTTGCACGAAAATCTATTTTGGCATTTTGAAATTATTTTGTTTCGTATCCATTCTGTTAAAGTTCTGTACCTCCATAATTTCGTTCTTCAGATATTTTTGTATCCCTTTTAGTTGGTCAGTTGAGCGACCTTACTGGTATTTGACTCACTTTCTTATTGTGTTTTCCCCTCGGTTGATAAGTAAAAGGACATCGAATTGCAGGGCTGACTGTGTGATTGAGAGCTAGCAAATTTTATATCAGAGTCAGTATTATCATTTTAAAGATAATGTTTAGCTTTTATGTTGGAACTCCGTGTTGGAATAATTTGGGATGATATAATTGCTTTTGGCGCTGTGACATTTATTGATGTATATTTAGTACTCATTGGTAGATGCTCTGCATAACCACTTTAGAGGACTTTTTTATATTTTGAGATTTTCTGCCTTTGTCTGTTTGAAATTAGGGTGAATTACACTAAACCCCCTGAGATTTACACCCGAGTCTCACAAAGGACCCTAAGGTTTCAATTTCAACAACTAACACCCCAACTTTGCATTTTCGATCCAATTGGACCCAAAATCGATTTTCCGTTACAAGAGTTGTGGATGGCCGTTCACCTTGAGGGGCATTTTGGGTAATCAATATTTGGTGGTCTATCCCTCTCTCCATCTTCTACCCTTTTCTTCCATGAATCCACTTCACTCATTCTTCATCTCTACACAACACACACCACTGCACATTTCACTCACACACACACGCACACACACATACACACAAATTTACAGTCTCACGACACACAGTGATACACACACAACACATATATAAACACACGCACACACCCACTTGTACACAACTCATCCCTCCCACACCCACTACCTCACGGCAGTGGATTTTTTTCCCCCTTCTTTTTGAACACACTTTACACACTTATGCACATATATATAAACACACAAACACATACTCACACTCACACAAACTCGCGCACCTATCAGTCACACACGGAGTCATGCAAACACACCTATATACACACACAGGCACTCAACACACACCTAAACTAACTCACGGCAGTCACCCAATTGAACCCACTGTCGTCCCTGCTCCCACGAACAAATTTTTCATGGAATCACACATATATATACACAATCAAGCACACAACTCACAAACTCACACACCTGCATCTTGGCAGCTTCACGCACACACTTATATATACATAAACGCACGCACACAGCACACACAAACACAACCACAATACACCCACGACAAATGGTTTCACACACACACTCTCTCTCTCTCTCTCTCTCTCTCTCTCTCTCTCTCTCTCTCTCTTCCAAGCACCCACACATACACAGACCCACATACAATCACCCACAGCACACACTACAACCACTATCGTCTCTTCATCTCTTATACACTCATATTAATGGCTGCATTGCAGCCCTATTCCACAGCCCAAACCCACTTTCACGACAGTCCACCCGTGTACACCCACTCACGGCAGTTCGTTTTCTTCCATCCAATTCCTCCGGTCGTCTTTTGATGACCTTGTGTTGTGGAGGCATTGTCACGGCTCTTCGTTGGTGACCTGTGCCACCAGATTATGTGCGCGTGACTCTGTGTGTGAATGGGTTGTGTGCATGACTGTGTATGCCTCTATGTGTGTAGTGTGTGTATGTGCACTTTGTGATTAGGGAAGATGCTGGGGGGTGCATGATTAGAGGGGAGGGGGGCACCACCGTGTGTGGTTGGATCTGTGTTTCAGTGTGTGTGTGTGTGCAGAAGAGAGAGTGGTTGGATCTGTGTTTCAGGCGAGAACAACCATATTTTCCCTCCAAATGCTTTCTTTTTGTTGGTTACCCAAAATGCCCCTCAAGGTGAATGCCCATCCACAACTCTTGTAACGGAAAATCGATTTTGGGTCAAATTGGATCGAAAATGCAAAGTTGGGGTGTTAGTTGTTGAAATTGAAACCTTAGGGTCCTTTGTGAAACTCGGGTGTAAATCTCAGGGGGTTTAGTGTAATTCACACTTGAAATTAACGCTCCGAAAATTCCAGGGCGTTACAAATAAGCCCTATAAAAAAGATTATTATGGCTATAATACCCCAAGATCACAATTCAATGTATTTCATGCAGTTTTTTTTCGAAGAAAAACACCATCCAGTAGTTAAGCAGTGTTAGAGCGTAAAAACGCACTTTTTTTTTGGCTACATGTCATATATATAATAATCACAATTGTCGATATGTAGGTACAAGATTTTGCAGCGACTGTTGTTTAATGAAGCTTTGACACACACAGCTTGACTATTACATGTTCGCGGTGCATTATTACACATTTGTCGAGGCACACATAAAAGATTGGGTTAATTACACTCATGTCCCTGAGGTTAGGGTGAAATTACACTCATGTTCTTAAGTTTGAAAAATAAGCACTTATATCCTTTGACCTAACGGAATACAATAATACATAACGGTTTTAGCAAAATGATCGTATTGCCCATGACTTAAAATGTAATTTCTTAACATGCCACCCTTTACTTTTAAAGATAAATTTCTCTCTTATATTTTTTTCTCATATCTTTCTTCCCATAGCCATATACCTTGACTGTGCTTACCCCCACCATACCTACACAAACCACTACCAACTACCATGCACCACTGTCGTGACCCACCCCCACACCACCGTCGTGCCCCCTATGCCGGAGCAAGTCATACACAACAACACCGCCGATCAATACACTGTATGAACCCATACAACAGAAACAAGATTTGAGTTAAATAATTAAAAAAACAAATCTAAAAGCTTTGATGATGCATGGTGGAAGGCCGTGGGTATGGTCGTGGTTGGTTGCGGAGACGATGGTGGGCCGCAAATATAATTATGGTGGTTGATTGGTCGTCGATGGTGTATGAAGGTGAGAGAGGTCATATCGGGATCTGTGGGGGGTGGTGGTGGCACCGACTATGTCGCGGCTGAGTATATTTTAGGGGGCGGGGGGTGAGGAAGGTGATGGTGGTTGTGGCGAGCTAGGGGTGGCTGGATCTGATTTGGTTGTGGCCGGCTATAGAGGCGGCAGCGCCGAGGTAAATGAGGTTGCGATTTGGTTAAGGTGGTGCGCGACATGGTGGAAGGCGGGGCTGAGAGGGGGCAACGGAGGCAGGGGCTGAGGGGTCGGCGACGGCGGCGGCGTGGGTTAGAATTTGGGGAGAATGAAAATTAGGGTAGAACAGAGGGGGGTTAGAATTAGGGTTTTCATATCTTTTTGAAAAGAAAAGGTATTTTAAGGAAATTAAAAACCATATTAAGAAATAGAAATTTTTGGAGAGAGATAGAATTAATTAGATATTAAAGTTTCAAAATTTTAAATTTTAAGTTTAGAAAATTTTATATAGCATATACCAATTGAAAACCTTAGTTTTAAAATTAGGGTTTTGTATCTTAATATGAAAATATACAGTACAAGGGCAGTATTGCCATTTTAAAATTACGTATTGATGAAAGTATTAAAAAAGTACATTTTTTTTACGAATACTTAACGGATGGACACAAGTGATACCTTTTAAACGTTTGTGGTCACAGTTTGTTACCTTTTGAAATTTAGTGTCCTTGATTGTAATTTCACCCTAACATCGGGGACATGAGTGTAATTAACCTTAAAAGATTCCGCAATTAGCGTGTCAGTTTGACAAATACAACTTAGAGACGTCAATCATATACTATTAAAAGATTCAACGTTGACCTGAGACTTACACATTTCTTCTGGTTCATATTTTAATAAATCTTTTTATTGTAACTAGAGTTACTAAGATTAAAGTAGAAGCAATTTTTTAGTCATCTCCCTTTTTGGACCGTCTTCTCCATGTCTCTCTCCTTGCTAGTCAAATGTTCTTTTCAACATCTTTTGACAAGGAAAGGATACCACATTTTTCAGTGAAGTTCCCTTGAAGACAATAGGAATTATAAATGTTATCCTAGTTGTTACATACCAAAAGGAGAATGTTAGACCCATTTTGACAATTTTAAGCTTAATGTTTCAAGATTCTGACTCATTGATATGCTTTAATTTTTGAGAACTAACCATTTTCTCTCTAATGATTTTCCACCTTCTGTCAAGACCTAGAACAAACCTTAAGCTAGATCAAAACTTCCCTGGTATGGCAAGAGGACCAGAGGAGTGTGGTAGATAATGTGCCCAAGGTTGTGACAAGATGTTTGTAGTAGTGATGAACTGTTACCAAGTTAGTACAACGTCTCTACTGTAATTTTGACTACATCAAGTTGTCATGATCATCTAAAACATTCATATTCCTTTGATTGTAGATTGTAGATATACACGGAAGAGAAGAATAAATTGAGCGTGGGAGAAGGGTTGGGATCCCAGCGGAAGTTTTGGTACCATATTTGTGGCTAAATGATCACGCGTCCGGGCAGGGGCGGAGCTAGGAATATTTTTCAGGGGGTGCAAAAATTATCCATTCTGAAAAAAAAACACACACACGCACATTGGAATAAAATTTCAATATCTCAATATCTCAACACAAATTCACATAATTGTACATATTATTATATTAGCATATTACACTAAATTTAACATATTAAACTAAAATATAAATGTTAACATATTATCATATTAAATACTAGCAGACAACAATTCAGCATCTAAGAGCAAGAGGGAAGACGGCAAGACGCAAGACCAAGATGAGAAGATCTACCTGACTACCTCAGATCTGGTTCTTCAAGGGCGTCGGCGCCGGCGCGTCGCGGGACTCGCGGGACTGCGGGACTGCGGGAGGTCGACGGTCGTCGTCCGGTCACGGCGTCACTCCGTCGTGACGAGTCGTCGTCGTCGAAGGCTCGAAGCTCCTGTCTGAAGGAGCTGTCGCCGGTGGGTGGGATCTGTCGCCGGTCGGTTCACTGTCCACCGGTGACCGGTCGCCGGTGAGACCGTGTGTGAGAGAGAGAGAGAGAGAGATAGTCGATTGTGCCTCTCGGCTAGTCTCGGGGAACGGGTCTCGGCCTCGGGAAACGGGATATCGGGAACGGGGTCAACGCGATTCCCAAAAAAAAAAAAAAACTTTTTTTCCCCAGAAGTCAGGCCTTGTCCTAACGTGCCTCCGCCCCTGCGTCCGGGGATCTGATGTACCTGATTATATATAAATCGTTCGGAGGAGACAAACTCTGGTGGTTGGTAGTGTCCTAGGGCGTTACGCAGAAGAGAAGTTAGATGTATAGTAACCAAAAGTTGACGTCTGTCTGTGTACATATATAAAATACTGCCGCCAGCGTTACTTTTGTGTTACTTTGGCATATGGAGTTAAGCGGTTACATTCTTGTGGTGTATGTATTACACACGTTTAACTTTTTAGTTTGACACGTGCAACTTAGTGATTATACGTCGTGACGTATATTTATCAGTATTATTTACTTACCTTTAAAAGATACATCACCGTCTACGGTATTTGCGTGTGTTTTTTTATCCTTATCATCATAAAGCTTTTCCTTCTAACTATATCAATAATATCAACAAAAACTGGAATCTCTTAACTAAAAAACTTGGCCCAACTTTGGTTAAGAGTTTACAAAAAATAACCTGGTATTTTAGTTCATTCGCCAAGGACATACATATCATTTATTGGCGTGCCAAGGCTATAACTTATATTTTCTAAATAAGTACTACAATATAAAATACATATATTTTTACGCGCTTTAGTATACATAGCCTAAAATTTAAGAAAAAGTATTTAAATTCAAATCTATATTATAGTACAATATATCATATAGTATGATAAAGGGTCTCAGCTAACATTTGGTGGTGCTTTTTTCAGATTTTACCGGATTTACAGAGGTGATTTTGCAGCGGTGGCGCTTCTTAGAAAGGGAAGGATGTGACTTTTTGTCCCACTTATCATCAATGGGGTTCCAAAGTATTGGTTGTTAGCCAGAGGAGCTAACATCAAGCAAATGAGCTAGTTACTTTTTGACTTTAAAAAGAAGTCTAGAATAGATTTAATATAACTTATTATTCGTAATTATAAAAAAATTTGTAGTGTTTTTTGATCCATCAAGGTTAGTTTCTTGATGTTACTTGTATTGTTTTAACGCAGATTTACCTGATCTTCTTGGAAAGTCACTTAGTTACTCTTCTAACTAAGAAGATGTAGCGTTCCAGGTTATTAGCTTGACTATTCTTATAACTTGGTTCGTATATTAATATCATCACTCTCCTGATTAACCTAAAAAAACAAAAAAACATTTGAAGTAAAGCAACTACCAAACAAAAAGGATATCATTATAAGAAGTGTTTATATTTAACAACTAAATTATTTCTCTGTCCCTTTACCCTCTCTCTCTTTTTTTTTTGGGTTTATTTTTTGGAAATATTGTCCCCTTCCCTTTCTCACCCCCACTCAAGTCTCTAGAGTGCTCTGGGCTTCTTCCAATCCTCTCAGAATTTCCTTCCCCAAAAGCCAAAATACCACCACAACCAGGGTCACACAAATTCCCACAATATGCAAATACAAATAAACCCCAAAAAAAGATTAATATATTATTATGGCTATAGCACCACAAGATCACACGTCAACGGATTTCATATAGCTTTTTCGAAGAAAACACTATCCACTCTTGGTAGTGTTGGAGGGCATACAAATGCACTTTAGCGGCTACATGTTATATGCACTATGCACAATTATAAAAAGAGTGTAGATATATCGTTATAAGATTCTGCAGTCAGCACTGTTTAACAACGTTTTGACACATATTGCTTAGCTGTTACAT
Organism: Escallonia rubra; assembly: GCA_033065855.1. Taxonomy (NCBI): domain Eukaryota; kingdom Viridiplantae; phylum Streptophyta; class Magnoliopsida; order Escalloniales; family Escalloniaceae; genus Escallonia; species Escallonia rubra. The sequence continues at coordinate 589,305 of JAVXUO010002083.1, forward strand.
ATTCGTGTTGCATGTACTACATATATATATTGAGGTACACATAAAAAATTCAATATCTTGCGTTTCTTTAATTTGACAAATACAACATAGACACGTCGTTCATCTACAGTTGAAAGAGTAGACACCCATCATGACGCCTGCACATTTTTATAAGTTCTTATTTTGATAAAGTTTTTTATTTTGACTAAAGCTAATAACATTAACCCAAAAAAAAATAAAAATTCAGAGCTAAAAAATTCGTGGTGGAATTTTTATAAGATACATAGATAGATACCCTAAAATCTAGGAAAAGAGATGTACTACAATGTTATTCTTCAGGGAAGATGGGATTATCTAGTACTCGGAGTGTATAAAATAAAATATAAAATAAAGAATAATAATAGTTAAACAAAAGCCATTTTATTATAGTCAAGTGTTTATATTTAACCAAGCATGCATCTCCCCTTCCTCCCTCCTGCTCACCCCTCTCTAGTCTTTCGAATGCTCTGGGCTTCTTCCGAATCCTTAAACAAATCCTCTCGGAATCCCACTTTCCCAGAATAACCCCTCAACCCACGTCTCTTTTTTTTCAAGGACACATAAAAACCGCACAAAATGCAAATATCATAAACCCCATCAGAAAATTATCCAGGCTTCTACCGTTTTTTTTGCTGCCTTGGTGAGTATCTCCTCATCCTACACATTGAATTTTATGTTGATTTGATCGACTTTTTCATCTGGGTATTTGCAGTTTTGCCTCATTCTAGTCCTTTATTTGCGTTTGTATGCCCCCTTTAGATCCTTGAAAGTTAGATTATACTGTGCCTTTTACCGTTTTATTGTGCAGAATTTCTGATGCCGTTGTGCAGACTTTGTTCTATTTTATTTAATGGGTGGTTCTTGATAATGAAGTTTGGTACTTTTTCTCTCTAGTTAAAAAATTCTGTATTCTTCGTCCTAATTTCGTGCTTATGTCATGACTAATATAAGAAGTGCATAGGTTCTTTCAAAGATAACGTCTATTAAAAGGTGATTATTGTGCTTCTTTGACAAACACAATGGTCTATATTAGCTGCTGAAATGTGATTCAACCATATGAAAGGTAGATGGTGGTCACGCAGCAAAGTCTAATGAAGCTTAGGATTGATTTAGTAATTCAAGAGTCTCTAGACATTATGACTTTGTCAAGTGATCCTTATGTACAATCCTAAAGAGTAATAAAGTCTGACCTTTCACGTTTTGAGTGAGTTGTCATGTGCTCTCTCCCCGTGCGCATGACATTTCGTAGTGCTTACCATCTGAGGCATTTGCATTCTTAGAGCATTCATTAGAAAAATTTGGGCCGAAATTGCATAAAAGTTGCAGTTTAGAAGAAGTCATACTCAAGAATTCTATTGGCCAAACCTGCCTTCTGTAACAATTTTGTAGTCAACAGACCGAGTGCATGTCTGCATTGCTGAGGGCAATAGAGGGATATAGTCTTTTGCTCAGAGGTATGCAGATTTGGTTTAAATCTGTCAACGTGACATATGAAAGGCTAGAGGAGATGCCGAGCCTCTGAACTGCCTGATTTTCCTCGTGTCTTACCTTGTTATCAAATTTTGTTGCAATTGATTTCATTAAGAGATATGGTTATCAATTAGACGCTCTGATGGAGGTATCAAGCACAATTGTTTGTAGGTTTTACTGCTCTCCCTCTCGGCCAGTGATTTTACTGTCCTCTCTGTGTCAAACACACAAATTGTGATACAATTATGTAGGAAAAAAGGTGTCTTAATAGTTTCTATGACGTGCCCTGTGATTGGTGTTCCTAAGTAGAAATTGATGTACTCCAGGTGCTTTGAAAACTGATTTGGTTTGAGCATGTCAAATCATGCTTCTTGAAAATTTTCAACTTTTAGCCCTTATTTCATCTCGTAACTCGGTTTTTCTTTTTCTTTTGGACTCCTTTCCTGCTTTCAGAGGAAGCCCTGATACTATCTAATGGCTCAAGATATTTCTGGTACTGAATCAACTACACGGAGATCTGGCCTCTTAAAAGATCAAGTTCGTGCAGTAAAGAGGAAAAATTCTGATCGTTACGAGATTGTTCCTATCCATGACAAACTGTCATTTGAGAAGGGGTTCTTTGTTGTGATTCGTGCATGCCAGTTGTTAGCTCAAAAAAATGACGGACTGATTTTGGTAGGGTTAGCCGGTCCTTCTGGTGCTGGGAAGACTGCATTTACTGAAAAAGTAGTCAACTTTATGCCCAGCATTGCCGTCATATCAATGGACAATTACAATGATTCTAGTCGAGTTATAGATGGTAACTTTGATGGTAAGATCTTCGCTCCATTTATTCTTTATATCTTCTTTAAAATTCTGTGATATTCCTTCCTGTTGGCCCTAATTACAATCACACTGAATGAGTCCCCCCAAATGGCTAATGATCTCTGTGCATGCTTTTTCACATTAAGAATTGTACCAAAACTTTCCTCTTTTTGTTGTTTAAAGGGTATTGAATTTTGCAGAAATTTAAAACTTAATTTAATCCTCATAGATTATAAGTTGTAATTTGGGCCTACAGCCAAACAAATACTCTCTGATAACATGAAGTTGAATTTTATAATAGACGCTTCGTAAAGCCGCACCAATCTACGATACGAGCTGATGTATGAGATTTCCATTACCTTTCTATTCGCATCGTGGGCGATAAAGTTCAGAAAGATCATCCTCTTAACGAGGTTTTCTTCGAAATAATTTTTTGATCAGTAATTCACCGGCCAACTAGATCCCTTTTCGAGCCGATTGGCATGTGAAAAGGCTATTTAATAAAGAAGAAAAAGAAAGAGATATTGGAAACAATATAAAAGAAGTAATTTTTTTTCTGAGAGAATACTAGAACAACTGAGCTGAACCCTTACATTTCGACGGAATCCAATCAAGATGTAGATTCAGGTTCAGTCTTAGTCTTAGTAGGGAACGGGAAAAATTGAAGTATCTGTTCAAAGGAAAGAAGGCCGAAAGAGATATTGGAAACAATATAAAAGAATTAATTTTTTTTCTGAGAGAATACTAGAACAACTGAGCTGAATCCTTACATTTCGACGGAATCCAATCAAGATGTAGATTCAGGTTCTGTCTTAGTCTTAGTAGGGAACGCGAAAAATTGAAGTATCTGTTCAAAGGAAAGAAGGCCGAAAGAGGACACTATAGTTGTATGGCAGATTTTCTAGAAGGGAAATGCTAGTCCCACCTCCTTTAGTCACTGTAAAATATACTGTAATGACAAGTGTTGACCTTTTAGCGACTAACAAGGGGGTCAATTAGCATATTAGGGGGTTAAGTATCCTCTCCCCATCTAGAATGAGTTATAGAATGATTTCGCTTTGCAGGCTAAGATGTTACGTTCTACATGTTTTGTTGAGAATCTGCATCCATGACCTAAGTGTGTGTTACAATTTTAAAACTGTGATGTCAGATGATTAATGGCTATATCCCCCCAATGCCAGAACATCTAAAGAACTGGTACAAAAGGGCAGCCCAGTGCACTGAGGCTTTGGGTTTTAGGTGGGTTGATGTGTGCAGCCTCTTTCCCACATTCGTAGAGTCTGTTTTTGTGTGTCGAACCCGTGACCTTCAGGTCACAATGGAGCAAACTTACCTATGTGCCATGGATCACCCTCTATGTAACAAACTCTTAGATTTAGAAATAAATCCATTGAATCAACGTTGAACTTCTACTTCCACTTCACAGACACATGGCATAGATAACTGACCTCTGAAACACTCTACAATTATGAGACAAATGCACCACTTGGCAATAGAGATACAAGGGGCAACCTGCCAACTCGTAAGCCAAGATTTCTTAACGCTACTCTACCAACCGAATCCCCTGCTGATCAAGCCAACAACCACGAGAAAACTGGTAATGGAAAAGAAAAGAGATAAGCCAGAGCTTGACCCTTAAAGGACACCTTTATGTAGGAAAGAAACGTTAAACATACTAGGCTCCAAAATGCACCCCGAGTAAACTAAACTAGTTTTGCAGTACTTGTATTTTCTGGATGACCTTTGAAGGGAATGCAACATAGGGTCACTATGGACTGCTCAGTAACTGGATTCATAGTGCTTGAGGTTAGGATTCAGTCAATGCATTAGGGATCCTATGACTTCAATTTCCAATCCGGAAGATTCTTCTGGAGCTCTGGAGAGCGAAAAGCACGTCATCACAGAAGAAGTATCAATAACAAAAGCACGCTTCTCTTGGCAAAGTACAAAAGATCAGAATTGACCGGTTATGTCCCTGGAAAAACTAGCTCCATAAAATTCATAGTGTTGTCTCATTTCAAACCTCCAGCATCAGACTTGTTGTGTCATTGATGCCTAAACCACCATATATGTATTGCCCTTTCTTTTCTGCAATTTACTACTCCTTGGACACATATTTTGAGATATAGGTAAAACTCGAGTTTGAGTTTAGCATTGTGGTTAACAGTGAATGAGAAAACTGGGGGTTTGGTGAACCCCCCTAATGGTTCAACTATTTGGCAATCTGACTATCTGGTCTAAATAGTTCAGTTGAGATTAAAAACGAGCAGTCTTCTTGTTAAGCATGATAAACAACATTTGGTCCATTCTCTAATAGCTTCAGCTTTTAGAGCAAATGGTGCTTGACATGGTATCAGAGCTTTCGTTTAGCAAGGTCTTGGGTTCAATTCTTTCCGCTTGCATTGGGTCCCCCTTTATGTTAGTGCTATGCGCACGCTGTTTACTTGTGCGCGCTTGGTCGTGGTGCACCTTGGTTTGTGTCTCCACATGTAACCGGGGGACTTTACACCTAAGGGGGAGTGTTAGGCATGATATACATTGTTGAGCTCAATCTCTAACAGCTTAAGCTTTTAGAGCAGGTGGTACCTTAATACTTCAGAAAATGGTTGTAGGGGCTCACCAGAATTCTAAAGCAAAGGGGTTTATGGTGTTGCATTTTACCCATGTAACTATTTGTCACAACATAAAGGCTGTGGTCACTCATACGCCAATCTTATATCCACTTAAAATGTGTCACAGACTGCATGAGGAAGAATGCAACAGGTTCCCATCATTGGCTAAATGTAAGCATGGAGTAGATAGCTTTGATTCTTCAACAGTTTTTCGTTTATAGTTTATGAAGAATTTGCTAGTTGTACTTGAAGACAGTAAACAATTAGTACTTGAAAGCATGGCCGTACCTGACAAATCTGTATGGTCTCGTATTTTAAACTGCGAGGTATGTTCTAGCACGCGCAAGTTACTTTTGCTAGCTTTGGTCTGTCTTAGGCCATTGTGTATAGTTTTATAATTGGCCCTTAAAAATTTTGTCGGTATGCAGTTTAGATCATTAGGCATACACATATATAATAACCTACAGTTGGTTAAAATATGTTGCTAATTTGTTTTGTTGATTCCTTAGAATATAAAATGCAATTTTTGTTGGGTCTAATAGCTATTTGGAACAGACCCTCGACTGACGGACTTTGACACCTTGCTCAAGAACATCCATGACCTTAAGGCCGGGATGCAAACTCAGGTTCCAATATATGACATCAAGTCTAGTTCCCGCACTGGATACAGGTAGAGTCCTCTCTTTGACAGAGTCATATGGTTCCCAGTTTTGTTGTTCTATCTAGAAGGTATTGAGGCTAAACCTTATGTATTTTTGTGGGTACGTATTATCTTGGAATCCTCTGTAGAGTATATTCTGTTCCCGGAAGAACTTGCTTTACTTACCAAGTACCAGGCTACTCAAGCTTTTACAAACTTTTGGATTGACCAGTTTGGAAACTGTCTCTCTCTTTGATATTTACATCTTCAACTGTCACAACAATTCTGTTTACTCATATTATTTTCAAAGTTCTTGAAGAATAACTTATTTTCTGCTGATAACAGGACAGTTGAAGTTCCAGGTTCTCGTATTGTGATTATTGAGGGAATCTATGCTTTGAGTGAAAAACTGAGGCCCTTGCTGGATCTTCGAGTATCTGTTACAGGTGGAGTTCACTTTGATCTTGTTAAACGGGTGTTACGCGACATACAGCGTGCTGGTCAAGCACCAGAAGAAATAATTCACCAGATATCTGAAACGGTTTGCTCTAGCTATTCAATTAAAAGTTACTTTGAACTATGATGAGCTTCTCCTATAGAGTTCTAAGCATATTCTTTACACAGGTCTACCCAATGTACAAGGCTTTTATTGAGCCAGATCTCCGAACTGCGCAGATAAAAATCATCAACAAGTTCAATCCTTTCACTGGATTCCAAAGCCCTACTTATATTTTGAAGGTTAATCTCCACTTTCTGAGATCTTTTCACTGGTCAATCAACGGCTACTTTTATTTTTCCCTTTCGTAATTGGTTCGAAGATCTTTATGCTTGACATTGTGTTAAGTGTTCTTTTAGTCGCCGAGAAACGTGTCTGTGGATCAAATTAAGTCTGCTATGTCTGAAGAACACACAGAAGTTATGGAACAGACTTATGATATATATCTTCTACCACCGGGTGAAGACCCCGAGTCGTGCCAGTCGTACCTGAGGATGCGGAATAAAGATGGAAAATACAATCTCATGTTTGAGGTCTGTCCTTCTGCCATAAAAGTTGGCTATTCTAGATACTAATAGCTATTTACGTGTAAGTGTAGTGGAAAAGTATAGGCTGTTGAAATCCTTCTTATATGATAGCCAGTATCAAATGTACACTAAATTGAATATGTATTTTTGGAAACTTTTTAGTTATATCCACTTTTGGAAAGGCAAAGTTTGTTTAATGATGATGACTGACGAAACGAACAAGTTATTGTACTCTAAAGAAACATTTCATGCAATGGATTAGAATAGCCTGCTGGAACTTGACACGTTAAATCGGTTAAATAGACCGTGCTTCCAATATGCATATACACTTAGCAATTTAGTTACTCAAAAGACACTTTTATCTCCTCATTCCTTTGGCTTACTAGTATGTAAGCATCTATTACTACATATACTTAGAATCTTAGAGCTGCTTATAGTATGAGTTTGCTACTCTCTTTAGCTGTGTGACTGATATCTTTGCGAGTCTAAGTCTTTAGTCACTCTAGTAATCCTCTCGTAGAGTGCTATGTGCCTGTGATTCCTTTACCGAGGTTTTATTCTTCCTTTCAATTGCAACATGCCCAACAACACGATAGGCTCAGAAGTCTGCACTTCTTAAAAAAAGGGAAAAAAGGAAAGCAGTTATGGAAGTCCACCCAAGTGCTCAACTGTATTTATATTTGGCTGTGTACAGGTAAACTGACATTATAAGTTAAACGGATGTATGGGACTAGGTTTACTGATGATGGGCAGAGACCTATGCGCCTTGCAACTAGGTCAGGTCCTTTCGCTGCAACAAGTTTGAAAATACAGCCATCAGTGTCATTCGTTATACAGCTTCTCTAAAATTGTTTGGAAATATGCTGATTTTGTATCACGCATCAGAATAACTTAGAAAGACCTATATGTTTATACCATACACAATTTGTGTCAGGAAATAGTGCAGAATGCCTCTTTAACAAAGTAATTCTTTACATAAAGGTGATGGCAGATTGTGGTCTAGACCCTTCAATAGCATTTAGTGGATTTTTTTTTTCAATCTAGTAAAGAATGTGAAATTGCTAACGTGGAAAATGAAACTAGCTTCTTTTACCTGACATGTATTAATATCACAAGAACTTGAAAACGGCCATGTATTAAGAACCATGAGGAGTACTAATCATTGAGAATGGGCAACTTCTTTCACAACAAAGACAGGTACAACCATACTGGAAGGATGGTCAAATCAGACACAGTCATGTCATTTTTTCTGCTTTATGCCTCTTACAATCATGTACATATTCGGTTTTCTGTCTTTTCACTTATAGTTAGCACTCCATAAAACATCTATGCGGCTCTTTCTAATTGTTAAGCAATTTCATGACTTGTAGATATGGAGTCGATAACTGATGACTGTTATGCTTCTAAATTTGTAGGAATGGGTGAAAGACTCTCCGTTTGTCATATCACCTAGAATAACGTTTGAAGTCAGTGTGCGGCTTCTTGGTGGACTGATGGCCTTAGGATACACAATTGCAGCTATTTTGAAAAGAAGTAGCCATGTTTTCTCTGATGAAAGGGTGTCTGTAAAAGTTGATTGGTTAGAGCAAGTGAACCGCCATTATGTTCAGGTAACTAAAATTGTTTATCCTTCTTATTTCATCTTTCCCAAGGGCTTGTTGAATGTGTCTTCTGTTGATGCTTCCTGTGTTTATGGACTCCTCTAGATCTGGCAAACGGGTAAAACCGCCGGGTACGGGTAATAGCCGGTCGGATCCGGGTAAAATTTACCCGGTTTTTTCCGGGTAGTCTTTTTCAATACCCGTACCCTACCCTTACAGGTCGGTTATTACCCACAGGGAAATGATTAAATTTCTATCTTTTTAATAAACTAAAACTCTCTCCAGTTAGGCATATGTTTTCTTTTCTTTTTGTTTCTTTTTGTTTTTCTTTTTTCAGCTAGTATGTTCTTTATTTTTAATAGTTCTTAGAATTATTTTCAATTTTAGAAAAATTAGATTCTACAAACCACAAAATATATGAAATAACATGTTAAAGAATAAATACCATAACCCATTCCCCACCCACAATTTAAAATAAAATAATTAAATTTCAACAAAATTACAATCCCATTCCCCACAAACAAACAATCCAAAATACAACAATGAAATCCCACCAACAATCCAAAATACAACAATTAAAGATTGGCGACATATCTGTGGTGGCCTTGAAGCGTGAGGGGTCTGAGTGGTGGTCGACGGTAGGGATCGGCGGCGAGGAGATCGGAGCAAGGCGCAACGGCGCCTGCCGCTTCTTCTGTGGCTGTCGGCGGCTTGCAGTGGTGGATCGGTTTTGTGGTGGTGGGTTTTCAAAACGGTGTCAGGTCTCCGGTGGTGGTGGTGGTCGGTTTCTGCGAGATGGAGGGCTTGGCTAGGCTGGAGGTGCCGTAAGCTGGCGACTGCGAGAGATGAGATGGACAGATCTGGTGGGCGGCTGAGAGACTCTGAGTGGGGGAGGGGGGAGAGAGAGAAGTTCTGGGGTGGGCGGCTGAGGAGAAATGGAGAAAGAGAAATGAATGTGAAAGAAACCCTAACATTAGCCTTAATATATAGTAAGTCACCGGGTAACCCGCACCCAACCCGGACGGGTTCTCTCAAAACGGTCCGGTCCGGGTACGGGTCAATTTTTTGCGGGTAATCATTTCTGCTACCCGTACCCGCATTTTAGGCATGGGTCCGGGTCTACCCGCGGGTGCGGGTGAAATTTTGCCAGGTCTAGACTCCACTCTTTAAAGAATATATGCGCCTATGTAGATATATGTGTGTGTCTATGTATGTATATATGTATGTATGTACAGAAAGAGTCCTGTTGAGGCACACGCACTTGGGGTGCCTTACATTTAAGGAGTGGAGTCAATCAAAGACTTGGGGTACCTTACTGACTCCACTCTTTAAATAACGTACGCGCCTACGTACATATGTGTTAACGTGTACATGCATGTACATGGAGCGTCCTATTAAGACACCCCCACTTGGGTGCCTAACATTGTATACCAAGACGGAATTCCAAAAGTACCCCATCAGTTCACTGTAAATTGTAATTTTAAGTGTAATATAGTAATAGAATTAAAAAACAAAAACCAGAAAACCTTCGCTCTCCTCCCCCTTTCAGTTTCTTTCTTCCCAATTTTCAGCTTCCCCCTCCACTGCCGGTGCCGCCTGTAACCTCCCAATCATCACAGCCACTGTCATCACCATCCCCACCATCACTGTGATTGTCGCAAGCACCCATCGCTGCCATCCCTTTCATGACAGGCATCCTCTTCAAGCTATCTTGCTGGATCTTGATGCCCATCGGTTGTGACGAACTGAGGCTGTTGTAGAAATTTTTGGCAGGGGTGAGAGCAAATGGGGGGACATGTTCATTCCCAGCGAGTTGGTAGCCAGCCGGTTGTCAAAAAATGAAGAGAAGGAAAGAAAAAAAAAAGGGAAATGACGAAAATGCTTCATAAGTAACCATTTTATTCTTAAAGCACGGGGGTTCTCTACTGAAATTTTGACTTGGTGTAGTTGTTATACCCCAAGTGGCTTTATCTTAACAAACTCCATATACATACATATATGTCTGTATAGATATACGTAGGTAGATATATGTGTTACTTATATCCTCAAACACGGACATACATAACATGTCTTAAATATCGGTCAACGGCCAACTAGTTTGACCTATCTCTGCCTTTTTCAGTCTTGCTGTTTTTTGCCCCTTTTTTTTTTATATATCTTATGAGTTGGTGAAGAGTTTATGATAAACTTTCTGCACGTATGATTAATTATAGTTGTGCATGTTTGTTATATGTAGTTGATAGCAAAGAATATTGATTCCCTAAATGGAAACTTGTTAGCATTATCTATAATTTTCTAAGGAGGCAGTCTGCATGTTAGTGCTGTAATATCTTTGAGGGATATGGATAAGGCAATAACTTTAGCTATAAGAAACACAGTATTTCCCTTGGCACACGTCTTTAATGCTACTACAAGTGTCCCGCATGCAGAGAAGTGTTAAAAGTTTTTTTTTTCCCTCTTTTATTGGATAGTTTAATCAGATGTCGGAGACATGCTCCGGAGAAGCTGGAGGAAACCCTGGACACGTTTGTGCATGTGAGAGGGTACATGGTAGGCAACGCGCAGAATTAGTCATTGTGAAGAAGAAAAGCAGGACCTTTCATCTACTTATTTTTTAGGGTCTCGCTTAGTGTTATCAAAGGTGCGCCTAGGCGCAAGGCGCACTCCCTGCGCCTTGCCCAGGGTTAGGCGCAGCCCCTGTGGGTGCCTAGGCGCCCATGCGCAAGGCGGTGGTGGAGGTGCAAAAAAAAAGCCCAAAAATCTTAATTTTTTGTTTTTGCATCGTGGCATCATCTCAACCGTTTATTATTTTTGATTCTTTGTTTCATAACATAATAAATCAATATCTAAGCCACAAATAAACCTAAAACCCTAAATCCCAAATCAATTGATTCTTTTATTGTTGTTAATTGTGCTAGCGCCTCGTTCCCAATTGTTACTATCTTTTAAGTAAATTTACTCGTTCACTTCACCTTGTAAACAAAGAAGATGAAACTGAGGAGGAATCTCTACCGGACTTAGGGCCTATGATTCTCTTTTGAAGAAAACATCGTTGCCTCAGCCTTCACTGTTGATGAGGATGACGTTGTCATCATAACTACTTCTCATTGGATTTGAAACTTCTTCTAGTGTTGAAAATTTGTTAAATTGGAATGTTCTGAATCTTATTACGTGATTTTATTGGTTTAATGCACTAATATCTATTTATTTTTATTTTGTGCCTCACTTCGAAAAGGCGCGCGCTTGCGCCTTGCGCCTAGGCTTCAGAGACCCTTTGCGCCTTAAGTGCGCCTGCGCGTTTAATAACTATGGTCTCGCTTAAGGCTATACCTAACTTGGCGTGTACCATGAAGGAAAAAGATGCAAATTTTACTATCCAAAATCTACAGTTTCATTACTATGTTTGATAGTACTATTCTAGATGAATAGAGATTGCTATATCGTAAACAGAGAGAAGGTTTGACAAATATTTACAATCAGTCTTTAGATTAATGACCTCCTATTAAAGTGTGGACCATAGGCTGTGGTGTAACCACCATCCCGCTACCCCTAGCATCTCATAGTGTATTGGAGTGTTTTTTTTATGAAAGTGTCGTTTTGCATGTGTCTATGTCTGTATCCATGCTACTTAAATGTGGACAACCATTTAGCCAACAGGAGGATACTCACAACCTGAATAGCTAGGTAAACTGTAGGGTAATCCCCGTAGCTCCCAGTTACCAAACAGAGAACAACCAATCTCTTTAGCTGAGTGGAAAACACTGTACAACCTTTTAGACCATTGGGAAACAGTGGATAAAAAGCTACTTTTTGAATTTTTGGTCATGATATCGCAGAGAGTTCTCCATCTCTTCTGAGCTTTGGGAGCATAATTCCCCTAAAATCATGTTAGTTATCATGTGAGTGTTCACTGGCAGGTTCACATTGTACACGGTTTTGTGGAGGCCAATGCAATACCTTGTTCAGACGTGCATAATTTAATTTCCCTTGGTATAAGTGTGGCTTTTGTCTCTTAAAAGGGAAATTGATGGGTTCGTATACATTAAGTGGATCTTTGTTCGTCATTGCATTTAAATAATTGAAGCTTAATTCTAATATGTTTTTTTACCCTTTATCTATAAAAGGTGCAAGGAAAAGATCGCCAAGTTGTAAAGAGTGTTGCCGAGCAGCTGGAATTGGATGGTTCCTACATTCCTCGCACTTATATAGAACAAATACAACTGGAAAAGCTTGTAAATGAGGTTATCGTATGAAACCTTCAAACCTAAGCGTGATATGGTTTACCACATTGCAACCCTGATCTAGTCATTCTACAGGCATTACCAGATGACTTAATGACAAAGCTAAGCATAGACGAGGATATGGCGTCAAGCCCTAAAGAAGCATTTTCTCGAGCCTCTGCAGAGAGAGTGGCAATGAGAAACAAGAATCTGAAAAGGTGCAAGTTTCTAGTTCGTTTTTTCCAGTGTTGTTATGGTGGCTGTCCAAGCTTAGTGAGGCCTAGAAAATGTAGGGGATATTCTTTTGAAATATATACTAAGACTTATATAGTTGTTGCCGTGACACGAGCATCCCCTTTGGAGTGAAGTTTTCTCCTTGGTAACATCTTCTGGGGAGCCATCTATGTTGTTGAAGCGCGTGTACTGAATCCTTGTGATGTGTTGTTTTCATGCTAATCATGTTCTTTTTTGGCAATTTGGATGAACTCGTCGACAAGAATGATCTATAAATTTTCTTACTTCCACCAGACTCCAATTGTGCGATTCTGATTTGGGAGAGTGGGGAGTTATAAGTACTTTTGAGTTATTAAGAGCACATGATTATCATCATTGGAAGAGCAAGACTAAGAAAAACATGGAGAGATGTAGTAAGAAAGAACTTGAGAACATTGGCCCTGGACAGATCTGAAATGTCTAAAACCATACATGTAGGCGACCCCATACAGGTGGGATAGGAATGAGTCGAGTGGGATGAGTAGCTGGTCAGATCTGACTTTTTTGGCTAGCTGTCACGTAATCCGGTCGATGCTGGTGTGCCTCCCTTTTTCAAAGATGGGTTGTGGAGTCATTGCTGGTATGGGGGGCCTATGCTTTGATGAAGGAGGTGCTGACCGCCCGTGGCGATGGTGGTCGAGCTTCATTGGTGGTTCTGTGAGGTGCAAAGTTCAGGGTTCTCAGATGTGGTTGCGAGATTGAGATGTCAATAGTCTTTTCCAGTAATGCAGCAGCGGGATATTGCGTGATTTTCTGGTGTTGGCTGTGGGTCGCATTGTTGCATCTGGAAAGGACGCGCGTTAGATCTGTGCGCACGGTGATTACTTGGGTTTCCATTGCTGTCGTGGGCCATGTGAGAGCGAGTGGTAGTAAGCCAGAGAAGGTGCAGCTGGCTTATCTGAGGTGCTTTCTAGCGGGGTGCTTTGCCAAAGTGGTTGGGTCAGCTTTAGAGAATGGGCCCAACAATGTATAATCATTATAGCTTACCATCTGCTCTAATAATAGTTTAAGCTTTAGCGAATGGGCCCAACAACGTATATGATCCTTCCTCTCATGTGCAAGCCCCTGATTGCACGTGGAGAGACAAAGGTACACCACTTCCAAGTGCACAATTGAACAGGGTTCATATTGCACTAGCATAAATGGGGATCTAAGGTAAATGGGACTTGAACCTAAGATCTTGACAAACCAGAGTTCTGATACTATCCGCTCGAAAAGCAAAGTTTATTGTGCTTAACACTGTTTTCCATCTTTGTTTCAAGTTGGGTACATGTCCACATAAGTGGATATGTTTTTCTATTTCTGTTTTTTATTTTTTATTTTCTATTTTCTGTTTTATCTTTTCTATTTTCCCTGTTCAATATAATCTCGGAAGGAGGATCTCTGTGTATTTTTGGTCTGATCTGTACACTCCATGTGCACCCGGTCTGTTAAACCATGTTGTGTTATCTGGTCGTACTTGCATCTTCACAATGTGGTGAAGCCATTACGTTCGGCAGCTTTTTATGTTTTTTTTTTCTTTTGTAACACCTAGATGTTTGTTACACTAATTTGTGATGACGTTTTCAACAGTGGAATGTCACATTCATATTCTACAAGAAGGGACAAAAGTCTGTCGAAGCTTACTGAATTTGCTTTTGATGACCGAACCGCCGAATCGCAAGCAACATTAGGAAGTCAGGTATGCGAATATAAGAGCTAGTATGTGACTGTTATCTTGGTTAACACTTGAGGAACAGAAGTTTTGCTAATCGATGGTTTCTGCCTTTCCTGAAGGGATCCATTGCCCAGCTCTCTGAACAAATCTCTACACTAAATGACCGGATGGATGAGTTTACATCTCGGATTGAAGAGCTAAACTCCAAGTTAACACCCAGAAGAGTTTCTTCCAGCCCACAGAACATGGCTCTCCAAGCTGAAGCCTCCAACGGATCTGCTCCCACATCCTACTTTGTCTCTGGTTTAGGCAACGGTTGCTTGACTGGATCTACAATGCTTAATTCCTCATCTTCTTCCCAATTAGCAAAGGAATCTACCTTGGTGGAAGAGGTAAATATGAATAGGCCTTATTTCACCGACTGCATCCAAAGTTATACTGCTCTCACGTACCGGGTTTAATATAAATTAGATAAGATTGTAGTTTACTAGTATGCTTATCTCCTTGAAAGCGTCGCAAAGAGTTCTGTCCCTCATGGAGTTTTTTTTTTTCTATGAGACAAATTGCAAAACAAGAATACCTTCTCAGAAACATGCTAGTACTTTTATTAGATGATAATAATAAGAATGATGTCTAAAAGTTCAATCAGAGGTCCTTTTCTATTCTTTTAGAAATATTAGCACTGCCATGCTTCCCTCTTTTTTTTTTTTCCTCCCTCTCTCTCTCTCTCTCATTTTTAGCTATAACAGAATGCACTATTAGCAACTAGTTGGAATAGTAAATCTATTTTTTTGGTAGCTGGGAATTGTGAAACCTCAATACGGAAGATTGAAGATACCATAAGAACAATAATTTCTTACTTCTCACTTAGAGAACATCAGGCGTTTTATATCCCTTGTCGTGCCTATGTGTGTGCTAACCCTAATAACCTGGATTTTATCCATACGAGTTCATGATGTTGCCTGCCAATGACTCTTTACATCAGTCCAAATCTCCATCAAGGGATACGAATATGACCGACACGTCATCAACTCCACAAGAAAATTCCATGAAAGAAAAAAAATTAGAGAGATCTTGGAAGAAATTTACAAAGCACCGCCTATCAGGATGTGTAGAATTATACTAAATTCATGTACTGAGTCTAGTAATCTAGGGAATGGGGAAGAGGGAGGGAGCTTGGAGTTTTTTTATTTTTGTTAAGATCAACAGAAAATCTCAAGTTAATTGTCCTTTCTACTCATGCACGTTTCAATTGGAACAGATATCAAGTATTGCAAGAGGGCAACGCCAAATCATGCATCAGCTGGACGGTCTTGGGAATCTTGTCCGCGAGAACTTGGGAGAGAGATCTCGCCAAGCAAGAACACGCAGGAAAAGTATCATCGCTGATCTTGAGCCCACTCGAGTCTCCCTGATTCTAACCTTGGCGTTTGGTGGCCTAGGAATCTTCTTGTTTAAGGGTTTTCTACCCCGAAGTTGAGGCCTCTCCCTTCACTTTTGTCCACATTTAGATCTATATTTCCTTACAGTTTTTCTTACTGGATTTGTCAACTTCGGTGCAATACCGCCCTTCTGATTCGGGAACAAGACTCATGGATCAACCTGATCTATGGTTTAGAGATACTGGAAGCCGATTGTAGCTTTCAATAATCTCTCGAGTTTTATCAACAAAGGTCTCTACCAATTTTTACGTAGTGATGGAGTTGATCTTTTTAAGTTTCTTTTTTGCTTGATACCAAGAAGAAAAGGCACCATGCAATCCACTTGATGTTTATAACCTATTTTTTGCCCACTTTTGACATTGAAGTGTCACTAGATATCATGCTAGACAAGGCTTTTTTTGTACATGAGAAAGTATGTATGTACACTGTTTGAATGTCTGGAAAACAAGATATCCAACCCAGGAACACAACTACAACGAAACCTAGAAATCTAGAAATCGATCACTGAGCATCAAATCCAAAGTGCAGAATATGTTTTATAAGATTAAAAAGGGCCGCTGAGTGCCTCATGGCTATGTGCTTGTTTCGAATGTCAAGTGGCAGTAGAAAACAAGACATGCAACCCAGAAAGGCAACCACAGTCTGGTTTCTTGCTCAAGCGAAAGGAAGGTTGACAACCACGATCATCAATCTTGACAAATTTCTTGATAAAACCCTCGCTGAGCAATGTTTTCCACAATTGTATGACTAAAGGAATGAAACAAGAACAAGTACGATCTTTCGGCAGCACTAACCTGTTGCTGAACATGTAGTTATTTTGAGAAAACTAGGCCCTAGTTCTAAGTTTTACTATATATATATATACTATAACACCTAATGCAGTAAATGTTTAAATTTTATGTTCTCATGGAGGATTTACATTTTCTCCATCTTAGATTCACAATACAATGGCTGGGTTACCACATTCTACTTCAGAATTTTTTTAAGCATATACATGTACATATAAGAAAGTGCATTTTTATGGTTGTCATTATCAAAATATTCTCTTGTTATCAAATGCTCTAAAACTCTTAGAAAATGAGCCAAATAATGCTCTCATGCTTGACACTTCTCTTCAAATCAAGTGCACTACCACCAAATGTACAAAGAAATGTTAGATTAGAAAAATAAAATAATTAAATTTAGTTATGTCCTAATTAAAGTGAAAGACTTTTCGACTAACACTACAAGGAATAAGGCCTTTTAGCGACCAAATACCCGTTGCTAAAAATCCCTCGTATAAAAGCCCGTTACTAAAACTTTTCCGACGGAATTATAAAATCCGTCGTCTAATATTGAACGTTTGGCGACGGATTTATTTCTAAATTAGTGATGGAATATCCGTCGCTAATTCTGTTTACGTATTTTAATTTATTTTCTTTTTAAGGAAATTAGCGACGGATAAAAATTTTAGCGACGGAATTAATCCGTCGCTAAAAGTCATTTTTAAACTTTTTTTTTTAATTTTTTAATTCCTAAACCTGTAATAA